>CM048055.1:4476765-5676765 GCA_026259375.1 Verasper variegatus
CGGCCTCGCCGGCAGTTGGTAGAAGGGGGGAAAGTCAAAACTGACACTGATACAACAAAGTCTCAAGAAAGCTCCCTATATGCTCAGAGTTAGTCTGAAAGGGGCAGAGAGACGTGGAGGAGATGGAGGGATGTAGGAATAACGAGGAGGGAGAGTTGAATGCATGAAGGGGAGGATGTGTTGCTCAAGAGCATTTCTCAGGTGGAATAAATCACGTGGTTGCGTTCCACTGAACTCGCACGGGGGAGAAAACTTTACGAGAAGGTGTTACATTTTGAAAATCTGAAAACCTGGAGGGAAATAATCATGTCGAACTACTGATAAAGCGAAAGAAACTGTCGCACAGCTGCAGCGCGATCAATGCAAACCGTGCAGCGTATGCCTGCACAATAGACACGTGACGGAACAGCCACAAAGAAATGTTACAAACTATTTTTCAGATGACATTTACAACGGAGCTTGTGCCACATTCTGCGCACAGCTGAGCCGTACAGATTCTTTTGACGTCTGAGGCTTTGATGCGGTTTCAGATGTGCCGCCTACGCAACTACAGAGGAAAGAGAGAGAGAGAGAGAGAGAGAGAGAGAGAGAGTTTGTAGAAAAGAAAAACGGAGGGACAGAGATGCATAGAGAAAACACAACCACTCCCGCCAGTGAGAGAAACACACTCAGTCCCTCAGTCATTAGCAATGCAGATGCTAGCGATAGGAAGTGTGAATAGGCCTCATGCATACTGCTTGAATTCGAGCATTGTCCCAGGACGGCGCAGTGGTCTTACTGTACGACCGAGTGTGGGAGCGGAGTCGGCATCGAGCGCTCGGAATTCGCTGTGGATACGTGTGGGATTCAAGGCTTTCCTCTTATCACAGCCAAATGTCAAAGTGAGGATGTAGCAGCGCGGAAACAGAATAAAGCATAGCAGGAATACTTCTCAGGCTGTGTCAGCGGCATACTTCACATTCAGCTGCAGCCTCAAGTGAGGCGCTCTCTCATTTCAGCCCTCCAGACCTCCAGCTGATACGCTGATATAACAGGAATATGGAAATACACTGCAGGTGAAAATAAGCCACAGTTTCTACCTCTATCCACAAACCTGCCCAGTGTTGTGTGTAACTCATCCCCCTCTAATCAGACAATGATTTACACATCCAGATACCGGTGATGTCCACAGTCCAATCAGTTGTGGAGTTTAGATAAGATGATGGGTTCTGATAAGTGGGTAAAAGGTGAGGAAACCCCCCTGGAACCTGTGGATGAAACAAGCCGCCTTTGTAGTTGGGGGCTATCTCCTGTAACCTCCCTGATCTCCCATCCAACATGATTAAACGTGGGCCTAACAATGTCAGCTCTGCCCTAAGTACAACCTGCACTCCCTCGTGACCCCGCGTCTGGCCACCGCACGCCCCAGCGGTTCTGTTTGAAGTGTGTGTGCGCGCCCGCGTGTGTGTGTCACCGTCGTGTCCAGCCCTGTGACAGATGACCCGATGACCTTGTCCTTCAGAGGCCGGAGGATCAATACACACAAGGACTCCTCCTGCTGGCATCAAACGAGCTGAGCGTGTGTGTGTTTGAACGCACGCGATCGTAGGTGTGTGTGAGCGCAGCTCCGTCTGCCTCCAGCTGGTGTGATTCTGACACTGGTGACTCAGAATCAATATAATGGGGGTTGCAGCAGATGATTAAACATGTCTATCGATTAGGTGCGTTTGTGCTGACTATTCCCAGATGAACCCTGCTGGGTGTTTAAACCCCCGGCACACAAATCCATAGGCCCATAGTAAACACAGTTAAACAAATGAGAGCTGGGATGTTTACAATGAGGCCTGATCCTTCTTTACAAAGACGACTAATAAAAGGAGTCATGGAATTACATTGCGTCACTTCAGCCATTGAACCTGTGAACTTTTTAAATAAGTGAGGCCACAAACCAGGTTCTTCGTTAATATGAACTGGTGCAGTGCTTTTTCTAAACCTGCTGGTTTGTAATGGGGCAGTTTTCTTGGCCTGTGTTGATGCTGGTTGCAGTTTTCTTTGAGAAACTGTTAAAAGTCATTGAGCCATAAGTAAAGACGGGCTGCAGAACTCATTCAGCAGAACCCTGAAGCTGCTGCACATAGAGCTGTTCACGGGTTTGTTCAAAGTTCAGCTCGACTCACAGAACCCAGAACTGGAGAATCAGCCATCGTGGCCATTGTCGTAAACTCAGTCTTGTTGTGTTAATATTGAACTTGTTGCATGAGCCACAGACGAACTGGAATTATAAGATAGATGAGGCAGTCTTAAAATTAGTTGTTATTAAAACCAGCTTTCACATTTTGGGTCAAATTTGACTCCTCTCATTTAAATCTGAAGGAGAACACCCCCAGGTCCTGACATGGTTTTAATATTGGGATCCTCTCCTGTCTGAATTGTCGTTATGAGGATCGCGTCGGCACCGAGCGGCAGGCACCGTGTAAACGTAGCACATACGTGTGAGTAGGTTTTCTGCAGGTTTCATGTTGTGCAGCCAAAATTGAGGATTTGGGTCAATAAAGACGATAAACACTAAAAATAGAAAGAGTCTTTCTTTAGCCGATTTCCATCTCAACTTTCATCTACTAATGTAATTTCATATTATTTCTGGTCAGTCTCTCCCTTTTTTCATAATCAAATGAAAAGCGGCCCTACACCGCATATTCATAAATATATTTAGCACGAGACAACCCTCCCAAAGAAGAGAGCAATGCCAGAATAATATGTAATAGGAACTGTCTCGCTTCCCTTCCTGTAATATATCAAATCATCGCAGGATACGAGATGCGATCACTCATATCTGGTGTTTTTCTACGCCTGAAAAGGAGGAATCCATATTGATGTGTTTGGGAAACGCTGAGCGCCGCAGTGACAGTAAAAATGTCATCTCCACCTTTAAGAATGGCTCGGACTGTAACTTTTTTCCTCCCTCCCACTCACCTCAAATATGCAGCCGAAATTGGACGGCCGCAGCGGCTCCCTGGGAGTTTGGTCGAGCTGCATAACTTGAGGTGAAGGCGTGTGTGTTTTCCATACGGACGCACACAGCATGCAGGGAGATTGGCCTTCACGTCTCACGGCAATATGTCAGGGAGCCACAAGCGGCACGCTGACACACCAAAACAGGGGCTCCATTCTCCTCAAATGTTTCTCAACCTAGATGAGTCACAGAGTGACTGGCACTGGTTGAAACAAGCACGTCGGCCCTTTGGTTCCTTGCGGCCGGGGCTGAGGAGATAATAAGAGAGCTGGTAGGAATCGGGGGCCTTTATAATCCCAACCTCTACATAGACAGCACTATTATCAGCCTTGTGTTTAAGTCAGATTACATGCTACAATTAAAGGAGGCATCGGCTGGCTCCCTTATGGGAACTGCTGCAGCGAGCCAAGGGCAGAGGGTTTGGAGAGGAGGCCTTGTTTGTGGAGCGCAGGAGCTGACAAACTGTCCTGGTGGTAGCGGAGGAACGGTTGAGTCATGAGCTTATGCTAAACATGGGTGGAGACGCATAAACACGGACTGTACACAGAGGAATATATTCATATACAACTATCGGAAAGAATTCATAGAAAGTCCTCGTACACGCTTAATACAGTGCAAACAGGCAGAGAGTGTGAGTCAGACCAGGAGGATGCTGCGCAGCCATTTGTCGAAGCTTCAATAAATATTACGAGCCCATAAAAATATACAGGTCTCATTTGCGCGTCGCGTGTTTTTGCATTTCAGGGAAACGAGCCGGTTATCAATCATGTTATTATGTGTTATTGGAAAATTGGGGGCTGAGTAAATTAGAAAGTAGAAACAAATTATGGAGTGTGAGGGGACCTGTTAGCACTCATGTCCTTTTTTCTTTTTCGCATTCCAGCTACTTAAATACATAACGCACACACGAGAGAGAAAACAGAAAAAGAAAAAGACAGAGTTCATCTGTTACAAAGCAGATGACAGCTGGATCAAAACAAAGTGGACAAGCAAATGAATAAATGAATAAACAAATGTGTAAATGAAGGCAGGCGAACGGACGAGTGAATGCGAAGCTGTGAAAGGTCGTCTGTGCGCTCCTCCCCGCCGCACACAGCAGCGGGTGTGTGTGGCGCTGACGAGAGGCCAATAGGGAAATCAATGGAGACGCTTTAAATGCCTTAATGCAGTCAAATTGTTTTCAGATTTCCAACTGATGGACAGTTTCCTTTCAACCATTTAACTACCTCCGCGCACACACACACACACACACACACACACTCCTCCGCAGCAACTGGTCAGCCGCTCCAAGTCTGGACATCGTTACGACGCTCTGTGCTCGACCCTTGCCCTCTGACCTGTGATCCTGAAGTGCCGTTGCATCGTGAGCCACTGAGGTGGGCAGGATGGAGGACTAATCTGGGACAGGAAGTCATGGCCGGATGAAAAGTAGAGGGGCTGGTGGAGGCTGATTGATATACACCCAAATAAACCAATATAGATCAAAGGTGGAGATAAGCCTTGAAGACGCACTCAGAGCCGTCATATCTGCGTCTGCTGCTGCTCTCGCTCTCTCTTCCCTCTTTCTGTCACGGCTCGGCCAGAAAAACAGAAGTCATGAGGTGTGAGGGATATCTGAAACACCAGTGGCATCCGGTCCCTGTCCGGACTTGAGCTTTACACCTGATTAGTTACAGGAGGGGAACAGATGGGAACAGATGAAATGAGACGGAAGACAAATGGAATGGGGGAAAAAGAGGAGATAAGAGGAGGAGGAGCTGCCAATCTTAAACAAAGCTCATGCCTCTTATCCTCACATCTTATCTCGATGGGGGCTTATCTCCAATCATCTAAATACTCAGGGATTACTCCATCAACTCAAAAGACTCCACTTCCTCTCACGTGTGTGAATGCGACGCTGAAAAAGACAAATGTGTGGAACTCAGAGAGGAATCTCACTGAGATCCACATGACCTATAGTGTGAGTTGACGTCCTTGACTTTCATTCTATCTGACTCCCAACACGTCTGAAAGTGTTTCTCATGGGATTATGATACTTGCCTCTTGACCGTTTTTTTCCAACCGGTGAACAAACTTTTTTCTCTTCAAGCTCTTGTTTGGTGAACACCCGAAACCCAGCCGAGCTGAGGGGATGAGGCGTGTCCGGACAAGTGGGTTCAGGGTGACAGGGCGGAGGAGGACTGATGGATGGATGGATGGACTGATGGTGTGGGGGGGGCTGGGGCAGAGGACGAGCTATTGTTTGAGCTGGTGTAAAGAGGGAACTAAATCAGAGTAAACTATAGATAACAAGGGTTTTTATTTGGCTCTGCGTCAAATTGCCAACACTCTTCTTCAGACTCTTTTTCATCAAGATCCATAAATTATTATCTGAGAAATCAAGGAAAATGTTGGAAAACCTTTCAATGTTAAAGAAAGTGAAAAAAAAACATCTGCCCTGTGATCCGGATCCACACCATGATGTCACTTCCTTCCACCAAGTATCGCGGAAATCCATCCAGTAGTTTTTGCGTAACCTTGCCTACAAACAAACGAGCAGTGTTGAAAACATAAAAATTACATAAATAGAAACTGAATTTCGGATACGGAAAATAATTGTTAGTTTTTGCATTAGATTCTACACATTTCCTCTTTTGAAATTCACATTTAAAATCATACTTTTAAAGCTTCTATCAGAACCTCAGCAGGAGGTCAAATTCACTAGTTGTGAAGCTTTTGCTCATATCACGTGATCTCCCTCCACAGACAGAGTTCCATCCAGTTCTAATTCATCCTCCTCCTCCTCCGTATGAAAGATCCGTGTCCACAAGCAGAGTCAGGAGTTCAGAGTCTGTGACAGGAATGTAATTCCTCATTCCGATAAGCCCTGAGATGATCACAGTCATGTTGGCTCAAGTCATTGAGTCATCACAGTGGTTGAACGTGACGTGACTCATGTTTAAACCAGCTGCTGAATACACAACCTTGACCACAGTTAACTGGAACATCCAGTGTCAAACTGTCGCTCATGTGCGACTGCTGGTCATTAGTGGGTTCTTTTTTTTATTGTTGTTAAGCACCTTTTTGAAATCCAACCCTTCTTTTGTTTTAATTTCTTCACCTTTTCTTCTACCTCTTCCTCTGGTGTTTGGCAGTAAATACGAGATTTCAGGCCACAAACTTCTCCATCAAGAGGCTCTTCCAAGAACAATAACACGCTGTGACCCAGGAAGCGCTCGCAAGCTGTCCAGGCCCGTTAGCACACAGCGCGCGCTCGCTCGCACAGAACGCCGCGCACACACACCGACATCTGTGTATGATGAAGTGGTCAGCGCTCCAGTAAAATTGGATGAGGCTTTAAAGACATTCCTCCATTTTACGGCTGAGGAGGTGAGTGTCTCGAGTGTCACTGACCTGACACCACTTCCCCCGGACCCGAGATCACAGCCGCCCCCACCAGGCCAAACAAACAAACAACCAAACAAACAACAACCCCCCCCCCCGCAGGGTTGAATGGATTTGCTTGTGTGTTTGCAAGCCCCCGAACATCGGTCATTGCAAGGCTCACTAGTTGCTCGCTATTCAGATTGTAGTTGGAGGACTTAAATCCTGAGTTGACTTAAGTAAATGAGTCGTTCCAACTGCTGCTGCACCTTATCCTGCCAACTATTCATCTACTGATTCCACAAACGTCTGTGATCTCATATCTCGCAGACCCACACTCTTATCAATTTATCGACAACACTCTTCACTCGGGTATTGTTAAAGGCCCAGGGTGCGACTTGGACACGTGAAACGCTCAATATTAATAAAATGTGAATAAACAGGCGAAGAACATGTCCTCTCATAGGTCCTCAGATGAACTACAGCAGTGGTCACAACCCGTTCAAAATTTCCACCAGATCATAATGATAGTTTTATTTCATCATATTTGATTGACACACTCACTCTAGTCCGGGTGCTGACCTCCATCATGGCAGCAACATTCATAGAATCCCTTCCTCTTAAGCAAGTTGTCTTCAAAGTAAAAGCATATGGTTCGTTTGTTATAATGCTTTATATCAAGTTCAACTGCAGTATTTTGAAAAGAGTTTTCTAATTTCATTCAGCACAGTAGACACACTGCACACAACATCCACATGCAAACAATCATTTGATTATACCTATCTAAGTATCTTAGTGAAGGCAACAGGCCTGAAGTCCTTAAGGGCTTCAGGCCCTTTTTACACTTAGTGATGGGAACCGCTTCCGTAGATACCCTGAGTGAGTGACAGCTGAAAGGTGCAACAGAAAGCATGGCTTATGCTTTGCATAAACAACTTTCTATATTATCTAACTCTTCCTGTGACTGAAACGCTGGCGAAAGATGGGATTAAAGAGGGCGGATGACAACAAACTATTTGTGAGTCATCCCAAAAAAAAACAGGTCAAAGTTAAAAGTGACTCAACTTTGAGCGTGGAGTTGTGAAATCAGAGTAGCGCAGGACACCCAAGGTGGCAGCGTCTTGCTGTTTGACATTGTCGAGCTGCGGTCAGATACCTTCCGCTCTCACCACAGCTACGTTGGAATATCTCTGTAGCTTCTAGAAAGGGACAATCTGATGTTCACACAGGGCATAAATACACGTGGCCCTGATTTTCATGTGTGAAGTGCGAGAAGAGATAAGAACCAAAGTAAGCAATGAAGTTCCAATGCAGTTCAATACATCCGGGCACTTTTGTAGAATTTATAAAAAATAAAAATTGAATTACAGTAATAATAAAAGATGGAAATTCACCACCACTCACCGACATGACTTTACCTCAATGTGAGTCTTATTAAGAGGGAACAGCTTGTTTTGCCTGTGTGATAACTATACTTAAACACTCAATTTTAAGATTCATATGTGTGTTGTGTGTTTTTTAAATAATCTCAGCACATATTGACTCATTAGAAAATGTTAACGTAAAATTATTTGAACAGAAAACCGTCCTCAGACTAAGGCGTCACGAACCTACAATGTTAAACAGTAATAAGTCCAATACTCAGTGCAAATAATCGAATGAAAACAGTCAACAGTCTAACGGTCTTTGTCACGATGCATACTAAATAAGGATCCTATACCTCGAATATGAGTATTGATTATGCTCAGTCAATAAATAAACAGATGTCAATATAGGTTTGATTTGCATACAGGCTGCCCTCACAAGATCAATACCTGCATAAGCGTTCGTGTGCAAATGGAAATCTTTTTGAGCTTACGAGTGGTAGTTCGCTCAGAAACTGTAAAAGAACTGGAACTGGAAGGGGGGACGGACGGACGGACTGACGGAGTGACTGACAGCTCTCTGCCGAGCCACATTCCTCCTGTGTTGAGTCATGCCATGCTGCAGATCAGACACCACTTTCTCAGCCGACTCTTAGTGAGTGGGTAATCTGGAGTGTCACACACCCTCTCCAGTCCTGGGCCAAGCTATCCAAACAGCGCCGGCAAGCAAAGGGGAGGAAATTGAATCCCCCCCCCCCTTCCTCAAAGACATGCCTCCAAATCCCCATCAACAGGAGCTTAGAGAGCCTGCAGTCCATCAAGTTTCATCTGCCACGGTGGTCCGGACCAATCAGGTTGCTCCTTTCGCACACACACTGCGATGGCACGCATGAGTGCACAGTCGAAAATGTCAGAATGAATGCGGCAAAAGGGACGATCACTCATGCACAAACAGATAAATACGCACACAATCAAACAAACGAATACACACACTCACACACACACACACACACACACACACACACACACACACGGCCCTCGCCCCTCCTCTCAGCGCCCACCTTAGTATCAACAATCAACAATCTGAGGCATTGTGGAGCCTGTGATCCTGTGACCTCTGACCCCCTGGAGTTAACCCCAGAGCGGCCAGTGCTGAGAGGTGAACCAGGAGGCTCATTGAGAGGCGGTGAAGTTCCCATGAGAACGAGGAGCAGGGGAGGTTCAGAGATCCCAGACCGCCAGTGATGATGGCAACGAAGGGTTTGAAGCGGACTTCGGTGTACGGACATGTCTGCCGGCTTGTTTGAGGTGTGTGTGTGTGTGTGTGTTCAGAATGTAAACGTCGACAATGTTAAATAAATCTGTAAATACGGCCTGGATTGAATATTTTAAAAAAGCGTTGCCAGGTACGCTCTCGTCATTTCACAGTCCGTCTCTGACGCTTCAAAGACAGGCGCCTCCCGAGTATCGTAAGGAAGACAAAGCAGAAAATAAAGTAACCTGAGAAAAAAAAATGATTCCACTAAAACTCCTTGTGCCAGATTTAACCCCTCCTTCGTTACTGTGTTGACAGTCTAACACACAACAGCTGCTCCCAGCAGCACTAGCACCACCTCTTCAGAGCACTATCCCAGCTGCAACACCTCTCTCTGGGCATCCAGGTCAGTGACCCCAGGCCCTCCCCAAGTGTCAAAGGGTTTCGCATTTAAAGGACCAAAATACCCTTTCAATAAATGGAAACAGGTCACAAAGCTTTGCTGACCGCATTTGGTGCCAGAGGAACAAACACTTCTCTGGCAAGTTTTGACTATTTTAAATCTTCCGATAAGATTACGAAGTTCTTACTTGTTTTGATTCCTTCATTTCTAATCCACTCCTGCAAGTCCGCTCGCAGTGAATCCAGTTTGGGATCTCCGGCTGTGTTCTCACATAAACTTCTCCTTGATTTCCAGGGACTTTATACTAGGAGGCCAGAGTCTGCTGAGCGTCACACACGCACCTCCTCTGGAGAAACACAAAGGAACTGCAGAGTTCAGTGCACGTCTGAAAGCAGCTATAGTTCTAGCACTTATAGGTTCTCTAGAGTTCATATAGTACATCCACCTAGTGTGGCATCTATTTACTACACTTATAAGTATGTGTATAAGGATATGTGAAGTAATTTGATATGCATGGATACAAACAACAAAGCCCTTCAAACAATAATTTATTTCTATTTCTATTCTAACCATTTATTGGGGAAAGTGGTGAACCTGTTCATTCATGCAATTACCCAATCATCAATGATTACCCAATCATGTGGCAGCAGGTCAGTGGGCTTCAGTTAATGTTCACTTCAAACATCAGAACGGAGATAAAAAAAAATTACCTCAGTGGGTTTGACTGTGGCATGATTGTTGGTGCCAGACAGGCTGGTGTGAGTATTTCTGAAACCACCGTCCTCCCAGGATTTCTTCATGAAGGCTGCTCTGGACTAAGACTCACCAACACTGGCCAGTTAAAGACTGGAAAACGGAGCCTGGTCTGATGAATGTAGATTCCTGCTGAGGCTGCAGATGGCAGAGTCAGAATTTGGCACCAACAGCGTGAATCCATGGACCCAAACTGTCCCGTGTCATCAGGTAGGGATGGTGTAATGGTGTAATGGTGTGGGAAGTTAATTATTGGCACACGTTGGACCCTTTAATACCAGCCAACCATTATTTGAATGCCACAATGTTAATGTTGTTGCTGACCATCCAATGGGCAAAATCTACCATCTGCTGTTCCACTCCACTTCCAGCACGACAATGCACCGTGTCACAAAGCAGGAGTCGTCTCAAACTGGTTTCAAGAATGTGACGGTGAGATCATCCAATAAAAACACCTTCAGGAAGTGGTAGAGCAGGAGCCTGGCAGCATGGATGTGCATCTGGCAAATCTGCATAGACGATCACACAGAATCGTAAAAGGCATGCCTCCCACGTCTTGTGGTATAGATTCCAGAGAAGAAGTACGTTATTTCTAAGAACAGAGGGCGGCCCTACCCAGTTTTAGAGCGAGCACCGGCACCTTAAAAAGGTAGGGAAGTGCATTATTATAGACACGTGGAAATCGGAAGAGAGCCAAAGCGCCGCAGCCTTTAGATCAATCATTTTGCACGCACACGCACACACTTTCTAACAGCGGTCTATATCCTGTGAGGCGGTGCTCCAACAACCTCCAAACAATGTATCCTTTAGATAAGGATCTGATCACTGTGTGTGTGTGTGTGTGTGTGTGTGTGTGTGTGTGTGTGTTTTGAGTTTGTGTGTGCGTCCGTGCAATGTTGGCTATAATCGGCAGTATTCATGCTGCAGAGGGCTCCCAGCGTTTCTACAGCTGTCGCCTCTTGTACTCACTGACCTCTACCAACAGGTCCCGAGGCCATCAGGCCTTATGGCAGCCGCTCAGACCCTCCACTGTATGAGCGGAGCCATGCAGGGGCCGGCGCAGGCTCTCCAGCAAATTGGGAGAACCTTCGAGTTCCATGCAAACTTTTCACAGTCCAGACCTTAGAGATCCCAGGAAAAACATATATAGACACAATTGTGCACATACCATGAGACAGGATTAGATACAGTTAGTCCCAGCTCTGAAATAAGGAGTAAGAAAAGCTGTTTTTAGAAGTACAGACTTTTGTCCCAGATATTTTAAGGAGGGGCTGTATGTGAGAACACAAATGTCAGTTGTACTGGATGTTTCCCGAAACCTTTCCTGCCAGCCCCCAGGTAGAATGTCAGAGTGAAGCCATGTGAGAATACGACTGGAAAATGTACAAGACTGCGCACGTTTGATCCTTTGTGATGGGCCCATTTTATTAGATATAATGATTAACTAAAAAAAGTAACCCATAATTTAATCGATAATGAGTGCGTTATTAGTCACAAGTTATATTTACCAGATATATTTGGGGGAAATTGTTAGAAGCAATACATTTGTGGTGTGAACCATGTGGTTGCTTTCTTATCTTCTTAGAATTTGGGTTTTTCCATTTTCCACGTCATCTCCACACTTATTTGTTAGTTAAGGGAGAATATCTGATTATACTTGTCATAGAAAGCCACAGACAAAAACACACACATCCACTCGTGCCTTCAGTGGATCGCTGCCCACTTCCCATGGACACACTCACAAGTCTTTATTCGTCTGGTAATGGCCGTCGGGCAGTCTTCCGGAGGCCTCAGAGAGATAGACCCTCTTTCTGTGGACCCTCATCCAGTCACATGAGCCTCACGAGTGTGTGCATCTCCCCGACCAGACAAGGCGCACACACAGACACAGTGTGATATCCATCACAAATGGAATTCATACCTCCCAGCTCCGAGTCTGCATTAAGTGCAAATGTTCACTATTGGAATCATGTGCCGACAGATAAGCTCGGGAGCCGAGCGGCGGAAGGGGAAATGATGGCGGCTCTGGAACAAGAGCACATCTCGTCCCTCTTCGGTTCCAGCAGGGGTCAACTTAAGTAGAGAAAGAAAACCATCTCAGGAAAGGGTCATCAACGCTGGCACAGACGCTCTTCTGTTCTCCATCTCCTCACTCCCCCTCTAGGTCCCTCTTCCATGTACACATGCAGACACACAGCTCTGTCAATCCGTGATGGATGTTCACTTCACAAATGTGAGGATATGAAGTCTGGGGGATTCCCGTTTCCCAGAGGCCTTTGGGTGGCTTTGGCGGGAGAGAGGACATCTGTTACGTAAACAAAGCCGGCTGCACTTCCTGTGCGGCCAGAGAGAGAGAGCGACGGAGAGAGAGCGAGCAATGCTTTATCTCATTTCTGAGACAAAACACGGATCATGGAGGAGGACACGGGAAGAGCAGGGGCAGGAGCAGCGGGGCAGGCAGAGGAAGAGCCCTTTCCCTCTCAGCTGCGCCTCCACTTCCTGCCTGGGGAGGAAGTCCCTTATTGGGCGTGCAGTGATCTCATCCTCGGTTGCGAGGAGCTTCCGTCCTGACCAGCAGCGGCGCTTTGAAGCGGCAGCCATAGCAGGCGAATGGTGGAGTAAGACACACACAAACACACACACACACGCCTGTCCTGATTATTGCAGTGGAAAACATACATACACCCACACAGCCGGTCGGACAGGAAACAGTGCTGCATGGAACAAACAAGCACTTCCTGTGTGCGCTGGGGCCCGTTCACAGAGCGGGCCCAATCAGAATCCAATGTCCTGTCCACTGCATCATTATCACCATCATTCAGGGGGTATTACTGCTCATTTGCTAATAGCCACAAGGCCTCATTTATGCTCACACAACCCTAAACACCCACAGCAGCCCCCTTCACTGATGACCCGAGTTTGGACATGTTTCTTTTTGCGGAAGTCCGGTTTCCTTTAAAAGTTTGCCACTAATTGAAATACATTAGGCCTAAATTGCCTCTTTTTTCCTTTCACTCGTCATGTTGACAGACGACCCAATATTTAAGTTTGCCTGTGTAATTTGTTGTAGAAATACCAAGGCGGCGAGGCAATGTGGCTCAAGGGGCCGAGGGGGCTGTTGGTTTACAGTACCATTATATTGAGAGATGGCAGGAACAGAGCGGCCATTATGTTCCTGGTTCACAGTCCGGTCAACCCTGGACTCCACAGGATCTGAAGATGGTCAAACACCTGGGCCCGACATGTTTTAACTGCAGGAGTTTAAATGTTATAAAGTGTGAACTATTCCTCCAAGAAGGACACTACATGACGGACGTATTACAAGTCTAAGGTTGCTGCTGAGGTGATGTCCAACAAAGTTATGCACAACACATCACCTGTTAGTGTAAGTCTTCTCCTCCTCTTCCTCCTCCTCCTCCTCCTCCTCTTCTTTTCTGATGAATGATTGAAGCTGGCACTAACCTCGTTGACTAACGCACCATGTTTCCTGTGGCTGCTGGACAATAAAAGCCTCCCTCTGTTTTGCCGCTTGAATCCTTTTATTGTGAAGCAGCAGCGGTGACGAATGGCAATTAGATCAAATTGTGCAGGATTACACGGCTGCATCTTTGAATCTCTTCCTCAGAGATAGTTGGTTAACTTTATAGAAATAAATACTTTAGATTGACTGACTATTGTATATAGTGAGTATAAGGATTACGTTATTAATTAATACACAAACTAGAAGCAGACCCCTTAAACTTTATATTTAATTCACTAGTTCAAGATTTCTATTTGGATCTGCACCAAATGACATGACTGAGAAATAAGTAAAATATTTGAAAAAATGCCCAAGTTCACAATGTTCAAGAAAGAAAGATTCCTGCGTCTGCCCCCTGATCTGGATCCGCACCAAAATGTAATGGGTCATTCCTCTGGTCACTCCCCAACCCTTCTCAAGATTTCATGGAAACCAGTTCAGTAGTTTCAGTGTAATGTCTTACTTATTTAAACATTATTTTCTTGAACTTTGTAATACAGAATTTTCTGGATAATGTGATGGTGTAAGGACACAGACAATATGTGGAAACAGGAGGAAGTAATGACACATTTACAGGGTTTACTCGTCTTGATCCAGTCAACCAAGATGCCCCTGCTGTGTTATTGTATAACATTTAAAAAAAAGATGTAATTTAATCCCAGTGAGATGTCGTCCAACAGTAGCAGAGAAAGCACAAGTTCCATTAAACAAATCCCAACACAAACTCACACACAGCCACACTCTTTCCAAATCACTGAGTCACTTTTCAAACAAATGATACCTGTGACAACACTTCACTGTTTGCCTCCCAGCCCCCTTCTCTCTCTCTTTCTTTTCTCTTTGTGTGTGTGTGTGTGTGTGTCTGTGTGTGTATAAGGAAGCAGCCGCCTTATCTGAACACACAACCCCGGTGGACGGCAGGGCAGCCCTGTGGAAGCTCAACTCTGGGTAAACTTTGCCTTAACTTTGAAGCTGGCCGTGTGAGTGCTTGTGCTCGGGGCTGCCCCGAGCACTCAGTGCTGGTGGCTCTCCAAAGAGGAGGTCAATGGGACAGGTAAACAGGAAGTGCCAGCGCTGTGATTGACAGCGTGTTTAGACACAAAGAGATGGATGGATGGGGAACACTGAGTCACTGACAAATGACCACTCGCCTGCCGGATTTAGAATAAAGATGCTGCAGGGCAAACTGTTGCTTTCTTCTCTTATTCCTCTTCATTTTCATTCATCCGCTGCTTTTTTCATTATGTGGCGTGTTTATCCAGGGAATAAGCAGGTTGTGAGACATAGCCAGAATCCAATGTGCGTATCCACCACCACGAGTGCCCCAGCCGTTCTTCAAGAGGCATCCAAACTGCATTATATATTTGCCTCCTCAGTCGGAAGAGCCTTGTGCATATCATCATATCCATCTGGCTGTTGTGACATATAGTAAAAGGATAAATGTTTTTACACCGTCCAGTTTGTCTCCCAAGGGGGAACTATTTGTTTGTGACACAGCACTTGGACCCAGCAGAGGAAGAGCATCCTCACTTTCCCACAATTCTGAGTCAAGTATTATAAATAGTGTTACGACGTTGAACTTGTGGAGTAAAGCGGATCCCTCCATCTCCTCAGCCGGTCTTCTCTCTCCTTGTCTCCATCACTCAGCTTTCCCTCAGTACAATGTTCCCTCTGAGTTTCCTATACTCCCACCTCCATTGTTCCCATGCAGCGATGCTGAGGCTGCTCGCGGGCCAGCGGCAGCCTGGGTGGCAGACTGAGGTCTGGGGCTGCAGCTTGCTCACGCTAATCATGTTGATTGTTGCGATTACCAACCATTTCCCCCCCCAGTGTCACGCTGCAACTTACTGACCTGGATCTGACAGGAAGTCCCGGTTGCCATAGGCGATCTGTCTTCCTGTTCTCCTCCGTCCAAGTCCTCGCCACCCACCCCTTCACCCCCCCCCCATCCTCCTCCTCCTTTCATTCTTCCACTCAAGCAGAGTCGGTCCCCGAGGTAACTTAGGAACTGTTTCCTCATCCCGTTGCCAAGCAAGTCATGACCAAGAGGTTTACTAGAAACTCTCACACACACACACACACACACACTCTAATTGTGCGTCTACATTTCACTTTTCAGCCGACTTCCTCTTTTTCATTAAAGGCTGGCAGTGGGATAAAGTTTTCCCGCTACTGTGTGGCCAGCAGGCGCGCAGATGTTTCTGCCTCGCTCCTTGCCCATATGTTTATCAGATCAGCATGCAGTTTCATAATCTACATCATAAGCACCGAGCAGATAACCAAGCCTTTGATTTGGGCCCGATTTCCCCCTTATCCCCCATGTTAAATTTAGCACAGCGATTACCGAGCGTGATTGCGGGTCTCTGCGGCCTTATGTAAATCATATGGGACCCACACACAGAGAGGGCCTGCTCTCTGTGTGTGGACGTGAGCTTGCATGGTCGGGGCAAATAAGAATGAGATTCTAATTGTACCATGTTACCTCACCTCACCTCACAGTCAAGGGGTACTGAGGCCCGAAACCGTTTGTCTGGGACACCTCTTATCAAGGCTCTTTCCCAATTAAGCATCATCAGAGAAATTTCTTATTCCTGGCAACAGTTGAACTCCCCCGAGTGGCTTGTTATAGTCGATCCGACCTCATATGTCTGCAACCGAGCCACAGAACATCATAGTGTTACTGCGGCACAGCCCTGTCAGGCCTCTTTGTTGGAGGCACTCCTCTAACAACTCACTCCTGCCGCCCTAATGAGGTAAATTTTACGGTGCCCTCTGACAAAACAGCAAACAAAGGAGGTGGAATGAGTCTCGTTAAGCAGTATTTACCCGGCGAGAGATTGCTGAACGCGCACCTTCTTTTTCTGCAACGCCCTGAAGCTCAGTCGTTACAAACATTCCCACCTAAGGGGCTGCGCTGTATAATCACAGTCTCCAAAACTGTGCAGATCCATCAGGCTTCGACGGAGTCCTGGGACACTCCTAAGGGAAAAGGACACAGACGGGTTTGTGTGCATTTTTTCCAACTCGACTGCCAGACAAAAACACTAATTTAAACACTAATTACCAAGTTATTTAAAGTTCACAGACATCTGTGCATGATCAGTGTGATTAAGTCTGAGACTGATTGTAGATATGCATAGTAATATATCTATCTATATATATACATCTAGATCACTAATTACAGGTCTGTAAGAAACTCTCTTCCTCAAAACACTGATCAATCCTGTAACCATAATACAAACACATCTGAAAGTGATGATATCTGTCCTAAAGGCCACAGCTGATGCGAACAAGGGTTTTAACGTTTAAACACTTTCTCCACTGGTGTTGGACGAAAAAATGACGAAGCTGAAGCAGAGCGACCCTGCGTTCTCACTTACTCTCTGGATGTTGTATGTATGTCGGGCTTTTGCCATCAGGCTTTTGAACGACCGACCTGAGGAGATAAGACTCAGAGTCAGTGACATCTTTAAAATCACTTCTTAAAACCCATTTTATAGACACACTCACACCTGAAGTCAGCACAAGTTCACATTTTTGAAAAACATGAATGAAATTCAAGAGAAAAAGAGAAGAACATGATGCATTTTGAAAATGACCGTGACCTTCTGTGATCCTGAAGGTGACAGCTGCTCCGTTCAGCCGATTCATTCTGGTCCAGGTACAGTCTGACGCAGAACGGATGTTTCTTGCCACCGCTCATTTCCTGCGGAGAGGGAGACGAATTATAGATACGCTCCCTTGTGAGCGGCTGGAAAATATAAAATCAAAGCTGTTTAATCAAAAGCCTGTACAAAAAACAGGGGATGTAAGGGGGGGGGGGGGGGGGGGGGGGGGCACAGACACGATGAGGAGGACGAGGGCAGCAGTCATTCAAGAGAGAAACCCCCCGGAGGAAACGCTGGCGTGACCTCACACCAGAGGAATGTAAGATGCGGCTTAATTGATTAGAGGACCACATGATGGAGGTCTTGAGAGAAGAGAGGGAGGGAGGGAGGGAGGGAAGAGGGGGGGCGTGCCATGCAACTTTTCTTTCTTTAGGAGGAGGAAGGAGGAGGGACGAGGAGGAGGAGGAGGGGGGGGTTGGGGTGTTGACCTTGCAGAAGGCACAAAGGTCATTGGCCTGTAGGCTACTGGTGCCTGTCAGGAATTCATCCTCAAAGACCCTCCATTCTAATAGATTTCACATCAATTGACAGCTAAACATGATCAATGATGACAAGATGGGGGGTGCGATCTGCTGGGCCGAGGGTGGCTGCAGGAAACACTGTGTCCCTGTGGACGCACAGTTGTCCCCGTTCCCTCGTTTTCACATAAATCTCATACACTTCTCCTCTCAGTCCGTTTCTGTCCCTCTTTTCCCCCCCGCCTCCCGTTTTTGTGGCTTTTTCTGTGCGAGGCGAGATGGGTGATTTCAGCTTTACACTGCGGAAGGTGACACGTCTGTGATCACCACAGACACTAATTCATACACACACACACACACACACACACGCAGAGACGGAACAGATGGAGCGGCATGGTCTGTCTGGCAGATTACCTTGTTGGTGGTCAGCCTGAAGCCGATGCCCACTGCTGTTCTCCCTTTGACACCAACAACCGCCCTTTGTGGCAAAAATCAATGTCACTAAACGCGTGCGCACACACACACACACACACAAACACACACACACACACACACACACACACACGATGTTTTATCTTGTGCTCACGTATCTTGAGGGAGTTATTTATACCCACATCTTTCGCTTTGACCTCCAAAATCATCAAAACGCACCTTCAAAACAGAAGCGGCTAAATATAAAGTGCTTTGCATAAGTTTTCACAGACGAAAGGATTCAAACTAGGAATTTTGACATTATTGGGGCTTCGCATTTTCTTTCTTTGGGGCGATACTTTTTTTTTTTTTCCACTGCGGCACTTGATGTGTCAGGCCGTCGGATTTCTTTGTGCTTTTTCTTGAGAGAAAGCTCGAGGGACAGCGATAGGAGGGAGGGGAGAAGTGAGCAGGAGAGAGAGAAGGAGGCTGCCACATGCTTGTCAATACTCCAATCAAAGCCAATTCCCCAGAGACGGTCAGGGGGACGAGGGAGCATCACTATGACAACCCCCGGACCCCCAAAAATCAGGACTTCAAAAGGTGGAGGGGCGTCCCATTGAGTGAGTGGGAGACCACCTCCTGTAGTCATTTACATCTCATTAGGATGTAACTGCATTTTAACAACGAGGAGTTTGTATACACCCACACACACACACACGTTTCATAATGTGAAGATGCATCGGTATGTGCTGCTGCGACACATTCACGACTGGTTTTACTGCATTAATTACATTCAACACAACTCATTGATTCAGGTAATCAACCTCTTCTTCTGTCCTATTTCCACACGTGTGATGTCTGCGTGGTTGGTTTCATGACTTCATAACGCTCCATACAGAGCGAGTGACACAACATACAGGTTTATTAATTAGCAAACTGTCTGTTAAGTCAATATAGATTCAGTCAATGCAAACAGAGAATCTCACAGTGCGCACATAGATTTCCGTTGCGCCGTTTTCAGATACGCACTGAACTCAGGACATTTTATTGGAGTTTTCTTTAGGAAAACAACGCAAACGTCCCAGTTGGCAGCTCCAGACGTTTTCCAGAAGTCTTTCACACAAACGACGCTGACGAAATCTGGAGATTTTTGGAGATAAGGGCCGACTCCGGTGTCGATGAAACAAAAAACACATGATTTCCACAGTGGAATTTACAGTGTCACCTCCTATATGCTCCACCATGGAGGCACCACCCTTCACCTCAATGTTCCAGACACGTTCCTGTGGACGTGAATGCATCTGCAAGCACAGGTGTCACCATCGGCATCGACCATGACTCTGTTGTGTGTGAGCCACAGATGTGACAGTGAGGCAGGGAGCACATGACCAGGACCCGGAAACTGAATCCAGCCGTCATGAATTAATGATGAGGTGTAAAAATATCTGTTACACAATCTACTATTATACAATATGAAATATTACAACTGTGTACACAGTGGGGGAAGTGCAGTACATTTTCTGTTTTGATAATTATATATTTCACAGTGGATTACTATATTAACTATATTATAAGTAGTAACTATACACCTATTTTTCCTGCTGCGTTATACTTCTACGCCACTACATTAAGTTCTAGTCATTTTTCAAATTCAGAATTATAGTACAAAATGTAATCAACTAATAAATGTATAATTATGTATTAGTGTTTTTAATTGAGTTAATGTAAATAATTGAACTTAGACAAATCTTTGATACCTGCAATATTTAATTAATGTAATGATTTTAATCCAATTGCATCACAATAATTAGTCTGTAATGGTTTTACATTTGGTAAATATATGTGCACAAATCTTTATACTTTTACTTAAGTAAACCTTAGTAGAAGATGTAAAGTTCTTCTTCCACCACTGATCATACGACTACACAGCCGTACCTTTCTGACATAGATTTACAAAGCATATACGTACACATTACCACACCAGGAGACACACACACACACACACACAAAGACATTTGGGTCATGTATGCAGAGTCAACAGATGTGACACATCTTGCTGGGGCAAAATTTATGAGCAGAACCTGCAGCTCTGAATACCACGGGAGGGCCCAGCAGCAGGAAAGAATCACTCATCACAGACACAAATGGATCCTTCGCCCCACTGATGGCCAAATGCTGTTAGGACGGCCATTTTTTTCTGGACCGCCTGCTTCCTGTTTGGGCCAGGCTTCAGCAAATCACCATGATATGATTAAAACGGTGCTAACACCACCACTTCCTGTCAACACAAAACATTCACTCTCAAATTTATGGCCTCGGTTTCCGTCTCCTCGCCTCGACAGCGAATGATTGTTGTTGCAGGATTGAATGAACTTCTCCTCTCTCCTCTCCTCACCTCCTCTCCTCTCCTTTCTTCTTCCTCTTCTCTCCTCTTCTCGTAAGTCATGCTAATCTGACTGGAGTGGACTGACAGGACGGAGCATGTTGGCAGGAAGTGAAACGTTCCTTGTTCTTTCTCCTCCGAACTGCACGTTGATGATGTCAGGGGTGATATATCGACCAAGAGTCTGGGAACCCAACCCTAAAGGAGGAATGTATCTAGACACACACATACATGCACACACAAATGCACACACAAATGCACACACGTCAACACACAGACACACACACACACTGAAGGCCTCTCCTGCCGGAGGTGCTGAAATGCTTGTAAGTCTTGAAATGCCAGTTGAGACGCTGAGCTCCCCTTTCACACACCGTGCAGCCAGAGACAAGAGAGCTGACAAATGGCTGCGTTGAAACATATTAACCATCTCCCTTTGTGAGCAGACAAACATTTAGTCTGGCTAATGACCCCTGAGGATCAAAACAAATGCAGGGAGATAAAGACGGGCTGGGGGGGAAGGAGGAGGGGGACGGGCGGACGCTAAAAAGAGCTCATTGACCTCCAGGAGGGTTTCGCAGGGTTCACTAGGGCCAAGGGCTTGTTTGGTTATGTGGGTTATGTGAACACATGTAAATTAAAGGAAGTGGAAGAATGAAATACCTGCTCTCACACGTGCGAGCGGCGTGACAGAACATACAGTCCTCGTCTGTGTGTGTGTGTGTGTGCGTGCGTGCGTGCGTGCGTGCGTGCGTGCGTGCGTGCGTGCGTGCGTGCGTGTGTGTGTGTGTGTGTGCGTGTGTGCGTCATGTGTGTGTGGTGAAGACAACTCCAAACAAAGCCCTCAGGTATCACAGTCTCCATCAGTGTTCATCACAATAAACAAGTCACTTAGCATAACACCGTGTCACTCCTTTTCTTCCCCTCTAACCCACATCGCGCCCGTCATGTTATGGTTAGAGAAAAAAAAAAAAGAGCATTATGTGTTATCTGCTATCAGGGGCCTCTATCAAAACTAAGCAACAGCTGCACTAACCAGTTAGGGGAGGTCACCGGCACAGGCATGAAACAGACGCGCCACTTATAACATTACTCTTCCTCCGTGTTAGCTTTCAACACGAAAAAAAAAAATCTTCAGCGTCTGTGTTGAAACCTCGGGACGTTACTGAGCGAGTCTGTTTCTGCAAAACTTAGATATTTATTTATGTAGGAGGGAAATTCGTTATCTCACCTTGCAACAGCTTTTTGCTCCAAGAGCCCCCACGTTATAGGAAGTCGCTCCCAATGAACTTAGACAAACTGATTCTGCAGCTTCTCCTAAATGACTTCTTAGGGAGTTTCTTTTTGAATAAAAATAAAAAGTTTTCTAGTGATTCTATAGATGTTTGCGAGATATGCGTTCTCTTCAGACGGACAGAAGAACAGACAGACATTTGTGGAAGTTTCGATACAAATATATTAAACATCAAAATAACGTGACCCCCGTTCAAGTTCAACTTTGGCCTGTCTCAGCTCGGAGGGGGCCAAGGAAGTATGGTAAAAATGTATGTTCACCTTAAAGTCACAGAAAATAGGGCAGACACTGAAATATGTAGTTCCACAGTGAGCTGTCCAACTCAAAATGTTGTGAAGATATGTTGAGGACTAAGGCAGCCACGTATTTCGAGCTGCACCATCAGACAAACTCACTTCACGGAGACATGGCAAAGTAAAAGGAGGTAAACTAATTGGACTTTCATTGGCACGATGGATGGATGGATGCTTAAAGTGTTATTGGAACAGAAGAGTTTATTTATTGGGCTCTGGCTCGGCCGTCTGTGTAACTCACCCCCACATCAACATCAGTCAAGTAAGGCTTCCTTCCCCTAATTCACAGCCCCGCAAACTCACCGAAGAGCAACAATAGGCCTGTAAAGCTGTCAGGGCAACACAAAATTTACGTGGGACACTTTTAAGCAGTCGGAGCAAACGTTTCTCCCATGGGGCGAGTCGGGAGAGGTTTTCTGAAAAGGGGTGAGGGAGAGAGAGAGGATGCATATTTCATTATGATGCAGTGGCTGACTCTGGATCAGCTGTCTGACGTGACTGTGTTCAAACAACTGGATTCATATTGCTGCCGCTGCCGCTGCTGCTGATTCCTCACAACTTGCAGTTGATTGTCAGGCGTCCTAACGACGTTCACCTTCAGGTCCGAGCTCATTGATCCGCGGCCATGACTTGATCCATAACTGGTAATGTGATCCATGCAACAACAGTGATCCACAATAACCTCCCATTTCACGCTCTAATGGGAACTGGTGAAGGCTGCGACTGATCAATGTAATGAATAAATAAACAGAAATCATTGATATTGGACTCTACGAAGAAATCAATGAAAAAAAAAAAACGTGTATAAGGGAAAGCAAAATTCACACCATCGCTCAAATGATCAGTTTCTTATCTAAACTTTCTATTCAGACAAAGTGTGAGAAAAGGAAGACGAGCGGATCTGTGAGAACAAGCTCCCACACACAGAGAGGATGCCTGGTTCCAGTCGGCGTGAAATCTCTTAATGCATTCTTCACCTGCTCCACCGGTAGGTAGCTGCATTTCTTACAGTTAATGTAGCCTGTCTGCTACTTCCTCAACGGCAAACCCTCAATGACATAAGCAAAGCAAACCTGTATTCAGGCTCATCCTGAGATAAACCTACACGATGTTGTGATGACACAGTGGCTTTGCTGACAGTACTTAATATTCTAACCGATGAGATATAACCGTATAAATTAGCTCTCCTGTAAAAAAAAAAATACTTTCTACGTACACAGGCATATTTCCCAAGAGGAGTGTGCTTTAATATCCAGTTTTAACCGTCTCCAAACACGATGGGCTGTTGTGACAAAGGGAGGATTAGGCTGGGAGGAATGGATCGCAGCAGGAATCCTGGTGGTAATATTCACAAGCATTACTCAAGGGGAAAAAGTGATGTTTATGTGCCGCATGAATCATCTGATGTGCCGGTTTAATTGCACAGGTAGAGCTGCAGGGGAACTTAACAGACAGTTTTGAGGGGGCAAGATCTAACAAGACAAACTCCCACTTCCTTCACGGAGGCACACTTCTGGCACTCTCATAATCCAAATATTAAAAGCGCCAAAATACTTTGTCGTGGTTTTTTCTTCCCTGAAATAAACTTGATGGGAAAAATGTCCCCTAAAAATAGACGAGATGGGAAAATGAACGGTTGTTTTTCTCCCCTCACATTGGTTTATATTGAAAATAACTTAACTATCACTGAAAGATTTTATTTATGTTGGGGTTGATCACCAAGGAATTCAGGAATTAAGATCTCACACCGGTTCCTCTGGGGCTGTGTTGCAACTCGCTCCTGCTTCTCCTGCTTTTGGCTTTAAAAATAAAGAGCTTCTTCTTACATGATTCATCAGCTGAGGCGGATTTTTACAGTAAATGGAGGATACATAACAGATTCCTCATCCATGCTTCCTACTTGATGTTATAACAACGAGAGCGGTGCCTGTTTGGAATGAGCAATGAACTAACTTATCAAATCTAAGCCACATTTGTTGTATTCGCTCTGAAGGTGAGTGAAATGAATAAAAGAACAGCAGATCCATCACCTATATTCTTATCCTGTAAGGGTCTCGGGCTGGAGCCAGTCACGGCTCACAAATGGGGCGAGAGGGTAAAACCTGGACACGGTGCCAGTGTATCACAGGAACAAACAACCATTCACACTCACAGTTTAGAGTCGGCAATTAACCTGACCCCCAATCTGCAGGTCTTCGGACTGCGGGAGGAAGCCGGAGAAAACCCAGGCACACACAGGCGGGAACACAACTCCACACAGAAACGTCCCTGGCTGAGCTGGGATTCGAACCAAGAACCCTCTTACTGTGAGGCAGCAGTGCTAACCACAACGTAGCAGATTCAAGATTAAGGATTACCTTATTTGTCCCCAGGGAAATTTGTCTTGGAGATAAACGCTGCCTCACAAAAATACGACAGACATAAAGGTCATAGGACATTAGTATATCTCACGTGTGTGTGTTTCCTATACACTTCCATGTTGAGCTTCCCTTTCCTCTGACTTCCTCACGGCTGAACCTAATATTCTTATCCACTGCATTGAAGTGTCCCTCGAAGGCATCTACTTCCTGTGTTTTGCTTTGGACCCAGGTGTCGTCCACATATCTGAACCAGCTGCACTTTTAAGACTCCTGCAGATACCATGACCTTGATGACTGAGCGTCCCCACAGATAAGATGTATACTCTCATCTCATGGGTGAACCGAGGTGATGTGACGGCTGCATGTAGCTTTCTGTGTGTGTTCGGGTCGGCCGCCGCATCCCTTCTACAGGGAAAACTAAAACTACGACGTCAGTAAGAACCTACACCTCCACAGATGTGATAGGACATGATATGCGTGCTCTCTGACCCAACACGCTGAGTCCTGAAGTCGCTGCGGCAGATTTTTCACTCACAAAACGCCTGTCTTTGCACTATCCACTGGGGTGACTTATGAATCTTTTATCAAAACTGGCCTAATTGCTTAACCATCCATGTCCCGGTCCAGTGGTGAATGGTGGGAGGGAGACTGAGCATAAAAACAACAGGCAAAGACGCCAGTGTCGTTCTTCCTCTGACAAGTCCTTTTTCTTTTTTTCCCCTGTGTCTCTCTGTCTACTTTTGTGGACTTAATGTATCCACAGGTAATCGCACTGAGGGAGACAGTGCGATTACATATTGAGCCATAATAACAACAACAACAACAGGGGATCTAAGAAGCTGCAGACACTTAGGGAGCGTGAGTATTTCCATATATTTTAATGCACGTGTTTAGGAAGATGGAGGAGTTTGACTTGATGTGAATACAAATCAGCTGTAAGCAGATGTGACGCTCGTACCGTAACATCTGGGGCAGTTTCAGTGAGCGAACGTGTGCAGACTGTGTGAACTGCTTTCATTCATACTGCTGAAAACAAATCCACTTTGCCATGGAACGCGCCCGGCGTCCACACTCGTCTGGAGCTTTAGAGCCGCTGAGAAGTTTGTGAATCGCCACTGGCTCCATTCATCCAGGGCATCACTTTGCAAATTGAAATGTGTGGAAACGATGACATGTGCTTGCTGACTGAGTCTTTCCGGTCACAACGTAGTCTTCACATGACCACATGACCCCCTTCCGGGAAGAAAACTACCGGCATTAGCCTCGGCTACCACTGCTGAACGCAACATGGATGATCAATTACAAGCGTTCCCGACCCTATTGTCTTTCCTTACAGCGGTTGGGCGGTTAAATTATGCATTTCAAAAAGTTAGAACTTCTTACATGGGTAGAAGGGACGATATTATTCGAGCAATTCCTGTCTACACTGGCATGAGCATGTCCGTGAGATACATTTTCAGGTGATACGCAGTTTCTGTTTGGACAGAGGCCGTTTAAGTTGGAAAACGTGATGTGGACGTAGCCCCAGACGCTCCACGACAGCACAGAGACAATATTCCTCCATCCATGTGCTTAGAAAACAAGTGGCAGTATTTGCGGCTTCCTGTTCTCACTCGATCAGCACTGGACATAAAAAAAACATACTTTCTCTTCTGTTCTCACTCCCACTCTCTGCCTCGTTTCACAGCAGAGGAAGCCGCTGCCGCTGCCGCTGCTGCTGCTGCTTGCAGGGTCAGAGCTGAACAGTAGTTTGGAGACACAGCGGACGGAGCAGAGCCTGTGGGGAGTTTTTCCTGACTCTCAAAACCATCTCCTCAGTTCCTGGGAGCTGGCTGGAAACTCCCCGCTATTCCTACGCTGAGGAGAAAACAGCTGCACATTCTCACTTTTCACTGGTCGTTTGAACTCGATCCAGAATTAGGAAAGAAAAAAACAAAAACAAGCAGAGAAAAGTGTGTCTCTCGTGTTACGTAATATTCTTATTAAATTCAAGAGTCTCTGTGATATCAGTTAATTAGTTTACACATTTTTAACGATTCAATTAAAGGAATTTGTTCAATTTAAAGCTTTGAAATAAGCCAACAAAGAATTTACAGTAGCCTATTTTATGTTTCCTTTACACACCTTGACTACACAAGTGCTGTTTTGGTCATCTGCCATTGTCTGACTGGAAATAACTGGACATTGCTCACAGCTGGAGTTCAACTGGAATCCATTTTGGGAAACGTTTTCCCTGAATAAGTCACTATCAGGACCTGTGTGTGTGTGTGTGTGCGCGCGCGCCTGTGCCTGTGCGCATAATTACAGATGCACCATTCCTCCTAAGCTGTCATTAGAAAAGGGAATGGGAATGACTCCAGGCTACAACCACCGCTTGCGGTTACGTAACACGCTCCTCTCGGATCCTCGTCTTATTCCGGAGGCAGCTGCACACGACTGCGTCCTGCGCTTCCATTGTCTGAGAGAGAGGGAGAGAAAGAGAGAGAGGGAGAGAGGTTGTGGAAAAAACACGCTGCTCCTTGTGGCCGAAGAGGAGTTTGTTGTTTTTCTTTCTGTTCACTCTGTGATTTTATGTCTTTGTCTGTCTAGGTTCGCTCAGCCTGCGGTGCGCGTGCAGTCCCCTGTGCGTCCGTGTGAGGGCGCAGTGAGCCTTTGATGCAGGGATGCTGCTGGCGCTCAGACAAAAGAGAGAGAAGGAGATTCAGAGACGTCCAGAGACTGAGGGGATGAAAATATCTCTACAGTTAATATCTGTCCAGTAAATATCTGGACAGTACATATCTGGACAGTAAATGTACATGAATGCCACTCGTGCGTAAAAAGCTGGATTTATGTGGGATTGCTGATGTCATAAATACATAAACATGTATTATTGATATTATTATTATTATTATATAACAAAATCATTACTACTTTAAAACACGTTGACTTATCTAATCCAGACTGTGCCAAACAAAAACAAACACACGCTTTTACTATTTCAAAGCCTATTTCCTCAATGTATAGTGTGTGTGTGTGTATTGTCCTGTGTGTGTTTATATGTGTGTGTGTGGGGGGGGGGGGGGGGGTTTACAAACTCGAGACGGTTCGAGTCCCCCGGGGGCCAGCAGCAGCAGCATCCAGTTTACTGCTGCTGCTGCTGCTGTAGTGCCCTTGAGCAACCAGACCAAGACATCAAATCACTAGCAGCCCCAGGGGTTATACTTCGACTGATCATCCCAACGGAGAGAAGAGGGGAGAGAAAAGACAGTTTGCCCGAGGCTACCAATAACACATCATTCTTCCTCTTTATTATGAACTTTGTGTTCCTCCTTTCTTTTGTTTGTGCCTCCTTCATTTCTCTCCATTCTCCCGTTTTTCGTTCCACCCCTTTTCTGTCCACTCGTTTGCTTTCGTTCCTCCTCGCAGTGTTTAGGCTATATTTTTCCTCGATTCACCTTGAAAGAAAGCTCCCAGCCAAGCTCGTCTCCCGCGTCGCATCAAAAACCCAGAGCCCCGACTGTACCACCTCCTCCTCCTCCTCCTCCTCCTCCTTCCAGCCTGGGAGGGAGGAGTCTGTTTTCCTCCCCGCAGAACTCAGTGTATAACACACTGCAGCCAGCCACAATGTGTGTCAGAGGACTGTCTGTGCTCCCAAAGTAGATGACTGCAACAAATCTGGTGTCTGTATCACTGACTGCGAGATATACGAGGACAAATTGGTTCGCGCACTATCATCACAAGTCAGGACGAGGTGAGCATCCTCTCATCTTCTGAAAACGGAAACGTGTTATTATTATTATCATTATTTATCAGACATAAATATTGCCGCTGTTAGATTTAGTTGTTGCTATTGTAGCATTTTTTGTGTGTGTCACGGTCACATTTTGGTGGAGTGTCTGCTGAGCGCTGATCCGGTGCGTCCTTTGGCACGAGTTTGTGCGCCACGGTCACATTTACGCACATTCTCCTGTGAGATTTGTGCGGTTTTAAAAAAGCTCACAGAGGAGTGAGTGTGGAATTCAGTGGAGCAGACTGTGTGTCTGTGTGTGGGCTTCGACTCCTGCTCCTGCTGCGGCACAGTGTCCAGGTGTGATACAGGGGACAGAGGGAATGGAGTGAGGGGGAGAGACGCTGCCTCACCATGGACACTAAAAGTGCCTTTTGTTCCTTTTGCAGGTTTTACGATTGTGGGACAGAATGCCGACGATAAGTAAAAACTCCGATTTGGAGTTTGACTCCTTACAACCGTGTTTCTTCCCGGACGAGGACGACTTCTACTTCTGTGGTCCCGACGCTGCGCCACCGGGGGAGGACATCTGGAAGAAATTCGAGTTGCTGCCCACTCCGCCCCTCTCCCCGAGCCGAGCCGCGCTACCGGGGGAGCCGGCGTCTGGCGACCCGGAAGCAGACCCTTTGGGCTTCGGTTTAGGGGACCCCCTGGACTGGGCTTCCGAACTGCTGCTGCTGCCAGAGGATGATATCTGGGGGGCGTCCGACGATGGGGACCTGTTCGGCTCCGCTTTGGATACTAACCCCAACAGCATCATTATCCAGGACTGTATGTGGAGCGGCTTCTCCGCCAGGGAAAAGCTGGAGCGGGTGGTCACGGAGAAACTCGGAAAGGCTATTTCCACGGCCACGGCGAGCGGCAGGAGCGCGTGCGTCAAGACGCCGGAGGTGGTCAGCAGCGGCAGCGGCAGCGGCAGCAGCGGCAGCGGCAGCTCGATGACAGAGTGCGTGGACCCCGCGGTTGTGTTCCCTTTCCCGGTGAACAGGAAGAACTGCAGCAGAGACTTACCCGGGACCGTAAACACGTCCACAGACCACGGGAGCGTATCCAGCGACTCCGGTAAGAATCTGAAGATGCTCTAAAAGCCTTTGTTTACCTTTTTTACGAGGAAATTCTAATGACAACATCAATATAGAAAAACTTGTTATTGTTTTTATTATTGTTATTATTATTATTATTATTATCCACTACCCTGCCTATTTGGAGGGACTGGAGCTTGTTCATATGACTGGCTCAGAATCGGATTATACCTCTTCACATTCCCGCAATACACACAGACACAGACACACACGCACACACCCACGCACGCGGTGGAGAAGTGACACAGTGAACGAGGTTTATGTAATCAGCGGGCTCTTCATCCGGCAGATGGCAGTAAAATGGGGAATTGTGCGCCTTACTGAACCCGGTTGGCATCTGAGCCAAACAATAACGCGCCACACACGCACACACAACACACACAACACACACACATTCACTGACCTCACTTGGACCAGGTTGTAGGGAGGGGGGGGGGGATGAAAAGGTGTTTCAATAATGTGATGAGCTGATAAAGTGTCTGATGGCGCACTGTGCCGTGAAAGCTTTTCCTTACGCATGGATTCATGGACAATTTGCGCGCAGTGGGGGAGAAATGGGCACTTATTTGAGTCAGTAGGAGTAAAATTAGCTCTTTGGTCAGACAAGAATAGAAACGCAGAGACTGACACGCTCGTATTTTACCATCATCTTCAGAGGGGAATAGTGTAGGAAGTGGTTATGTGTTTGGATTCGGAAATGAGAGCCGTGTGTGTGTGTGTGTGTGTGTTTAATCGCCCTAAGACTTCATCTCCCATCTATTACTGCCCATGAGTTCCCTAAACAAACACTCACGAGTCCTTATCGGCGTGTTTTCGCTGTGGCGCAGGAGTACAAAGGCCCCCAGCTTGGCACAGAGGGCAGACTCAGCCGGCCCCTGCCAAACACCTCCTCCACGGGGAAGAAAAGAGGACGGAGGAGGGCCCGGGCTGCTTCTTTTTAGGAGGGGCGGGGGGAGAGAGAGAGAGAGGGGAGGAGGGGAGGAGGGGGGGGGGTGACAGCTTTGAACAAGCGCTCCCTCTCGACAGCTGTCTCCCTGGCGCCGCTCCAGCTCCGAGGCTTAAAAATGGGTGGTGATCCGATCGCCTGCCACCCCAACATCCCGCGCACAGCACCGCCCCATGTGCGCTTAGACGCGTCCTTCTGTGTTGTTGTGGAGTTTCTTTGCGTTCCCATCGCGGACACGCACACTGTAAAGGCTACAGTGTTTGTTTATCCCTGTGAATGAGCCACTGGAACAAGGGACCTCCATCACTCCAAAAAACTAGTAGTACAGTGCCAAGGGGGACACTTGAATTCTGCTCCTACAGAGGGAGGACTTCAATTCCCACTTAGGCTGATGTTTTATCTCCCTGTGCAGAGATTTTATGCTCTTTCTTCTATTTATACCCAATAAATGAGCTGTTCCATTCAGAGAGCGAAATGCCAAACAGCTAAATCCCAGCCTCACATGTGGCAAAGCCGGCCACGCCCCCACATCCACCCAGCTGTGCCAGGCTTTGTTTTGATGGCAGCACCAGCCTGTGTGTGTGTGTGTACAGTGTGTGTACAGTGTGTGTTGAGACAGCATCCCTGGTGCAGCGGCGTCTGAAGTGGGTTACTGTCAGCTGTAAAATGCCACACTCTTCAGATGCTCCTGAGCTGATAATGAGAACCATTATCACAAAGGCATTTTAACTGGGCCTCACACGCTCTGCCTCATGATGGGCCACTTCCTCTCATCCTCAAAGGCGCCGGGTTGGATGATAAGTCGCAGCTGCGCGGCTAAATTTCCGCACAGGTATTAAGATGGAGGAGCACAGCTCGTCGTAAGATTCGATTTTCTAACTTCACCGCGGGTCAAAGTTAAGGTAAAGTCCCTGAATGCCTGAGCGACTATCGCACACAGTCAGCGTGACTGGAGCCGCGCTGATAGACTGAATCGGCCATCGGACTTAAAACTGTCTCGTCTCGCAGGAGAAGATTAGGAGAGATTTTGAAGGGGGGGGGGGAGAGAATGAAAGGCAGAAATCCAGGCTGTCTGCTCAGCACTGAAACTGAACGTGTCAACGCCTGCAGAACAGATGAGTTGAGTGACTGACACTAAGCATTAAGGGGTTTTGTGCTAATGCAAACAACGTTGAGCAACGTGCTCACTCCCACACACACTCTCTTGATCTCACTCCCGGTGTATACACGCTCACACACATACCTGTCACCCGCTGGGACACATTGATGACATAGCGAGAATGCTTGTGTCAGAGCGATTAAGTCACTCACCTACTTTTTTTCCCCCCCCAGAAGACGAAGATGACGATGAAGCAGAGGAGGGAGAGGGAGAGGACGAGGACGAGGATGAGGACGAGGATGAGGACGAGGAGGAGGACGAGGAGGAGGAAGAGGAGATTGATGTGGTCACAGTAGAGAAGAGGCGCTCCACAATCAACAAGGCATCACCCATGGCGACAGGCACCGTCACTATCTCTGTGCATCCCAAGTGTCAAGAAGCGAGAGGAGCTTCCTCAGGGTCCGGCAGTCGTGAGCCGGTTCGTCAGCCGAGCCCCTCAAGAGCTGATCCTGAAGAGGAGCTCGGTCCACCAGCAGCAACACAACTACGCAGCCCCCTCACCGTACGCCTCAGACGACGACCCCACGCCACCTCCAAAGAAGCAAAAGACATCAGATGCCCCCCGACCCACCAGAACCATCTCCTCATCCTCCTCGTCTTCCTCCATGTCCTGCGGCTCAGTCACCAGCACATCAGGGGCACGCAGCAAGCGCAGCAACAGCGGGGACTGCAGCCCGCGCGGCAGCTCCGACTCAGAGGACAGCGAGCGCCGACGCAACCACAACATCCTGGAGCGCCAGCGCCGAAACGACCTGCGCTCCAGCTTCCTGACACTGCGCGACCACGTGCCGGAGCTGGCGCACAACGAGAAGGCGGCGAAGGTGCTGATCCTGAAGAAGGCCACAGAGTACGTGAGCTCGCTGGAGACGGAGGAGATGAAGCTCCAGCGGGAGAAGGACAGACTCCAGGCCCGCAGGCAGCAGCTGATGCGCAGGCTGGAGCAGGCAAGGACTCGCTAAAGGACAACCGATACAACACAGAAACACTCAATATACCCTGGATGACCCCCCCTCTTGTCTCAACTCAGTCAGACACACACCCACACAGGCCTTTACACTTCAGCAAAGACACACAGGCCTGCATATCTGTTGTATATGTGCACACACCAACACAATATCTCAGAGGATGTTTATCTTCAGATGCCGGCACACACCTGGAGGAGGAGGAGGAAGAGGAGGGGGGGGGGTTTGCTGGAGGGATGCTCAGACTTTCACTGCCGCCACTTTTTTTGCACATTTGTTGACATTAAGAATGTTTAGGGTTTACTTTTTTTTCCAATCGATTCACATTGAGGAAAGATAGAAAGATTGAAAAAAAAAAAAAAAAAAAAAGATGGAGGAAGGAGCGAGGACACTTTTGTTTTATAGTCTTCCCTTCCTCTGGTTTTTATATCATTTCTATTTGTATCTTGTTTTTTTTTGTACTCACTGTGACACCAGCCCGGAATCAGGTGATTCCCACGGGGACGGGTGTTTCGAGGGCACTTTGCTTTGGAGAGTTTCACGTACAAGAAGCAGTGCACATTTACTTTGCCTTCACCACTGCAAAAAAACGAAAAAAAGAAACACAACTGAAGAGACTACGACGACTGAGGCGTAATGGGTCACGTAAACAAAGCCACTACAGGTTCTCTCTCTCTCACTCCTCTCACACTGGTGCTCAAACCAAGTCAGTGGATGTATAACTGTGCACCTTGCTAGCCGACACTTTTGTATATAACAATAGTGTACAGACAAAAATACACTCAGATCTGCCTTGTTTTGTAATACATTTTGTCCTTGTTTTTTTTTTTTATACATGTCAGGAAGCTGCCAATAACTAGACTGGAAGTTTATATACCTTTAAAAAGTACTGTAAGGCCTCGATTTTTGAGAGTCATGAAACTTTGTAATATAACAATATATTGTTTTTTTTTTCCTCTTCCTTTTCTTTGTATTGTATCATATTACTAATTCTACACACCTTTATGCTTTTAGTGTGAACCTGATACATACTAAATTTGATACTTATATTTTCGTATGAAAATGAGTTCTCCGTAGATATCACTTTATCTCGTCTTTCCTTTTCTTCTATCTCAAAGTAATTCTTTTGTACAGCAAATGTGTTCTATCCTCATGTACCTGGCCTTTTTCTTTCTTCCTCTTTTGTTTATATTTGTAACTATCGGGTGCATAGAACTGGGTAAACGGATATAAGATGTTTGTTTTTTTCATTTTTAAAATGTACATTTAGTGCTGCAACTCATAGCACTTTGAAATACCTCATTTTGAAAAATAAATAGACATCATAAAATCCTCACGGCTGCCTCTTTGTCGATCTTTTGTCGTCACCTGAAAACTGCAAACGTCACCTGTCATAAAGTCCCTGCGTCTTTCTCAGATTCATTTTTTCCCTGTTTGTTTTGATGCTTCCCAAAGACTCATCCTGACAAAGAAATAAAGAGAGAGTCTTTTGAATCCTCTCTGTCTCAGCACCCCGAGGCTACCTCCCCCTCTGTAGCCTCTCACACCCACCCACACACACACCCACACACACCCACACACACACTTCAAATGCACCGCAACGCACACACACACAAACTCACACACACACACACACACTCCTCTCTCTATTTCCCTCTCGCACCAACATAGCTCTTCCTACCACATTGTTCAGGCCGTTGCCATGGAAACTGGAGCAGCTGCTGAGTGGCAGACACTGAGAGTGAGTCTTTTATTTGTCTGTTAGTAGTCTGTGTATTTCTGCCTGCATGTGTGTGTCTGTGAGTGTGCGTGCTCGTATGAATGCAAATGTCTGTATGTGTGTCTACCTTTTGTCCCGGTCTGTGTGTGGCCCGGGCGCCTGATATCTCCGGCGTTGTGCGCTGCCTGCCGTGATGCCAGGACAAGGCTGGATACTGTTTACCAACATCAGCCACATGGCCCTGGCCTCCTCCTCCTCCTCCTCCTCCTCCTCCTCCTCCTCATCTAGACCTCCACCTCCCCTCTGTGACTCCAGTGCCGGGCCTTTGCCCAAATATGTGCCACTCAGGAGCCTGGCCAGCCGTCCTCTGGACACGGCTGAAAGAGAAATCTGTTGCCACGGTCTGAGTAGCCATTCAGCACGGCAGTGTGTTCACAGAGGAGAGGGAGAAGGAGACTTGCCAGGAGGAGAATTAACAGGACATAAAAATACACACTGTTTATGACTGCATGTAGCAGCATATGTCAGCTTGGATCTTTTGTTTATCACAAACCTTATACGTCTTAACAAGGAGAATAACACACTCCTTCGCTACGTTAGTGCCGTGCTCTTCACATTGAGTTGTTTAAGAGCCCCTTCATCCATAGGAGCGGGACCCAAATGATCCAGAGGTATGTGCACTATGTAAGAGACAGGGCTACATGAGGACCGAGGACTGAGGACTGTGTTTTGGAGTTGAGACAGACCAAGACTGAGCCTCTCGGTGGGGGAGTGTAACTGGTAGATTACGTAACAGGGGTCTGGTAGGTCTGGTGTCTTTGTGTGCACTTATTGTGGATGTGTTTATGGGACAGGAGTAAGTCTTTGTGTATATGTGTGTGTGTGCGCGTGTTTTGTGCGTGTCCTCTCGTGGGACTTCCCCTTACCATCTGCCTAATGGCTTATCCTGCCTGGTTATAGGATGAAAACAAGTTCAGGGACAATAACATCCGTCAGAAAAATGGGAGAGGGGGAAAAAAAAAAGAGAAAAAACAACATATGACAGCCAGCGGAGGCAGTTTGCTTCAGATGGCGAGATTAACAGTGACATTCAATATGAAACTCAACACTGTGCGCACATGTAGAGTATCGTTAAACACACACACACACACACACACACACACACACACACACCACACACAATCGTAACAGTGTCCAGTGCCACATGTCCCGCCCACACTGTGTTAAACAAACATGAAACGGTTCACCTCTCAGCTGTACACACACTCACAAACGCTGCCTCACACGCTTCTCCCGACACACACTTGTAGGGTCTCGCTCTTCAGCTACAGCGAAGAAATCTACTTTCAGAAATACGGCTAATTGTTTCAGAGAGGAGCCGGCTTTTAGGGAGCCAGCCACGTTAAACAGACATATGGTCCGGGCTTTTCCCTGATTATTATCCATTATCCTTCTGCCCACCGACTGTCCGGCTGGAGCTGCCCCCCCACACACACACACACACCAACACACATGCCACAACCCTAATGGGCTTACACCCCACTGACGGCGGTGCATTAAAGCTACACAGCAGATAATACGGCATGTTTGTGTTTTGTTTTGTTTTCGGTTCTGAGCTCTTTATTGCCGCGCCGTCATTAATTGACAGCACTTGCCACAACATTCCCCATTGTCCCGTCGGACACCGGATCTGCATTCAACACGTTAACCTTCCCGTATGGAGGAAACAATGGCTGCTGTGTGTGTCCGGGCACAAGTGCGAGCGTGCCCTGTAACGTGCCCAACCTCTGCACAAAAGCATGCCCATCACCCATCCGCCACACTGGGCTCTGTTTGCCAAGAGCCCTGCTATCTGTTGGAGGGGGGGAGTATGTGTGTGAGGGTGGGTGAGGGGGTGAGACCATCTGTTGTGCGGTCCGGCTTGGTCGCAGGTGCTCAGAATTGGTGTGTTTTGGAGTAGTGGTAGGTAGAGAAGCCCGGCCAGTTACAAGGAGGGTATCAAGGGGTATTGGGGCAGAAAATGTGTGTGTGTGTGTGTGTTTGTGTGTGTGTGTGTGTGTGTGTGGAGGATGAGGGACAGTTCCTAATATGTAGCCCTGACAAAGAGCTGTGCAGCTACAGTAATTGCAGAGCACATAGTGGACAGGGAGGCAGGAGAAGGGGGAGGGAGGGAGGGAGGGAGGGAAGGAGAAGGGGAGAGAAAGGGAGGCCTTAGTGTTTGATCAAAGTTTACCAAAGTCTGAGGAGATTTGCATACAGATGGTACTGTAGCACGGCCCCCGGAATACCTTTCCCTCTCTTTATTTCTCTTTCTCCGTCTCTCTTTCCCTCTCACGCACGCACACACGCACACGCACACACGCACACACACACACACACACACACACACACACACACACACACACACACACAAATGTAATAGGGTTTCATTGAAGAATCCATGAATAGCCTTTCAAGAGCGCGTTTGGAGCGAGAAACAGCCTTGGCTACACAACACAGCACAGAGAGAAAGAATGAAAAAGTTGTAAATGAAAAGAGAGAAAGAGAGACAGATAAAAAAAAAAGTGAGAGAAAGAGAGAGGGAGTGATTAAGATAGGGAGCAGAACGAGGAAATGAGAGAAAAGCCTCTGTGAAGCACTAATTATTAAAACTAATTCACCCAGTGCCGTTTACCCACTGATATGATAATATCTGCGCTGACATCCCTTAACCTCCTTCCCTCGTTCTCTCCTCTGGCACATCCCCGGCCCATCATGTCGGCGCCGTGTGGCCATTGATCACGCAAGCGCCGTCGCTCTTATGTAAGTTGCACGTTTCTCTGTAGCCATTGTTTTTCAAGGCCGTTAACCAGCAAGTGTCCTCGCAACGTGTCCGTCGGCGCGACATCCAACAGTCGAAGCCACAAGTGAGACCGCTGCCAGCCCTGACTCGCTGTCAGCGGCCGCAAGCTGAGAGTAGAGCGGTGCATTATGGGCTATTAGTCTCCAGGCTTCAACATCTGAATATCAACAGGAGCCTTAATCACCGTGTTGCACAACTTAGGTTTGGAGACACTTAGCTGTCAGTAGGTAATTTATGTTGTACTTTCAACACACATACAAAGTGTTTTACAGACAGAGACAGGGATACCAATCGCTAAACCACAAAATATATACGGTTATTACATGAAAATCAGCGTTGAGGTGATTTTATGTCCCTGAAAAAAATCTATTTGTTCACCAAATGTACCCAGAGAGAGACAAGATAGAGTAAAAGAGAGGGGTAGATGGAGAAACGTAATAAAATAAAATAACCGTGAATAACAACGCATATAAAATCCATTCATCATCTGTACCACTTGTACTTTGCATGAGGGCTGGAGCCAATCCCAGGTGATATTGGGCGAGAGGAGGGGTACAGCCTGGACAGCCTCTCCAGGATTCACCGCAAGCGAGTGGGCGAGTTGACGACGTTTCTAACACCCGACAGATGCAAAAAACTAAAACAAAAAGAATACAGGATGAAAATCTCTATCTCAGGATGAAAAATCAATCTCTAGAAACTCCAGAAACCCAATTCTGCAAACATCCTGAGTCTGAAAACAGCTTTTGACAGTGATGGAAAAAAGTAGCTTGCAACCCAGAGTGAACCTGTGACCTTCCAGCCCCATGTCACTTCCAGCCGGCTGTAGACTAACTGCACAATTTCAATGGGCACCCCCATCAGCTTTTCATCACCGCTATACAACAGCCCTGATGCATTATGGGTGGGCTAAAGGAAGAAGCATGTGCTGTGGCTACTGTAAATACTGAGATTCACACTTTCAGCAGAGCTTATTAATGTAGCGTCATGTAGCGTAACAGAAACACAACTCAAAACACGCTTTAGGTTAAAGCAATTACTCGTCATTTAAAGCGTGTGTGTGTGTGTGTGTGTGTGTGTGAGGGAGTTTTGTGCCGGGTTGTGCGTACGCGTGTGCGCTCACTCCACCTCCCTTTGTGTATGTGTGTACTTATCCCATGTGTGTGTTTATTTGGAGTAATCACCGGGGCGCTTCTGTGTTTGTACATTTGTACCAGGATTGATTCATGACTGCTCCTCCAGAGGAAACAGATAACAAATGGGTTTCTGGTCCAATAAACACTGTCTGCCTGTAAACCAAATTAGGCTAAACTAAACCATCCTCCGCATGCACCTCCAGCTGAATGGATGACCGGCTGGGAAACTGTCCTGCACTGAGGGAAAGCTCAATGAGAGACGTATTGATTGAGGGGTTGAATTGTGGAGTAATGGTGTCACCTCGGGCCTAAGCAGACCTTCCAGACTCCCCGGTGGTTTACGCCTACCAATCAATGGGGTTGTGTTTGCACGGGGGCCACGTTCGACTGCTACATTTGTCACAACTCCACGCCTTCTTACTTTGGTACGTCACCAAAAGTTTTGCCTTGAAAAAGGAGGGAGTGCACATTTGTCCGTGTGTCCGAAGGTACCTCACGATTTCCATGCCCCCCCCCCCCCCCCCGTGATGTAACGGTTGATTAACTGCTCATTTTGGCGTCTGCAGTGCTGTGTTCGATCACTGGTGAGCTACGATGGGTCTGACCCTTGACCTTTAGGCCTGCAAGGAAGGGTGACAGTGATCGGTAGTGGAAAACGTGGGGTCAAAAGAGGATTCAGGATAAAACCTGGTGGTGGCTGGCTGCAGTTAGTCCTGCATTCTCCATGTTAGTGGATGGGACCAAACTATAAAGTCAAGTCAAATAAAAGTTTGTAATTAGTAGTAATTTAATAGTCTTCCACTCCACTCCAGCGCTGCAGTCAGTTCACTCACCCAGTGGCTCTCTCTGGCACCGCTGAAGCCCCATGATGACTGTGTACACTGCAAATCCCTCTTTGCATGCCCCTGGGAGGGTTTGCACAAGGCCTGGACTGGGGGTGAGAGCAGGATGTGCTGAGGTATTGGAGGCGGTTGAGGCACATTTTGCCTGTTCAGCAGTGTCTGCCTCCACCACACCCCGACCAAGAAATTACTTTTAAAACGTGCATCTGTTTTCCATTCAGCTCTCTGCCATCGGACTGGGAGAGTCACGTTAGAAGCAACTGATGAAAACACACCTACAACAACATGACAGTTACTATTAATATTAACGAGCTGACAACACAACTCACTCCACCATTCATTTCCCATTCTCTGTTCATATCTGTGAGACGGGAAGTCTGAGGGAAATCTTTGGGGTTTTCTCTTCCACACAAACATGGTGGTTTCATACGTCTATGAATACTGATTATGTATAATATTTTAAATCTTGATTAGATGGAGCCATAGATTAATTACTTTTTTTATATTTTAATTGATCAATGACTTATTTTAAAGAGCTGCTTGACATTCTCTGGATGGCTTGTATGTGACAAATGTCCGAGTCAAACAGCAGAACAATTTTAAGAAACTTCCCAGCGAGCAGGTTGTCTGTGTCCTTTCGAACAAGCAACAAATGAAAATTGAAAAAAAGAATACAAATATGAAAAAGAGGTGCGACATTTTCTAGAGTTCAGGCCTGAAATCATTCAAATTCATTCAACTCATGTCTCAGAAGCTGTAAATCTGTAAAAATGTAAATGTTAAATGAGAGTGTACTTCGAAAGGTTATCGACACTTGAGCGGTGACCTCACTCCTCGACAGTTATCTGTCGGTTTGATGGCGAGCTTGAGTGCGACAGGGCCCGAGGACTGGATGGGGGTGGGGGGTGGGGAGCAGAATCCTCAGCAGGCGCCTCACTGACACATGTGGGACAGAGCTCAGCGTAAATCGGGTTAATGAATCGTAGAGAGGGGGAAACTGCGGGGTTACTCGCCTTTTCAATATCCCCCCCGTCATTATCAGTTGGGCCAGCGCTCATCTGCGCACCACTGGGAGAGACAGCGAGGTTAGTAGGTGGCATATCAGGACCTGTGAACAGGATTTTCAACAATAGATCATAGATGTGCTCAAGACAAAGCGACTGCTACCGAAGTGTCATGGTCAATTTTTGGTGGAAATAAAAGATGCTTCCGTTTCTTTTTTGTGAGCGTTCATGTTCGTTTTCTTCTTTTTTTAATCTCGCCGTATGCAGTCTCTCTACCCGCCACTGTATTTTCTGTTTGAGTATTGTCTGGTGGCTCTTTGGTCCATGACCGGTCCATTACAGGCTTGTCTGCGCCGCTGTCACTTCTCGTTGATGGATCAGCGCGCTCCAGACAGAACCACCAGTCTCAATTGTAACAGCACCAGCCGGTTTCTGCTCCCAAACCCAACACAGATGCAAATCACCGCCTCTTATTAGATTGGTTTATGCCACGTTGCCGCACATCCACTCTGCGGTTGTTACCGTTGTTAAAGGCTGTGTGCTGACGAGATGACCCTGGTGAAGCAAAGCTTTTAATTACCACAGAAAATTCGGCCAATCAGGATGACTGAGTGGCCCGAATCCAGTCCCTTCACGCACACAATTCACCTAAGAGGATGAAATATATTTGCATATTTAATTGGCTGCTTATGCCCATTTCTTGTGTTTGACAGCTGTATAGTCACACAACGGCATTGTGCGAATATGAGTCAGTGCACACTAATCAAATTAGGGGAAACCTTGGCCGGGGATTGAGTTAGCATTTTGGACATTCGTCAGCAAGCTCCCAGGATTACACACAAGGTTAATTACGTTAGAATTAAATTCAGAGGGACGACGGCTTCATCGCTTGTGAGGGTAAGGTAATAGTATTCACAAGCCACAGGCTGCGGCCCGCAGACCACGACGCTGTGGTAAGTCAGGCATGGCATTGATTACTTTAATTGGTGGACTGGGAGTGGAGAAGCATCATTGGATTCGATTTAACCCCCCCCCCCCCCCAAACCAACGCACACACACACTTCAGATACAATCTACCAGTGCATTGGTCATCATCAGACGTCTGAACTATCTGGGGCGTTCAACAACCATCTGGGATTTTGCATCAAACAGATTCTTTATTTTACTCCTCCTCCTCCTCCTCCTCCTCCTCCTGTTCACAGGCGCTGCCAGCTTTTTTCAAGTGTCCTCCAATACGACCTTGTGGGGCATTGATGTAGACTTAGAGCAGAGTCTGGATTTTTCAAGCTACTGGAGATGTTCTGATACCATCATCAGAAATGACTCCATCCAGATAAAATTGCTAATTTCTTTTCCCGGATATCACTACCTCTTTGTTATACTGCTACTGGCAAGTACTGTTTTCAGAGCGGCGCAGAAGCGATTCCTGGTCGTGTCGCGTTTGCCAGAGCTCGTTAAAATGTCAACAATCCCTTTTGAGAGGTGGCTCTACTTAAAACGTCTTATTTCTACTCCTAGATTTATTTCTTTGTTTTCTTTTTCACTTATAACTGTCAAACTAGATAATAAAAGAAGTCCTTTGTTATTGTATCTGTTTTTCAAAGGGTTTAACATGAGACAGGCAATACAACTGACCGCAATCGTCACTTCTATACTGGGTTAGCAAAGAAAATTACCTTCTCACTGCCACATACAAGCACGTGTGAAAGTCCCGTCACAGCAGAAAGTGGCACAACAGAGGTGGTGCTACACACTCACGAGGTAACAGAGAGGGCAGTTATGGTTTGATCTCCGTTTCCCCCATTCTAAGTGCCGAAGTGTCCTTGGGCAAGATACTGAGCCTAAACTGCCTCTGTGCCGACAGTGTATGACTGATGTATGACAGAGAAAGTGCTGCAGATAGATGCACTGCAGGAATGTGTGTGTACTGTAAACAGGGAACGTGCAGGTGCTTGTCAGTCACAATCTGCGTGTGCGGTATAATGAAAACCATACTATATAAAATCGTGCCACAGATCTAATAAGCTCTGATGATTAGGCACACCCTGCTGTCAAAGGTCAGCGCTGTCAATACACCGTGCTGTTAGTCAACTCCACCATGTCGTCACGTCCCCGCTCCAACCTTGGGTCAATTCAATTCGCCCCCCCCCCCCCGTGAGCGGACGCAGGGGTGGATTTGTGCAAACTGATTTATTTCGCTGGGAAACTTCCCTGCCCTTCCTCTGTGGATAATCCCGCCCCAACACTGCAGGACATATGCTGCACTGTCACACCGCGTTACAGGTAGAGCTGTCACCGGAAGCAGAGAAGGGCCCGGCAGTTGGAGCAGCTGCGCTGATAAGACGTCGCCCGCTCAAAATCCAGTTAGACAACAGGAGGATTTACTGCAGGAAATGTATTGAGCACATATTTCCTCTTTTGTTCCACTCACTCTGTCGTCTGAAACATTGCAAGTGATTAATTTGCGTCATCGGGATATTCCTGGCACGCCATTCGCATTCTGCCTCTCTTTGTCCATCCTCTCTCTTTCTCATGAGAGCACACACAGTTAAATAAGACACACACACACACACGCACGCACGCACACACACACACACACACACACACACACACACACACACACACACACACACACACACACACACACACACACACACACACACACACACACACACACACACACACACACACACAGACACACAGAGCAATACGCTGACACATTCGAGTGAGTGAGCACCGGGCATGCCATTGATGCTCTGCTCTGGCTTCATCCATCACTGATAATGGCTGAGGACAGCTGTATGTTCAGTCCCTCCTCTCTCCATCATACCACAAGCTTGAGGCAAGCGGATGGAGGGGAGGAGGGGCTGTATTTATTTATTTATCCTACCTTGCTTACTAATCAGCCCCCCTCCAAACCCAACCCAACCCAACCCTGAGCCCATACCTCCAATACTGTCCTGCAAACCTGTACACCCCCCCACCCCCCCACTCCAGAAGATGGTCACCTGGGGCCGAGCCCAGATGGTCGTGGCCCGCGGGGGCCTGCGCATCGCCGCTATCGGACTCTGGATCTACACGAGGGCTAAACTAGGAATCAGTGATGCAAAGCCGTGGGGTACACACACACACACACACACACACATATATATATATGCATACTCTCACTTTTGCAGCATCTCACACACATGAGTACACACACATGCGCACACACACACACACTAATAGGGATGCACTGTTTAGACTGGAGTTAATGAGGAGATAACAGCTGATGTGATTAGTTTCCACATGACTGGAGTGTGTCTGGCCCATCATCCTATTTTCTTTTTTTACACACTGTTCAGTGTATATGAGAGGAAGTGGGTTTTCACAGACCTACTGTTCTTTAACTAGGTTAGATCACTGACAACAAACTGTAATGTAGTAATGGAGAGGAAGAGGAGACGTAATAGTCTTTAAAAGGCCCCTGGTGTAGTCTGGGAAGAGACTCAGGGTGAGCTATGGACAGATTAGACTGGTTTGTATTTCAGTTCCCATTTTCAATAAATAAAAAGTTTAAATATAAACTGGTCACAGTTTGGTTTATGGATTAAGTGTTCATGTTTTTATTTACTTTTCTTGCTCTGTTTTTAAAAAGTGCTATATATAAGTTTATTATTATTATATCATTCTGAATAACAGGGACACTGCAGCTGTCATTGTTGCAGGATTTTAGAAGTGAAATTGGAAACCTTCATTCAGCACCATTGAATTGGGCTGAAGGCCAAGATCATGACTGGATCAGTAATTGTTTCATTGGACAAATTATGTTTTTCCCAGTTTGAGTTCACAGATGAGTCCGATGACAATGTTTAAGTGTGAGAGAGAGAGAGAGAGAGAGAGAGAGAGAGAGAGAGGGACAGACTGACAGAATGAATGAAAGAATGAAAGAATTTTTCATTTTCCGTTTTTTAAACTCATTGTGGAACACACGTGCCTCTATTTATCTTCTGTTAAGCTTCTGGCTGCCGGATGGTGATGAAATCTCAGCATCATATTTTGTCAGCGCAGAGCCGGAGCTGAGAACAACAATGAGCTTTATTTACATGACTCATTTTCCCATATTCTCGACTAATCTGTAATCCAAACAGCGCACTGGGGTCAGTTCCAGTAAATCTCCACAGATGGCAAGCTAATGTTATTCAATTAGCAGGTGATGGGGATAGGGTGGAACCCGATCCCCAACAAAACACCAGTCCAGCACACTCCCTGCTATAAAAGACACCTGTCAGAAACAAGAGCCTCCTTTACCCCGGCTGTTAAAGAAAAGCACTCTCCTTGTCTCATCATCATTTAAGACTTAGGCACTTCAAAGCCGGGCCAGGTACAATAGCAGCGAGCGGGGCCACCTTCAAAAGAACAGCACAAGTTATGGTGAGTTGGCCGCGGAGAAGAATGGGCCCGTAAATCATAATAGAGAGGAAAATATAAAAGACGAGGCAGAGAGACGCAGTTCACCTGTTCTCTGTAACACAATCACTTAACGATCCTCAGGGCGCATTGTAAGGGAGAGTGCTCCTGTAGCTCGCGCCCTCGCTTTGTGCCCCGCTGGAGCACGGAGATCATCTTCCCCCTCTCCGCAGACCCCCTGACCTTCCCTCTGTTCCACTTACACACACACACCCATCGAAATTACCCTTACTCCTCACAGATTAAGATCAATGTCATTCATCGCGTTTAGAGTATCAGCCTTTGATTTGGACCAGAGAAAGGGAAGGGAGGGCACGCGGGGCACCTGGGAGCTGTGTGAGGATGGAGGAGAAAAATAAAGTCCTCCATTAGATGTGGATGAAAGTGGCTTCTTTACTTTCCCCTTGAGCTTGTGCGCCCTTCATGTGAGGGGTGGCTGATGTTTGAAGTCACTGCAGGTTAACACAAGGACACGCGATTTGCATACGCACATATTTTTGATCCACAAAGAGGCTGAGGTCAGATTCAAAGGCGCTGAGCTCAGAGCAGGTGAGAAGGGGGAATAACAGACAAGGTTCAGATTGAAGACTTATTAAAACGTTTTAAAAATACAACAATCTGCGTCCACACAAATGTTTTAGCTCTGTATCATAAAACAATCCCATCTATACTAACAGACCTGAAAACACATGTCACATGAGGACCAATGTAAACAGGAAGCAGATTGTTGACAAGTTACAGAAAATAAGAGACAATAACAGCGAAAAGTAAGATGAGGGATTTCTTTTTCTTGGACTAACGACGAGGTGGAGTCGTTACTAATCAACCAATCAGGAAGCGAACACTGGTCGACTGCGTCTTCGTTACCAAAACATCTCTGTTCCTGCTCTGTAGCGTCTCTGGTCTAGTGTAGACAGCAGCTGTAAACGTAGCTTCTAACATAAATGTTGCAGGATGGATTGAACCGGAATATTCTTCACGCAATCATCTCATTAAGACAATTTTTTTGGACGTACTTGGATCCACGCTCTGTGTTCTCTCTGCTCCGATCGAGCCCAACCCCCATTACCTCTTCTGCTCTCAGCATTACCACAGGGATTCCTCTGTGTGTCTAGTCCCTGACCTCTGACCTGGCCCATAGGTAAGCTTAGCTTTTGGACAGCACTGACCCTTTTCTATAGATAGCTTTTTTTTTTTTCATTGAAGTTCCAAATTATCTCAACTCTCCACTCTCTCTCTCTCGGTTCCTCTACCACCCCCAACATCCCCACCCTTGGAGTCACCAGGGTATGCGATGGACTAAATGCCCCCTATTGTCGGCAGAATGGACCTTTTGTCCGCACCCCCTGCATGTGCTGACTAAGGGACATCCAGTGAGCCCACTTTTGAGTCCACCCAGGGGTATGAGAGGGGTAGTTACAGAGGGTCAGCTAAGCCCTGCAATGACCACCCCCCCCCCTGCTCCCAGAGTGTTAGAGGAATTTCCTGATTCAAATAACTTTTTAAAGAGCTGCCTCCCTCAGCCATTATATACCTCCAGTGGCAGACGCGCTCGTCTTGACCCGTAGCAGATGGACGGAGCTGGGCAGAACACATCCCTGAAACATGCATCACACTAAAAGACCAAAATACAGAGGAGCAGAGGATATCCTATGGTTGTGTGCATCACCAATTCATCAGTGAGTGAGACTGAATGAATCGATCATGATGGTGGTGAAGCCTTAATGTTCTGAGCAGTTCTGTCACCTCTTGTTGCAGAATTCATGCATTCATAGTGTTTATGGGCCTGGATTAAAACAATTTTTCATACTGTTTAGTTGTCCGACAGCAGAAAGAGAAAAATCTATATGAATAAGAACAACTACATGATGAATTTGGCTTCATTAAGTCTCCACAGAGAGCAGGAGGACAGGTGATGATGAAGCATGTTGTCAAAAACACTGGGCTTATGTTGATTTTGTGATTTCAGAAGACGTGCACGAATATGGATTAAATTAATGCAGAGTACAGATAGAATTTCCATATCTAACGTTGAGCATAAATTATTCTTTAGTCTGCATGGAACCCTGAACCGAAAAGAGAAAGACGTGTGGCTGAATTATTGAAGATACAGGTTTTTAAACAGGCATTCTGTAAAATATATATTAAACACATTTTAAATATCATAGTTACACAATATGAAACAAAATACCTCAATAGAAAAAAATAAAAGACAAATGAGAGTGGTAGCATCTGGGATTATGACTTTATTGCCGTAATGAGGATCTGCACACACAGCAGTTTGTGGACCAATAATGAATCTCCCTCACATCCCTTTTTAATAGACTTCCATTAAGGTGCTTTTATGAATGGTACTTTTAAACGATACCCAACTCGCCGCATACATGAGAGCACACATTAGTGCTGAATAGTATTTACTGGCCATCCTTTAAACAAGCCCCCTTTTAAAATCTAATCCGCTAATGTATCCGAATCTCACGGCTGTCCCGGGCCATATATCTTTAATTGTATGTCGGCCCACTTTAACAAGAGTCAGACGCCCGCTAAAGACTCCTCTACATCAAAAAGCTGCCGCCCAGCACCTAATATCCTCCTGCCATCACAATGCTGCTGTTTCACCACCCATGTTCATAAAACACGCTCCTCTCCTCTCCTCCTCCCCTCGAGCCCCTTCCTTTCACTTTGATTGGGCTAATTGTGTTTCCTGCTGAAACGCAGTAAACTTAAGGGAAGGTAGGAAGTGCATATGCATGTAGCTCGGAGGGAGCATACAAAGTCAAATTCACACCGTAGGCGGCTTTTCCTAACAAGAGGCCATTAGAGACAATGGGCCGGCTTGTTCACTTGCTGAGGGCCCAATTTACATGGCTGTGACAGGTACTAAAGCCTCTTCAGCCCTTTGGAGTATGGACTCTTCTCCCGGCGACTCTGCCTCGGTCATGTGTTGGAAAGAGCTCATTATCCCTCGGTGGTTTAGTACACAAACATCGATCCGACCATGTATTTTCCATGTGTGTAGAAGAAGAAGAAACCTGCTCTGTGAGTGACTCTGACCTCTGACCTGCCATTAGAGGAATTGTCAGATAAAAGCAAGTTTTTTTAAACACTGAGAAACAGATAGGGGCGCTCGATCATGTTTCAGTAATGCATGGTTGGACTCTTACACAAGTGTGAAAAAGGCTTTTGATTGTTGCGATACAATATCTGGCCCAGCTGGATCTGACAACTCATCGGTTTTCACCCGGAGAGCCGTCACGAAACCGCACTGTGGTCGCCCTTTGTTATCGCAGCCTGTCACTCGTTCACTCTTCATCCTTCTCGTTCTCTTTGTCAATCTGGGGGAGCTCCTGTTGACCCGAGGGCCTCTGCGGTGGGAGCGGGCCACGTTGGACCACTTCAGAGCCCATCCCAAAACCACACCGAGTTTCCTGTGCCATCGAGGGGCGTATTTCTGCCTCTCGACTCTCCCCGTCTCTCTTTATCTGAAACCCGATCGCTCTCTGCGCTGGTGACCTGGTCCGTGTGTGTTGTGGCCTTGGCAGAGGCAGACAGTGTCTTAGTGAATAGGAGGGAAGTCATATGTTAGCAGTTTGAACCTACAGCCCCAATTAGAGGCAGCTGTTGCTGTGCTATCGCACCACAGCGGTGGAGGGGGGGGGGGGGCTGAATTTATGGTCTGCGTCTCCGCGGCGACCCCTGTTTGATGTGCAGATAATTAGGAAGTGAATGACTTCCTGTGGGTTGCTGCTGGAAGGCCCAGCTCCACACAATAATAAAAAACAGAGAGAAAGCGAGAACACGGAGAAGAACAGCTGAAGTAGATGCACATTGAAGCGGTAGCCGGGTCAGGTGCTGTGCCAACAGGAGCTCAGTCTGATCTTTTATGGGTGGTGCCACCGCGCAGCCAGCCACCCCCCCCATCATAAAAAGATGTGCAGGTTCTGACACATGACTTTGCATGTTGACGCACTTGACCCCTCGGCTTTGAGGAGCCCGAATTCAGTCACATTCAAAGACCGAATCAGTCAACGCGCCGCAGGAATCAGCTCGGAGCTGCTCTACGTTGCACATACCGTCCCTCCACTCGCTCACCAACACGCCTGTGCAGGTTTGCGGCTCAGAACATATACAAACTCCCGAATGCTAGAAGAAACAGAATACATCAAAGCACTGAGTGCATGTCCTCGTAGAGCAAAGAAAGATCCACTAACATGCGCCCGGACTTGTCATTTCAAACATCTTGAATAATCTTCTGTCAAATGCAAACCATACAGGAGTCCCTTTAAAGCTTCTCTCCTACGCTTGATTCAAATACTGTCTGCTTGTCCCATAGCAACCCCTTTGTTTTTCCTACTTGCTTCCAATCGCCACCTTCCAAGTCATCTCAACTTTGACCCCCCCTCGGCCACAAGTCACGACCCTCGCTCGTTGTCCTCGCAATTTCCCCGAAGAGGATCAGAATCCAGAAATGCAATCTGAATAAAATTAAATAGTAATTGATTTGCGAGATTCCTCACAGTCAAGTGTTAAGTCAGTCAATAAAACTTTCTAACAGACTCGGCTGGTCACTGTATGAGCAACAATGGGGCCAGATTGTGATGCTCGGCCTCCTTTGTCTCTCTGCAGCTTCTCTGGTGAATGAAGCACAATGGGAAGGAATGCATTGGTTTCTGCTTCAGCGCTGAACCTCATCAGGATGATAACAATGCGCCTTAGAGGACGGTGAGAGTCTTTAAGTATCCTTGCATTGCATCAGATTAGCTGGTTAACCATCTCCCCACCCCCCCTGCGGCCGTCCATTCATGTGCAATACAAGGCCGAAACAACAACACACACACACACACACACACACACACACACACACACAAAAGCTCCATCGCATCCGTCATGTGCTCATACATTCACCCATGTGGTTAATCAGTTAGCTGATTACAAATCAATGAATAAATCAGCAGCGTGTATTGAGACATCGCTCTGTGGTGAGGATCCTGAGCTGTGTACACATGTTAACTCAACCTCTGAAGAGTGGAACGTTGGCATAAGATACAAGGTCAGATTAAATATGTATGTTTACTTAATTGATGTGCAATCATCTCAATTAGCAACTGTTTCTTACTTTCTCTTTAGGGACAGTTTGTGAAAAATACGACCAATACCTCTGTTTGTTTGTTTTTCAGCAGAATTACGCAAAAACTTCTCAACTGATTTCCACGGCTCCAGGAAAAAAAGGGGTGGACTCAGGATTTGTATTTAAAGTTCTTTAATATTGCAAGATTTAGTTGTATTATTTCTGATTTCCAAGGAATTGTGGATCTTGACGAAAAAAATCTAGGGGACTATATATCTAAGAGTGGGCCCAATTTGGAGCATCTTGAATGAATTAAAGGGGACCGTCAGAGGTACGAGGTCTACTGCGTGCCATTCAGTAAAAATACTCAAACATCTTAATAAGAACATCAATGAGGTTCACAGACACCAAAGTTGGTTCTAATCCATCAATATCAACAACAAGACTTTTCATGATTAAAAGCAACTTGGGTAATATCGTCTAGGGGAGAGCAACATGTGATGATAACATGTTAAAAACACAAGCTTTCAATGGTAAATAACACACGTTCCTTGTGTTAATTCACTACACTAACAATGTGATCGCTGTGTACATACTACAAAGACTGTGTTCGTATAGTACATGTTTTGTTTTGGAATCGATCCTATGAAAGAACTGATTTTCCATATTGGATTTAAACGTTGGTTTTGGTTTCAGTCCACTTTAGTGTGAGATGCTTGATCCTAACCAGTGTTGTGGGACTGTGGCACACACACACACACACACACACACACACACACACACACACACACACACACACACACACACACTGCAAAAACTATGTCAGTGTTTAACTGATGTTTAACAAATTTGAAAATGGCAGCAACGTGATTGATTCTCTTTCATCCAAACGTCCTTGTATACATTATGATGTCATTAATGCAGGAGGATCTGGGTTATGCAACAGATCTCACTCTACTTTGACACGCACACACGCACGCGCACACGCACACGCACACGCACACACACACACACACACACACACACACACAGTCAAGACAATCTCTGAAACCAAGGACCCTCACGGCTCTGCTCTGAGAAAAGGGAAAATATTCTCGTTTGATAAGAAGCTGTTTTCTTACGGGAGGCTGGGGGGTGGGGGGGGGGGAGTCTGTGATATCTTGTTATGCTTAGCATTTGTTTTACTCTATGAGGACATGCGAAGTGTCTGAGCCGGTATCTGTATTCCCATTACGACATGCGCCTCGGTGCCATGAGAAAACTATGCCTGCCTGTTGCCCAAGGAAAAAACATCCAAGGCTTTCATGAAGACATGGTGAGACACAGAGCTTACATGACAGGGTGGGGGTGGGGGGGTGGGGGGGAGTCTGAAATGTGCCAAGTGCCTTGATTCACTCCCTGATGTTGCCAATCGATAAAATTAAAAAACTACAAGAAACAACAATTTTTGTCCCACTTTTATTTCTCATCGCGTTTTCAATGCTTTTTCCCCTTTACGTTGAAAAACAACTGCCCCCCCCCCCCCCTCCGCTGCTCTCCTGCTTCTCTGTGCTGAGGGTCGCTGACAAAAGGAATTGTGCAAACGAGCCTTTAAAATCCCTAAATGGTTGTGGTCTGCGCACAATGGGCCAAAGAATGCGGCGCTGGACAAAGGCCGGCCCTTGCCCCACCACTCCGCCCTGCAGTGATGGATCCGAACGGACGCATGAACGTGGGCTGGATTTGGGGCTGCGGAGGCGCCACCTCGCCCCCCACTGGGCCAAGCAAAAGGGACAGGCCTCGGGGACACACTGGAACCCCAGCCAAGGGCCTCAAAACAATCACGGGCTGCTAACTAGCCTCGCCATCCATAGGCCTTGATTGATATGGGAAACGCATGCTTGCTCCTCCATACAGCTCCCTCCATCACTCTTTATCATCCTCAAAGCCTCAGATTATTCCCCCTTTTCAAAGCCTACCCTACAGATTAGATGTGGGCAACCATTAAATGCTGATTTTATGTACATAACAGGTTTATATTAGCCCTAAAATCACATTGTGAGAGCATCCAGTTTGCCTCACAGGGACACCGACTGTAACGAATGGCAGAGAAATATGAAAGAGTGATGGTGAAATCAGAGAATGAAGCTATGGAGGAATTATAATGTGTGCTTTATTAATGGGGACTGCCTCCCCTCGCGGCTAATAGAACAAGGGAAAGCGGTAATTTGCATGGTTCAAGGATATGGAAAATGTGCTGTGACAACCCAGCGTACAGGATGGGGTGTGTGGAAGCAGTTGGTCCGGTTAGGGCAGATGCTCTACAGTTATCTGAAAGTACAATTTGCAAGCAATTAGCTGGAGGGGCGGAAAAGTACGAGTGTTCTCTTGGGATCAGAATTGATTGGCAGTAATGAAAAAGGCACACAAACAACCTGTTAGGTGTGTTAGTGCCTCTGGTCTTTCCCCGTCACTGAACTGTAGGAGCAAAACACGGCACCTGGAGGAGACCCGCACAAGCACGAGGGGACACAGTGTGAAGCGCCGAGCCGCCGCGCTGCCCCTGCTGCTGCTGCTGCTGCTGCTGCTGCTGCTGCTGCAACTGGATGAGTTGCAGAAGGAATAACAAACACAACAATGCATGAACACTTAGCGTTATGTAATCTATATCCAGGATGCAGCTGCAGCGTGTGGACACCCGTTCCCTTTGTTCCTCAAAACAAACCAACAACCAGAAGTGTGACATTTTTAGCTCCGGCTCCATAGAAACCACACTTCTTTTTTTTAAACTTTGGGTCACGTCGGATTTGCTGTTTCTGCCTCTCAACACACAATCATTTGACTGCTAAAGGTCCGCGTGGGCCTGTGGCTAATTTCTAAGCGATAAAGGGCAATAAACAATTCCGGGGTCTGTAATTTCAGCACGGTTTGAGGACAGAGGGGAAACATGTTGAGCTCCGGGTTATATTTTCCAAACACGCTGCTATTATAGCTCCGCACAATGACAAATGGCATGTACATGGGTGTATGAGAGCATGTGGCTGGACATCAAACAGCTGGCTGAGTTTATATATTTGTGTGCGTCTGTTGTGTGGACGGCTGTGGTTCAATGTGCCGTCACAGCGCGAGTCGTAACATCACACAAGCAGTTTTAGGGGAATAAAAGTGAACCAATGACTAAGTTTAACTACTGTTCCTATTTCACTCTTGACTGCATCAACGACTGAAGTCAGGAACTCAGAATTTATTGTTCTTCTTGTAAATAAAGTACAAAGATTTCAACTTCAGATTTCAAGATCAGATTTAACTTCCAAATATAGAAACATGGAAAAAACTATAACTAAACTCTACATTAGTTATTTGAACTATGTACATTTAGTCCATTATCAACTGTTTTTTCACTGCACGCAACAAAACGTATACGACGCGATGAGGTAGAAGACAGAGGCCCTTGGCTTTCTGCTGCAAAAACAATGGATGTCTTAGCTATTATGAGTTTGGACTTTAGATCGATTCAAACAGGATCATGTAAAGAACAATCTCCAAGGTGGCTTCAGTTTTCAGAGGATTAATATATAACCAGTAAGTTATTTCTCATAAATAATCCACTTCAACTGACCTGTTGAATCATCGTGCTGCTCCTTATTCCTCCCTTTCTCTCTCTGGGGCTCTGGACACACACTCTCAATTCCCCTTTCTCTTTTACTTTCTGATCATAAAAACTGCAGTAAAAGTTACATTTTGAACTTGATCTTCCCGTGCGGCTCCATTGTTGTGATAAGATACGGCGAGAACAAAAGAAAGCCGGCACGGCGAAGCTCCTCTGAAGTATTATGAGTGTTATTGCTTTTCAGTCGTTTACTGTAAATGAAATTTGGGATGTAGACGAAGCAGCAGCTGTTTCATTCTTTATCAGTATTAGATGTTACTTGCTTAGCTCGGACATAATCACACGTTTCAGGCTTCTGATCTCCTGAAAAGGCTTCACACACCTCCTGTGTGTATCCAGAGAAAAACCTGAGGCCCATATTACTCACAGTGGTGGTATTTCTCAAAGTCCTGACTTCATATCCTGCCCTCGTTTTTGTCTTATTTGAATGGGGGCCCCCAAACCCTCTTGGAGCGTGCACCCCCAATCTATGTAAATCCCCTATACATACCTCAGCTGCACTTAGAAGCACATCCATTACATAACGGGCACAATTGCAGTGAAGTTGAGCGAACGCAGCACAATCATCCAGAGAGGAAATCTAGCGGTTTCATTTTTAATTCCGGACAATGCTCACATTCATTCATAAAACCGGTGGTTAAGCTCTGCTCTGTAAATGGTTAATTTCTTCCTTATCACTTCACTTTCATTTGTTGTCACACACACACACACACACACACAGAGTACACAGAGTACACACACACACAGAGTACACCCCTCCCTGCACTTGTTTTATTGCTTTTGAGTGGGTGGTGTTAGCGATACCTCTCTGATTCATACCGCCGTTTGAAGTAGGATCATTTTTCCAGCTGTGCACATGCCATTCACCCAGGTATCCACCCACGGACACAGTAATACTGCTCCCCCCATCACCTTCTACTTTAACTGGTAATGGGCTCTGGAATGTGGGTAGAAGACTGGACTTGAAAAGATTACCAGTAGCATCAATAATACAAAATACAAAAACGAGATACCAAACCGATGGAGACAAAGCCGGACAGACAGGAGGACGATCGGGGGAAAGAGAAGATGTTAAATGTGTTCGATGAAGCACCACAGAGGACAGGAGGGACCGGCAGTGATTGTTTGGTCATGGTTTGAGCTCAGATTTCCAGTTGCCGGTTTACTATAAATCCAGTGTGGTGAGAACAAGTATCAGTGACTGGTACATGTGGCAGACCAGCTAATTCAGCCATCCCACGCAGTATCAACTAACCAAGCCTCAGCAGTTTCATTAACACTTTTCAGGGGAGAACACCTGTAACTGTGTCCACACTAATGCAAGGGGATTTAAAAATGTCTTTTGTTGTTGTTGCCTGTGATTCAAAGTAATTTTTGGACCATGGAAGAGCGACTGAAACCCTCCGCCCTCCACACTGCGTTACACAAATTTCCTGACCTTGAGAAACTGAAGGTCATGATTGGCCTGGTGAAACAGTGAGCAGGGTTTGGATTCTTCACCCTCAATCACCAAGTGCAACACTAAGAATGTTTTATCGGAAAAGGGGAGCCGAGATTGTTTCATTTGGACAACAGTAAAACAGTTTGACATCTTTTCTATCTCCTCTGGAGGGGTGCACGTGAGAAGTGACAGAATTAGGCTTTCAGATGTGCTCCGAACTGTGGACAATCTCCTGAACTTTTCCATGGGATTGATGAGTGAAAATGCAAATATCTGAGTCAGGTGCTGCAAATGTTTTCTGTCACTTTTCTCTGCCAGCTCTCTCCCTAAAATGTCCAGAAAGTGTCAGCGTGAGAATTGAGCAGGGAAAGTCACAGCGAGCAAGTGGGCGTGTTGATGACGCAACTAACGCAAAACTGGAGGAACACAAATATCTCAGGATGAAAGAGAGGTGTCATGTCCGTAGAAGATGCAAAGATGTCAACTTGGAAAAACAACAAGATTCGAGAGCTTTATGTGATGAGAGTCGACGGCTGGTGACGATGAGTTGTAAACAAAGACACTGTGGACTTTATACATCATGTCCTGCTTCCTGCGTTCTCTATCCAGACCCCACCTCTCGCTTGTTGTTGCTGCGTTCTTCATATGTGAAAGAAAAAGCTCCAGAAAATGTAATTATTGCTATAGCTAGTTCATTACTCAAACCTTCAAACTACACCTTGGCCAACTGCTGCATAAAGAGGACACGCTTGTTGCACTGTGGAGAAAACGCAGCACCCCCCACTGTCAGAAAGCTCAAAGGTGATGAGTTTCAGATGCTCGCTCCAGATCTGCATGAAAACGACCTGAAAAACCGGCGTGAGTGCGCAGGTAGTTCAAAATACAGGCGACGTAATGTAGTGTTCGTCTATTATAGTTGGTGGATCAGATGACTTTAGCCCTAACGCAGCTGTCATCAGACGTGTTTAGGTCTTTTACAAAACGCAGGGACTTCTCCTCCAGGGCTCAGTGCCACCGGAGGCCTCTGTAAAGAGGGGCTATAGCTACACGCTATTAATGTTAGCCACACTCCCCAACAAAACAAGGAACAAAAAGCTACACAACACCCGACTCACTCCTTTAACCAAAGTCACATCAGCGAGGGTGCAGTGCAATAAATTAACGTCCGATTAAAAATGGCCGTCTCGCCCGCCAAATTGTCATCAAGTGGCACCATTGATACGGGCAACAAAACCAGGCACATCACCAATCACGCGCTCAATGAGAAAAGGAAGGAACTAAAAACAACATTCTTGAGCAGGTCGGTCTTTCATGAGCTGGATGGGGGGGGGGGGGTAGATGCTAAGGTTCTGAGGTATGTAAAGTGGGGTACGCAGGACCCCACAAAGGGGGAGCGAAGGAAGGGCCACCCTGACAGTCTTGGCGGTGCAGTTTTTTTTTTTTTTTTTTGGAGGGGTGTGGGGGGTACCAGAGGGATGGAAGGCAGAAGCTAGGAGGGGGTGTTCCCCCTCATCAAAGCCTTTCCGCTGGTTCTGGGCCCCTGTGGATGGAGAATGTAGGTGGGGGGTGCGGCGAAGGGGTGAGGGTAACGGAGAGAATGGAAGAATTAGGGAGCACTCTCTTTGTCTGCTGGCATCAGGGGGGTCGGTTAGACACTGAACACCTCAGGAAGATTAACCGGCCGGGCCCGGTCGGAAGCTAAAGGGTAGGTGGGTGGGTGGGGAGGTAGGGGGGGCGAGCGCTGGGAGCCTGCTTTGTTTCTGGTCCATGATAGGATGCTGGAGAGGAGAGACAGAATGCAAGAGATGGAGACTGATTGATCGGTACAGTGTATAGCGATGCAGGGAAGGGGGGGGGGGGGGGGGAATGTCAACGCTAAGCCGCGAGTCGCTCTCCCCAATTCTCACGTGGCGAGAGACGGGTCTCAACGCGGAAAGGTCGGCAGTTTAAATTTTTGGGAAATATGGGCCAAATAAGGCTGAATGGTGGGAAGTATAACTTCTTATTTTTTGTTAAAGGAGAGAAATGGGGGAGGCAGTTAAAGGTGGAGAGGAAGAAACAGGGGAGAGAAACTTTTGGGGTGATGGGGTGGTGGTGTGTGTGTGTGTGTGGGGGGGGGGGGGGGGGGGTCTCTTCCTCAATACGGATTAGCGGAACTCCGCTGTGGGGAGAGGGAGGACGGGGTGAGAAGGAAAGGAGGGAGGTGAGGATGAAAGTTGGGGTGGAAGGGGAGGGTGAGAATGAAGAATTGCCATTCGCTTCACTCACTTCACTACACAGGAACAAAGCGTGATGGGAGGTACTTGACATAACACTCTTCCAGGCCATGTTGGTGTGCGTGTGTGTGTGTGTGTGTGTGTGTGTGTGTGTGTGTGCGTGTGAGTAACTGTGCATGTAGGTTCCACTTTCTCAAGACGAGGTAAATATGGAATTTCAATATCGAGAGTATTTCTGTTTAAATTTTAAGGGTCAGAATTTTTGGTTTTTGTGTAAAACGTTTTATTTTGCATCATCACAAAATGTCTCACTTCTATGAACTGGTAAATATCCACCTGTTTGACATTCATATCACACAGATATTAATGTTAAATATATTTCAAGGGTGTGATTTAAAACTGATGAACAACAGCCAGAAGCTGAATCTGCTTATACCAAAAGAAGATGTGTATGTTTTTAAATTAGTGGTGTCCTGTTTGTATTAAGCAGTGGTGGAGGAAGTACTGCAACATTTTACATAAGTAAAAGTACAAAGAAATATACAAAAAATGTACCCTAGCAACTTTTAAACTTGAGTAAAAGTAAGTACTTGCATTCATATTTACTTAAAGTTTAAAAAGTAAAAGTACTTCTCCCGTATGCAAAGCTCAACAACATCACGGCTGAGTCTCAGCAGCAGGAGGCGGGGTCTAAGGTTACCTTTCTGTTCTGATTGGATGACTTGTTATTCATCACTTTAAAAAATATGCATAAAAAACATGTGAGAATTTGACGTAAAGAGACTACAGGTATTTGTTGGGGAGTAAAAGTGGGAAGTAGCTGATACATGAAACATGTACTTGAGTGCAGTAACAAAGTAAAAGCACCACAATTAACGGTATTAAGTACTATTCTGTTACGCCAATTAGAGGCGAGGAGCACCACTCGGCTCTCGAACAGCGTATTGGCAGTGACTTCCTCGTTTCTCTCCGTTCTCTCACAGCCCGTCTTTGTAATCCGGCGCCGCTCTAAAAAGGTGCATGTGCAACAGCTGAGAGCGAAGTAGCACTTTGCCTCTCCGCCTGCGGGCTAATGACCCGAGGCGGCGTTTCAGAGCCTCCATTAAGGCCTCGTTAATTACAGCAATGATGAAGATTATCTCCACAGGTGATAGCCCACCAGGGACCCAGTTCCCTCGAGGGACCATAAACTGAGTCTGCTGCAGGTAAAGGATGAGCTCCCTTCTTCTATCTAATTTAGATCTCACAGCTGCCGTCACCATCCGACTCCCAGTCACCTTTACTGACGAGTGCGGTGGTACATCCGTGTACCCGTGTGCAGGGATGCGAGTCGGTGTGTGCTGGGAAAGTGGAGGGCTTATTTCATGGCGCGCAATCAAGTGTGTGACACCCTCTCTCTCTGCTGTTTGTATAGACACTTTATTTTAGTGTCAGAAAACATCATTTTCTGCTACAGCTTGTCCAGAATCTGTGCCATTGAGGAGCAGAGTTGCCCGACGCCCCCGAGCCAGCGTCAACAAAAGCAATTTAAGCTGGAGAAAACCCATTTGCCCGCCTCGGGTGGGTTGAAAGGCCGGTTTTTCATTTGAAATTCTCACTTTCCATTTTTTTTTCGCCCTTGTTTCCCTTCCACTCCTCCCTCGTTCGTCCTGGTATGTATTTACTCCATGATGTGTGTTTGAGCGAGTGTGTGAAGACGCTGAGAGCTTTGTTTAGGACCTGTCACACTGAAGGGCTGAAGGTGGAGTGGGAGGGGAGGGAGACGAGAGGCGGGGGCATTGTGGATGGATTATGCCAGAACCAAAAAAAGTGGACTCTCACACTCACACACACACACACACACACACACACACACACACACACACACACACACACACACACACACACACACACACACACACACACACACACACACACACACACACACACACACACACCAGCTCCCTGCAGGTACAGTACCCCGCCCCCTCTTCTCCCCCCCTCCCTCTGATCAACGGAGCTGAAACAAGGAGGCCAGGAGGGGCCCCTGGTTCCCACATCAGACCCCACTGTAGCCATTCTCTTCTCACCTACATCACAAGGAGCCAAAAAATTAAATAAATAAATAAATAAAAAAGTAACGATAAATAAACATAATTAAGACCTGTACTTAAACTTATTTAAGACTTAATTCGTAATTTTTTGTGTGGAGCAGTGATTTCAATTCATGCTTTACATATACATCATATATACACACTATGCTTTCATAGGACAACGTCCTCTATCATCAGTGCTGGTGAACATCATCGCAGTTAAAGATGAAACAATCAGTCAATTATTCAAAGTTTGGACTGAGACTTGATTACAAGTATTATTTTTTTTTAAATGAATATTGAGGGATCTGAGCAGTTGAATACAAACACTGTGATGACAACGTTGGGCATTATCCCACTATTGTCTGTCATTTTATACAATAAACAATATATTATTAAGTATTATAAGTATTCCTACTTTCTTGTACCGTTTTTTGTCGCCGCTGTATTTGTATGTGTGTTCCTGCATTTCTAAAGTATCATCATGGCCAATGAGCCGTGTTCCAACAAAATCCAGTGTCTATTTGTGTCTAACGTCCCTGGAGTGGCAACATGTTGTTGGGATTCACTCTCCACATGAACGAGCAGATACATCCACTCAATGGTAGATACTGTAGTCAGCCCACTGTGGACACACACCAGCAACAAGTAATTAAGCAGGAATCTGAAAGGCACAATAATCCCTCCAGCTTCAGCCATTAAGAGACGGAGAGAATAGGAGAAGAAAAGCAGGAGAAGGAGACCCTTGCACTGAAAGAGAAGCCCTTTGAACTTTTGCAACAAGCCCTTTCCCCTAAACAAAAACAAAAATCTTCCCCTTATCTTTTCTCCCTCTCCCCCTGGTCCTTTCTCTCCCTCCTTCTCTCTTGTTTCTTCCCTCTGTAAAGTCACTGGTCCGACTCTCTCAAAGGCACCCGGAGCCCCCAGCCCGCTCCTATTGGTTCCTCCCTGCTCTCCCACACTGAGTGCTCATGGCTCCTGAAGTGATGCTCTTTGTGTGGGGTTCAGGGGTCGTGCCTATTAGCGTGAAGAAAGCCCTGCTGGGTCTTATCCCGACCCGGAGGAGGACGCAGGGCTCTTCACCCCAACCTCGGCCCGGCCAGCCCCCTCCCCCGGACGGGACACTTTCATCCTTTGTCAGGAGGTCAATGAGCGGACCCCCAGAGGGGAAGGAGGGCCCCCACCAATAATGATATGCATGACAGTCATTGTATGACCCCCATGGGGGGGTCATGGTTGGTTGCGGTGGGTGGGACGAGGGAGGGGAGGGCTGGTGGTGGATGTAAGTATGGTTATCTTATCCAGAAGTATCTGAGTTACAGAATGATGAGGTCTCCACTGGATCGTGACAGATTTCATCCATCGTCCCACACGACATGAAAAGTGTCCGACCACGTTAGAGTCGAAGCAGCAGCAGCGGTTCCACGTAGGTTTGTCTTTTAATCAATAAGGTCAAATATTAAATTGTTGTTGTGTTTGTTTATCTGTTCTCAGAAGGCCCTCCTCACCCCCACACCCCCACACCCTCATCTTAACCCCTAACCTCAACCCTCGCCTTCGTCTCAGAGACGGATTTGATTTGTCTTCGCTTCACAACCAGCAAAAAAATGTCAGCTATGTGCCTTGATATGCAAATTAGATGTTACATAACAATGTCATCAAATCGGAGAAAATGCCCACGTTAAGATAAAATGAAACTTTAAATGATCTTACTTATTTTCTCAATCAGCTTGTTATTTATGTTTGATTTGATTCGTCAAAAACTGTTTTTATTTTAAAAAGCAGAATTCTTGTCTGTTGTCCTCTCATTGGCTGAAGTGGGCTGGAATCAGTTTGAAAAGCGTGATGTCACATTATGTGCTGACCAATCAAATCCAACAAATGGTTGTTGGGTCTCTGGGTTACGTTGGTGAGGAGACTGCACTTCATCAAATCAGATCAAACCACACACACACACACACACACACACACACACACACACACACACACACACACACACACACACACACACACACACACACACACACACACACACACACACACACACACACACACTCTTTAAAAAACTAACTTAAACACAGATTTAGGAAATAAACAAAATTGGAAACAGGAGAATCTATTAAAGACAAACTTTCTGTGTTTCTGTCAAAGTTACTTCACACGTTTTTGTCTGTTCTCACAAATGTTAAGTTTCTGTTGAGTAAGGATGATGTCATATAACTGTTCACTGTTACACTCCTTATAAAGAGAAATTAGATCATGTTTCCTCAACTCTAACTTGGATTGTTTCACATTTAGTCATATTATGCGTCATAGAAAAATCATATAACTTTGTACTTCAAATAAAAAATGCGGTTACCTCACATGTGATTTTCTCTGACCACACAGTGTTTCCTTCTTAATAAACAGTAATAAAGGACATTTTTTTCCAACTTTAACACCGACTGATGTTCAATTAACCAAGAAAATCTGTTGTTTCAACAGCCGACTCATTCCAGTTTGAGACCGAGATTTTATAAGAAAATCTTCTGCAGAGAGCAGGACCACACATACTGAGTGTGGGAGGAAAACAGTGCAATACTGTGGGGAGTCCATGAGCATCCGTGTGTGTGTGTGTGTGTGTGTGTGTGTGTGTGTGTGTGTGTGTGTGTGTGTGTGTGTGTGTGTGTGTGTGTGTGTGTGTGTGTGTGTGTGGGGTGGTGATCTGTGTCAAATATAGCATGTTTGCAGCTGCACAGAGAGAAGTGAGCGATCAGTGGTGAAGATCACCACGTGAAGGAAGACATAATGAATAGAGCGAGATGCAGTAAATCAATTCCGAGCACTTCAGCGTCCACATTCCCGAGGCTGCAGCGTGTGCGGCGGGTTTCAAGCGCTCACACTGTTCTTTATTGATTCGGGAATATGTCATCACATCATGTTCAGAAGCTATTTAGCAGCAATCAAGACCCAGACAGTGCTAATCCATTATTAATATCCCGAGCAGTCCTTTATGGTCGGCTCATTAAACATGAAAACTGCGGCAGAGAGAGACGGGGAGCACCTCTGTGCATTCCAGAGAGCACTTTATCTCTCCACCACCAGTCAGTCTCCACTGGGAGAATGTAAGAGAAGAGAGAGCACCGCGATTAACACTTTCAGAACAAATGCTGCAGATTTAACCCAAAAATCGTGCTTTTATATTAACAGGGTCCTAATTGTTTGCAGGACAATACAGAGCTGTCACTCAAGCCTGGAAGGGAAAGTGATGGAGGGAGACACTGAAGGAATTGAGGGGGGAAGAAATCCCTCATACAACTGTAATTACTTTAATATGTGTGACAATTATCTGTGTCTATACGTATTACAATAAACCACAAATTAAAACATGATTAAAGAAACGCAGTTAAATTAGAAAATCTAATTTACATATCATTTAAATACACTTTGCTTAATATTCATGGGGTTTCAGGTGTTTGGCTTTGAACGGGTCAGACACGTTTGAAAAAAAGAGACGGTCGGCACAAATAAAGGATTTCGAGGCTCTTCCTCCGACTTCTGATAGAGATCTTCTCTATTTCTAAAACGTTCTGTGATGCTTTGTTGATCCAGTCCTCATTAAAAGTTGTTTTTAATTGGCTGGATGTGCTTCAGACGTGTTGACAACTCTCAGGTGAGGGGTGGAGCCTAAGCGGAACATGCTGCAGTGCAGAGATCCTCTTTTTCATCCGGAGATATTTGTATTCTTCCAGTTTGGCATCGTGGTGGAAATGCAGTCGACCTTCCAGACATTTCTCCCAGCTGTACTCACACATGGGCTCACCAGGATATTTTACTAGGGGGCTGGCGGGAAACGTTCCAGAGAATGCAGAGAGCAACTGACTACAGAAGATTTCAGGTAAATGTGCAGACTTTGGTCTTTAGGTCAACAAGGTAAAAGGTATTACAGGAGGAAAATGAAGATGTAAAAAGGCGCATTTCATGATAAATTTAAACAGATGTGTCTTACACTTCGCTTTCCTTCACGTTTTTGATCATATAAAAGGGATTAAAACAGCGACCTGAGCACAGATGAGGAAGGAAGAGCCACTTGTCTGCATGTTAGGAAATCTCCTGTAAGCCTCACGCAGCCAGACCTCCTCTCACCAGCTCACGTTTCACTTCCAGATTTGAGTCTGGAAAACATCTTCTGACTGGTTGCTTCAGACTGGTTAGCCCACTTAACAGGGTTAATCAAATACGAGCACTGGGATGATGAATCACTGCCCGTCAGAAAGCCAATGGGAAACACTTCAAATTAATTCATGTCTTTTTTGAATATATTTGATATCCTGAATATACCTGCACATCCAGACGCACACATCCTGTTAACACAGTGCAGGTCCGCTCATATACTCACAGTGTGGCCGTTATCTTTCCCCTGCCAAACACACTCTTGGCTGTGACTGAGTTAATTAGGTGAGCTGCACACGGAGTCAGCGAGAGGCCCACAGACAGGAGACAGAAAAATAAATATGGTCGACCCTGACAGCCTCTTGACAACACCTTCTGCCAGCCAACTGATTTCCTTTCTCTCTCAGCAGATTTTGGACGAGTGTCCCGACGACCACACTGTCCCCTCTGTCCGTCCCCTTGCTGCGTGTCACCATCTCAAGACAGATCCAAAAACCGGCGTCTACATGTGTGTGTGTGTGTGTGTGTGAGTGTGTGTGATGAGGATGAAGAGTATTAGCCAGTTCCCTGCTGCTAGAGCTGTGAGTTTGAGCTGCCAGAGGAGAGGGGGTAATTATGGGACCTGTTGTGTTGAAGGGAAGCCAGGCCACCAAGGAGGGATTAGGACCATCAATCTCCTCTCTTCCTCCTCTCTTCCTCCTCTCCTCTCCTCCTCCTCTCCTCTTCCCCTTATCTGGACCGCTAGGTTTATTAAACAAAACAAAAATTGTTAATTACTCGATTAGTTGATCAACCCCAAAGCTGTTTTAACTTTAAACTAACTTATCAAGGCAAAATGTAACTTTTCCAAATGTGACGACTTATTATTGTCTTCGTAAAATATCTTTGGATTATTGATTTAAACTGTTGTTGATGTGCTATAAACAAAAACATGTGATTCCTGCAGCAGGATTTACACGTCTTGTCCTGCGTGATCTTTCCAGATGCCTCCCATGGCCTGAAAATTCTGGAAAGTCTTTCTGTTGTTGTGTCTGGACTCAATTTTCCACACATTTTCCAGAGTTCATGTCTGAAAACGGCGGCAGTGACCCTAGAATAGTGATTTACAGATGATTACTGATTTAACAAAAATCATTAACTGCAGCTGTAGCTACCCCGAGACATTGGATTTCCTATGTGGTCTTCATTAAAAGACACGGCAGCACCAACGCTCCATGTAAGACAACCCAACATCACAAAGTTGCAGAACAAAGGAGGAAATGATCTTTAATAGTTGCCAACGTGCTTCTTGTGTTTGTCTTTCCTTTCTCGTGTTCCACTTCCTGTCTTTACACATCCCCAGAGGCGTGTAGAGACCCCAACATTGACCTTTAGTCCCTGTGTTAAAAACCTGTCTCTCCGCATACGTACAAGCATGCGTGCACACACACAAAAACACACAGCCGCACACACAGCCGCACACACAGGCGCACACAAATACCATTGTGCCGTGAAAAGGGAGCCCTTTGACAGCTCCATTATAAACCCCGCACTGGCCAATTATCTGTTTTAGGGTGATTGTGTGGCCTCCTCTACCCCCAGAGCGTCTTTGATCGCCCTCATCCCTCCTCATGTCACTCAAGATATAACATTTCTACCTGGAACTCCTCTTTTTTAAAGTTCCACTTGAATCATTTTTGCTGCCTTTAAAGACGAGACCTGGAAAAAAAGAGTGCTTCCTCTTTCTCTCCAGCTCCTGATGAATGAATCATGGATCATTTCTCCTCTCATCATCTCCATCTCTCCCACCCGCTGCCCACAACACTGGAAATTGCCGGAATCCGAAAGATGGGCGATTGCGAGTGGCAGATGGCGATTAAAAAAGGAGCGAGAGAGAGGAATAAAGTAAATGTGTGTGTGTGTGTGGGGGGGGGGGGGGGGGGCCGTGAAGTGAAAAGGAAGAAGAGCCAAAGAGGGAAAGGAGAGCGGAGAGAAAGAGCAGAGAGGAGAAAGGGGCGATAATAGAGTGAGAGCGCATGACAGAGGGCTCTGCTGGTGGTTTGTTTGATCAGGGAAGAGTAGTAGTTATCTGGGTGAGCCCCGTACAGTTCAGTCATCAGCGCTGATTCATCCAAATGGATACCAGAACACCTCAGTAGCTCATAGTACAGTCGCCGCCTTATATCCCTCGACAGAGCCCTAATATAAACCAGACCCGCATAATCACTCACACACTGCGCGTACACTCAATCTGTCGGCTCGGCCCCAATTTCTCAAACTATTGTGATTAGGCATCATAAGAGCAACTGAATAGGACCAACTGCCGACATTACTGAGCAACTTCAACGTATAGAATCATCCGAGTGTGTGTGTGTGTTGTATTATAGCATCAAAGCAATGTGGGAGACTTCGCTCTCTCTCTGCTTGTGTGTGTGTGTGTGTGTGTGTGTGTGTGTGTGTGTGTGTGCATGAAACTATCTGTAAATGTGTGTGTTGATCATCAAAGGGCAGCAGTGAAGACACCACAGCGGCAGGAATTGGAGCAGCCTCACAGCGGTGAAGCGACACACAACCAGCATGCGTATAAGAACGACACACACACACATACGTGGTTTTACTTCTATGTTAGTGAGGACACTCGTTGGCAAAATGTATTCCCCAACCCTAATCCTATAACTTAACCATCAAAACCAAATACCTAAACCTAATTCTGTGTGAGGACCTGTCAAAATGTCCTCAATTCCCCAACATGTCCTCACTCTGTAACGTCTTTGTGTAAAATAGTCCTCACAAAGGTATAAGTACACACATACACACACACACCCTCCTCCAAGACAGTGAGAGAATATCATGCCTCTTCCTTCTGCCCGTAACCTGGGCAACCTTGGCACCGCCCGGCACCCCACGCCTGCCTCGCCCTCCTCCCCCACCCGCGGGATCCTTTACACTCTGTCCAGCGGCACGTCAAGTTCATCCCCCCACACGCTGCTTCCCAGCGGGCCCTTGACTCGGACTGGCGCGCCCCGGAGGCTAAAGGGGGCACCCGCGCTGTGGAGCCACTCCGGATTGGGGTTTGCCTGTGTGGGGTACATCTCAATCAGCGGGGGCACGATCCAGAGAGGCCCCTCGTTTCCATCCCCGCACCATCTCGCCACCACCTCTAACTGGCATGGAAGCCTCCATACCCTCCCACTGACTGGCATGTATGAAGCCCCCTCCTCCTTGTCCCCTCGCCGCCCCCCGAGATGTCTTTTCATTTCAGGTCGCTCCCACTGTCCTCGTGTGAATGCGGTGAATCACACTCTGCCGCCCGAGTTTCTCTCTGTAAACGAGGAGAGAGGAAACAAAGCCAGGCTGAATAAACACTTTGATAACTAGACAGAGGGTGAGGACGACAGACGGCGGAGGGAACGGCAGGGCTTAACACTGAGGGACACTGATGGCTTTATACAAGCGACTGGGAGAAAGTGTTCTCGCACATATTTTCCTCGCGATGCGTCTCACCCCTCCTGGTTGCTTCGCCCCTGCTGTCGAGGAAAGAAACAGGACAAATGAAAAAGAGAAGCCTGGTACAGGAGGATGGGACGGGGGGGGGGGGGGGGATGACACGAGACGAGGCAGGACATTATCACAGCAGGGGGTGAGGAGGAGAGCAGAGAGGGTGATGCTCGGCCGTGGCCTGGCCCTGCCCATCATCTCCTCTCATTACTATTTCATCCCTCTATCTGTCTGCACCTCTCACCCTCACTTCCCTTTTTGTTTTTCTTTGCTGCACCACTTTTTGTCACTTCTGCTCAGGAGCAAGTGAAGCATGAGCCGAGACACAAAAGGAACGAAATCACAGAGCGTGGCCGGGAGTTGAACTTTTGCACTTGTTTACCACGGACCCAAAATGTGTCAGTAGGAGAGGATGGATAAAACTGTCAGGCATCACTTTTAATTTTATTCAATTTTCTTCTTTAACTTTTTTGTTTAACTCTCAGGAGTTTGATGACGTCATGAAGCAGTGTGCGATCACGGGAGTTGTCGCCGGTGATCTGTAATCGCGTTACAGTTTTATTCACGTTACGCAGCAAATGGCGATGAACAAACTTGATCCGTTACGACAGACCGATCCAAACAGTGGAGGGATAAAACAGCAAACTGCACCATAGAAGTTACAGCAGAGACGAGCAAAGAGTAAAACCACTTGGTTAAAAGCCATCAAAATGAAATGCGTAGACCTCCTGAGTCTCTCCGACTTCTCTTTCCTCCTTTACTCTAACCCCATCTCTTCAACAGCACCCACATAACACACACACACACACACACACATACACACACACACAAACCCTGTATCGCTCCATCCATCCCCTCCCTCTCTTCCCCAGGGTGTTTCAGCCTGACCCAGTTTCCCCTCTTCAACCCAAACAACTCAACGGCAAAGAGGCTGATGTCTGACTCCCAGTCTAGGAAAGCAGAAGGTGTGTCAGCGAATATAAAAAAATGCTGCCACGGCAATATCATATTTTAAAATATGCAAGGCAGTGAAAAGAGTGACACTGAAGAATATCCAGAGGTCAAAAAAAAAAAAGTGACATAAACTGGCATTTGCATGTATTTACTATTCATCTATAAACAACACCGTCTTTTCATGGGACAGCTGTGTGATTTGTTGTATTTTCCTGGTCGTGTTTCATCTACAAATCACCGCTTGTTCCGGCCCTGTCCTCCTGTCACCTGCTGCAGCCGAACCACTCGGCAGCGACACAGACTGAGCGCCGCCTGGTCGAAGCAGACATGTCAGCAGTTTTCCACGGCCTAAGTGCCGGTGTGTGTGTGTGCGTGTGTGTGTTTGCCCTCGTCAGCCTCTGTGCTTTCTCTCTGCGACGCATGGAAAATGAAAAGCGCTGTGTCGTGACATTCTGTGGTCCAGAGGCTCCATGCGTCGTTGGTCAGTGACCAGTTCAACACGCATCACAATTGACTGCATCAGTTAGAGGTCATTTAACAGGCACAAACACATTTTTATTTACCTTTGCACTTCTTCCATCCCTTCATCTGCTGTGGCTGTAGAGTCTGCAGCGATATGAGCAGCAGTCGCAGTAGAAGTGTGAGTGGCAGCTGTGACAGAAGCATTGACACCAGCAGACGCAGAAGGCGCGCGTGTAAACAACAATACACGACCTGTTATAGAAAATAAAGCCAAAGGACAGAGCGATGTGTAAAGACTGCACATGGTTTAAAAAAGCAACTGTTCAAATCGTCATCCGTCATTTAATTAGACATTACAGCAGCACAGACTGTATATTAGGATTTTAACGATTCACACCTGAATTTTTCTTTCTTGTTTTAAAGCAGAATGTTCCCACGCTGCTGACTTGAATACGCAAACTCAGGGTTTTACTACAAATAATGACAATGCAGTTGGAAGAAAAGGTGTAATGTGTGTGTCGGCTTCACACTTCTGCATTGTTTGTGGCCCAGGGAAGAGCAAGCGCCAAGTTTGCTGCGATTCAGCAAATTGCGGAGGGGGGGGGGGAGATTTACTGCTTTTTTTCTCTCGTCACTCCTTCACTTCATGCGCTCTCTCACTCTCCATCGCTCATTGACCAGGGGGAGGAGGAGGAGGAGCCAACGTCTAGACGCTGTGTTTACAAACTGCGACGAGTTAAAAATAGTCTGAATCTCAGGGCTCAGGCTGGAACTTTGCCTGGTCCCTGCCTTCACCTGAGCGGCATCCATCACTGCTCTCACTTAAATAGCTTCTCAATTATCACTGCAGATAATCAGTGATTTTGCTTTATCACTTCAGCAGAAGGACACAGCTGCACATCCAACCAGGGACCAAAGGAGATTTCAGCATTCGTGCTTGCACCTGCAGGAGCAGGGAAAGGATGTCTGCTCCATACGTGCATTTGGATTCAGGAGGTTGTCATCATTTCACCTGCAGGAGAATTCGAGAGCTAATTTTGCACACTCAGCAAAATAAAATTGGAAGGAATAGAAAACACACTTCTACAAAACAAATCCCTGGTTTCTAAAAATGCTGATTAGGTGCAATACAACACACAAGCCTCATGCGACTGTAGTTATATAATCTGCCATTCAGAGACTAATGAAACCAATTTCACACAGTGACTAAATTCCCTGGTCCCTATCTCGCTCCACAGCCTGTTAACAGCCCCTTGGGCAATGTGTGTGTGTGTGTGTGTGTGTGTGTGTGTGTGTGTGTGTGTGTGTGTGTGTGTGTGTGTGTGTGTGTGTGTGTGTGTGTGTCAGTGCATTCTGTTCAGCTGTAGTACGCGGCCTCGCCGGAGGAACGAGGCTTGGCGTCCGCAGCAACGCTTTCACAGCCAAACACGGGGAATGTTCTGCCAGCTTTATCTAATATCTTTTCAAACACTTTGCATTCCTTCTCAACTTGCACAACAACTTCTGCTCAACCCACTCTTTCCCCTCTCCGCCTCTTACCCCTGCTGCTCTGCCGGTTGCTCACAAACACTCTATTGTTCCTTTAGGTTTTTACTTGTGCATAAAACTTTTTAAAGTGCACCTTTTAAGCCCTTGTGCATCCTCGGGGTAGAGCAGCAACGCAAGGGTGTGGATGACAACATGATTTCTTCATGCAGCCGTTTAAACAATGAGCGATGTTTTAAATCATTGTGCAGCGTACTCGTTTTACTACCCTGAAACCGGTTGGTTGACAATACTAAGCAGATACATAACAATCACATTTGTTTTATGTTGGCGTGAAAGTTCTTGCCATTTTTCTGCGGGGGAGGGAGGGTGTATTTGCCTCGAGGAACAGGACTTGAAATTTTCTACAGTTTGAGGCAACGCATGATGGGAAAAGTACAGGAAGCTCAATCCAGGTGTCCCCCCAGGGGCTTCAAACCACCGTTAATCAATCAACCCGTCCCACCTTAAAAAAACAGCTTTGGGCTCTGATCTGCCCCCATCATCATTCTGTCACCCGCCCCATCCGAGCGCAAACCCTCCCTCCACCCCCTCAGCTACCACCGAGGAAACTCACATACCAATTTAACCACAGTCGCTTTCCCTCAGTTTCACTGTCTCTCTCTCTCTCTCTCCCCTCGACCTCGCCTCATGAGTGAGCCCCGATCCCGGAGACCCACGCTCCTTATCGGGGGGTTGGGATCAGACTTCCGCTCAGTGGAGTGTGACGCCTGGAAGCTGGAAGCTCCAGGTGTGACGAGGTCTTGGAGAGAGAGTTGGTGTGTGTCTCCTCGTCCCTCATCGCCCGCAGGACAGAGTTTATACATGAAACTAATCGGATTAGAGGGGATTATGACACCGGCATATAGAAGCTCCTTGGCTGTTTCAGGAACCCACACAGTTTTCACTAGAAAAAGTGACTCTTGTTCACGCACAAACACCCGAAAGTGAGCATTTCCAACAAAAACAAGCCGACTCATCAGTACGCTCTCACAGGTTCATTTGCTGGAGTTTGCCTCTGACTAAAGCGAGCTGCAGAGACTGTAATCGGCGGGTCAGAGGAACAAGTCAGGTCCTCCTGCAGAGAGCGAGGCCCAGACAGCTCCTTCGCGTGATTTACACCTGGCCACAGGTTAATGGGGTGTCAGTCGCCCATCCCTCTCGTTTTGACTCGTCCGACCTTCTCTTCCCTCTTGATGTCTGCTTCTTTAGTCTCGGTCTTCCTCTGTTTTCTCTCTCGAGCATCTTTCCACCTGTCATCTCTCACCTTCAAGAATAAAAAAGTGAGCAAAAAAAGTGACGTGCCCCCCGAGTCCTCCCTATCAAACAAGTCTGTCTCTCCCTCTTTCACTCTCTATGTCTCATCTTCACTTTTTTACTCACACACACCCACATACCATCCTCAGCGTTGGCAAGCACCGGCCCATCCAGCCTGTTGCATTCTCTCCTCGCAAGCGGCGTTGGATGATCAATCACATGATTTGATGGTTCTTATTACAGGCCTGGCTCTCCGGGTCAGGAGGCAGGAATCTTTATTGTGGCAGATACGGGCAGCTCTAAAAAACTCCACATCCTCCAGATGAGGAAGGCGACCTCATCCAGGTGTGATTTATTACCATTTTTGTTTCCTTTTGACAGGAATGTCAAATAGGCTTTTTACGCTCCCCGAGGTCTCTGCAGGAAGACGTTCATTCATAGATTTTAAAGATAGTGTGCATTTGTTTACATGCAACAAATACCTGGAAATCTAATTTCACTCAGGAACAAACTGTTCTGATGGATATTCTGAAGAAACCTGTCGTCAGCCCTGCAAAACACAAACCAACAGAAAACTGAGAACACATACAACCTCGGTGCCAGGATTGTTGCTGCAACACGCAATCACATATTTGTGCATTTGCCACGTTACAAATCGTAAAAGACACAAAAAAAGGCTGCAGCTTGCCAAGACACTGACTGACACATCCCTTTCTAAACAGTGCCCTTTGCTCCGCAGGGCTCGGTGTCTCGCTGCAGATAAGACCTCACAAACGCAGATGCGTGGGAATCTCAAGCATGCATAGCCAGACATGTGAGGCCAACTTTGTCCTCTTATGGCTCCCAGGTAACTGTAGATACCTGCACACACTTACAACACAGTGCAGCCATTTGTCACCTGCATGTCAGTTAATGATGTACATCAGCGTGTTCCATTCACAGGAGCCTTAAGAAGTGTTCTCACATTGCAGCTCCTTGGAGAGAGACATATCTCAGTGTGTGGGTGCAAGTGTGCGTGTTAACAGAGTAGAAGAAGAAGGGAGAGTCCTGCCGAGCCACAACAGCCATGTTACCGACGCGGCGCAGGTGAGACACTTTGCGTTTGGGAATGCGGCCCTCGATGCAGGCCCATTCAGCTCCTGCAGACTGTGGAAGCAGGAGCTGTGATTGATTTATGTTGCAGCGCTAACAGAGCTTTGATTTACATTGCAGCGTTAGCACCGTGGCTGATGCCTGCGTCTGTGCCAGCAAACATCCGTCAGAGAGGCCAGTGTGCGGAGCCAGAGCCCGGCTACAGCCAACCCCAATGATTTTACCCGAGCTTTAACAACCTGGCCACCTCCCCTCCCAGCGATTATCACTGGATTCCTGTGGGCTGCTTTAAAGGACTGTTTTCTTCCAGTTAGTTTGCTTTTGGTGTTGTGAGCACAGACTCGGTATTTGGGCCAAAGCAACATCCACGCAGTTGTTTCATCAACGTACAGTAACGCATTCTTTAACGAGTGGGAGTGCAAGCTAAGCTCAGCACAAAGAAGGCTAATGACAGGGAGACATAACTAAGCACTGTTGCAACGTCGCTTCCAGCTCTTCCGTGGTTAAAAAGACACAGCACCTATTTTGGGCGCCCGTTTGAGTGACAGCATGATCCCTAAACCCTGACCTTTAGACAGCATGACCTCCACAGCCAGATAATGGAGACAGGAAGGTATTAGGGCTGGGGAACAGAGCGGAGGGGTTCAATGGGTGCAAGGGGTCAAGCCCAAAATGATGCGTTTGTCGCCGGACAGCGGAGAAGAAGGCGGCTGTGTTCCCCCTCAGACAATAAGGCCTCAGTTATTGGTCTATAATTTGGCCAATTGATTACCCCAATAATTGTTTCCATAATGAAGTGGTGTGGAGAGCTGGATGCGTGTGTGTGTGTGTGTTCGCAGCCACATTTATATGCCTCAACGAGTATGTGAAACATCACAGGTGTGTATGTTGCAGTACAGTGCATGTGTGCATGTTTATGAAGACATGACACGGATTAAAGAAATCAATGAGACGCCAGCACGTTCTTCAGAATCCTGCATCCAGACATACATAGGTTATGTTAAAAGATCCATACACAAGATGTTGTCGATATTTATTGATCCTTCACTCATTTTCCAAATAACTGATTTTAATCTGTTAAAAATTGCAAAAATGTCCAATTTAAAAATTATTAAATTACTGAAAAGCAGCAAATCCTTTTTCGTTAATTCCTCAGAGAATCCGTGTTTTGATTCGGGGAATTATATCTTTGCTGCAGATTCACTCTTCTATTCATCATATATTATTAATAAAATATAGAATTGTGGAGAAACATTTGCCACAGTTCAATATTTTTCGATTATGAATGAATGAAAATAAACGTACAAATTGTTTGTTAGTTGCAGCTTTAAAATCTTTCAAATCTTTCAAATACCATATGAATAGTGCATTCTTTTACAATTTTAAATTCCCAGGGGACATTTAAAATACACCCATCATCAGAGCCTCATTCATAAACATCCATTCCTCTGAATGCGCCTCTTTATCGTTGAATAACAGTATATTCACACACCCTGGCGACTTCATTTTACATGATTTGTGGCCGTGTTGGTTGTGCATACCGTAAATGAGAGGAGTGTTTTCCAGCCCAGCGGCGTCGCAGAGAGGAGCTCATGTCAGGGTCATCGAGCCCACGGGGGGTCTTGTGCTCTGATGGGTACATACAGAACCAGAGGGCACCCACGGCACATACTGAGGTCCGAGGTCGGTTCAGTCGGAATCAGACGACACAGATGATATCAGGGCCGGTTAGCGCGGGGGGAGTAGAGCAATTATGTGTGTGTGTGTGTGTGTGTGTGTGTGTGTGTGTGTGTGTGTGTGTGTGTGTGTGTGAGAGTGTGTGTGTGTGTGTGTGTGTGTGTGTGTGTGTGTGTGTGTGTGTGTGTGTGTGTGTGTGTGTGTGTGTGTGTGTGTGTGTGTCTGTCTGTCTGTCTGTGTGAGTGTGTGTGTGTGTGTGTGTGTTGATAGACTAGGTCAGTGAACATGTCAACATTAATAGTAGGGGGTTGTGCATAGTTCACTGGTTCGCCCTGAGGGGTGTACGGGGCGGTTCTGCTTTTTTGACTTTTACAAACAGATTTTTAATCACTAGGATCCATGTAATTTCTACCCAAACAAATCTCCATCTTTAGATTGTTTGAAAACAATATAAACGTATATTTTAAAAGAGGATACACCCCCGACAAAGCGTGAGATAGCAGCCCCCCCGCGCCTCCAATCACATCTCCTCGGTGACTGTGGCGCTCTTTGTCTGCCACTCGACCGGCCCCGGGTTCCTGAAGGGGGCAGGAATGCCATCTCATATCCAGATTTCCTGCTGATAAATCCAGGTGAGTGACAGGGATGACACGGCCTTATCCCACGATTACGGGAAGCTCCAGGAATTCTGGCTCCATCAAAGCGCCACGAACTTCCCAGGCTGCGGTTTCTCTACTCGTTGAGCTCCCAGCATATGAAATTCCCAATCTTCCCCATCCACAGCACACTTATGAGAAAAGATAGGAGGTTAGCGCTGTATTAGAGCTTCAGCCTTTCGTTCCATCCAACTTATGGGCAGAAAAACAATGGATTTGACGGAGTTTACATAGCAGAGCACTGGAAAATTACCATTCAATACTTGTTGTGCTGCATTGCCTTAGCCTGCATTCCAAACATAAGGTGAACAAAAACAAGACTTAGATTTGGAAAAATTTGGTTTTAAACTGTCGATACTAGAATAGTCTCTGTCCTCAGGTCAAGTCAGAAGAACTCAGACTCATTATTTATCTTCAGCACCAGAGCGATGACAACAAATGGGACTTAGCTCAGTGCATCTCGGGGCTCCGTCTTGAAACTCGACTCCAGAGAACACAGTGTCCTCACATGTACAAGATCCATAGATGAGAAAGAACGCAGTGTTCCCTAAAAGCCTTCAAGAGCATTTGGTGTTTTTCCCCCCGAAATAGTTTTACCCACCAACTCTTCCACAGTTACTCCAGTGAGCTGAAGTTGTGCCGACCGGCAAAGTTATGAATGAGGGAGTTGATTTAGTCACAGAGCTCGTAAGTTAAGAAAACACACAACATAAGTGCCTCGACCAAAAATCCATCTTGTAAAGGCCTCACAGGCATCGTCACTATTGGTCTAACTGGTCTTAGTTAACAAACTCCCAATGCATCGAAAAAAAAAAAAAAAGAGGATGGACAGTGGGAGCTTCTGCAGACATGTATATTGTTTGTTCATTGCTGATTAATGTCTGAATGAAGGACGGCACATAAAACTAGTAAGTGCAGTAATTATATTATCTCCAATGTGATTTGTAATTGTTTTTCAAATATATTTACATTTTATTTTGAAGGTGTAACAAACTACTTACAAGTTTCTTTCTTCCTTTTAAAGCACTTTGTCTAAATAGAGTTTGTTATCTTTAGTAAGACACAGCACTAAGACACTAAGTCCAAAGTAAGAACTCGACCATACGGGTCCTTGCGTCTCTTGAAAGGAGCTATTTAAATTCAAGCTATTATTATTATAATCTTTACAACGCTGGTGGTTTCCTGGAAATCTCTGCACAGCTTTACATCTTCACACTCTTATTCTCCTGGAACTAAATGCCCCCCAGTGGATACCGTCAGATATATACGTCCTAATCCGGCCTTCTTGTGCGCTCATTAGTAACCGTGGAAACAGATGTAATCTGGTACTTCTTATTGTGTGTGTGTGTGTGTGTGTGTGTGTGTGTGTGTGTGTGTGTGTGTGTGTGTGTGTATGTGTGTGTGTGTGTCTGTGTGGCCTGTGTATGTTGTGGGGACCTTAAGCCACTTTATGAGGACGTGTCTTCTTCATCGGGACAGAAAGCTATTCAGTGACTGAATCATGGCTGTGTGTGTGTGTGTGTGTGTGTGTGTGTGTGTAAGAGAGAGAGAGAGAGAGAGAGTTTGTCCATACATTAAAGTTTGGGGGGGGGTGGGGCCTCAAGCCACACACAACCATGAGGGAGGAAGTGCTAAATGCTCCACTTCCTGGGGTCCGTCTCCGCAGCCGTGGCCAGACACAGACCAGGCCGGCAGACAGCACCGAGGTGTGTGGTTCTCCTGCAAGGCCGTGAAATAAAGGTTTATTCTCTCCTGTCCTTAACCCGCCGCCCCCCCCCCCGTCTCTGCCTCACACACAAATGCATCTCTCCCCTCCACTACCTCTCCATTCGTCTCCCCTCTTTAAGGCACTCCGGCCTCCTGCATACCGCTACACAGGTTGAGTGCCCCAATAACCTCCACGGCTACTGAAAAAAAAACAACCCTTTTCTATAAGTAATGGGGTCCTTACTGCACCCCATTACTTATAGAAAAGGCTTCTACCTCGCCCTCCTCCTGCCCCCCCCCCCGTCTTCCTCCTCCCCCTCCCCTTCTTCGTCTTTACTATCCTCCCTCCTTCTTCAGTAGCCCTCCCGCTGCGATGCGGTTGGCTCTTTTGATCTGGCCCAGCGCTCTAATTAGAAGGAAGTGAAGTGTAGGCCAGTGAGGTCACCATTACCCGCGACCCCTCTCATCGACCACTCCAAATGTCGTTAGGGAGCGAGACGTTCTCACGGCGTTGACCCGCTGGCCACGATGGCGGGGGGATCTGGATCGCGTTAGAGACCCCTGTAAAAATCAGGCACAATTTACATCTAATTTGAGTCGCTGCAGAGGTCAGTGTGCAGCGTCTCGTTAGTGTCCAAATAGGGAGGGCGGTGGAGTGGGGGGGGGGGGGACTATATTACTGCCGGACCGGACTGGCTCGGAAAGGTTAGGAGTTCATGATGAACAGAAGTAGCAGGCTTGCAGGTTGAGGGTTTGTAATAAACTTAAAGAGTACTGTGAATTAAAGTTCCCTGATATGTCGTGAAAGCCAGGATTGGGGCCTGAATTTTTTTTGGGGGGGGGGGCAACGTAGATGAAAGTTGGGCCCGACAGAGCTAAAGGATTTATCATAAAAGCAATAACTTGGATGTTAAGTTTGAGATTTGTCATAAAAGCAATGACTGGGCTTAGTTAGTGGATAAGACTGATGAAACAACATGTATGACTACTGCTTTTGATCAGGGCTGTAAAGTGGCGGGGGCTTACTGTGTGTGTTGAGGGATAATGTGTCATTACTTGAGGGATGTGAGTCACCAGAACAGGCCGGCGCACACATAAACCAACAGACGAACGCTAATCACACTTTGACTCTGCTTGTTAAGGGTATTTCCTCTTGCTCACTCAAACTCCCAGAGCGATTAAATCTCCCAAAGCCCGTCGAATCACCGCTGTACCGTGGCTTGAATAAAGGGATCCTGGCAAGGGGCGCAACCAACATGTCTGCATGCACACACACACAACACCGCTCACCTCATTCTTTGTATACATTTACCTGGCCAAATACCAAGTGTGTGCGTGATCACTCTCAATTTCCCGCAAGGGAACCGAGCAGAGGGGGGGGAGGGGTTTGAAGGTAACACCATCAAAGCTGGGGGGGATATTTTACTTTGGATGGGGTAAGAACACATCAAACGACAGACCCCCTCCCCGCCCCTCACTCTGCATTGTGTTGTCATAAAATTAAGGGGGCAGGGTGTAAAAAATATCCATATATCTGGCAAGAAAATGTCTGCTCCCTGACAGTTCAAAGACGGTGTCAGAGTGGGACGGCAATGATTTAATACGCAATGAAAGTATACACCGTGGGTTTATCCTCCCCATGCGCTCATTATACGCTAGATCCTCAATTGGGGCGATATTACCAAATTGCTGGGTGTGTTTCTGCAACTGCGCTCGCCCAAGGTGGTGAGAGACGTTCAGGTGCACGCAGGTGTGTTCGACTGTTAAAAAAGAGTGACAGCGGTGATTTACGGCGCGAGAAGGCACTTCATGTACTTATTGTGTCACCGATTTTTCTCGTATGACCTGAAAAAGAGGAAGCGGGGGAAAGGACAAAGTGTGTGTGAGTGTGTGTGTGTGTGTGTGTGTGTGTGTGTGTGTGTGTGTGTGTGTGGGTTCGCTGCATGCACACGCTGCTGCTCAGTGTCTGGCTGTCATTCAGAGTTGATTAGGGTGGATTTATGTTAATCCATATCTTCTCTGTGTCTGCGTCTCCAGATGATTTCTGAGCCGACTGGTCTGGAGCGGGGCCACCCTCAGGTGAGAGAGGAAGTCCCCTGAAATTGAGGAACCACCGGAGACTAACAGATCCGTTACAGCGCCAGAGGAGAGGAGACTATTGAATTATATCGTATTTTAAAAGCTTATCTTGAATTAATTAGAACAAATGCATGTCAGTGGGGCAAAGAGCACCATACTTTCCTTTGGAAATGCACTGGAGTAGAAGCATAAAGGGACATGAAGTAGAAATACTCAAAGCACCTCAAAACTGTACTTTAAATATATAATCATGTATTTAAAAAAGGCTACATACACTCTGAAGTGCGCCTCGGGGGGAGGAATTTTATCGAGACGGGAAAAAAATTGGCATTAATGGGCTGAGTGATATTCCTATTAGGTGCATTGGTATGCACAGGGATTATCGCTGATATGAAGCTGAACCGCTGACGGATTGACGGAGAGTGATTTAGTTTTAAAACACAAATTAAATGTAGTGGTATGAATACTGCTCATGTTTAACTACCAAAGTCTTGCAGATGCAGAAATGAAAAGTGACAGTTGATGTTCTGAGAGCGACGCCCACACAACCCGACACTCCTTAAAAGGAAAACTTCCTTCAAATGCAGAGCAAACACTTTTATCAGGGATAATTCGCAGGAAGTTATTTAGAAACAACCGTATCTGCGTCCATCCATCACAATTGTGCAGGATGGAAAATCACCAAGTGTTTGGGAGGCGTGTGAGGTCGGGTGGTACCCTGAAGGTGACTCCAGCTCACATTGTAAAGTTTTGAGGTTCTCTCTTCTTCCACCAGTGACTGCTGCCGCGTTCCCCTTGAGCAACGCGAGATAACAAACCAGCTCAACCCCAGTTGTTTAAGTGTTGTTATGTTGCGTGAGACTTAGGTGGGTGAATTCCCTTTTCCAAATCCCCGGGTCTTAACAGTTTTTCCATGAACACAAGCTCACCTCTGTTGCATCTGATTTCTGCATGAACAGAATGATTATCCCCAGTGCAGATAAAAGAGCAGAGTCCTGTGTTGCTAATGCCGGTGCTGCTGTTTGATCCTGATAAAACACCCGCGCCAGATAACAAACACACTCACACAGCCACTCTCTCTCCCAGCAGCAGGAAGTTATTCATTCATTCTCATAATCAGGGCAAAGCCACCACTCCCTGCGTCTCCGTTTCTGTGGAAGGTGAAGAGAAGGAACTGGCGAAGGAAAATTATTGTATTTTTATGGTTTGTCAGCTGATCAATGCACTTTAGTCCCCATTTGTTATTTCCCTTTGTCATTGTGCCTTATTTTCAATTGCCACATCTGTTTAACAGCTGTCATCTGTCAAATGATAAAATATAAACTGTACAAACAGAAACTAACAGTCCAGTTATGAAACCAAATTTAAAATTTGGGAGGTTGTTTTTTTTTTCGCTCGATCTCACAATGTTAAAGAAAGTGAAAAGAAAATTCCTGGATCCGCCCCCTCATCCGGATCAGCACCAAAGTTTAATGTCTCCTCTTTTGACTCTTGAGCATCTTTCCACCAAGTTTTGTGGTAAATTCCTGACAACTAACAAACATAACCTCTTTGGCTTTGGTAAAGAAGATAAACAATGTTTTTTTGACATTATGTGGGTTTATCCCTTTATGCATAATGTTGTGTAGGTCTTTGGGAAGATGTGGCTGTTTTGAGATCATCAGCGCCCCCCAGGAGACCCCTGCCCACCACGCTCTGAACTTCGACCCTCACCTGTCACCTCAGGGCCCGAGCAGCCTATCGGATCGCTGCCTGGGGTGGGTTGCTGCTAAGCACACCAGTCACCTGACAGAGGTGAAGCCAATGACTTCTGCAGTGACGCGAGAGACCCTCTCTCGCTCACTCCCACACACACATCCGCTCACCTCTGATCCCTGTGTGTACACACCTGAACACCTGATACTGTTGAGTCTGGCCTCCGCTCACTTTTCATCTCTTCACCTGTTGTGTTTTCTCTTTTTCTTTTATTCTCTCACTCTCTTCTTAAGGCCTTAAGGGTCCGGAGAGAAAAATCACAGAGTGAGACTTCTGACAGATCCTTTTGTGTTCTGTGACTTTTATGAGATATAAACACAAGGAGCAGAGTTCTTGGAAACAGAGCTGAAAATTCTCTCATGCTCTCGCTCTCCCTCTCTCTCACACACACACACACATACACACATACACACACACAACACAGATCAAACCCTTCTTACTGTATCATAAAAATTACAGCACCTTTACAGGTGAGGAGGTCAAAAAACGTTAACCGCACCCATTCAAACATCCGGTCTTAAGTACACAAGTGCATATTGTACACACACACACACACACACACACACACAAATGCAGACAAGAGAAAGAGGGGGGGGGGGGTGAGAGAGTTAAAGACTGAGTGTGGCTGCAAGTATCTTGTGCTTTCTAAATTTAAACCTGAACTCTAAGTGGGTCTCAGCTTTTTATGTCTATCGCAGTTTTGTGTCAAGCACAAAGTACACAAGAAACACACATCAGCTTACACACACACACACACACACACAAACACACAAGAACATGGTCCATTTGCGTGTTAATGATTAGGAGAAGGACCCATTTGCCGGCGATGGGAATGTTGGCAGTGGTTTCCTAAGTGCTGCTATCTGGGTTACAGGGCCAAGGCTGCCGGGTTTCTAACTGAGAGCGTGACACTCTCCTCTGGTTCACGTGGAAAAGATGCTAAGATGGAAAACTGACACGCAGTTCAATTTAATTGTCTAAATTGAGACTCAGTCAATTTAGTCTTAGTATTTTTCTAAGTTGTGATTAACTTTCAAGTGTTGCTGTAATTCTAAATCCCATCAAACCAACTGGAGATATATATCTATAAATGAAGATGATAAATTACAAAGAAGATCAATACAGAATAAGTAAATATATAATTGGATAGAAAACCTATTTTCAAATGTCAACCATTAAAGGTTCAGAGTGTAGAATTTAGTGACATCTAGTGGTGAAGTTGTATGTTGCAGCTGAACACCACTCACCTCACCCTCCCCTTCAAAACACGAGAGAGAACCTGTGGAAGCCTTCAGTTGTCTTAAAAACTCAAAAACGTTTTTAGTTTGTCCAGTTTGGGCTTCTGTAAAAAACATGGCGGCCGTAGAGAAAAACATCACAAGGATTATTTTATATTCAATTTCTGCCAATAGATCCCTTTCACCTAAATCTTACACACTGGACCTTTAAGGTAGAGTTACAGCAGATGTTGAAGCACAGGACTGAATTCATCCGAAACCGGTTGAATAACTATTGGACACAATGTTTAGTACGTTTTTAATGGTGCTGATTTTCATACCCACATCGACCTGAGCACAATAAAGTGAGGAAGTGATTAAATAATTAATTTATCTTATCGTTTGGTAACCTTGAAGATTTGCAAACAACTCACCGCCTCTAAGACGTCACGGCAAGCAAAAAAACTATTTCAGGAAGAAAACTGCAAAAGATTTAGTATTTGCTATTTTTATCAACTAAATTCCTGTATTGGATAAATATCAGGAGGCTGCTGTGAATAACCTCAAGTGCTGCGACTTCCAAGTAGTCGAGGGCCTGCGCGGAGCGGCCAGTGATAAAAGTAAGCGTCTGCCCGCGAGCAGCAGCTCTGGGTTTTTTTACATGCGTGTGACTGGCGGCTGTGTCGGCGCCGAGTGACAGGGACCCGTGTGAGTGGTGAATCGTAGTGACAGTGCATTGGGGAGAAGGAGAGGGATGGCTCCTGTGGACGAGTGACCTCTGACCCTCGGTGTCAGAACTGAGGCATCCCTAAACAATAGCATGAACAGACCGAGAGGCCGGGAGGAAGATAAAAAAAAAAAACGGCTTGGGGTCTTCTGTACCTTCCCTGATCCAGCTGTGGAGCCATATCAGTGTGTCCATCTCTGACACTAATGCAGCCCTAATGAGGCCACTGCTAATGCCGGCTTAACTACGGGGATATGAGGGGAGGGGGCAAGGTGTCAGGGGTTAATGGGGAGGAGGGAAGAAGGATTTGTGGAACATCGGAATGACAGAGCACAACCGTAAACTACAGGTGTGCGCAGCAGCATTGATGCGTGTCTGCATCTGTGTGTGTGTGTGTGTGTGTGTGTGTAAAGCTTAAACGGCATTTTCACATATTTGAATCTAGAATGAAATCCACTTATCCTGTCAATTTGGCTTAAGCTCTCCACATCCTGCACGTTCACTAAGTCCACTCGTCACTTAGTTAAAACGCAAAGATGCAACTGGAGATCTGTAATCTGATCAGAGGCTGAAAAGACAAATGCGACAATGAGTTCAGCAGATTAAGATATGAAACGTCAAGCTGGAGTTATGTGAAGCAGCTGCTCTCAGCACGAGAGTAGGAACCGATTTATCGCTGCATTTTACTCACTGCACCTCCACTTCTACATTTACAGTACGTCTCACATCTGTGATGGTGCTCTAATACTATACCTACCAATCTTAGTGTTCACTTTGTGATATGGAGTGACAACACTTGTACATTAGTCAATAGGAGCCAATAGCCACAGTAACAATGTTGTTTGTTTGTTAGTTAGAGGGTCTGCAGTTGAAACGTTAGTACTTACAGATTAAAGAATTTTCATTTTCATACATTCAAGAGGATAGTGGAGATGTGGTCATCACTAACACTAAGCCTGGATAGACTGAACGTTGAAATGATATGATGAGCAACACAGTCGAGATTCTGACTCATGATTCAAATGTGAGAGAGTGTAATTTAGACTGGTTCAACACAGAAGACTCATCCCTGTCCCCCGTGTCGATTTCACAGGGACAGGGATCAGTGAAACGACAAACAACATTGTATTTTGCATCAGTTGTGTTGTGTTACCCAGTAAAGTTCCCTCGTCTCTTTGGCAGAGCACAGACTCAGACATGTTGAGAGCATATTGACCAGGACAGTGGCCATGTTTCATTTTGGCCCCGAGGCAAGTTGGTGATGGGATTAATATTAATTAGCTACAGCTGATACAATCTGCCGCCAGCTATGTTTGTCATTTCAAGCAGCGAAAGCGACGTCCAGCACCGTCTCAGCACGAGAGGCCTGCTGCACTTGAGAGGACTGTTCAAGCTGCGTCGATTCTTTAAATTAACCCAGAGGAGTCCATGGGCAATTTATGCCCTTTTTAAAAGCTTTAATACCACATCATCACCCCCCCCCCCATATGATATCTATATCAATATATTGGACTCAAAAACATCACTTTTTTGGTCATGCCAGTGTGATTGTAGACTCCAGAGGGCTAATAGGTGAGGGGAGCAGGAAAAAGCTGTTAACACCCATCACCTTTTCCAGTTGTTATGGAAAGTAATTTAAAAAAATTCCCATCCAGCAGACATGGGTAAATATTATCTTTCATTCATCCAGTATTCACTCTCCTTTTAGCTCTGTTTTCGTTCACCACCAACCTCTGAGGGAACGTGTGGCTCTCCAGCTGCTAACTGCTCCACTGTCGTACACCTGAGAGTCATCAGCTTTGTCCGTTTCCTTTTTCTAGAGCTGCACAGGTACGTGAACAGTGGGTCATCGGAGCTTGTTCACTGAAAACGGCTCCGTAGACGGCTGCTAGAAACTGGGCTGATGAAAGTGATGAGACTGAATTGAACAGTGAAAGTTGAAAAACCAGAACAATGAGCTGGAAGATGCTAAAGCGCAGAAGAGAACTGCAGGGATCTGTATCACTATGACTAAGTTCTTTCACATTAGACAGCCACATGAGCCGTTGTTAATGAAATACAAAATAATCTATAAGAGGTTAGTTATTTTTAAACTTTAGCCGCTACAGCTATTCTAGCAATCGAAACTCCATAAAACAGAACCAGGTATTGGAGAAAAACACATAAATCTCCATGAACACAACTCGGCCGACTGAGGTTGAAATCAAGCAACCCGTCCTGTAAACTTTACCACTGCGGAATGACATGCAATGACATTGTGTAAAGGGCCTTTTTCACCTGTCTATCTCGGCCCGTGTGTGTCCAAAGCAAACTCATTGCTCAGCCTGGAATCTGCTCTGTCCACACAGTGCTTCTTTGAGCAGGGAGAGGCTCGCAAAGACAGATCCAAGGCTGGAGTATTGACTCACTGGCCGACAACCTTATCACGGTGAGAACCTACACACACGATGAATGAGTCTATGGCGCGGCAGATAAGACGACAGGTAAGCGGAAGGGTCACTGGTACAGAGGGTAGACTGCCTTGCTATTACAGCAATATATAAGCTGAGCATACATATCTGCTTCGTCTGACTCTGGTTGGGACAGAGGTCAGATACGAGAGACGGCGAGCGAAGGACGCAGAGAGGGAAGCTTAAACAAGTTAATCTGCCTTTTAAGAATCTGTTAACCGCGTACAAGCTGCCAGAAACACGTCCGGGCTCTCTGTGCTCACCAACTGTGCGAGCGCGGAAAAGACACATAAACACACAAGTATGTCCATGCACAGAAACACATACACACATCGAGTTCAAGGGGCCACTGAGTGCAGGGCAGGAGGTGTGAGATTACAGGAGCGGGGCCGCCTGCTCCTATCTTTATTTAACCGCTGATTAGACAGACTCTTTGAAGGCCCCTTTAATTGCCACGGTGATGGGGCTCTTAAAAGCTGCAGGCTTTTTTCACCTCTTTTATTGATTTCTTCTCTCGTGACACCAATAAAAAACGCCCACTCCCTCCGTTTCCCCCACATTGGCCCTTTTCCCCCCTTCCTGTCGCTCCCTCTGCTGCTCATTCTCTTGTTCACTCTCTCTCTCTCTCTCTGCACATTTCGTCACCCGACTGACTCTCCCCTTCCTTTCTCCCCGCGTCGTTATGTTGCTCGTTGAGGTTTGACTGTCATTGCTAAACTTGTGCCTCGATCTAAACACAAAGAGCAATGCAGTGACGACACAAGTCAAAAACTCATTTGCTTTCCTGTTTCACGAGATGCGTTTGAAGGGAGGCATGTTCAAGCAGAACTGAGAAGAAAAGGGAGATGAAGAAATGTAATGATAGATCCAGAGACAGCAAATGTCTCGTGGTGTTCAGGTGTTTGAATTAAGTCATGTCATCAGCAGCTTTCACTGTGAGCACATTTGGAATCAAAAGTATGGCTGATTCACATAACGTTTAATAGCTAAAATAAAAAATGTTATCACAATAAAATGTATTGAAACACAAATATCTAAAAATATTTTTAAAAAAAAAGCAATAAATATTTATTATTAAATAGATTCAAGCAGCTATTTCTTATACGTAAGCTTTTGAAAATGGACTCACTGATAAATGACATGAATTATTTGATCATTACAATCCCCAAACTGACAAAGGTACTTTTCCAAGCGAGAGCCTGATAAGTTAAGTAAACATACATTATATTAGCAAACATACTGCAAGGTTTTTAAAAACACAATGTACTGTACATGTTGTTATTCAAAGACTGATTATGCATGTACAAGTGAGACTAGGAATCCAAGGCTGGAGGAACCGTTTGTAGAAGAAGTCCCTGACCCTCCAATACAGACTTTTTCAAAATGAGCTCATTTAAATCAATTACTCGTTTAGTCTTTAGAAATGCCTCCAAATCAAAATGTCTTCATTTCGTTTCATCTCGTTGATCTCGAACCGTTACAGACACCCAGTGACTCTAACCCTGTTCTTGACAGTCATTGTCATAATGGGTCACCGCTGAGATTCTGACAATGAAAGACACCGTTTACGGCTGTCTGGAGAGCAAGAGGGCCACTGGACGAGGCCTTCACCCTTGACCTCACATCCTACTGGTTGTAACCCCTGCTGAGTCAGATAGCCTCCACTGCCTGGCCGCTACATAATTTGCCCATGACCTCTATCAAGGCTCAATTCCACGGTCACGGACCTCCCCTTGTGTTCCTCTTCCCATCAAAGAGTGTGACACTGGATAGCTTTTTTTTTTTTCCTCATTGATTACCCAATCTGGCATCAATACCCCTCCCTGTAAAGCATTGTGTTTAACGCATCATCAACTGACTGAGTGAATTACGTTGATGATGCCCCAACTGGTCACTTGTTGAGCTACAGTTGCCTTTGTTGTCTTGAGAACGACAGTTATGTCTGAAGAAGTCGTGAGGACAAGTTCTGTGTCAAGAGGGAAGTGGAGGGTTTTAACTAACACACTTACATTATGTCTTCGATTCTCTTTGCATCGTAAAACCCATGAAAATCTCGCTCTGATTGATGGAGTATCTCTAATTCGGACAACCCTGCTTCAGAGCTGTAACCTTAGAGGCTCTGTAGCAACGACTGGTTCTGATCCCACAGACTCATTGATCCATGTCTGGCCCCTGATCTGCAACGTCAGCCTTGGGATTGTATCGATTCCAGGTAGAATCAACAGAAGCGCTGACCAGCCATCAATGACTGCCTCGGATGATAAATACCTGGCTGCTGTGATTCCATTGGGAAGAGAAAAACTCGATACTGGGAGCAGTTTCACACTGCTAATTGTGAGCAAACACAAATAATGTCATGAAGCCCTCGCGAAGGAGTCAACAATGTTGCGGCGGTAACTCGCTGGGATTAGACTTACCTGTGTCTGGCATTAAAATTTCAACACTGCATAAACAAGATCACCTCAGGTGTAATGAAATCGCACAAACACACCACAAGTACACAAGAAAAAACTTTGTATGCCACATTGCTGCCAGGATTCAACCCAGACTCGCTCAACTGTTTTATTCATGGCTTTAACACTTCAACCCCTGAACTCCTAAAACCCTCAGACTTCTCCTGCTCATTCTCTCCCACGCTAAAGGCAGCTGGCACAACAACTAAGCTGGAGACTGGCACCCTGAGACAGATTAAACGCACGTAATTAGGGATTTCTGATCAACTAATTTACAACGAAATCCCTCGCACCCTCCAAAACCTCTGACCTGACCTAAAAAGCCTCGACGCATTCTCTCCGACCTTGGACGGGCAAGGGTTCTCGAAGTGTAGTGGCCACGGGGGTGAAATATGGGTTATGCAAGGGGGGGTGCAGGGGGAGGATTAAAGGGCAAACAATGAAATCAAGCATATTGGGGAGCAGGACGCAAGAGCAGGATGCAAGAGAAGGCGGTTGGGGGGGGGGGGGTTAGGATGTGGAGCTAATGACGACAGAAAACGTCAAAACTGGGTTGATCATTAAGATTAGAAGCCATAAGAAGCTACTGGCTTAAGAATAGAAGGAGTAGTAATTATGTAGAGGTGTAGGTAGCCCACCGGGGGGAGGTGGGGGGAGTGGGCAACAAGGCTTGGTTTTGTAATCCCACCACTGACCTGGTTTTATAAGGTCAACTAATGATGTTATGCCAGCTGACTTTTTCAACTAACACACCAACAACCAACCCCCCCCCCCCCCACACACACACACACACACACACACCCCACCCCTCCCTCACCCATTCGTAACCCCATCAGCTGACTGACTCCTCACTGACTCCTCCCCATATGAGTCATGCAATCTACAGCCACTGGCACATTAAAGCGACGTCTGGAGCTATTCACACTGACATGCTGCCCTAACACATATCTATTCATTCCCAGCGCAGCTTTGTAATGGCAGCAGAGTTGTTCCTGTCAAAATAACATCCCCCCCCCCCCCCCCGACGATCACGAAGTAATCTGCAACTCGATCTTGACTGCTCTCCTTCCAACACGTGACCCCGACAAGCTGCAGGGTGAGACACAACACTGCTTTAGCCACCTTTTTATCCCCGGCTCAGCCAGGTTCAAATCCGAATGGTCATTTGGCGCATCGGGTCCAATGTGAACATTCTTGCAGTGAAGACGGGATTAGAGAGGTACAATCTGGGTTAAAGACACTACACAGCCCATCTGTTGTTTTGATTTTCCCCCCCGCGCTGACCGCGAGCAACGTAGCCCCTCCCCTCCCCCCCTCGCATTAAATCATTCTTCATTTCACCAGAGTAAACAGGCGGCGTAAATACTGAGGCAAAGCCAGAGAAGCGGGCATGTGAGCTGATTGTAGCAGCAGGAGAGAAAAAACACAGAGTGATGAAAGAGTGGAAATGTGACGTAGTGATAAACTCTGGCTTTTGTTCCAGAAATCCAAAAGTTGTGAGATTCGCCATTTTTCTCTTTTTATCCCTAAACCGACAGAAAAATAATAGAGTTCATGTCTAACAGTTTTCTTTATCCCTTGTACTCGATTGTTCTCTCCCTTTCTGAACGCCTCCATCTTTATCTGTCCTCTGTGTATCTCCGTCTGTTGCCGTTTCCCAGGCTCCTATGGCTGATAACCTATAGCTGAGTGATTTCTACACAGACACACATGTGCACACACTTCAGCCCCGACTCTTGTCTCCCTTCACACACTGACCTGATAGCTACAAGCGCAGGGACACCTCTGCTGACAAGAAAGTTGCAGTTCATACAGGCCAGAGTCATTTAACTGTTCCATGAGCACTTCACTGGAAACTCCGAGGCCTCCGTCCCCACCTCCCAACAACATTTAGCATTTAAAGTCAAATTTAATTGCAATCAGATTAGGATTATACTCTCACTACAGAGTTCCTTTCTGTGAACACCCTCGTCTAATCTTTTCAATCGCATTTAACTAATAATCAATGTAAGCATAACCTCATTAGCACATGAGCTGTTTGTCCAATCACTGGATTTATCCGGGCATGTAAAGACATCATCTCAATTCATTTGGTATTCTGAATTTATGCATGGGCCATAAAGGTCACATGGGGCACCAGATGCAACATGGAGGTTCCATATGTGACAACAGAATCTCAAGTGATGAGGGGAAATGTGAAGAAACTAGTTAATTATGTGTTTGATTTAAGAACACAGATGAAAAACTTAAAATGTTCAATGGAAGCTGTTGGTACACATTTCAGTGGGGTCCAAAATACTGTGGTTTAAAAGCCAGTCCTATTAAAAAGACACTCTTCAGCACATTAAAAAGCTTATGTGAACCTGAGATTCATTCATTGGGTCTTTAAATAATTCACACATAGCAACTGGCGACTGCTGATTAAAGCCAATTTGGCTCCAATCTGGGGCTTTTGGTCGGCTGGGTAAAAATCGTGTAATGTGAAATAGGCAATACCAAACTACCACCTTAACCCGGGTAAGTATAGAAACCAAGGAGTAAAAATGAACAGATCCTATCGCATGACTTCCCTCAGCTGTTGACCTATGTCTTGCCCATTGACTATCTAACTGTGTTATTGGAAAAGTCATCCACAGCATAAATCAGATAAACAGAAACAGTACTTTTGCCACATTCACCTGTGTGTGCCGGTTAAACAGGCTATTTTAATTAGGCGAAAGGTCAAAATTCCTATGAAATCTATGTTTAACCCTTTAACTCAAGATAATAGCGTCCAAACTATGTCATTTACCAGGTGATTGCAGGCAAGACCCAAGTATGTTAAAGGACTTGGCAATGGAATGCATAAATTGCTTGCATCTGTGTGTTGGGAGCATTAAATGAATGTGTGTGTGTGTATATGTTCTTGCACAACAGAGCCATGTGGCCCTTCGGTAATGTGGCCCTCCCATGTGTCTGTTCAGGGACTCTGGACCCAACACAGAGGCAAACTTATACCACTGACAAATAAAACTGAGGAAAGAGGGAGTGAGAAAAAGGAAGAAAGGATAAATCAAGCCCAAAGAAAGACAAAGGCAACTGGCCAAGGGGGCCCAAAGTGTCATCTTGCCTCCACTTGGGGTGAAAAGGAGGGAGGGGGAAGAAAAAAGGAAGTCTAGAATTTACCAGAGGAAAGTTCTCTTTCTTTTCCTGGACAGCTGAGTGTCTTATTATGGGATTAGATTTAACCAGTGCCCCCCTAGGAATGTGGAACAGAGGGCTGGTGGTAATGGGTGGAAGAGTTTTAGGGGATGATATGGGTCGGGAGCGGAGCGGTAGGGGTGGGCCCCGGGTGTGGGGCGGGGTGCCGTTTGGTGGTGGTAGAACGGGTCAGGGAGGCAGTATGCAGGAGGGCTTGGCAGCGGGCCCAGGGTGGGGGTGGGTGGGTGGGGGGGGAGCCACAGCGCAGGGGCCCACATGGAACCTTGCCAACAGTGCAATTACTCCTCATTCTGAACAGCTGGCACATAATGGGTATCCAGGCACTTGTAGTCCTTCGATAGGACACGGGGATCCCAGGTCGTCGCCCCTCGCGTGTACAACATGGCATCCAGGGATCATCCCCACCGACGTGGCGTTCAGGATGCCATCACGCCGGCAATGCCTATACACGCAAGTGTCGTAACTTACAACACCGGGTGAAAATGACATTAAAAATTACCAATTGTGCTAAATTGGGACTGTAAAACACAAGCAGGTGCCAACAAAATGCGCGCGCGCACACACACACACACACACACACACACACACACACACACACACACACACACACACACACACACACACACACACACACACACACACACACACACACACACACACACACACACACACACACACACACACCCCAACGCATCAAAGTGCAAGGACAGGCCTCGTCTGTGTTTGATCCACAGTAATATGCTAGCAGGCTGAGACCCGCGAGTCGAGTGTGGGGGAATTCTGTGTTTATAAATTCAGTCTGTTTGAAACTCCGTCCAAGTTTATAATCCACCCACTGTGTGGCGGCTTTGTGCTTTCCCTCAAAGCGCTCACACAATGTAAACACAGCGTTTAAAAGGGAGATCTTTTTTTTAATCTACAGTCTAAAACAAAGGGAGCACAGGAAATGGACTCCATCTTGAGGAGGAAAACAAACAGACCGCCTGTCAGTCAAGCTCGTATGCTGCGGCGATGTCGTGAGGGGCGAGATGTGGGTACCGAGGAGTTCGCCCCGTGTGTGTATGTGCGCGTGTGTGTGTTCCCCGGGTACCAGCAGCAGTACCCGGGGAACACATGGCAATTGCATGTGCGTTCGTAATGTACATTACACCAGTTAGCAATGCAGGCTGTGATGATGATGATGATTGATGTCTTGTTTACGGTGACGGAGCGGTGAATCAGCCTGGCTCCTGGGCTGCCTCGCCACAACGACACCACGAGTCTTTGTGACTTGCAGGAAGCCTCATCCCCCCCTTCCCTTCCTCGGAGGATCAGGAAAGGGACTCGATCAAAGAGGATGTGTAGGTTGCGGGGATAATATCAATACTATTGTGTGCGTGCACGCGCACATTACGCCTATGTGACTGTGTGGGGTACAGACCAGATGACAGCCTTATGCTGAAAATTACAAAACACTCAGGCCATCTGATAGAGTTTAACGGGCATGTTCCACTTCACTTAGGGAGCAGCAAACAAGAGGATCTCTATGTGCCGCTAAGTCAACACAGACCTTCACCCACGACTCTTTATATGTGGTCAAAAGTTTGTTAGTTCTTTATTTATCCGCTCTTTAATTTCTCTATCAGCAGTGCATCACAGTTTTTAGAACCAACACATGTTCATCTTTTTTTCTTTCACAAATGTTTGTCCAGGGAGTAGTTTATTTGGCAAACATATCGGTCAACCGTTGAGAAGCTCGGTACTCCATCACCTGCTGTGCGCAAAAAAGCCACTCAATGCCATTGACAGGTACAGTGGTAGAGAACTTAATCCCACTTTCCCTGAGCTTAGTCCTCAGTTTGCCCAAGGATTCAGGCTGTAGCAGCCTCCTTGTGCCAACTGTTACCGCCGTATAACCTTTTCTAAGGACTTGCTACCAAGGGCCATTAAAAAAAAACAGTCCCAGGAACTAAACGCAGGAAGTCAATGGGGGAAAGTTAAGGTCCTTTTTTGTATTTCTACACAGTGCATCTTTGACCGACTTCTTACAGACATAATATATTTGTCTTGCCTTTCTGAGAGCATTTGAGTTTTGAGTTTTCTTTCAAAAACAACTCCTGGGGCTCTGGATTAGGAAACACACATTTCAAGAGCAATTTGCTTCCACTGTGAACGCCAGAACAGTAGGGGAGGACAACACTTCGGCACGGTACAGCGTGAGTACACAATACTCCTGACACAGTGATGGTAATAATTCATTAGCAACGAGCCGCTGCTGCAAAATCAGTAAAGCATTATGTTGATATACTATGTCAAAGTGAAAAATGACTTGTTTGATCATAACGTTGTGCTAAAACCAGCCTGACAGCCCCGGACTCCAGGGGGTTAAAACTGTCTACAGAGTGGAGCATGCTCATGTCAGTCAATGAGTTGTTGTAATTAGAACAGATTAATACAATATAATGAACTATTAGTACTTAGGGTGTAATTATTTTAAAACAATAGCACCATCACTTCAACAGCTATTCAGAAACAAATGACAAAACGCTGCATCAGCATCCCTCCTCATCCTCCCCGCAGGCTGAGGGTTGGGTCTAACATGCCTATCAGCAGGGACCATGCCAAGAACATCAGCTTATGGCTGACTGTAATATGATTAGAAGCACACAACATAAGTCAGCGCCTGCCTGGGAGCATAACCATGACTCCCATGCTCATGGGTAGGATTATGCTAATGGGAGGCAGTGTGAGTGTGTGAGGGTACGATAGAGAGGAAGAGTGAAGGAGGGGAAGGAAACTGATCGGAGCAGTCACTGTAAAACGGCACCCGATGCTTATTTTACTGCCGTTTTTCTGGTTATTGTTTCCTGTCGCTCTCGTTCCTCTATTGTTTTTCACCTTCTCTTCCCCTTCTCTTGCTGTTCAGACTTTTTCTTCCATATCAGGTGGCCGAGCCTCAGCATCTGCCCTGTTGGCACAAACCCCGTCTGTAGCTGCCAACGGAGGCTCAGCAGCCTGCTGATGTCAGAATGGCCCCCTTTCATCTAAACCTGCTTCATTCAGCAACTCCACTCTTTGGCCTGCACTTTGTTCTGAGCCCTCTTTTGTGGTGTGTCTGGGTGTCTGCGTGCCTTGTGCGTGCGTGGATTTGCTAGTGGATTTTATTCCCCCTGTCGGGTGGTCCTGTGTTAAGACATACACCTGTTCCAAACCAGTCTCAGAAGCCGGAGCGTCAGTACAAATATTGGAGAAATGCATAGAAACGCAGCTTAAATGAAGCAACCAAAAAGTTGTTCTCTTGTTTGCCTGCCTGTCCTTAATCCAGTATCTTGAAAACCTAAGAAGAGACTTTCATTAACTGGGCCTTGTGCCAACGAAAGCCTGTTCAAACGAGCAGAACTGGATGGTGATACAGATGTGGGATTACTGCCACTTCACAAGTAGAGATGTTGAGCCATAAATACAAAAATAAATAAATAATAAAATAAAAAAAACAGAGATGAAGACTTGATTCCACGTCCAAGGACATTGTGGCAAGGTCATGAAATCAAGCCAGACTTGAGTGCTGGCAGACATTTTTCTGTTCAGTGTTTGCAGACGTTTGCACTGTTCCAACTGTCTTTCCAGTTTAAATTAAGTATTTAGAAGACAAGAGCCGGCGACACTATAAAGACACCACAGAAGAACCCAGTAATTACACAGGATTAGTCTGAGCCATCAGGATTGTGAAAATATTTGCATAATCAATAATCTTGTAGGACAAAAATGCTGAACACTGACAATGACTTATTTCCATTGTCTCAGATTAGTGGTGCTCAAGGACACTGCTCGTCTTTGAGGTCACTGGTACTGGGTCGACCCATGGGTGCACCCCCACCCTGCCATGCAACAAACAGCTGCTCCCTTTCACACCGCTCCTCCCTGGCCTCAAGAGTCAGACATCAGCACCTAAAACAAAGCCAGCAGTGGACTTTAGACACTCAGTGTGACACAAACAAAGACAAACCTCGGGAACCGGATCACAAAAAAGAAAAGTCCAACCACCCAGAGACGTCCACTTGGGGGTCAGCAGGGCCAAGCCCGACACTGGCCCTGTGTCTGGGGACATTTATGACGTCTGGGTGCCTGAGCAGGGGTGGCTGCCATGACTTACAGTGCTAATCTGAGGGGTTATTCAACCTCTTGGAGCTTACAACCGTACAGGCTTTGATGTCATATATTGTTATGGCATCTGACCACATTCCATGACTCGGAGACGTGATTGGATTGTGTTGTTCGCTGCACATCTGTGCATTAGCCGGGCAGGATTAATGACTTGTTGGCCGCAGTTCAGTCTGGGTGTTTTCTATTTCCGACACCCAGTGGATTTCACATCATAAGAGCCTCCATCAGTCTGACAGACGGTAATCTACACTGCGTCTAGGTTGATTCAGCAGCGTCTACTCCGCTCTGCATTCTCACACACACACACACACTCCGGCTCTCATTTGAAAAAAACTATTTTAGGGCAGACAAACTGGAAGTGTGAGAGACCTCGTCACCGCTGTCACAGGTGACACGCCGCTGTCAACACATGTTCGGCGTCAACTCCTGTTGTGTAATGCCCCAGCTGTCATGACAACGCTGGGTGTCTCTGCCCTGAGATTCTTTCACTTCACTGCTGTGCGGCGGTGATCCCTGCTTGGCGGCACAGAAACATGGGAACTCATTTTCATGCCGCTCCCCAAGGAACTGTAATTAAATTTCATAATTACTTTGGGGATCTTAACTGGGACGTTTTGGCCTAAACAATGAGAAAGTAGGCTACTGTGTGTGTGTGTGTGTGTGTGTGTGTGTGTGTGTGTGTGTATTGGGGGGTTCACAGCTTATTTATCTATTTATTTATTATTACAAACCGACGGCACCCTGCATCCGCTCCCACTTCCTTTTTCTGCCTCCCCCCCCCCTTGGGGAGTTCCACTACTTTACCATATCCCTGGTCTTTCCTTGCTCTCCATTGTGCGTACACTCTGCCGGTCAAAGGTCGCAACGTGAGGGTCACGGCACAGTGAAAGTGTCCAGACATCTCACTTTAACGCTTTTTATTGGTGATCCAGGAGCATTTACGGTGGGGTGGGGGGGGGGTGGGGGGAGGGCCCACATGGAACCTTGCCCTTGGGGGGGGGGGGCTAACGTCTGAAATTGATACTCATCATTTTGGCATCAAATGGTCCAATTGCTGTTACGGCTCCAGGAAATTACAGAGCACTTCCACGGCATAAAAATGATTTATGAACATGAAGATTTAATATGGGTTTACAGCGGCAAGTTTAAACTACAAAAAGAATTATGAATGAAATAACATTCTGTCTTGATTACCGGCCCCGGAGGTGTCATTGGACAATTAAGCCTCGACTGGCGGAGCTTTTCATTGACCAACAGTCGGAGCACAGTCTGGTCCAAAGACGTGGCGGAGCGCTTGTGTGCTCAGCAAAAAACACTCCCCGGGACGTAAAGAAATTCTATTATTACAAATGGGATTTGCCGTTGGATTAAGATTGGGTAAATTACTAACCAGCCTGAATCCCCAGTTGACGTGCAGCTGGCGTGGCAGAGGTGCCAGCGTGAGGAAGGGGAAGTGCTTGCGCAGTCGGGGGCGCCACTAGACTTCCCTGCATTGAAGTCGAAAGCGACGAGGGAGTGATATAATCCTTGTCTGGACATTGGCCAACATCTTCCATCCTGTGCAAAAAATACCTCCCGCACCTTTCTGCAGGGGGGGGGGGGGGGGGGGGGGATGCGCTTATTGTCTGTGACTGTCTTTCTTATCGAGCCTGAAGTAATAAGTGCAGGGATCATAGGGTTCTGTGGGAGAGATAAGGAATCTTTTTGGGGGGTGGTGGGCGACATTGGAGGGTGGGTTTGGGGGGTGACCTCAAGGGATTGGGCTGCATTCCAGTTCTTTTTCCCTCCTCCCCTAAGTGCCTCCACGCCACACACACTCGCACAAAACCTCCCCTGGGCCAGCACGCGACAGGTGCTGACTTAAGAGCCCCTCTCCTTCCGCCTCACACGTCCACTTGTGCCCCCTTCACGGCCATTACAACATGCCCTGCCACCCTCCTCCCCCAGCCCAGCCCGCAGCCATTTGCCTCCTCTTCTTAACACACTCGCTTAATAAACATACCTGGGCACGGGGCTGTGTTTTTATAAAGCCACACACACACACACACACAAACACACACACACACACACACACACACACACACACACACACACACACACACACACACACACACACACACACACACACACACACACACACACACACACACACACACACACACACACACACACACTTGTATCCACAGCCATCTGCTGTCAGATGGGTAGATTTATGAGTCTCTGCATTGCAGCTGAATTTCGCCCCAGATATATAAATACAAAACACTAAATTTCAGGTGCTGTGGGTGCCTGATCAGTGTCTCCTCCTTTACTTTCTCTCCCTCTTCTCCGCTTCCCTTCCCATTGTGTTTTCACCTCATTTGTCTTTATATCAGCCTCTTGTCTGTGTTTTTCTACATTTGTCCCTTTCTTTGTCTATCCTCGTATTTTTCCATTTCCACCAGTCCCTTTCCCTTTCTGAAATCCTCTCCCTAAACCCCTCAACGTCCCAGAGCATCCTATTGTGTCTCCCTCCATCTCCCTCACTCACTTCATCATTCCATACATTGCCTCATCTCTGCATTCAATTTTCCCTCCCTCCTTTTTCTTTGTCCTTTTTTTCCCCCGCAGTCTCTTTCCTTGCCCTCCCTCCTTCTTTCTCACTCTCCTGTTTCTCTCTCTCCCTTGTGTCTACTGGTGTTAGCCAGTGCCAGACTGTGGTAGAGAGGAGGAGAGAGAGCGTTGCAGACTCCAGGCGGTTGGTGTTCCTGCCAGCCGTTACACACACACACACACACACACACACACACACACACACACACACACACACACACACACACACACACACACACACACACACACACACACACACACACACACACACAGTCAATGAGGACAATGTGTCTGGGGCTGAGGGAGGAGTAAAAAACAATGTGTGGCTGCGCTGCCACCCTGAGGCAGGAAGCGGTAAAGCTGCAGAGGGGGTCATCGAGGGGAGAGAGACGGGGAGGATGATGAAATACTGGCAGCTTTTCAGTAACGGCTGAGCCCAGCCAGGTCCGGGTGGGCGGGGTGAGCTGCTGTGAGCTCATCGCTGCTGCTACTAGCTCACGGCCACGGCGGCTATTATGCAAGAGAAAGAAGGGAAGGGGCGGGAGAGAGGAGAGGGGTGCGATGTGAACAACAGGAGGTTCAGCGAGGATAGTGTACTCAGTGAAATGATGTACACAACGTCACCGGCGCCTTAAATCCACACGCTCTTGTTTTGCACGGCTCCTTTGTCTCCACATGTGGGGACCCCTTTCTTTCGACGGCGCTCCGGTGAAGACGAGTGGAGCTTTTCTTCTGCCGGGAACAGTAATCATCACAGAGACAAATGATAATGTCCAGAAGCACAGTGGGGACCTTTAGCAGATAAATGGCTTTAATTAATCTCGTGGAACATAGCGCGCAGATATGTTAATCAATGAAATATGATGACAACATCCTTAGTTTAATAGATATGCAAATGGTCAACTGCGAGGCAAATCCATTCACATGTGTATTGTTCCTTGGCATTGAGGGAGAGCTCAAAGAAGGACAATTCATTGCAGGCGATGGGACATTCAGGAAATCGCAAGGTGACCCGGAAAAGGCTGCGGTGAAGATGAACATGTTTGTCAGTCGCAGCTTCGCACTCAATATCCATTTTTAAGGAGTAATGGGGGATGATGAGAGTGAGAGTCAAGGGCGAGCCAAGACTGTTGGTCAGAGCGCTGTTACACAACTCTGAGGAAGACGCTGATGCAGGCAGATTGCTGCGCTGAAGGGGTTCACAGTCGCAGACAGGGCTCCGCTCCGAGTTCAGCTAAAAGATGCTTAAAGTGGACATTCAGCTTTCGCTCCTCGGGGAACTGTGATTCCACCAGACGAGTCGCAATTTCACTTCTGGAATTTCAATGCATGGAAGATTAATTCACCCTGACCCTGGAGTTCATGCACTCCCTTGTCTCACTCCCCTTTGTTTGTGCTTACTCTTCATTTCTGGACCACTCCACTTGAATACCCCCCCTCCCCCCCACACACACCTGCTCTCAGCTACATTGAATGTTGAGGTGACCTTCAGAACACAAAGTGGCACACATGCATCTTCTAATTCCCATTTGTTAGCCTTCTATACGCATGGTAAGAGATGTGAGTGAGACTTTACAGCTTGATATTGAGCCACAGCTTTGCCCCCCGCCTAATAACAAATGTACCTTTTTTTGCTCAATGCTTGGATCTCTGAACTCTGAGTCTGTTTGTTTTCAGCTTTCAAATCTCGTTGCTTCTTGTCCAGGTGTCGAATCGGCTTTGTGTTTGTTTGTGTCGGCACCTTCCCAGAGCCCTGTCCGTCCGATCAGCCCTCAGCCCGTCACAGGCATGGGAAAATCAGTGATGAATATGAACCTCAAAGCGCCATTAATTAGAAGACAATCCAGGACTGCGAGGACAAAGGGGTAAAGACAAAAAAGGAGGAACATTTTTCTTTTCACGGCCATCTAAGAAGACGGTTTAGATGTGTAAAGTTTCATGGAATTGAGGCCGACAGGCTTCTTCGAGCCCAGTGGGGTACTTATAATTTGTTGGGGGAGTATGGGAGGGAGGGAGCTGGAGAACAATGGCATTGTCCCTGTTGCACCAGAAGCCTGCGCTGCCGCCACCGCTGCCTGCCTGCCTGCAGATTGTTACTAGTAATTTGCTTTATGTTGAGTGGAAACAGGATCAAGGATGAAGTGAGGCATGCGTTAATTCCTCTGCAGGGATCACATGCCCTTATCGGTCCCCAATCACAACTCCATCAGCGGGGGGTTACATAACCCTTGGTCTTGGTGCACTGTCATGGCGACCACCCAGGGCCGGTCTGCACCTCTGCCAATGTGGTGAGATTACAAGCAACTGGCATCATATACGGTAATCTGCGAGGAGCAACACGGGATCAATACGATGTGGAGGAGCAGACGGGGTCAGACCTCTTCCCGGCCAGTTCTCCCGCAACGCTCAAATTACTTATTTGTCTTGAGCGCAGCAGAAAGACTACAAGGATTGATTCTGCCTGGTTGGGATCAATAGCAGACAAACAATCGTCTCAGCGTGGCATGAGGAAAGCAAAACCCTAATCCAACATTCAGTTAGGCCAACCCGACTCGAAATAAAAAAATTAATTCACAGGAGATTAATAATTGACAGTTTTCCCACATGTGCCCGGTTAACTGACGTCCTGCGGCCTCATTGAGCATGACAGGAGTAATGACAGCGGCGAGGGGAAAAGAGAGCAGGAGACTCGGAGACTGAGAGACAGACGGAGCAGGCGAAATAAAAATTAGACACAGCTAATGCAGCAGGACAGTAGCTTTGTACTAGTCATTGTGCTGTCCAGTGTGTGATAGCTTCCCTCAGGCCTCTGCGCCCTTCGTTGGCGGTAATTTGCTGTTGTCACATTCGGTTCATATCAAGACTGTTCTACAGGCCACATCATACGAAAAGACTTCTACAGTTCCCCTATGCTTTCCCGTGGCTCCTGGTCAGAGGCCCAGCAGAAGGGCTCAATGGTTGAGGCAGGGCAGGGTGACAGCTTGGCGGGGTCCTGCAGCCTCCGAAGGTTCTCAAGCCGGGGCCCCGTGGTACAGACAGCGGTGAGGGGGCCCGGGGACAAGAGGTGGAAGGCCAGTGGAGAGGAAGCGCATTTTTAGTTGAAGGGTGTATTGTCACCACCCATCATCTCTCATTGCCCCGTTGAGAGTTGAGGGGCTCGACTCGCATTTTTCTGTTCAACTGCTTTTCCTCCCGTCTCCTATATCACAGGAAAACCTCACATGTGCATGAGAATCGTGTTGTAATTCCGAAAATACCACAAGCACATGGCCGCCGCACAACTGCTCCCGTCAAGTGCATCTGTTAACTTCATTTTTGAGGAATCGGGGCCGCGCAGGATTCTCTGCTGCTCATTATTGACATTGCAGGCCAGACACACTTAGACACAGACGTCCATTTCCCCATCTCCCCCAGCTTTGATCTTCCATTTTCCCATCCGCTGTGATTGATATTTACATTGCATTACCAGCATGAGCAATCATATGCGCACACACACGCACACACCCCATCCCAGAGTGGTACTGGAACCTCCCAGAGGGGTCCTAGTGGAGGAAGACATCCTGCACGTCAGACCGCAGGGCCATCGTTATTAGTGCACTATATGGCGAAGAGTAGGCTCCATCACTCACACTCAACTAACTGCCATGAGAGACAGGAAAAGGAGAGAGATGTGTATGTGTGTGCCAAGGCGTAGAGGGATTAAGAGACGACGGTGTGGCGGGGCGATTGGGTGGGTGGGTGCGGGGAGGGGGAGCTGGGAACGGTGAGAGGAAAAGCAGAAGAAGTGTGACGGTGAAAACAAAAAAGGAAACAAAGACAAAAGCAGGGCGACATGAAAAAGGTAGGCTGCAAGACAAAGGCACAAAGAGAGACGGACGGAGAGAGGGAGACAAAGGGAGACGATCCTCTACCTATGCAGCCTATAGCAGCGAAATCCGTCTGGCCTGCCCTCCCCGAGCAGAGCACACTCGGCTATTACAATAATGAGCGCAACTGGCGGAGTGACGTCATGCATCCATAGCATTACTCTGTGTCCTGATGTATAGGACAAAGAGCTTAAGGGAGATAAAGTGAGAGGAGGGAGGGAGGGAGGGAGAGAGGAGACAGGGTTGAGGTCTGCGAATACAGGGATGTGTGTGTGTGTGTGTGTGTGTGTGTGTGTGTGTGGGGGGGGGGGATCAGAGGGCAAGAGGATGCGTCGTATATATATGGACGACAGACAAAACGGGGTTAAAGACAAAGAAAACAGCCAAATGGTAAATTGTCTGCCCCTCCCTCATTCTGGCTTTGTTACATCTGCAGTTGGAGAAATCAGCCCGAACACATATTAGATAACATCCATCCACCACCCCCCAGCCCCCCCCAGCCCCCCCCCCTCCCCTCTCCCTCATTGCACATTCAATTCCCCTCCACAGCCCAGTTCACAAAAACAATAAAGGCCTTAATGTGCACATATGCACGTTAGTGGCTGCTCCACCCGCCGCGATTAGGATAATGAACGCGGTGACAAAAGGAGACCACCAATTATCGGGTTCTTAAATCCTAATTGGCTGGAGATCACTATCGCGCTCTAATCTGATGCACGGTGCTTCAAAACTGGAGCACGCTGTCGTGGAGGCTGGTGCTGGAAACGATGCGACAGTCGAGCTTATCTGCTATTCATGTATGGAAAGTCACTGGAGCACTGCGGTGCGCATTCCCACAGTCCTACACAGGCAACTGGGAGCTGCCCAGTATGACCAGTTGTCATTTATTGGCTCAGAGCAGCTGGGGGTTGAGTCCCTGGTCCAAGGGCACCTTGATGGTACACTGCAAAAATAATCCTGTAATGTATAGGAATACATCTCCCAAGGAGTCAGGACACTCCACCATGTGATGTGTCCATGATCACAATCTGAATATAGACTCTCTGTCTTTTAATTGACCTCAGAAAAGGTGTTAATTACACACCGGAGTCTGCTGAACATCCCAACACCAGACTGCAGACTTTTGGGGACGGAGCTTTCAGCGCGGTGGTGGAGATTCTCAATGCCTAATCCCTCTGGACTCTCAAGAGACTCAAGTGAGTCTCTTCCCTCTGGACTCTCAAGAGACTCAAGTGATTTGATACAATTTGTCCTTGTGTTTGTCTCTGTCACCTTCAATATGTCCTTCTCCCTAAATATGTTAAACAAAAGCCGTTTTCAGACATGAACTCCGCACAATTGGGTCTGGACTCCATCTGAACGTTGCCTTTAACACATTAGCGACACAGCAGGAGATTCTCCACTCAGACACCGTCACAAAACACAGAGTGTTCACGTCAGGGGTCAAGCGTTTGGCAGAGGCAGGATTTAACGTATAAATTCCACTGTGGAGATCACATGTTTTTGTTTATAGCACAGCTTCAGCAGCTTTAGCACTTTTCTTAGTGTCTTCTACATATGGCAGCTCTATTAATATATCTGTTTACTTTCTTTCTTTCTGTTGTGCATCTGTCGCATGTTAGAAATGTTATAAACACACCCACACGCTCGTGGTGAATCCTGGCGAGGATCATCATCATCAAACTTTACCCAAAGCGGAGATTGGGCGGAGTGAACAAAGAGTGAACGAATTGAACTACAGAGAATAGTATGAGGCGATACTTTCAATATAAATAAATCCCTCAGTCCTTTTCTTTTTCAGTGCGACAAGTAATGGATTTCTCACAAGCAGTAAAACATAACGTTTAATACTGAAGCTTGACAAGATTATTTATCTTGAATAATAAAAATAAGACAGAATCATCCAAGAATAATTTACATCTTCTTGAATTGCTCTATTTGCAGCGTGTAGCCCACTGGTAATCTTTAGACTACTGCAATTATTTATGGTACTTATACCATATATTATTTTAAGATTTACAGACTCTCTATGACTTAAAGTGGGAAAAAAAACATCTTCATTCTGCACATAAAGACGTATCCACCAGTAAGAGTTATGATCAAAGTCTGTCTTGGCAGCCGAAACACAAGCTACTTGGCTGAAGTATATCACTGATGTTTCCAGAGCACAAAGACAGAGAGGCTCTTTATTTTAGACAGGCATAGCAGGGGGGGGGGGGGGCGCGACCTGAGGAGCTATGAAACAGGGGGCCTCTTGAGTGCGACCACCCCAAAGACAGCCCAATGCCGGCACTGACACTGTGAGAGCTGCACAGGAATTTACCGTGACAGCGGAAACAGCCTCGACTCAGGTGGACGTTCATAAAGACGGAGCCCGGGTTCGCACACACACACCAACGCAAATGCCCGGACCTTGGCAGTGAACCCTGCCAGAGCTCACCTCCCTCTAACCTTGGAGGTGGGGTTCTTGGAAAATGTAAGGCTCTCCTCACCTTTTGATCCTCCAAATGTTCTCAGCCTCCCTGGCACAGGACAGCCCTGTCAACACGGTGTCACATTATTACTCCTATTATCGTATTCATCAAAGAGCAAACATGTAAACTGACTATCAAATCTGAAGTCTGTCCCCCCCCCGCAACAGTCAAACGTCAGAACAAGACATTTCTGCACCAGGTTGTATGTTTATGTATGAGCTGCAACTGGTGGGTTCCTAGAAGCTTTGTTTCCCGGGGGCATAATTAGAGAAAGAGGGGGGGAACACTTCCTCTTACAAGAAGAAGGATTTCTAAAGTAGCGGTAGTGGAGCCTTGATACGGACTAAAACAAGGCTGTTTGTATTATGGTACCATCGCTTTGTTGAGAGTCACTTGGCGAAAAAAAAACCCAACCACCATTACAACATCCAGTTTCTGTCGTCAAGCGACTGACTGGGGTGGGAGCCAGGGCAGGCCTGTGCTTGATCAGCATCCGACCAGAGCCAACCTGGTTGTGCATTAGTAACCAACTCGTTGTACTGTACCTAAGGGCAGAACAATTCCTTGGTTCGGATCCAGATCAATCAGAGCGGTATGCCTGTGAAGAAAAAGGCCTGAACTCTGGTGACCCGGCAGAAGCAGGATAAAACAACATGCACCCTGGCTCCACTTCCAAGTATTTCCGGAGTGCACCTTGGGCCCATTTTAGAGTGAACCCGCATATCGGCTTTCTAACTGTAAGTAAGTGAATTTGCGTGCACAAGGGTCCATGTATGCGTGTGTGCATGCACGTGCCTACGTCTATGCGCTGCCTGCACATATGCACGTGTGTCGCTCGCATGTGTTTCTGATGAGTCAATATAGATCTGCATTTCAAATAAAGATAATGGGAAGCAGAGCACTGGTGAATGAAAGAAAGAGGGGGCGAGGGGGTGGAGTATGGTATCTATAGGTGGGGGGGGGGGGCAACATTCCTAAGGCCTGATGTCGGAGGTAAATTAAAAATATCCCTGGCTGCTTGGAGGGGGTCCAAGGCGGCTGACACACACCGCTCAGTCAGGGAGCCCGCTGCTGATCCAGTAAGCGCTCACTCACGGCCAATTATGCTCCCTGTGATGTGTGTTCCACTCCCCCCCTGTACACACCCCCGCCACCCTGCCTCCCTGCCTTTGCCCCTCTAGCAACACCAGCCAAGGAGAGAAAGCTGTCAAAAAGCCAGGATCAAACCTCCAATCAACCACTGGCTGTCACACACCCAGGTGATGATTAATGGCTTGTATTCTCTGACCCAGAGAAGAAAGGAGAACAGAGAGCGAGCTGCAGATGGGAGTTTTCAACTCATTACAAAAGCACAGTAACATGTGTTGGGAAGACCAAGCATCCTCCCCGCGTCCGTGCAGCCCGGCAACTGGCACTGGCAGGCAATTACGGTGCTGAGAGATGAAAGCTCCTCTCCATTTGGAGAGCGAGGCTGTCGAGACTTTCTTCACTCTCAGGAAAATTAACTAATTAGATAAAGACAGGGTTTGATTCACCTGAGTCTCACTCGGCAGGACAGCAGGCCAGACGTTCTCACTCCTGTTCTCACACATACACACTCGCAGTCAGGGGCTCGCCACCGGCGCCCAACCGTGTTCTGCGGAGGAAACCAAACACTGGCCTGTTTTGACTGGACGTGATCCTTGTTTCCGGGCGGACCGCTGCCAGAAGCGGATTGATGGCTCTCACCCAGAGGACGACGTTTACAGGAAAATCCTCCTGGCTGGAATTCTCCTCCGTTTCATATTGGACTCAGCAACACAGGGTCACAGTTATGGCTGCGCCGGGGCAAAGTGCTCCCCGAGTGATAATGAAGGCAATGTGGCTGTGCATATCACACACACACACACACTTTCACTTGTGTACTTCTGGGAGCCATCATTGCTATAATGCTTTCTCTAGCCCAGAGCTCTGAACTTCTATCACTACTACGATCCTCACCCTGAAAAACTGGAACTAAAATTCAGAAAGGATGAGAAACATCAGTGATACGGTGAGTATGAAAGGTCACAGCTGAACTGGTGAAGGTCCTAAATCTCAAAGTGTAAAACTACAACTGGTCCCGACTGAGACCGACAAATAGATACACACAAACACAACCTTCACTGTCCCATGCAAACACACAGATAACAGACGTGAGCACACAATCCTCTAAAGATCTAAAGTGCATGCACACACATGGACGCAGCCCTGCAAACAAACAAGATTTACAGTATGTGTTGCAGGCTGCCTCTTTAGAGACTCATCAAACACACACACACACACACACACACCACACACTAGTTGAATCCATATGAATGAAAAAGCTTCCCCGCCACATTTCTCCTGAGCTGCAAGGGAGACAGACCAGTTGCTTCCGCAGTGGATCGATAGAGGAGGAACAGAGATTAAAGTAGCAGAGGGAGAAAGAGAGAGATGGTGAGGGAAGGAGGCAGGAAAGAGGCAGGATGTGGAGAGGGGGGGGGGGAATAGCAGAGTAAGAGCAAACACATTCATTCATCCACGTCTAAATATTTGCATGTAATTAGTTGAACAGCCTCATTATTAAACATGTAACATCGTCTCTGAAAGCTGATATATTAGTAATTAATTGTGCGTTGTTCACACATCACTTAGATTTTGCTTCTGTTTGTGTAGTAGGGAAAGGGGGGGGGGGGGGGAGCATGGAGAAATACGAGCGAAGATGAGACGAGAAGAGATAGGAGGAGACGGAGAGGAGGGAGGGAGGAAGTGAGGGAGACGAGGAGCGGTGACAGTGATAGAGAGCGAGCGCACTCCTGGGACCGCAGCAGAGGCGAGTCCATCGACCCGGCGCAGAGAGCTGGCTCACATTTCACCTCCTCAGCAGTAACACAGACACTTTGCCGTGGAACTGAGCCCTGGATCCCGTCTGGACAGGGTCACCTCCACCCTGTATGCGTCTGTCTTTGTTTATGTGTGTGTGTACTTGTCCTTATACATTTGGGAGGTCAATTTTAAGCATAGACCTTACAGGGTGCGGACATTGTGACACGTCCTCACTTTTTCAACGGACTGTTTGAGGGTTACGATTTGGTTGTAGGGTTGGAATTAGGTTTAGGCATTTAGTTTTGAAGGTTAAGGTTAGGGTAAGGGGCTATAGGGAATGCATTATGTCAATGAGTGTCATCACAGAAGTACAAGAAAGAGTGTGTGTGTGTGTGTGTGTGTGTGTGTGTGTGTGTGTGTGTGTGTGTGTGTGTGTGTGTGTGTGTGTGTGTGTGTGTGTGTGTGTGTGTGTGTGTGTAAAACTGACCACAGTACATCAACACTGGTGCCTTTTACCCCAAATCATTGAATCTGTGGCACAAAAACTGATCGATATCAGAATGTGCAGAGAGGAAAGCTTGTTTGCTTTTTTTACCTGTGGCACCAGGGTGCAGACGGACACGCGGTACCTTTCTCACTCATAATCTCCTGTTCTGAGGATTAACAGTTTAACCTTCAAACGATTTCTCTGTCACAAGTGTTTACAGTAGGTGACCCGCACGCTGACTGCTTCCATTGGAGGTCACATCAGCTTCAGTGATGAGTGTCTTAATTCTAAAAAGGGCCTGGAGGAGCTGAAAGGCCTCCTCCTCAGGGGAATACGGTTTGAATCTGCTTCTGCCTCATGGAGGCAGTGTGAGGACCTGCTGAGATTCAATAAGTTGTTGGAGACAAAGAATGAGAGAACACCAGCGAATAACTGTGGGTGGAATGAAGAGTAAAGTTTCGAGCCTCAACATCCATCCTGAGTGACCCAATCACACGTGGTCGATGCTACGATACAGATCTGAATGCAGGTCACTCAAACCACATTTGCAGGAGGTCCGGGCCATATACTGTATGAAGAAGCGTCTACTCAGCTGACGTCCTCTGACCCGCAACACAGTGAATCAAATGTGTTTTTAATCCTCTTAGTGACCATAAGCTGATTTATGTTTTGTCATCGTCACATAATGATTTCCATTTTTTTTTTTTATAGGTAAAAACCTGAAAATCTCTCTCTCTCTCTCTCTCTCTCTCTCTCTCTCTCTCTCTCTCTCTCTCTCTCTCTCTCTCTCTCATTAACGCTCTGTGCTTGGTTGGAGTTTGACCTGAGGCAGTTCTTCAATTTAAAGGATCTTGAAACAGTAAAGACTGATGTATACTCTCTAAGTGTTGTTTTGTTGGGCCGGGCTCTCAAAGCCATCCACTGTCATCCGAGAGGGGCCGAGCCGCGGGACAGACGACCGAGCATGTGGCATCTCCCTGACCCCTGAACCGGAAACCTTCTCCCCCTATCTGCCCCTGCTGTGGCTAACGGATGGCCCAGCCCCTCGGTGAGCAATGGCCACTGGGGATCTTTTATGCGAGTTGTGTGGGGTCAGTGCGGAGGGTCAGATAAGAAACAGGTGAACTTTGACCTTTTGGTGCAGCCTGTAGGTATAGTGGTATTGGGGTAGGCCGTTTAGGAGCTAATTAATACGGTTTCAGATGACAGACGAGACGGATCCAACAGTTGGAAAAGAGAGGAACTGTTTATTTGTCATAAACTCTCATTTGACGAGAGTTTAAATCACAGGAGCGTAACTAGGCGGTTTCATTTCAAAGGCTCCTTAAAATGCAGCCAACAAATGCGTCCGTCCATCTCCAAGAAACAAAACCATTTTAATCGCTTTTGAATCAAGTAACTTTCTCACGATAACACAACCTCGTGTTACAATGTTAACTTTCAAGTACAGAATAATGAGTTTATATGAGCATAGTATGACAGCATCCTCACACCAACTAACACTGGATTATACAGCGTCTCTGAAACAGATCCAGTAACTCCAGGGTCCGTTTTTTCCGCTGCGAGATGTATGACTTGAACCACATGTTTTTTTTGGCTCTCTGCCATTACTAACTGTGAAGGTAGTGTCCTTCTTTTCCTCCGCTGGATGTTCAATTCTCAGTGTGATGTGCGGTTCTAACAACTCCTCACAAACACAATAAGGCCTCGAATTATTCAATATCAAGTCATTTTAGGGGTAGTCAGGAGTATATAACAAAACATTCATTTAAAACTCGTAAATAAATCGTTAAACATGATCTGGACCAGGATATGTGGGATAAGCACGGATGGATGAATGGATGAATGAACTTATTGTAAACATAAGGAATGAATGCAAGGTCCACATATGAATTTCACATGAGGTCAGAGGTCAGGAACAATAGCACTGAGTAATTACAAGCCTGAGGAAATTAAAATCAAGACTTTAAGAGCAAACACTCTGTTTCAAAGGCATCTGATTAAATACCTCTACCTACCACCGCCTGTATGAGAGGTTAAACAAAATGCACTCATTGAAAACTGCACAAGAGGTAAAAACATTTATAAAACTCTTAAAGCCAAGTTGTGCCACTACCACAAGTGTGAATTATTGAGGCTGGTTGAATGCAAGAGGTTGTAAGAGGTTCTGTGCATATTTTTCTGTCTACCACAGAGTAACAGAAAATCCACAATGTCCCGGGCCAAGCTTTTCATATCTTTCCAGAAGGAGTTTTAGGGGCCGATTTCTGGACCCGTCCCAAAACCTTCTCAGCACCAGTCGGGTTTATAACCCACCTGACAAACATGACCACCCAGCAGGCCAGCGACATTCACAGTGAGCCGTTTCAGCCCATTAGCCAGCATCAGCTCCTCATGCCGCGGCACCTCGTGAGTGACATGCCCAGCGGCTCCAGGATTTAACTGAACCCCGACACCGCCGCCATCACCACCTCCTCTGCCTCGGCTGGAACAATAAAAGCTTGGTACTGTAACGGGAAGAGGAAACACGGTTCCCCCTGTGGATTATTTCCTGCTGTTATTCCTGCTTCTATTTCACACATAAATTCACACCCGAAATCAAGGCTGATGATATGACGAAGGGAAACAGCTCACATCCTCTAGTACGGGGTATTTATATGTGCGTGTGTGAGAGAGACAGAAAGAACTAGATCTCGGAAATCAAATCAGTTAAAACTTAGTGAACATATGTGTTAAATTGGAAGGGTGCTCTCGAAGTGTTCTGAAAATAACACGTTCACAAGGCAAAGAAGGGTTTTGAGAGGTCACCAGTGACCTTGACCTTTGACCTCCAACTCCTAATAAGGTCATCCCCAAGGGAATGTTTGTGCCATTTGTAATGAAATTAGCCTCGTGTGTTCCTGAGATGTTGCGTTCACAAAACCAAAAACGTGCTTTGTAAGGTCAGCGTGACCTTGACCTTTGTGCCAGATGTAATGAAATTCCCTTTGCGTGAGAACATGAGGTCAATTAATATTTAATATCTATTAAACTCCATACTTTGACCAAGTCTTGGACAGCACTGTGGACTAGTATCATAGGGTTAATTTCTTACTCTCCACAGCCTGAACTCACACTGATCCAAGGTCAGAGTTAAACCACAAAGGAGCCGTCACACTGGATCTCTAAACTCACAGTCCTCCTGTCCCAGGTTGGCCCCAGAGCTCAGGGGACAGATCTACAGCGATGCTAAACCAACATCTCCCTTGTCTCGGGTCAGAAATGGAACACAAGGGAGCAGACGGGGCTACGGTCTGATTTTGGCCTGTGGCAGACACTTTTCACTGGAAGTTTATTTTTCTTCAGAGTCATAGCGCTCACATGCAATCAAAACATCCTTGTACACACTGTCGCTGCACATGCTCACTTTCAAACATAAACACATATCTCGGTGATTAACAGGGAAATTCCTTGGACTCTCATTTGCAGCATTGTGCCTGAATCACGTACAGTCCCTGACACTGTGCTTATTTATACTTCTTCCCCGAAAAATCTGACAAAGGAGCCTTCACTACAACAATCTGTACAATCTCTTTCCTTCCTGTACCCTCCTCTGACCTTCTCTGAAGTGTCAAATGTTTTTTTGGTAACGTGTTTTTCTCAGAAGAGTTAGCCCTTCACCCGCTGACCATCTGGATGGTCGAATGGATAGTCGTCTCAAAGGTCAAGGCAGCTACGATGTACCGTGACCCTGCCAATATCAGCGATGCACTTATCTGTAATGGAAGACACTTTGTGAGGCCGACGGTCAGGTGGGGGGTCGTGGGCCGGGTGTTATGCGCAAGTATGTGTGGTCATTTGTGGGAGTGGTGACTGTGCTCAAATGATCTGAGTGTGATACGGATGGATCACAGCCAGGGCTGCGTCCTTGAAGCGCTCATTGGATCGAGGGTGCGTCTGCCAAATGTGTGCTGGCTCGAGTACGTTACGAGAGGCTAAGTAAGTGTGTCGCCTGGCTCTGGGAACTATTACACCCCGAGTCCTTGACACACTGACTAACTAAGTAACACAGGAGGAGCGGAGCCTATAAAAAGCTGTGTTGTAAATGAAAGCAGGGACTGTCCTCCCTGTAGGTAGCTGTGATCGCGCCGACGCTCCAGCGCTGGAGCCAGATAATAACGAAATACTGGTGTCAGACAGGAGACAGGGGAAAGAATCAGGCCCGTGGAACAGTGGGCTAATAATAGCAGCTGAAACTGTGCTATTCCCACAACTGGCTGAGGAAATATCATCACACTTACACACACACACACAGACGCACACACGTGGACTCAGACTGACACACACAGGCAGGCTTGGCACAAAGTTTGAACAGTAACCTGATCAAGCGACCGCAAAAGCCAAAGCAATCAGGAATCAAAGCAGATCCAGCATGCGTACAGTGTGTGCATGTGTGCGTGCAGTGTGTGCATGTGTGCGTGCAGTGTGTGCATGTGTGCGTACAGTGTGTGCATGTGTGAGTGCATGTGCCGCACAAATGTGAGCGTGTGCAGGATGGGCGTGTGCGCGGCGAGGAGAGGGAGCGGGCAGAGATAAATGGAAGCAGAGTTCGGTGGAAACCACTTTTCCCTCCATAAAGCGGAGGAGCTCATGCCTCTGATGTGCCCCACCAGAGAGGAAAGAGGGCCTTTCATTCAGCGAGAGGAGATCTGTCTCTTCTCCTCTTGCCCCCCCGCCATCCCCCAAGAGAGGGAGAGCATCTGAAGCCCATTCTCTCCTCCCCTCTACCCGCAAATATAACAACGTCTCTCCGCGCGACAAGACGAAAGGCTTCTTGCTCCTAATTGTACCCAGCCGTCACGGAGACTAAAGAGGTGAGGAGATCTGGGGAGGAAAGAGGGAGAGAGGAGAGGAGAAAGGAGTCGGGGCAGAGGAAGAGGAGTCAAAGCAGGGGGAGAAGAAAGGGAAGAAAATGAAAGATGTGTTTGTTCAGTACCACAGGCTGACACATCTCTCTTATCTCTTGCCCAGTCAAACCATATGCCCCGAGGCCACAGAGGGAGGGAGGGAGGGAGGGAGGGAGGGAGGGGGGGGAGAGAAAGATGAGGTGTAAGTGTGTGAGCGGGAGGGGGGAGGGGGGGTTAGGGGTCGATTAAAACACATCTCTTTACAGGATGCAGAGAAATCATAACAGAGGCACATGTGCGGCGTACTGCGGGTCAGAGTTACTCGAGGTCGGCCAGCGATGGAGACAGAAAATATAAAGATGAATAAGACGGGGAGAGCGTGACGAGCGGACAGACACATGGTGACCTGAAGCAAAGAGGCTTCTGCCCGTGACCCTCCCGCCGCCCGCAGCGTCCCAGTCGCCCGTTGACCACACACGCCGCCTGGCACGGCTCGGACACCAGACGCCACACGACACGGAGCCGCCGTCAAAAGCCTCAGACACTCCAGCCGCGGGAGGCTGCGTTGGAAGAGGAAGAAGAGGAGGGGGAGAGAGAGAGAAAACAAGAAAAAGAAAAGCAGATTTGATTAAACAGACATTTACACTCTGGAGACACAAATTGAGGCTGTCAAACACCATTTTCACTGCTACTGTATTTGGGGGGAAAGTTGTGTTTGGTTAGTTTTGTGTTACCTAAAGGCTGCCAAGACGTGAACAAATGCTCAGGGTTGATTTGTTGAGTTAAATACAGTAAAATGCAGTATCCTGACTGTGTGTGCACGTGTGTGTGTGTGTGTGAGAGAGAGGGACAGACTGGTGCCACATGTTCAACTCCCGCTGAACCATACGTCCGATCCCCCTGTTTATTGACTGGAAGCCGATACCTTTAAGGGCTTCATTCATGCTACATTACGTGAGGTAAATTCAATAGCCCAGGCATCGTGGCTCTGGTCATTCACCTTCTTGCCCTGGGTGACTTTTACATGTTGGATGTCTGCCTCTCTCGTGAAATCTCTCCCTCACAGAAGCCATTGTGTTCTGCTGCTCTGCTGCTCTGCTGCTCTGCTGCTCGGCCTCATTCCTCGAACAGGCACCTCCGGCTCGGGCCACTGTATATGTGCCCAGAGGGGCGGTGAAGTTGGTTTTATTTTATTCAGTGTGAGTTTTACGCACTTTTAATAGACGCAGAAATTTATGCCGGTGGGGATTTTTATCTGCGAGATTCCAACGTGTGACTCCACGTTACTGGAGCACCATTAAATTTAAACTCCTGGAAAGTACGCGGCTTCTAGGAATAGATCCAAGTGTGTGTGTGTGAGTGTGTGTGTGTGTGTGTGTGTGTGTGTGTACAGCTATCTGCAGCTCGTGGTGTGGATTTACAGCATGCCTCCAGAGTATACTTCCGACCCATCACACACACACACACACACACACACACACACACACACACACACACACACACACACACACACACACACACACACACACACACACACACACACACACACACACACGCACACACACACCCCTGGGTGCAGAAGGTGCGCTCTTTATCACTGTGACATTTCCATTTAAAACGCAGCCCAAGAGCTCTCACACTCACATCCATGTTTCCTGTGCCCCATGCTGCGGCACAATACCGACCACTTAACATTTAGCAATGGCAGATCAGCCCCTAAATTCTTCCACTTCCCAACGCTGCCATGGGAAAGCTCATTATTTATCTTTGATTTAGAGCGACGAGAGTTATGAGGGGACCGCGGCCTGCTAGAGAGAAACAAAAGAGGCACGGGGGCTCACTGCTGGTTTATGGAGCGCGCTGACCAGCGGTTGTATCTGCTCTGAACTTTACTGCTGAGCTGCACTGGATGAAAGTTCTGAACAGAGTGTGTGTGAGTGGTTCTCAGTTCCCCTCCTCTCAGACCTTTTGCAAGATAAATGTTGGTGATCAAAGGGACAATGAAGATAAAAACAGGTTTGTCCTGCATGGAATTATATTGATTCACCTTCCATCTCTTCAGGTCTTTGAAAATCCATCATATGAAAGACTCTGAGAGAAAAATCACTTATATCCACATTACTGATGAAGCAACTGAGGTTTTTTTCCATTTAAAGCAGGTAACTTTTACTCTCGAGAGGCATATTTAAAACTTCTTTTGCTTGAAAGAACAACCAGACATCTGTTATCCAACTCATTGTGTCAGATCCCAGGTCAGCTTGGTGGTAATGTAGAGGTCAGGGATGCCAGGTCATTTTGAAGAGTTGCCACAGGTTGAGTAAGTCTGGGTTTTTTTTCCACATGGGACCAAGACAGCGAGGGATCCCCGAGCATCATGGGACACTGGAAATTGCCAATAGTTCCAGTTCAGTTCCTCTTGTTTTCTTTTTCTTGCTGCAAATAGATCAAGTTCAAACCATCACTGACTGGTTTTAATGGTGTGGCTCATCTGTGTTTATACTGTGAACAGAACTGCATTGTTAAAAGGTTGTGAATTGACATGATTAGGTGTAACTTGGTTAAAGAACAGTTTTAATGCCGGCACTACTCGACATTTATGCTTTTGATGATGTTTTTGTAGACATTATGGGACATTTGGGACATTGGCAGTGGTATATTTTGAGTTCTGGGCTGTTTTTGTCTGGAAACCTTGGTCATAAAAGTTAGATCCAGTGGATGAGGCCTGAGTGAACCTACTTTGCAGAGGGGACATAGTTTGAGGAAAATACTCAAAACGCATCAAACAGCAGTTCTGTATTGACAGATCTTGGTCATAAGAAGTAGAAGCATTTATAACTTTCAAAACACAAAAAAGGCTTTCTTCAGGGTGGAGGCCATTCTCTATAAGACTGGTCCTACACACACACACACACACATATTTAGGATCCATTGGATATCAAGGCCTGGAAACCCTGGTCTGGAGCCATAAAGCTCTGGAACCACTGGGTGAGGCCGGAGTTTAAAGTGGATTTACTTTTAAGAGGGGACATGTTTTGAGGAAAACACATCAAACAGCAGTTCTGTGTATCAGGTCCTGGTCATATGAGGTTGGTTTCCAGTAGTTATGACTTTTAAACCAAGGAATAGCCTGACTTGATGGTTGGGGCCAATCTCTATAGGACTGATCTTACACAAACAGTGAGGATCCAGTGGATACCAAGGCCTGGAAACCCTGGTCTGGAGCCATAATGATTGGAAACTACTGGATGAGGCCTTTCTGTGTCGACAGGTCCTGGTCATAAGAAGTTGGTTTCTAGAAGTTATGACTTTTAAACCCCAAAATAAGTCTAACTTGATAGTTGGGGCCAAGCTCTGTAGGCCTGGTCTCTCACACACACACACACACACACACACACACACACACACACACACACACACACACACACACACACACACACACACACACACACACACACACACACACACACACACACACACACACACATTTAGGATCCAGTGGAGATCATGATGTCAGTCTGGAGGCTGCAGGTTTAACCTCTTGACGTAATTCATCTGTCAGCCATCAATCCAGGGAGCTCATGAAAACTGTGTCAGACTTCTGTTCGTGACTGTATCTCACCTCCGCCTTAATGAAAACCACATGTGACGGACTTGTTCCCCTCTTTCTCTCTCCTCCTCCGACGGACGCTGACCCGGACCCGGGGGCGTCCTGGGCCCGCGGACCCACCCGGGGGTCTCTTGTCGTCGGCCGGCCTGCCGCCCTGATGTCCATCACCTCGGGGAGCTCCAGGGTTTGAACGCGGTGATTAATCACACGCACACGGCGGCGGATCACCTCCATTAACACGTCGGGGGGCTCCTGCGGACACAGAGAGCACTTTGTGCCGGGGAAACACGGGTCATTGTCCGCCACGACGCCCGGGCCCGGCGGGGGGGGGGGGGGGCATGTGCGGGTGTTTTGACAAACTCAGCTGGGCTTCCACACTTCCGGTTTCATTTCCTGGTTTGGTTACCAGGGTTACATGGCATTAGAATAACAGATCACTTCACTGAAAAAATATGAAAATCAAACTTTAACTGTAAACAAATATTTTCGGTGGATTAGAACCCAACAGGCCCCGAATGAGTTTTCTGATCTTCTGCAGATGCGTGTCCCCACATGGTCTCTACCGCCCCCTATAGGTGGTCTCAGTGTACTGTAGACATAACAAGTACATGGGATTTCACACAAAAGAAAATCACTCATGAGAAACTAAAAATATCAATATTTATCCTTGAGGTATTTATATGTGTGTTTTTCCTCTTTAGAAAAAATAATAGGAAGTCAATATGATTGTAATAAAGCTGCTTTCCTCACTTTTAAGTTTATTATAAAGGGAATAAAAGATAAATATGACTGACGAAGGGATGAGTTTGGCAGCGTGTTACGCAGACATGTCTCGTTTTCAGGAGTTAATGGTATTATTTTAATTAGAATAGAAAAAGACATAACAACACTGTAAACTATTTAAAATACAATCATATTAATGCTCCTCTTACATAAAAACACATATTCAGGGGTCTCTTAGAAATAAAATAAAAACCTTGTGTTCTTTGTGCTGAGGCAAAGCTTTCACGAGTAGGAAACAAATCTTTGTATCCTGGTGTGACGGGTGAATTTTAAGTGTAAAGAAATAAAGATTCAATTCAATTTTATTTGTGTAGCGCCAAATCATAACAAACAATATCACAAGGCACTTTGCATAGAAGATCAAGACCTTAATAATGATAGAGAAACTCAACAGTTCCCACAATGAGCAGCACTGTGGAGACAAGAAACCTCTAGAACCAGACTCAGTGTGAGCGACATCTGCCTCGACCGGTAGCATGTGAAGCAAATAGCATATTGGGGCAAGAATGGTACTCAGCAGAGTTGGCTCAGGCCAAACTGCACCGAACTGCACACACTCACAGATATCAGTTCTCTAAATATGCTTTATTTTTATTATCAGGATCGATGAATTACTTCCTAGGAAATCAGGGAAAATGTAGTTTTTGCATAATCATGCCAACACACAAAACAGCAATGGAAACATAACCCTGGTCTAAGATAGATAGATAGATAGATGGATAGACAGATGGACAGAAAGACAAAGATAGACAGAGATACTTGTGTCACTGATGCTTGCCATGTCCGATCATGGTTGTTTCTAATGGAAATATTCATACAACACAGTGTAATCATAGATTGGTGCATCATGCTTTTATTTAAAATGTCTGGATGTGTATGGATCTACTGATCAATCCAGAGACAGATGATATCTGGCAGACTGGACGCTCATGGAGGGGAGCCAATCAAGAGAGCTGTCAAAGAGGCTTTTCATGGGGCCCCGCGGGAAGCTGGACAGAAGTGTCCCCCGGCGGAGACTCTTCAGCCTGGCAGACATACAGGCGGGCAGAGCCGGGTGAGCGCCTTGGCACTGGAAGTGGAGCCGGCATTCTGGTGGAGCAGTGGCTGGCACCAGCAGCAAGAGGCAGATCACACCACACACACAAACACACACACACACACACACACACACACACACACACACACACACACACACACACACACACACACACACACACACACACACACACACACACACACACACACACACACACACACACACACACACACACACACACACTTGCTGAGGCGCAAACAGAGGCTGGCAGGGAGGGCTGCTCTTGAAAAGCTGCTGTTGTCTGGAGATGGCTTTCATGTGAATGGGAGCCTTAATAGGCGTTGTGTGACGGCTCTCGCCGCACGCTGAGCGCCGATAGATCCTCTTCTGTCGGGTTTTAATTAATAAACAATGTTTGAAGGCCACAATGCACTTGGAGGGACAACACAGTGACTCCTTGGTGGCCTCGACGCTGTTTGTTTTTGAGTCGAACTCAAACACCCACTGAGGTGACCACATAAGCTGGGAGGTGCTGACATTCATCATATTTCCCCTCTTTGAAAAAAAAACAAAGACTGACCAGAGTGCTGTGGCTCAGTTTTGATACTGGGAGTATGTACTGGTAAAAGTATGTTAACTATAACCTTCTCATACTAAATAATGCCACAAGAAAAAAATAATACTTGATCACAAATCATCTGGCAAAGAGCATCTCACAGCTGAGGTCACCCTGAAGCAGCTTTTTGGGATCAAATGAACAATTTGAACATATTACCTTCTTGTTGTTGGTGATTTTGACATATGTGGAACGTATTTTAACACTTTATGTCCAACTAACGGTGAAGCCAAGAGGATCAGCCTGCCGTAAAACTGCCCACTGAACAAAAATACCCTTCAGCCTTTGCCACACCAGAATAAAAACAACTTTCATATAATGGCAGCGTAAGAGTTGCACCCAACCAGTAATAGTAAAAGCAAACGATGCTTCAAGAGAGAACCTTGAATATTTTCAGTGTAAACCCATTTTGATATTATACAGATTTAACATAACACTTGCTTGTCGCTTAAAACGTATTCTATGGAGTAAGGGTGCCACCTGGTGGACTGTGAAGATGGAGGAGGTTCATAAGCTTTTCAAAAATAATGGCATTTTTCGACCCTCAAAATGAGAAAGGCATCAAATAAAAAAAACACAACACCAAATAGAAAGTTGACTTTATATCCAGCCAACTGCATGGTTTCACAAAACTACTTAGTCATAGAAAATACCGACATTGTTCCATCCTGTAGAATCAAATGTTCAAAACAAAGAAAAGAGCAGTTTTCTAAGTCACTGCTCAAATGTTTCCTGTTTGACAGAAGAATTACAGGCTTCAGTTTTAACAGTGATGTTTTGTGGAACCATGTTGAACCTGGTCATCGTACGACTGATGCAGTGTCGACCCCCGACAAAGGAAACCACTGGTTAAAGTAAAAGGCACCAAACAAACACTTGAGTTATTAGGACAAAGGGCAGTAGGACGACTTACAGCAAAGATCATTTTAATGGTCCCAAATATTCTGAACAACTAAGTGTACACTCATGGAAAAGGAAAAAAAAAAATGAGAAGATATGACAAAATTCATCACATCTAGAATTCCACTCAATCTTTAATCAAGACGGGATTACAAATTCTCCAAAAAATCTGCAGTTTCAAAGGGCAAAAAGGGTAAAACTAGCTCACCTACTGAGGTCTTTAAAAACCTGTTCAAGTGTGACTGAAAACGTCCTGAACATTTAAAGGCAGGTCTTTTTTGTTATCATTTACAAAAAACAGGAGAAAGACAGAGACAAATAGAGAAAAAAAAAAATAAGGAAAACTGAAACTGCTGGCTTTTTTCTAGTCAGAGAGAACGTCCGCTGAGGAACAACGACACTGATGACATCATCAAACGACAACAAGGACAGCTCTTTGCCACATGCCGCCTCCCGTCTGGTCCTATATACTAACTTAAAAAAAAGGGGGGGGGGGGTGGGGGGCAGAAAGCAAACAGACGAAGAAGAGAGCAGAGGAGAAAAGAAGTAAGTAAGGATTCCGGGGAGGGGATTGGGGGGGGGGGGGGGGGGGGGTGGATGGGGTGCGAGTTGTGGTTCTGGGTCTGAATTGGCCGACCCGTCTGGGCCACTGTGATGTCCTTCCCTGAGTGGGGGGCGGGGGCGGGGGGGCAGTGGGTTATGGTCCGAGCCTCTGAGCTCTCTGGGGCTTCATTCTGCTTGTACTTGTTTTGCGTGTGGTCTTTTTGCTGAGTTGTCAAAGTCCAACATGTTTCGTACTGTCCGAGTCCGAACTTTCCCCCCCAACTTTCACTGGCCTGTTCCACTTTTCAGACTTTTTTTATTTTATTTTTTTTACCCACTCCTGGTCTCCCGATTGGCACTTGTATGAACGAGTCTTGGGGCTAAACTGAGGAGGCTCCAAATCCATTCACAGTCTGCTCCTCTGTGGGCCGCCTTGCTGACGGAGAGGGGCGGTTTGCATTCATTCATTCAATTTGTTTACAAGTTTGATCATTCTTGTGTAAAGTCTATGCACTGAAACTGTCTGAGCAGAGCACAAGCTGAGACGGCGACGCTTCTTTTAGGAGCTCAGTTTGGACTTCTTCGAAGGGGGCAGGGGTTCCCCTTTACTGTCCGCATCTTCCTCCTCCTCCTCTTCCTCCTCGTCGTCGTCGTCGTCAGGATAATCAACCAGTCCCACTAAACCTCCCTGAGGAAGACGAGACACAGAATAAGTCCACTCATCTTTCATGCTTTCATTAAACTAATCTGAAATTATGCAATTTTTGCTGATATGTACCTTTGTGGTGACGGTTGTGTTGGGGGGTGAGCTGCGCACTCCTGAGCCCGGAGACCCCGGTGAACCCGGAGAACCTGGGTTCAGCGAGGCCGATGAGGGGGGGCTGGATAGGCTGGTTTTAGTTGAGCCAGAGAAGGAGAGTTTGAAGCTGGGATTCTGTCGACCCGACAAGCTCGACTTCCCCAGAACCTCTTTGTCGTCTGGGTCTTTCACTGTGGTCAGAGAGGGAAAGAAACAAAATAGATTTTAGTTTGCAATAAGCTTTAGACTCTGGCTTTTCTTCATCCTCTAATCTTGCCTCGTCTCTGTTCTAATGGAATCCCGATGCAAACACGTAAATGGCACAGACATCAATTCTTCCCTGATCTTTTCTTCTTTTTGAGTTAAAACCAAATCTACAGCGGAAAACACTGCTTTCCAATACGTACATTTCTTTCTCTCCATGAATTTGCTTATAGGTTCCATGAGGTCTTCCTCGCTCTTCATCTTGTCAGAGGGAGGAACCACCGCCTCACCGTCCTCCAGGTCGTCCTCATCTGTGTTGAACCACATCTCCTCTTCATCCTCCAGCGTCCGTGCATCACGACGGAAGCGATGGTTCCGCAGGATGGAGCGCATGCTGCAGAGGACAATGCACAGCTTAGTGGTTAAAACAGAAAATACACTTATATTCACGTGTAAAATATCCTGAAATGTACTCTTATGACCCTGGTTATAATAGTTATTACTTGTGACTTCAGTGCATAGGTATAGTATATTATCTACACACATGTACTGTATAGCCAATCCATTCATCAATTCTGATGTCACTGTTGCCCTACAGGAGGTATGATAATAATAAGGTATGTAATACAGCTGAGGGCATCTCAACGTGAACTAAAGGTCGGTGAAGAGCTGCTACAAGATCAAGATGAACTTCAACTATTCCTGAGAACTGGAAATGATCAACAAGAATCAGAAGACATGTAAGTGGTATGTTGCTCCATCTAAGCAGTTATTAACAGAGGTCTCGTTGTGTTGAACTGAGAAACCTGTAACACAACATTTGCTTTTATACAGTCAGTGCAGTTCACATGCAATATTTAAAAAGACTGTAACAGAAGACACTTCACTATACTACTTCCTTTTATTTGGAGACACGCCCTCAGACAGGATTGTCTCACCCTTTAAATCATCAGTGACAGTGTAATAGTAGTTGTAATAGTAGTAGTGCTGCAGCCTTGGTTTTCTCACCTATCCAGTTTGGGGTTGTCTTGTCTCTCTCGCTGCTGTTCATACCGCAGCTTCAGGCCCTTGAACGTCTGGACATAGTCGACGTCTTCCAGAGCTTTCCAGTAGTTCTCAACTATATGAGCTGTGAGAGACTTCACATCCTCCTAGGAGCAATGGGAGAGAGAGAGAGGGACAGAGAGAGAGAGGAACGGGTGTAGTGACAAAGCAGAGAGGGAAATGTGGGTAAAAGTATGAAAGGGATGAAAAAGATGATGGTAGTTGAGAACAGGGGAGGAATGAGGGATGGAGGAAATGAGCGAAAGAGGGGGAGATTAAACCAAACAAGTTAAACACAATCAATAAAATATTATGTTTCACAACTTTTCAGGATGTTGTTTAATGAGATTGTTCCTGTCAGTTCATATATATATATATATATATATATATATATATATAATGAGTGCAATTTTAATCAAACATAAAATTCTATGTACCGCTGCTTGCTTGATATTCAGAATAACTCATCATTTGCAAAAATGGAAAACCGTAGAAACAAATACAGGACTGACTTTAAAAGGTTCTATGTTACACAGGTTTGACAAGTTGCTCAACTAGCAACAGAACAGGAAAGAAAATCCGCAACAGTAAAAACCACAAAGGCAGAACTGATGAAGCAGCAACAACGATGCTAAGGTTTGATGCTGAACAGCAAACTTCAGTGGCTTTGAGGTTTAACTGTCAACAACAATAAATCATGTTCCCATCTGAGCTTTACTGTCAGATGTTTATATATGAAACATTTTCCTTTGAGTTTTGAAGCTTGAACAGCCAGGATCAGGCAATACTCACCACACGGACATACTCAAACATCTCAATGATTGCCGAGTTCATGAGATTGTAGCGGGATCCATTGTTGAGGAAGGCCTTGATGACGGGCTCAAAAAGAAAGTTCCTCATGATGTAGCGATTGTAGAATTCATCCTTCAGACCAATGATCCTCCGCATGAAGCGCAGGGCACCTGGTTAAATGGACATAGAGATCAAATTGAGCTCCAAACCTTTTAATTTAGTCTGTCTGAGTTGGCAGGAACTAAGAGTTAAAGCTGTGGACTCACATAGGGCCAGGAACGCGTGCTGAGACGCAGTGAGCACCAGAACCCTCCTGAGAATGTCCTTGTTGATGATATAGTTCTTGATGTGATAGGTGTGATGCTCCACACAGAACGTCAACAGCTCCAGAATCAACGCCAGCAACTGGGATGTTTGAAAGTCGTCTGAAGGCAAAAGAAAGATGGTGACTTAGTACATACTTGTTGACAAAGTTTAAACAATAAAAAACCTGTCACACGTGTATCCAAACAGATGTTCAATACCTTTGCTGGGTTTTTCCTCCGTGGTGTTGGCCAGCAGTGGAGCCGAGAGGACGTGCATACAGTGCTTGTAGAAGAAGCTCAGGAACTCTGTTTTCTCAGTTTTCTGGGAAAAGAAGAAAAGATAGATACAAACATTTAGATTTACTAGAGAGTAACTTGATTCACAGAAAAGTGTAGATGATCCGGTTTGGATATTTATTTTTATACTGATTTGACTACAGTATCTGAACTGTGGTCAATTAACCTAATATTGAACTGGATCACATTCTTCAACTTTGTATGTATAGACGTGACTGTGGGACCCTTGGATTCTCCACGTCTTCAATTTTGAAATTACAGGACCCATAGATTCAGAATGCAAACTCACATTTGCCGTAGCCAGCATATTCTCTGGGTCCACCAGAGTCCTTAGCAGGCCCATCAGCTGCACCGCCCCCCCCAGTTCTGGGTCTGTGTCACAGATCATGTGTTCAATGATCAGGTTGATCAGGAGGATGTCCTGATGGGGCAACAAATGATCATTAGTGACAGAACATCTCTTTATCCTGAATGCATATCATGCTCATATGTCAATATCAAAACACTGGATGCGTGATAACACAATGCTAAAATGCTGGAGAAGATGCCCGTCTAATTTTTCTCCTGTACTTACATCATCATTCTGCTGAGATTCCTGCATGACGAACTCTCGTACCATGGAGGGGTTGTACTCCACCAGATAAGAGAAGATATCTGTGGCCGCCCCACGCACCTGAACGTCATCCATTCCCTGTTTTGAAAACAAAATGGGAACAGACACAATTGTCAAAAGGGACCAGTTTGTTTCACCTTCACATTATTTTCTCTTTCTTCTTAGTTTATGTCTACGAGTGAGTCAAAACCAGTGAGAAATGGGTATTACTCTCACAAATGCTTGTAAGTCCAACGGTGTGTACACGTGTTAGAGGTAACAAGTACACACTTCAACTAGAGTATGCGTCCATCATCTACTTACTATTAGATTCTTAGTTTGTTTAGATGTTTTACCCTGACCTGCATTTCTTATTAATTACTATTAATTAGTATTATCTCTACTGTAGAGTACGTAAAGGAATCAACTGCATAAAGGCTAAATCACTTTGTCTGGGGAAAAAGTTTATTTGCAGGCTTTGATCATAAAAACGTAAAAAAGTAAAACTGGGACTGAAAATGTCCAAATAAAAACCTTTGTAAACCTTCTTAATGTGTTTGGGGTTTTTAACAACGTGTTGTCACTGTTGTGTTTGTGGAAACTATAAATCAAAACTGAATAAGCTGTGAATAAAGTCGACCATTGTGGTGTTCAGCATGTGACACAATCTGTCCACACTTGAATTTGAGAGTGAATTCTGCTGATCCGTGACCAGTAATATGAAAGATCCTTGAATGAAACGTGGTGAATAATAAAAAAAACATTATTTTCAGGTTATAACCTGACACACTAACAGCTCAAAGACGACAAATAGCCTGTGCATGGCAAATGTGTCTTCAAATGCCATGTCACCCTGCAGCTACTGGAACTTATACATGCCCGATGTATGGCAAGCTTTAAGGTTTAATCCTATAAAGACAAAACTAATATTTGGTTTGTTTTAGGAGTTTGCTCGACTTGCTATAGAAAGAATGCCATGTCATGTCTAAAGCTGTAACAGAAATGCCCTTTAACGCAAAACAAGTGCTGCACACAAAAATATGCAAATCACATAACTGGCTCCTTAGTCACAACACAGTCGAATAAAATACCACAGAGAGTCTGATTTTGCTTCCTCCACAGGGTGTTTTTTTTTCTGTGCACAACCCCTGGCAACAACTAGCTTGTATGGAACAGATGCACAGTTTAAAATACATACTGTCAACACCTCTTATCTTTGAGCTTTAACCTTCATGAATGCATTAAGGGGTCAAAAGCTAACAACACCAAATTCCTTGTATGTCTTAGCATTGCACAAGAAACATAATTCCCATTTTGAGAGTGCTGCACTCACCAGTATGACCTCTAGTGCAGGTAAAATGCCCATGTTTGACAATGTCTTGAAGAAGGCGTCTCTGTTTTGAGGTTGTAACGTTTGTGAGAATGCACAGAATTCTTTTAGGAAGTTCACCTGTAAGACAAACAAACACGGCTCCATGAATTAAAAGGACAAGGAGAAATTAAATTAAAATAACTCGATGGGTAATCTGTCGCGACGTGGCATACCAGCTCGTGTCTTTTGTCGTCATCAGTAGCCTCATCTGTTAGCTGTGCAAAGAGGTCTGTCAGAAACTTCTCATCGTCCTGGCAGCAAAATAGAAGAGGAGATGAGTATCAAGTCGGGACGTATAGTTTAAATGAAAAGGTTAGTGTTCTACGGCTAATTGTACACTCAACCAAATTCATTACAGCAAAGTAATTTCGAAATAATCCGGAAACAAAAGAAGTACTCACCATATTTACACAAAACTGATTTAAAAGCACAATTATAGTGCGACATAATTTGTTGTTATAAACACCTTTTACATTCAAAATACATCCAGAAATAAAACACACATTTATTTACCGTTATGTCTAAACTATTGCAGTTTACATTTAGCAAATGTGCTATATATAGATGATAGCTTATGTACGTTAAAAATGCTTTGAACTGAAAACTGAGTAGCATTCAGGGATATCTATGATCCAGAATATCAAGTGTTATTTTAAATAGTTAATTTTGGCTTAATCAAACTGCAGCTTCTTGGTGAGGAAGGTCTGCACCAGTTTGTGTTTGACTTCACAACTTCACATAGCCCAGTGTACCAGAGTCAACAGCGTGCCAGTTTCCTCTACCACAGCATAACTGATTTACACAACACTTCTCCGTCTCTATGGAGACGGCCATACATAAACACTGCTGAGTTGACACAGTACAAAAACACAAAGGTCACATGACCATAAAAGACTAGCAGACAAACTCAGACTGGGTAAAGCACAATCAGCCCAAAATAAAACCTTTGTACAATCCTACAATTACTGTAATTTACAGTTATCACTGCATAAACACTGTTTTCAAATGATATTCTCTTATGAGTGCATTCCGATGTTATGACAGGATTGTCTGGAAAGGTTCTCTGTATTGAGGTAATACAAATGTGTATTGCATGGCTATGCTTTGAGTAAAGATGTCTCAGTTAAAATGTGGTGCATACACACAACTAAGTAAAAACACTGGTGACAAATACATTTCACTGGCAACACATGTAATGTCTGCCTCTCTCACCTGTAGCATGCCCACAATCTCCACTTTGTTGAAGAAGATGAAGGAGTGCAGGGTGGACAGCATGTTTTCCTCAAATACAGAGGGCGTGGGCAGCACCATGTCCTGAATATACTGCACCCGATATGTCTGGTGTATTTTCTGACGCAGTTCGGGATCAGAGATGGGGATCACCTCCTTAAAGCGAGCTGTCTTAGTGAGAAACTCTCGATGCCGCCGTGGCTGTGGGAGCGCCGGGTCAAACTCCAGACAACCAATGACGTCCATGATGCACTCTTCAGAGAACATAACCTCAAAGAGTGCCGTGCGATTGAGCAGGAAGATGCCTTTGATGATTTCGTAGAGGTGGTGCAGTCCCTCTCGATTCTCTAAATCCTCACACACGTGGAACAGTTCCAGGATTTTGCGAATGTAGCCCTCGTTCTCCACGGCAAGTGCCAGTTTCTCGCGCCGCAGTGGCGATGGGAGTGAGGAGGCCACCATCTCGGCGAGGTCCTCCAAGCGGTTCAGTTCACATGGGGGCAACTCCAGACCCGGCGACGACATGTCATCGAAGCGCTCCTCCTCAGACTCGTCCACTACATCCTGGGTGATGTCCACCGACGGGTCTTTCCCCTGCACCTGAACGGCGAGACAAACAGAGAACGTAAGTACTGCAGTTGCAGACACTAGCAACAGAACCACCCACCACATATAATATTAAATGCACACGCAGATGGAGCAGACAAACACACACCCACGCACAGAGAAGGGCACTTACCTGGCATATTTTCTCCCAGATTTCATCACAGCCAGCCTTCTCTTGGAAGCTGAGCGCCAGATCGTAGTTCTCTGCCTCCGACCACACTATCAACGTGTCCTTTTGAATAGGAGAAACAAAGCCACTTTACAATCAGAGAAGGGAAATCCACATCTTACAAGCTGCGGCCATTGACAACACACAACACTTACCTGCTGTTTCTGGTACGCTGTGTTTGGGTTGATTTTGGACTCCAGCAGTAGGGAACCTGTCAGGTTGAAAAAGAGAGAGCCCGTGAGTGTTATTATGAACAGGGCTTAAACGAGGAGGATGGGTTGTGGTGTGTGTTGCATACAGATGAGGGTTGCATCAGTGGTTACAACTGAGGAATACATGTGGAGGTTATTGTTGACATAATAACCCACAACTACAGCTGATTGACTGACACACGCCGGGCTGGTCACTCACCATCGCTCTCTGCTCGCACCAGCAGGGATGTGCCTTTCAATCGCTCCACATAAGCCGAGGAGACGTGTCCGGTCCCGCGGTCATCCCACTGTCTGTCCTCGTTGAGGGTGTAGACTTTGACTCGTCGGCGAGTGTCCGTCATCCTGGCAGGTGGTGGTGGCGGCCGGTATCCCCCTCCCGGACCTTCCTTCTCGGCTTTGTCTCACAGGGTGTCCGCCTCGCCTACTAACACCACAACTTCACTTTTTTTCCTCGTTCGCCGCTACAATGCAGCGCTGGCTTGTCCGCTCGAGGGTTCAACCAGCCCGAGCGTATGCCAAAGTCCGGGACGAGGAACCAGGAAAAGTCCCCCGGTCGACTCCCGCAGTCACAGCTACGATATGTTTACCCCCCCCCCCCTCCTCCTCGGGCCGTTTTAAACTTATCTCGCTCGGGAGACTCGCGGACCGTTGCAGCGAGCTAACGACGGACTCGTTTACAGTCCGGAGGGCATTGACGTTTGCTAACGTGTTAATAGTCAAAACAACGGCGGGCAGACATTACAAAAAAAACACCCCAACACACCGCCGAGGGAGCGGTACTCACAATAAACTCCGCTCCAACGCCCGCTGGTTCCCAAAGCACCCAGCCTGCCCGTTAGTACAGCCTGTACGCTGGAGGGCAACGTTAGCTAGCACGACTACCGAGTTAGCTTGCGCTGCTAGCTGCCTACGCTCCACATGTCCCAGCGCTCAAAACAACAACACAAAGCACCAAACGAGCAGAGCCGTGCACCGGTAACATTATTTCACACCCGCGGACACCGTGTTCGCTACCCGCGCCGCTGTCCCCCCCCCCCAATTGTGTCTGAATAATACGTCCAAGCTAGCTAGCCGTTAGCCGCTATTTCTGCCCCAAGTGTTCCGCCATGTTCTGGCTCGGGGCCGCGGAGAGACCACCCTCTCCATACCGGTATCCGTGCATCCCAAACAATCGTGCGAGTCAACAAAGTGCTGCCGTGCGGTTACTCCGAGGTTACGCCCGACGTTACAGCGCTATTTGCCATTCATTCCCGACGGCTCAGATAATTGCTAGCTGGTCCCCCCCCCGTGAGTAGTCAGCCATCTTGGGTCCCTTCACAGTCAGTACGGGGTTTCCAGCACAGCAACAACAGGGCAGCCCGCCACATTTAAAGAGACAGTAACACACCGAGTCTCGATTTCTGGCTCCTGCAACATCCAACATTGTTCAAATCTCTAAGTTTAATAAAACCTACCATCCAGTCCTCGTGTGCATGATGCACAACGAGCTGCTTGACATGTACGTGCATTCACATCTCATGCAAATGAAATCTGGATTTAAAAAAACAGGAAAATGGTGGGAGACACTGGTCAGAAAACAATAGTTTATTTTATTTGAATCAAACTTAAAAACAACAACAGGGGTAGTTGAAATCTATGCAAAACAAAAGAAAAGCATTTTACAAAATGATCATAGGCTATGGTAACAATAACAAGAAATATGGAAGAAAAGAAACAGTCTGTGATCAGTTAAATTACTTAGTAGAGTATGTGGACAGTTATTGGTTAAAAAAATACATCACCTGCATTAAAAATCCACTGCATGCCCAGAAAGGGTTTATATAAAAAAAAAAAAACATGTCATATAAGTAATAAGTAAAACTGAAATCACACTACTAACATTTGATGATCACAAAGTGTTTTCCCCCCATCTAGCCTGTGGAGCACTTCTCCAGTCAGGGATCCTTCTCCATCAATAAGTTAGTCCTTGCAGATAGTAGTGGGCGATCTTCCAAATAATCATATCATGAATTTCATTTTTGACACATGATCACAACGCATGATGGTTTGCTCTGTGATAAGTCTCTCTTTCAGGAACTTGTTAAGTGGGGTTGTAAACTATTGACACGTTCCTTTGCTTCCTTTACAGTTAGTTGAATCAATTTGTTGTATTACCTCCAGAAGACCCAGCTGTTGCCTGTCAAAGTTTACAGATGTTTGTGCGTAGGTGAACTACCGCCACACTACAAATGAACAGTTCATGAATGGGACCATACGTGATATAATAGTAGAGCCATCTCGTAGCCATTGGTTTGTAAACATTGCATGGATCAATGTTAGGGTAGAGCAAGAGTACATCGACAGATCGTCATCTTGGTGGGTCATGATATAAATCGTTAGATCGCCCACTCCAACCTGCAGCCATCAACACCTCTATCCTCTTGATGTAACAGACATCAGTATGCTGCAGAGCACAACTCCATTTCATATAAAGCCCAAATGTCCCATCTCAATTTTTGAAACCAGAACCTTTTCCAATGTATAGTATAACGTGAAAACCCACCCCTTATCAAACTGACAATGTTGTCCATATACACAGATCTATAAGATGCTGTGGAAATGTAGTGCAGTGTAAACTCCTTCCAGGTGTGTGTAGCAGGACAACCTGTCACTGACGCCTTTACTTTGCCGCCTGCTGAGCCTGACGTCGCAGCAGGACATAAATCTTCTCCTTGATCCAGTCTTTGTTGTATGGTTGGTATGTCTGGGTGTCAGCTCTGTACCTGTTTGGAAATTTAAAACGATTTCTTTACTAGAAGTGATCAACACACCCAATGCAAACATGGTGTTCATTTAAATACTGGCGGTACGCCGAAAAGAGTAAACTTACACAAGACAGCTAAGATCGGCCAAGTCGTCGATGAAGTCAAACAGCTGACTGATGTCATAAGTGATGGATGGACTGTTTGGATTCATCCTCTTCAGATGCTCTTCATACATTTTGCACACACCTGGATGAGGGGTGCGGAACAAAAGGAACAGATTCAAAAAACGTTCCCAACAGTGTGCATCAAAACAAAATGGCGAACAGCAGGGAGTAAGGAGAGTAAATTCACGCTAGGTTCACACAGATACAATATTAATTCAAAACCATGTTTTAAAATGAAAACAATCTCCATCAGGCATTTTAACTGTTGTCACACACACTTAATATAATACAATTACCCTTGTCATCTATTATTAGAAGTATTAGAAGGCATCTACGTTGCTACACACATCCCAAATGTGAAATATAATGTAAAACGTTATGTTTGAAGCATTTGTATGATACTGAATGAGCATGAGGCCCAAAGGAGACGCAGCCTTTTCTGTCAGGGCTCACATCCTTTGGCTTGAGGAAGGCAAACTCCTTATCTTTTAAATCTCTCTTAAAGACACAGTTTTATTTACCGGCTTTCTTCTAGTTTTGAACTTCTCATCTATTCAAAACATTTTATAATGTTTTATTTAATCTTGTTCTTGCTGTTTTCTCACATGTAACATTTTCCATTTCTGCATCTGTGGTCTGTTGTGTGATCTTCAAATTTGCTTTTCAACTGTTTGCCTTCAATTTTCCTTTTTAAAGAACCATGTAACTGTGTTTTGAAAGGTGCCATATACATAGTTTATTATTACTCGAACCTCAGTTGTGACATTAAGCCATTACCCTGCTTAAAGCTAAATGAGGAACATTAAATAACAGATTAAACCAAATGTAATGACACAAAAAGCAAAGAGATTGAGGGAAAGAAAAGCACTTTAAAGCATCTGCAGACTCACCTTCCATACATTCATTCACTGACTCGTAGTCAGCGTATGTGCGGCCCTCTGGTCTCTTGGTGGGTTGGACGAGCAAAATTGTGTGCGACTGTAAAAAACAATTAAGTGTTTAATTCACACCATCAAGAAACCTATCTGTGTCACTCCAAACCCAAAGAGATGTGCAGTCGATGCTGAGTTTTTGTGCCTCTAACGCACAGATTTTCCAATCAGGAGGTAAACGCTAGTTATTTAGCAACATCTCACCCACTGAAACGTAACGTGAGTGAATGAAAATTCACAAATATCCTACACACGTCATTCATTTACAGACTCAACAGGCAACGACGCGTTCATTGGGACCCAATGTTGAAACCTGGTGATTATAGCGGACGAACAAATGGGAGAAAACCCATGTTTGACGGAGGAGTAGACATTAGCATCGGAGCTTGTTAGCTTAGCTGCGCTGGGTTAAAAAGCAGCTAACGTGGCTACTACGGGGCTTTCCCCTCCTATTTAATCGTGAAACAGAACCAACTCACCATGTTTGTATTGACCGGAGACAGTTTCGACTTATTCGAGATGGAAAACTGCACAAGATTCGCAGTTTGTTGCTTCACAATCCCCCGTGCGATGCAGCTGTTTGTGCAGAAATATTCACGGGAAATGAAATACGTCTGCTTCCGGTTGTAAAGTGAAGAGCCTTCAAGTTAAAGTTCTTGTTTCAAAATAAAGCGTCCAGCATTAAACGCTGCTGGATGAATCTTATTCTTTGTGTCTTTGGATCATTTTGTCTTTTGTGTAAAACGTATTTATTAATAATAATAATACTTAACAGTAGTGATCTCATACAGTTTTTATTAGAAATGGAGAAAAGGGGAATCTCCAAGAACTAAGTGTAGTCTATTACATCACACCGTTTTATAATTGAGTTTTATTTGAAAATTTAACGGGTGTCAAAACCAAGTAAAGTGCACTTTTGGAAACATTGCAAAAACAAATTAGAGACACAGATAAATCACTCCAAACCTTTTCATATCTCGAAATTTTATTAGGTTCATGATTTAACTTTCATCATGACACAATTCTATTTTACTCTGAACAATTAAGGGAAAACACAAATGAGTGTTACAAACAAAATGCCAAAAATAAAAGAATAAAATACATATTCAAGCTCAAGAGCTGTGATTGTATCTGTTATAATGTGAGTGTATTTCGATCATTTTAAATGTATTTCTGATGTTTAAATTAAATGTGGGATGTGGTATCTAGTCATCCTAAACGTACTGGAGGTATCAGATGTGCACATGGTTATGCCCTGGCTCTAAGAGCACCCATGAGTGAAGCTCTCCTCGGGGGGGGCCCTACTCGAGGTGGAGGTGGGGGCTCCCTCACCACTTGCCCACACTCTCTCTGGCATGCCTCCAGGGACACGAAGTTGTTGGCATTACCCTGACAGCTTCCGTACCAAAACTCAGTGCATTTACCGCTGCCTGAGTCATAGTAGAACCGAACCATCCAGGTGTCACAGATCCCCTCATCTCGAGGCAGGGAGCACACGTTCCCAGGGGACGGGGCGGCAGGAGGTGAAATGGGGCGATCCTGAACAAGGTGGTAAGAAATCTTTAAGGAATAGTTAGCTGTTAATTAATTAACACTACAAGCAAACTGATAACAGGTAAAGAGACTGTAGATGCTACGTTCTGCTCAAGTGATTTAGTTGTATTCTGCAATATCAGTGGAACGGCCTTTCAATACATTTGCATTATTCAACAGCGTTAATACGTTTATTCAAACAAGTTGAGGAACAGATGTGATTCATACCACAGTTGTCTGGTACTCAGGACATCCAGCTCTTCCAAATCCTTGAGCTCGAGTCACCCCATCCAAACAACAGCCATACCTAAAGAAGATATTTGTATTAAATATGAGAATGCTTTATTCCATCCATTCATCAATTACATTTTTGTCACATGTTGGTTAGTATTACCTGGTGCGAACACAGTCATCCTGGGTGCAGCCCTGATTCCTGGGTCCGGTGGCAGAGGTGTGGCCGTCAGGACAGCAGCCATAAGATGACTGAGCACAGCGAGGGCCGACCACAGACGGGTTGAGTTCGTAGGAGGTGATTGTTTGAGATCCAGAAGCTAAAGCAAGTCAACACAAAGACGGTAAAATATAAAGCTACTGTAAAGGCTGCACTGATCAGTACGTGTCCATGGCATGTTTCATATGTTCATTCTGATCCATCTGTGACATGATTTAGTAGTTTCAGTTATTTTCTACGGTGTCATGGCTTTACTAACTCTTAAAATATGTAGCGACAGTTAAGTTTATGGCTGTATCATGTATTTAATCATCTAAATATGGTCTTCAATAGTGAGGTAGTACAGAAACAGTTTGGGCTTTGTGTTTGTGAATAAGAGAAAACAGAGCAATCATGGTCTCAACAGGTACAATGGTGTAATCTGTTTTAAAGTGATGACTAATCTTAAATAACTGGTTGCAAATTCTTGGCAGATCACAAACAGAAGCATATACACATGTAAATTAAATGCACGTTCAAACACGCAAAGACAGAGAATAAATCCTCGTTCTCATACCTGAGGGGTCTCCTGATGGAACATGGGGAACAAATCCTCTAATGGTGCTTTCATGTCTCCTTGGATCCTGCACACTTGGGACCGCTGAAGACAAAGGCATTAAATAACAACAAGCAAACACAAATAATCAAACTAACACAGTTCAGATTTGACTTACTTTGTGTTCCAGGGCACGACTGCGAGTTGCACGCCTCCACAGAGACAGGCCTGCTCGCTGATCCACACCGGGCTTCAGGGTACGGGTTCAAATCTGTATCGAAACAGCCGACCCTCCTCTCCCTCACGCCCCCACCACAGCTTTGAGTGCACTGCAGGCACAAGACAAGAGAGGCCGAGGAAGCATGAGGATATTTAAAAGCTTTCTTTGTAGTAGAAAACACCTTTCTGTCTTTACGTACCAGGCCGTAGTCAGTCACGTGCCAGGTGATGCGAGTGTGACAGGCAGGTCTGCGGCATGCCTGGGTAGAGGCAGGTCGTGCCAGTCCACTACAGGAGTGATCGCCCAGATGTTCACCTCTTGGTCCCACACAGTTCACCTCCCTTGTCTGCTGGCCTTCCCCACAGGTGACCGAACACTGGCCATCATATGCAACAATATATTAAAATCTTGTATCATCATAAATTAAGGGCATCAACATGATTAATGGGCTCGATTCCAGAATACAAATTTATATTCCTGCCTGTATGATCAACAAAATGTAAAATTGTACAAACCACACTGAAGCTGGAGACACTGTACTCAACAGAACATGATTGCATGTTGCAGGCCTGCTGACTCTGAGGCCTCTGCAGGCGCTGGGTGATGCAGTGGGTCCCCTCCACCACTCTGGGGTTCACCGGGTCCTGAACCCAGCACTCCACGCTGCGATACTGCATGCCTCCATTGCAGGAGGCCGAGCACTCGCCGTAGACGCCGGTTTTGTAGATGTACGTGAGCGTCTCACTTGGGTGAGGAGCGACAGCGACGGGAGCAGCCGAGTGCACAGAATTAATGTCCTCATCCAAGCCCATGAACTCTCCATGGTTCAGTATCTGAAAAAAGATGCGTGATTTTGACTGTGAACAAACCAACTCAATGATAAATGAAGTGAATGATCAGAGGAAGAAAACATTCATAGATGTGTAGTGGTGACAGCCTTGAGGCTATATATATATGTACCGACTATTAAAATCAAATCAGTTCATCTTGGTATATCGTTTTCCATGACCTTGACATTTGACCTTTGAATCTCCATTTTGCTCTCACCCTGCAGAAGCCGTCCACACAGATGTCCGTGCGGCCCACGTAACAAGGTGTCCCATCCACCACTGCAGGTCTGTGTCGATAGAAGAAGTTCTGTCCTCTCGGGACACAGTTCAGCTCACATGGATTGGATGCTAGAACATTAAAGATTTGGTCATCATAAAAACCTCTATCAGATATTTTCTGTAAGTAGTTTGTCCTGCTCAGAACCAAATGTCAATGTCACATAGATTTAGATAATGTGATTGTACAGTGTAATAACAGGTCTTTAACCTCCATAGTAAGGCACCCATGTGCGGTGTTTGCCCTGGAAGTCCCCTCTGTCGAACTGGGAGCACTGCTCCTCCCTGAAGTCCCTGGACCCAGCCGGACATTCCTACAATCACACAACATGTTGGATTACTGGTGTATGATGCTGGTGGTTGATGTCATTTATGAATAAGATAAATAAAAACTAGTTTAGGGATAATTACTTGTGTGTTGCAGGTTCGAAAGGATTTGGATGATCCCAGGCAGTTATGTCCTCCGTCTGTTCTGCAAGAGAGAGAGAAAAGACTGTTTCAAATATTTGTCTTTCTTGATAAATGATGCATTTGGCTTGATTGATCAATAAAATCTATATTGCGTATATATAAAACAAAAGGTATTGTGTTACTTTCAGTCAAATTTCAGATCAGATCATGAGACAATCATCCCATTCTGACTCTGCGACTCTATGTCCTACCTGGATGTGACGCATTTCCTGGTTCTCATGGTGACTCCCTGTGCCGCAGGTGCGGCTGCACGGCCCATAGGCTCCAAACTCTCCCCAGTAGTCATGGGTCGGCTGCTGTCACCTGAAAAACACACAGTGAAACTCCCACTCGCTCGGCTGCTGGACAACACTGCGCATCTCACACACCATTTCACAGCCAACCGTGAACCACAAACACATACTAAGAGCATGCTGGAGACACCGAAATAGAAGCTGGAACATTTGGCCACAAACCACCGCCTACACTTTGAATAACATCTTCTGTAAACCCCGCTCCCTGACACACAAACAACATCACTTTCACTCAAGCATTTTTAGGTTGAGATTTCTGGACGTATTGTACTTTGCATTCTTTGCCACTTCCATTCATACTTAAGTACTGACATGCACCTGCAACTGATATAATATTATTAATATTGTCAGCAGAAGAAATGAAAGACTCACCATGAAGGCAGGTACGGCCAGCAGCTGCAGGAGACCCAGGATTAACAGCATCTTCATGTTCATCAGGATCCACTGCAGAACTGATGAGATGTATGGCAACTAAATAACTCAACTTTCAATGCAATAATGCAAAGTATTATATATTAATCAAGTGTGTGCAATTCCTCCATGTATGTGCATCAGATCATGCTTGATACCACTGGTTATTCCTTTCTTAATGTTTAAAACATGCATTAAACGTGTTTCACCTGCATTGTTAAAACATGCTGATAATAAATCTGAATGAATTATAATCTTTCTTACCTTCTCAAAGTGAATTCCCAGCTGGTCGACCAGTCGTCCAGAAGGATGTGCAGCTCAGGAGTGACGGGAACTGAACGACACCCAGTTTTCTATCTTCACCTCCAATCAGCTCACACACACTGCAGCCCCATAACGTGTCAGGTTTCAACCACAGAAGGGAAACTGGTTTTGACTTCTTTTTTTGAAGATGAATACAAGCTGTTATTTCCTCAGTGGAACAAAATGTCTCAAGCTAAGACCCTTAGGCTGTGAATTTATTTAGTTTTACGAAGTTCTGATACGACTCTTTATTTTTCTGTCCTAGTGGTAATTCAATGGTTTCATGCATTAATTTCAACTGTGAAAGCAATCATTTCTCAATGTGATCTAGGATGAAAGATTGATTGATTTTCTTTGCTCACTTTGCCGTCCACTGATTGTCCCCTTTGCACGTCTCATAACCACTAAACACAGACCCCGTGCTGGTGGGAGGTAAGCATCGCCCCAAGGCTGTATTTAGATTTATTTTAAGTGAGAAACCACAGTTGAGTACGGAAAGAGAATATAGAAGATATACCAGCGGGAATCAGTGGAAAGAAACATTCCTTTGCCAGAAGGCAGACGAGAGTATAAGATATACTTTAGTCGTTATGAATGCAGAATGCCTGCGTGAAAATAACTACGTGTGTGTTTGTGCGAGGTGCAGGAAATAAAACTGATGACAGCATAAATGCAAGTAAACGATTTGTTGTCACAACGTTTATACAGTCTCATCATCACCCTGTGTTACAGACAACTGCACAGTCATCTAGTACCAACGCAATGCAACAAATCACACCTTTGTTAAGCTCATACAGATTTAGTTTTATTAAACCAATGTCGAAAAAGGGGAAGATTTAACTTTATGCAATGAAAAGTTGGATTCTGACCAATTTTATTTAATTCTTTTATGGTTTTAATGTGTTTCTGAACCCAACATATATCTTTTTAATTAATTTTAAACTACTGAAAAAATAAAGACAATCAACTTAAAAAAACACTAAACTTGAACTGTATATCTTGATTTATTTATTTTATTACGACTTGAAATAATATTATTATTAATATTGTTATTTTTGAGCGGTTGTATTGTATTAAATTACTGGACTAAGCATAGTAATACTGACTCGTGCATTTCTACCAAGTTGAGCGTGGTTGACAGACAATTTCAAATTTCACACGTTTATATAATTCCATTAAAAAGTCTCATTCAAATCCATGAAAACCTCTGCGTAACACACCACATCCAAAACTCACTCCTTCCAAATGTTCACTCACACATCCCGATCCATACCACCCCCCATAAATAAGTCTGTCAGTCCACCCCTGTCCCTCAGAGCTGCCGGTTCAGCTTCTCTGTTTGCTTCTCCTTTGCTTCAAAGGCGCTCTTGGTGTTGAACAGGTCGTCCACTGTGTCCGTGATCTCCTGCATTTCCCGGGACAGCTGGGAGTAACTCTCCTGCAGCTCCTCCTGCTGCTTCCTCAGGTCCACTGCCGAGCGCATCAGCTCGGTGGCCTGGTGGCTGCAGTGGCCCCGCAGCTGCTCCACGTCCGACAGCAGCACCTCCATGCTCTTCATCAGCTGCTCCAGGCGGTCAGCGGTCACCTCGAACCCGGACGTGTCCAGACTCCCGACCACCGTGTTGTCCGGGACCTGCTCCTCGGACTCCGGGTCTGGCTTTGGGCTTGTCTCCATCACTCTTCTGTGGCAGGCCCTCAGACACCTGTTGCTCAAGTCAGACTTCAGCAAAACAGAAATCTGGAAGATGAATGAATCAGTTAGTTGCAGCTGACGACTGTAGAAGGTTAAAGGGAAAGTAAAGAGTTCAAGCTCCATGCACAGGGGAAAATGCACCTCTGACTAATCTGTCACTTGTGCACCTGTGTGTACATGGGTATATATATATATGTGTGTATCTGTGTCCAGGTGCCCTTTCACTGACGTATTGTCCTGTAATCCAGTTAAGGCAGCTCACCCTTCCCAGTCCAGACCATTGCTGGCCCGGGTGAGCGGCAGGCGGGACATCAGATTATGTGGTGCTTCTCTCCTCCCATACCTACTGACGCTGTCTGAGCAGAAAGATTAACCCCGTCCTCCTGGAGTCGGAGGTGGGTGGCCTTGACTCTCACATGCACACACACATGGGTATAACCTCCAACTCTCTCTCTCTCTCTCTCTCTTTCTCTCTCTCTGATCTACATGATTTTCAGATTCTACTAATTTTCACTGAGTGTTGTTGTTTTATTTTGTTTTCTACTGGTTTTGTTTTGATTTTTCATGGTGACGTTGGAAACTGTTGTTGGTTTAGTTGTTGTTGGTTTAGTTGTTGTTGGTTTAGTTGTCTATCTTTATTCACTACATCAAAAATAACCATTTTTTTATGCAAATAAACCTAATACCTATACTAATACCTTAACCTTGTACTTCTATATTTATGTGTGTGTGAGAGGTTTGTTTGTATTCTTATATATTTGTGTTAAGCCAATGGGAATTAAATTAGTTCAATAAATAATATGATATAAACAGCCCACATCCTTTTAAAATAAAACCTAGAAGTCATAACATTTCCTAAAAGCACTAATATATAATATTCTCTAATATATTTCAGTCACATCTTAATTTGATGTAATCCAAATATTTAAAAAGATGTTAAAGAGCATGTTAGAGAATCTGTTAAAGAGCACTTACCCTTTAAATGTCTGTGAAGATAAGGGGTGTGAACGGTGACCTCACCAGTCTCTGGTATCTTAACAAAACAGAAGTTGCTCAGAGGAGGCCGGCGTTAAGAGGAAGCCGTCCTTTTTCTGAGAAGTAAATACTGAGGTGGAAATATTTACCATAGCGTATATATCATGTCGGAAAGGATGTTTTCATTTGGAACACAGAGAACACAAATAATGAGACTATAAAAGCGGTTAAAATGGTCAATATGTGCAAAAGTAATGTGTAACCCTAACAAAAAATAAAGCAAAAGATCCAGTTCTTCACTAAAGCAAAAGGCAGCCTGACTTGGAGCAAGTTAGAGGGAAACTGCAAAAACCTAGTGAGGTAAATGGAGAATAAATTCAGATAAAATTGCCAAGATCTTCAAAGAAAAAAGAAAATGAGCTCTTACGTGTTTCTTGGTTGTTCCGTGAGCCTCCAGGATGTTTGAACGTGCAGGCTGGAGATAAGATGTGAAGCCTGGATCCTGTCTGGACCACACAGGCTCTGCCCATCTCACGTTCCCTCAATGTGACGACGGTCATGATGTTGCTATTTTGGTCTCATCTGTGAATGCTGATAATCAGATGCTCACAATGGAACTTGAGTTGGTGCGACTGATGGTCGCTGCACGGTCAAGGTATCATAGAATAATCCGTGATTTCACTTTAAACCACAAAAGAGAGAGAGACACAAGCAATTCATCCAGCATAGTTTCTGCCTATTAAAAGTCAAAGGCTCCATATACCAAGAACATTTATATACTTCTGTCTGAAAATTATTTTCTCTGGTCACTTGCTCAATCTTTTAATTTTACTGAATTATTATTTTAGTGGCTCTTTCTCTACATGTGTTTTCCTCTTTCTTTGAACGTTTCAGTCCTGTTTTTGTTTTTATTTCATTTTGCTGTTACTCACTGTGATTAGCTGAGTTTTTTAGTATTATTTCATATTTGTATTAATTATATTTTAGTTTCATTGTTTTGTTTCAATCATTTTGTCCTTATATATTGTATTTAATTTATTATTATATTTAATCTTAATTATATTTAGTTATTTATTTTAAATATTTTAAGCTACCCCACACATTTTAATGGTGCCGCCCCTGCCCCCTGTCCTCTGAGAAAAAACTAATACTAACAAACACTTGTATTCCAGTCATCCCAATACATAGGTTATTTATTGCTTATTTAAAGCCACCAGTGGCCTTTGCACTTCACAGTTCAAAATGTCATGTCGGCAGTCACACGGGCACAAGAAGAAAAGCCCAGCATCATTTCACTGCTTGGTGGATTTCATCCCTTTTTAACAGTAATGAGCAAAAATGCATTTGTCCCCTGGAAATAGCGTCCACATAAAAAAAAGTCACTACAGGTGCCTCATAAGCATCTTTTTTACATATTGTTATCACTCAATATACGTTTGAATTTAAAGTTAATGCCTGAGACATTTGTACCCCCCCCCCCCCCCCCCCCCCAACATAAAGCAAAATCCCCCAAAACAATTCAGCAAATACATGGTCAACATGTAAATGAAGTTAAAACATCAAGACACAGGTCTGTCAGGTACTAGCCCTGCTCAAAACAATGCCAGTCAACACGACTATGCAAAAGAAAATACAGTATTTTTTCCTTTTTGGGGGGAATAACAAGGAATTCACATCAATAGACATATGATACTGAAGATACTTGTGCTTTTAATAAGCCAACGGAACTCTGGCTGATGCTGAGATGGGTAATACTCAAAAGGTCAGATACCCCTCGCCCCCTTTTGATGGAGGAATAACTTCTCTCGTAACTGCTGGTTATTATCTGTGATTAAACAGCAGCTTCTGTGTGTAATGTGAAGAGCATCAGCTGCCTGAGATCATAAAGCAGCTGCATGTTTCTAATGACGTTGATATAACCCATGGCTTAATAATTACAACCTGGCAGAACCAGTGCTCCTCCTGTTGCACGGTAACACTTTTTTGTGAGGCTTTGCATTTACTGCTGCTATGACTGAATGAATAAAACGTTACTTCACCTCATATAGACGGTGTCTGAGCTCTACACACTTCTCTGGTCGTCTCCTTAATGTTGGATGAAAACGCTGCCGATGGTCTCACCACTGTGTGTCCGGCAATTTGGGCAAAGCAATGCTTTTAGAAAATAGTGTTACAATTCACGAGTGCGGGCTAGCTTAGCGTTATCCCAAAAGTTGTTATTGCATATACCGAGCCCACAGTGTACTAAAGATATAGGCATACAGAGGTGAAATGTTGCCAGCCTTTTCACTCTACAACACTAGGAAGATGAACAAGCAGCCTTCCAAAAAAAGCTGGTGTGCTCCGGTTGCTGTTCCCTGATTCCTCCCACGAGAAAGCTAGAAGGTATCGTCCTCATCTCTCCTGGACATGATCAGCTGCCTCCTCGGTCCCGTGAGATGGGGGACACTGGAGGGAGAGTCCAGCACTCCCGAGTCCAGTTTGGGAGTGGAAGTGCAGCGCGGCCCGACCCGGCCCATGAGCCCGCGCACGTCTCTGTGAAGGGCTGGGTCGCTGGGGATGGAGTTGAGGCGAACGCCATGTTCCAGACCTCCCATGTCCCGGTCCAAGCGGGGGTTACTGCCGCTGCTGGGGGACTGAGGGTCCGCACTGAAATACAGGGTGGAGCTGGACTCTGTGGGGCAGAAATATGGCTCTGGGCTGTCTCCAAACACAGATTTGCCCTCTGGTGAGCTGCGTTTGAAATCGGACGAGGGCGACTCCATCGGGCTCTCCATCTCCAGGCTGTCGAACTCTTCTTCGGGTTGTTCGATCGACGAGGGCTCGCTCATGCTCTGGAACTCGTCCTTGCAGTCCGAGAGCGGCGCCAGGCCTTTCCCCTGAGACTCGGAGGTGGAGACGCCCTCGCAGCTGCCCCCTGCTGTGATAGTGATGCCCTCGTTACTCTTAAACCCCTGGTTGTACTCCTCCAAGTCCAGTATGGTCGCCGCGCCGCCGGCCCCGTACGCCCTGTTGATCTTCCCCATGTCTCCTGTCTTGAGGGCGAGTCGGATCAAGAGCCAGTGGTGGTGGTAGCACGGGCAGGAGCTGTTCGGCCGGCCGCCACAGGTTCCCGGGTGCTCCAGCAGAGTACCGGCCACGCCTGAGAGGGAGAAGCTGCCGTGGTTTTGAATGGAGGGAGCTGGCAGGTTTTTGTCCCCGAGAGAGAAGGAGGACTCCCCCTGTTCTATACACGTGCTGCCCATGTGGTTGTGGTTCGTACCCTGGGAGATCTCTGTTGACTTGGGATGGAGGAAGCGGTAGTAGAGGACGAGAGAGGCAGCACCTGGGACAGGAAATGGTTGATGTTACGAATACAATGGGTCAGTTTGGGTTCGGGTTGTTGGAAACAAATTTCGGTGGTTAGATATAATTTGTATATTTAAAGATATCATTACTTTTCGAATGCTCTAACTACTTTTCAAATGTGTATTTTTATTTATTTCATATATGTGATATGGTTCGGCAGTTCAGACTTTAAGACATTCAAGTTTGAAGACATTAAAGATCCCTGTTCGAGAAGCATTCAAACATTTTAAACTATTTGAATCACCACTGGAAGCAAATTACTCACATACTACACAAACTGTTGTGACACTTGTCTAATTATGAGAGCGTGACTCACCGAGGAGAAAGCTGCACAGCACAGTGGTGGGAAGGGTCACGCTGTCCCACGAGGCTTCGCTGAGGAAGTCGGAGGCGGCCAGCAGCAGAGTGGCGTTCTCTACGAGCATGAACTGAGGGAGGAGAGAAGGTCACAGCATCAATCATCTGCAGACAGCTTTACGTCACTGTAAGCTAAGGACGCAGAGAGGAGGATGACAATGCACAATATCTGCCTATATGTCTGTGAGTGTAAGTGTGTGTGTGTGTCATTAAAAGTCATGTCTCACTGCATAAAAGCTGGCCATGCGGTAGCGCGAGGGTCCGTCCTTGACGTTGAGGAAGAGGAAGACGTGGACGAGCCCCATGACGGCGTTGAAGGCGCGCCAACACCACGGGCCGGTGCAGATGTCGGGCTGCTGTGATACCAGCCAGAAGGACGCCGTGAGCCAGTGGAAACCTGGAGGTCAGCGTAAAAATAGACAAAGAGAAGGTGCAAAGTGCAGTACAGGATCCAAGTGTACTGTATCAAGATGATGCAGAGGAGCCACTTAAGAAATTGGATCTATGCTGAATCACTCAGAGGATAATTAGAATGAACCCACATTATATTTTTTATTCTATATAAATCCAGGCTCTTGCTCCTTTATTTGCTTTTGTAAAACTACTATACTGAAATCATTTGTAATATTTAATTGCACCATCTCTCCTCCTTTGACTGGTGTCAGACCTTCGTGTCAACGGGGCTTGATGCTCACCTGCTACTCCACAGACCCACCAGTTAAAGACCCTGGCAAAGAACATGAGACAAGTCACCCTGGCACCCAGCATGCCTGCCCTCCACACCAGCTGGCACAGCAGGGCCGCCGGAGGCATGGCCAGGTGGCCCGGCCGGATCAGACAGCAGGCTCTGCTGTACAGCACCAGGGCCCAGGAAATAGACAGCACACACAGCCCACAGCAGTAACCCACTGGGGGGGGGGGGGGGGGACAGAAGGAGACAATAAGGGGTACAATGACATTATTTCCTATTCAGATATCAAACAGAACAATTGTCCCAAACGATAAATAAAGCATGGGAGAGTTTACCTGGTGACGTGAAGCCCACATCGGTGGACACCACGACATACGCCTGCAGCAGGGTCTGGGGCAGCGTGAGGACGAGGGCCTCCAGCAGCCACAGGGCAGCGACATCCGCCTGCTGCATGACGGAAGCTCCCAGCTCAGCCACTGAGCCCTGCATGTGCAACACAGACCTCATGCAGTCCCATAACCTGCCAGAAGAGGGGGCCAGAGACAGGAGCAGATAGTGATGGCTAACCTCCTGGTGAAGGTTTCAATGACAGACTGAAGCCATGAATATTTACTGTGTACTTTGATGGGAGCGAAGTGCGACGTCAGCAAATGTTCTTATGGCAGAGGGCACCGAACAACCGCTTCCAGCTGAGGTGCCTTGCATTGAATCAACAACACGTATTCTGAACACGGTTGATGGTGTTATATCGTGTTTTCCTGAAGATCTCACCTCTTGAAGATGCCCAAGTGCAGGATGTGTACGACGGAGAGGTGGCATCGCCTGTCATCGCCATCATCGTAGTACCACTTCATGCTGAGCAGTTGCACGGCCGTACCCGGTAGAAAGAGGCCGAGAGTGAGGCCCGCCCACTGTGTCTCCTCATTCCAAAGGTAAAACCCTATACAGTAGATCACTAACACACACACACACACACACACCACACACACACACACACACACACACACACACACACACACACACACACACACACACACACACACACACACACACACACACATGAAAACAGATACAGACATGCAGATGCAATTTTTATGGCTTGTGTGATATGTCTGTTTCCATTAAATAATAAATAAGGACACATACAGTCTGGTTTTTCATGCAGTTTTACAAACCTTGATCAAGTAAATCGTTGTTTAATTTAAGAGGAAGCTGTTCTAATGGGAGGATGCATCTAACTGGTCAAGGACCACAGAGTTTTTAGCGTTTCAGCTAACAACTAATATATCTGGGACAACGTTGAGTCCCTGCAGCATTTAGTACTTGTTTTATCAGTCAGGAGTATTAAATATATATATATATATATAGACAAAGTCAAAGTCAAAGTCAGACACTGTGCATTCACCTTGTTCCTCTTGTGTCCTGCCCCATTGATCTGCTTAGTCAGGGAATCATCACCTTGTGTGCTGCAAGGTGCTTTAACGCACACTCCAGATGTGCATTCACTGGTTTACTGGAACAGTATTAATATTCATGAGACTAATAACAATTTAATGGTCTCGTACCTGCGAGAGAAATCTAAAAGTTGAGCATTGTACCTGAAGGTATCAAGGTCAGGCCTCCAGTGGTCAATTATTAATGAAGATTAATGGATGGATTTAATTAATTTCCAATTGTGTGACCCTGAGGGATGACCCCTGGAGATCCTGTGGCCAAAACATCTCTGCCAACGTATATATTGTAAAGCATTTAAAACGGTTCGTGTGTCCAGTAGAAAACGCTTTGCTCCAGGACCACAATAGAACAGTGTTTCCAGGCTGAGCTACGCGTGCTGCTGCATCCGCTCCATCACGAAGCATCATGGCTGAGCAGCAACATGCATTGTTCAATTCATCCCAGCGACGCTCAGCCCCATGCGAACAAAACCCAGTATTTTCAACCAACAGCCGGAGACAGAGGAGAGCACGGCGCTCAGGGGGTGGGGGGGGGGGATCTATGCCCACTTACGAGCGCTGCGTTCGGCCACGATCACCAGCGCCGACGCTCCGAGCAGCACCGCCTGGCACCACGCGATCCAGCAGCCGCTCCGCCGGGCCGCGGACGGCATCCTGCGGGCAACCGCCCCGACCGCGTTCATCATGATGCGGACACACGGGAGGGAGAGGCCGCCGCTGACATGATCCCGGGCTTCTCCCTCTCAGCCCGGACACGTCCTCCTCCTTCTCCCGCTGCCTGCCCTCCGTCAAACATGCGTGACGTCAGCGCGTCGCGTTAAAGGGGCATCGCTTCTGTGACGAGGGGCTCACCTGAAGCCAAATAATAACAATAATAATAATAATAACTCCACCTGGACATCAACTCATAGTTTATTATAAGAAATACAATAATAACATTAGTAATAACAATGATAATAATAAATAATAATTTTAAGAAACACTAAATTAGGCTCACAATTCAGTCAAACGGTTGAATACATAAACTCCTTGGCAGAGGTAATAATGGAGGTGATATTCCTCCTGAATAAAGAGGTCAGAGGTCAGAGGTCAGGGTCTTTTCTTGATCTCCATTGGGACATTTCTTTTCATCTCTTTCTTGTAGGGAAGTGAAAGAGTCACGTCCAGAGCAGCTGATGGTCACTGGACCTGACCTGGAGACTCGTTCTGCATGTTACATTTAGACCAACAGTGATGATACAGTGCAACAGAAAGTCAGTCTAATTCAGCTAGTTTTTTGTATATTACCAAGTCATTGTTAATTTCATTCCTTTACAGTTTGTGCTCTCATTCAGAGAAGAGCTACTGGGAAGTCTTCTAACATCTCAGAATAAACCATAGAGTCATGCGTTGTGGTTTTATTTGCAGTCATCTGATTAATACTGAAACTAAATACAGAATGAGTGCGTGCAAAGTTTCACAGCTGGATCTTATTGACAGCGAATGTAACTTTGTCACGCAAGTTGTTTTGAGTGGGTTTTTTTTCCAGGGTGAAGGGTCTGACACTGGCGTGGAGTATTCCAAAGCTCATAACAGGATGTTTACCTACGTCACCAGCACTCACACAAAGGAGAGCACATACACGCTACACACAAACATCTCAGGTTTCACCTTGTCAACGCTGCATAGTCATGCTTATCCAGTAATTGTGGCTTTAATTGTAGACGTATATACGCACACATACGCAAACGGAAACACTCACACAATAAAACCACAAATTAAAAACAAGTTTTCTTTATGTATAATCATGTGTTATACAAAAAACAAAATTACAGAAAATGTCACAAATCTGTCTTTTTATACATTTTAGATTCATATTAGCAACAGAATAAATTAGGGAAGGTGTGTACATTAAATCTATAAAGTCACAGGGTTGCAGGCCACAAAGTTTTGATTCTTCACGTGCTACAGTTTCTGTAGAGTATAGGCCTGGGACTCCATGATTGAGATAAGGCTTTACTTCAAATAGGGCAGTAACAGACAGCTGCTGAGTTGACCTGTAAGGATTATATGGCTGGATTAGCAAGGCTGTCTCAGGGCTCTGATATGCAGCTTGACTCCTGCTTGATGCTGGATGGATGCAGAGGTAAATGGTTCCCACGATGCATCTGCACACCAGAAAACTCCTCCGCTGATTGGCTCAGCTCAGTCTCCCCTCTGACGTCACCCCGGTGGCCCGAGGTGCAAGTCTCCATCTTCTGCATTAGATCAATAACATTCCCCTTGTCCATCTTGGCCTCTGCGGCCATGGCCTCCAGCTGGTCCGCCGCCTCGCTCAGGTCGAACCTCTGGATCTCGGCGTTGACGCGGTGCAGCTCCTCCGGCGAGTGTCTGTGGGAGGCCAAGGGAGAGAGCGGGCAGAAGCCCTGCAGGTGCACCTGGAGGCTGCAGTAGTGGAGAAAGGCACAGGGGCAGTGGGGACACCGGTGAGGTCGCTCCCCGGTGTGGAGGCGTTTGTGGAGCTTGAGGTGGACGTACTGAGTAAAGCGGGCCGGGCAGAGTTTGCACTGGTAAGGCCTCTCGCCCGAGTGCAGCCGTTGGTGGGTCTTTAAGTTACTCGTGCTACTGAATCTTTTATGGCAAACCTATATTGGGAAAAAAAGAAGAAGATGAATTTTCTAAAATCTTTTTAGATCATCTTGTCTTAGTCATAGTTACTGCTTCTAGTCTTGATATTTTATTTTTACACTTCAATCATTGAATGTTAATCGGAGATGCGTCAGATATTTGTACATAGCCAGGCCTGTTGTTTCTCCCTGTTTCTGCTAAGTGAAGATAACTACATATTTAAATTACAGGCACGAGAGTGGTGTAAATATTCTCACTCAACACTCATCTAGAAAGCAAACGAGCATGTGTCCCAAAACGTATCTTTAACAATCGTAACCGCACCTTGCATTCATGTGGTTTCTCCCCTGTGTGAACCAGGTAGTGTTTCTGCAGGTGGGCGAGCTGAGTGAAGGTCTTGTTGCAGGTCTGACACCCAAAGGGACGCTCCCCACTGTGAACTCGCAGATGAACCTGAAGACACAACATCAGAGGTGAGTATTCACGTTTTCTTTTGTTAACTAGAGAGGCTTTAACATAACGAGGAGTAACTAACCTTGAGGTTGGACAGCTGCCCAAAGATCTTTCCGCAAATGTTGCACTCATACCGGATCTTTCCGTTCTGCCTGGTGAGAGGGTACGACAGAGTCTTGTAGCCGATGATCTGCCCTCCTCGTCTGGTCTTCCTGAGGTCGATCGCGACCTCTGTGTTGCCCTGAGAAGCAGAGGTGGGTCTGGAAGGGAGGCAGTCTGAGGAGGCAGCCATGCCCACCAGCGGTGAGCATCCTCCGGGTGCAAGAGAGGGCAATGCTCCGCGGAGTGAGGTGACCATGGATGAGGCCCCGGATGTGGTGGGTATAGTGAGGTCCTCTGAGGGGATCCTGAGGTAGCTGGATGTGAGGTCCTTGTTGTTGTTGTGTTCACTGGTCTGTGAAAGAATGAGGTCTCGTTTGGCGGATTGTGCAAGTGACAAGTCTTTGTGTCTGTTGGCTAGAGGATGGAGGAGGTGTGCATAGCTGTCAAAAGGTAATAGATGAGATGAGAGTGTTGCACGTGGTTTCAGTCGATCACCGCAGAAAGGGTACGAATGAGGTAGAATGCTGTTTGGGCCGAGGGAATAGTGAGGCAGGTAATAGGGAGCGTGCCTCAGCGCGGGGTCGGGCACGGTGGGCTCGTGGTAAGGTTTGGCTGCAACAGGGCCTTGACTGTGCTGATAGCTCAAGTGCAAAATTGAGGGGACAGGGCGACTCAGAGCTGGACGTTTGGCAGCGGACGGGCTGCAGGTCAGCAGTGGTGGCAGAGGCGCGTATCTGTGGCCGTGGATGGATTCTGAGGTGGTCTGGATTGGGTAGACAACTCGAGGACACAAGGGAAAAACTGCTGAGGGGTTGGGCTGAGACAAAGCACTCTCCAGACGTCTGGGACAGGTAGTCAGGGACCTGGAGGGCTCGTCTCGGAGGATTTCCGAAACGCTGTGTCCTCGTTTCGCCGTCGTCTTCTGCTGCGCCCGACTCTGTTCTGTGACACAAATAAAACAATGGAGGATTGACGTAAGACACAGGTGACATCTTGTTTTAGATCAGACACAACAGTATCGTCATTCAACCACGGGACACATTTGTCTGTGACACTGACGTCATCATGCAGACGTGCCCCTTTTGAAGTCACCAGGCAGTTTTTTTATCTTTCAAAAGGTCCTTTCTGTAGTCCGACCAGTTTCTTTATGCTATAAAGATGAGAAGATAAACATGTGTGTTTCTTATCAGGTGTGTGTGTGTGTGTGTGCCTGTCTACCAGACATCTCCCAAGCAGCTATGAAACTGGACCCAAGAGGGGGAACAATGGGTGTTTGATCAGGCTGCAGATAGCATGGAGGACAGTCAGTTATAAGAGTATATTCTATCTCAAGCGGGGTCAAGACGTACACAGGATGAGAAACAACGTCTCATATTCCAGCCCCAACACATCAACAAAACTAAAAGTGCGATTTATTTTCCTCTTAATTGTAAGCACAGGCCACATTTTGACAACATAAGGATCCAACTCTAAAGTTTCAAATGTGCAAAACTGTCCACTTTATACCCAGGAAGTCACACAAAGAGATTTACTCAGAGCAGACAAAAGGACGCAAGCTGACAAACAGAGGAAGACGACACAGAGAAGTGTCCGTGTGCTCCCCTGCGTTACCCTTCCCCCCCCCCTCTCCTGAGAGGCCAGCTCTCGGCAAACAAACAGCACACACTCGGTGAGATATCAATCTGTCAGCAGGTTGCCTTGTCAGGAAGTTCAAGTAGTCACTGGAGCGCTTCCGACCTCTCTTCCTCCTTAAGAGCCAAATAAATAAGGGGTCTTGTGCCAGTTTGCTGTCAGCACCTCAGGCAGCCTCTTGTGTGTGTGTGTGTGTGTGTGTGTGTGTGTGTGTGTGTGTGTGTAAATGAGTATTTTTGCGGTGTGTCCGTGTGGCCTCTCTGCTAACTCCTGCACTTTTTTTGTGAATGAAAGCCAAATGCTTTTTTTATTTGTGAATGGGCCGGCAGCTGTGTTTCCATGCGGCGTCAAAGAAAAAGGGAAACTGAAACATTGTCCTGAAATTGATCTCATCTTACTCAGGTACTCAGGCTCCACCTGGAGACAGGTCCTCTCTGTTTTCGGGACCCTACTCTCCTCCTTTGTGTCCTGCTTTAACAAAAGGGGCCGTGGGTGGGACTTGAATAACTTCTTAAACCCCCCCACACAAAGAGAGTGTCAGTCGGCCGGCGCTTTGATCGGGTGCCTCACTGCACAGTGACAATACGCACCAGATATGACTCAAAGCGTGGGCACAGGGTTGGTTTCTGTGAGACTGACACCTTCCATGATACTACCGCTGCATTGTTAGATCCCAGGGTTGCCCCAGCACAGAGGTGTCTGGACCAGCTCTCAAATGAAACGGTCAGGCTGAGTTGGCAGCAGAGGACACCCGGCTAGCTTCTTCTAGCTCCTCCCACTGATAAATTACCAAAGTAACCCCAGCTCTCCTCTTATAGAGATATGTGAATGACCGGAAGTTAGCAAACCAGCCATGGAAAATGTGTGTTGCAGATAGCTGTGACAAGGGGGCCGATTGGGCGGGGTGGGACGTATCAGTTGCATTTCTTTAAAGCCTTCTCTTGCTAGTTTTCCCAGGATTACCAACCCTAGCTTTTGAAGCAGACTCACCATTATTGTCAATAGGCAGTTGGCCCAGGGGAGGGTAGTTACAGCGCTGGGCAAACTCCGGGCAGTACCACACCAGCAGCTCCTGGTCCTGCTGAAGAGGTTTGATGGTGTAGAAGTAGATGTCCAAACCGCTCTGGCACGCCACCAGGTTCTGCTCCTTTGCGCTGCAGGCCGGGTTGACGAAGCGCATCCAGTTGCTCCGCTCCTCGTTCAGGCCATCCAGGATGTGGTGTAAGTGCCCCTCCGAGAAGACCTGCAGGGGCAAGGGAACCAGATAACGAGGTGAGATATGATTCAGTTGACAACGAGGAATTGACGGCGTGGCGTGCATTGAATAAACCATGATGTCACAGGTTTCCTGACACCTTGATGGGAAGCCCTGTGTCTCCTTTCAGCTGAGATAGGTGTTGAATGACTTTGTGATACATAAGTCATTTAGAGTTCTGAAAGCAGCAGTGAATACGAGTTTCGCTGTATGACTGGATTGCAGTAATGGGTTCACTATCTCGCCCACTATCGCTCAGCGATTACTGCATCTGGGTGATTGCTGACCTTTTAAGTCAATTTAAAGTGTACCCAGCCCCCTCATACTTTCTAATCTTTGAAGCTGTGCCGTCACCTGAGTCATGCCTGACTTCGGTAACAGATTGTCTGTGTTATGGCTGTTTGGTCGGGGGGGGGGGTTGCTGCTGACTCTAAACTGTAGAATTACACAGATGCCTGTGTGTAATGGAAGGTGTCCTGATGCTGCCGATTTGTAACAACACACTTCTTAGGCTCCGAAGCCACTTCCTTGCTTAGTCAGTGTGAGAGTTTTGTGAGTCTGGCGGAGTGAGGACATGTGTGCACGGCGTATTTACTGGCAGCGACACCGCTGCCGAGTGAAGCACAGACGGAGGAGAAGCACTGCGTCACTGAAACCAAACAGCTGTGCGGGTATGTGTGACCTCAGGCAGCCATGCACACCAGCAAACAAACTTCAATGCATGCACTTGTAAAAACACATTTGATTTGAGTGACATTTAACGACACATGAGCATCTTCATCCCTTCGCAGGTTAGTCAGACATTGACCACAGTGGCTAAACTAGAGCCACAGCACAGCCACAGCAGCTCCTCCAGATGGAGATACAGGATGTGAACAGTTTTGAAACACAGAATTTCACATGCAATCCAGAGACTCTCATGCATAAGTCACTCACCCTCCAGAAGTACTTCCTGTCAGCGCCCGTTAGCAGTATGTCACTGCTGTAGCTCTGTCCCACCAAGGGGCCAAAGCGTGTCCCCTTAGGTATCAGCTCTCTGCTGCTCACCCCGAGCACCTGTTGGACAAAAAGGACACAGAGTTGTCAAACCACAGAGCAGTTCACAAATTGGAGGCCTGAGTTGAAAAACTAAATTAGAGGGATGAGATCCTCGAGAATAAACTCCTCCTCATCCGATCCTCTATCCACAAGCCCTGTTTCCCTGGAAAATTACACCCTGAGGAAATAAGCAATCAAGCAATTAGGTCTTATTATTGAATAGTGACCATCATGACACTACTTCCACAGAAACTTTTACAGGGGTGGGACAGAACGTGTCCATTCGTTCACACGCTGAATATTTCATAAGCCAATCACCCGAGTTATCTTCTCCACCATATTCAAATTTCACCACTACTCCTGCTCTGCTACCTGCAGGTGTGAAACTCTCCCCCTGCGTCTCAGGCCTCCAGGGTGGGGAAGAGGGGATAAGGTGTCACGGGCACACCCCTACCAGTGGACTGCACCTTGAGCTCTGTGTTCAAATCCCCCTCAAGCAATGGTAATGCCTTCTCTCTTTCATCTGTCTTTCGTCACAATGCTGCCACAGTGTGTGTAGCAGGATCAACCGTTACATGCTTACTTTATCTCCAGTTTATGCTGCTCATCTGACGGCTCCACTAGAGGTGCACCAGTGTCAGAGATTACAGTAGCGTATCCTGTTCTTTGAGAGGTCAAGTGGTAGCACAGGACGCCCGGGCTGACTGCCGTGTGTCGTCCACGGAAACTCAACCCTAATCACGCATAAGGAAACTGTTTCCTCTCCATGTTCTTATCCGTTGTCAATCCAGTTAAACATAAACCGTCCTCCACTGTAACGGCCACGCACTTAATGTGGGAGATCATTTCCAGCACCTGAGCTGTGCTTTATGGTGTAATTGTGTGCCGGGGACAAAGGGGCTGAGAATTTAAAAAGGTAGCTACTAATCATACAGGCACCTCAGGCATCGTGCTGCAGGGGCTTTGTCTCCCCGTCTTTGCCTCAACATATACATAACAGAGAGGAAAGGCTGAAATTAGACAACAACATGTCAAGTACTTCCTGCCGGAGGATGGATGAGAGCATGGAAGGAAGTCGGAGTGACGCAAGGAGTCGGCAATAACAAAACATAAAGCAGCAAAAGTGCACACTTACACATCGCTTGGACATACAAGGCTTAAAAAAAAAATCCCCCCTCAATTTGAATAACTACAACCGCACTGATAGAGGCGTCTGCTTTGCTGCGTACCTCTGTTGAGTTGTGGCAGCGCTTCAGGGCCAGGTTTCTGGGTAGGGAGTGCTCGGCTCGCGTCCTCCCGTGGTCGGCGGATGCTTGCTCCAGAGGCTGGTCCTTCACCATGTAAGTGCACTTCTCCTCAAAGTCCGCCTCGCTCCACGAGGTCATGTCGACATGCTGTGTCTCTGGCATCGTTGCGGCGGCGACCCCTGAGCTTTGCAGTGACCTTTCTGAGGTCAACATGGCAGCGGTGCACTGAGCGGAGGAGGAGGAGGCCTAGAGGAAAGATTCACACATTAAATATGACATTAAATATGTAGGCAAGTCTCCATTATCCCATATGTCTGGAAAACAGATGATTCTGGCCTCAAGAGAGACGTTTCATTTCTTTTACCTTTTTCTTTTATGTCTCAATTCAAGCGACAAACACACAGACAATACAAACAACAGACGAAGGGAAGTCCAGTTTTGAATGGAACTAAAATTAGATGGCGGAGAGTGAGGTGTGACACAGAAGAGGAAGCGGCCAGTCTGAGATGTTGAGGAGGAGGAGAATGTAACTTTCCCATCAATTGCTCCGAGCAGACAAACAAACTTCAAAGTGGAACCTTCATGCTCTCTGCCCCATTGCCCCCGCCGTCCCACACATCCTGTGACCGTCCAAATCACAACCCCTGGGCTACGAGGGAGGTTCCTGTGCATGTCAGGCCCCCGGAGCAGGACCACTTTCACAAGGAAACCAGCGCTACCGGTGAATCGACCAGACTTCCTCTGACTGACTGTGACTTGGTCCCCAGCCAGATCCAAAGTGTTGTTCTCTCTTTCTTTCTTTCTTTCTTTCTTTCTTTCTTTCTTTCTTTCTTTCTTTATCCCTTTTGCTTATTGACTCTCCTCTCCTCAGGAAGACTGATGTCGTTCTTGTAACTCACTCTTGACAAAAAGTGAAGCAAGAAAAGAGAGGAAGACAGATGGTGTGTGATTAAAAGACAATGCTCAGATATGGCTTTTTTTTTTTAGAACTTCTTCCTTTTGAAGCTTCATCAGTTTGCCTCTGAGATAGTGGAAGATAAGTCCTGTGTATGGTAATATTTGTCAGCACACACTTTACCTGACATTACCTAATGGACATTGACCAAAGAACTCAAACATCCAGCACAATTTTGTGAAACTCTCATCCCAGTTTTGATTTTTTTTGTTATATTAGTAAATCAAAAACCTTTTAAAAGTCACACAGTAATCCAGTATTTTTACATCTATATGGAAAAAGGTGTCTCGTGTGCTAAAGCAGCTTCTTAGGAAGAAGGGTGAAATGCGAATGAAAGTACAGAGAGATGAGATTCGTGGACGACGTCCTTAATTTTTCACCACAGCTGACAAGCACTGACTTTCACAAGTGTGACAACTCACTCCGAAACTACTGAACCGGTGACACAGCAAAAAATATGTTCTGAAAATCAAGACCTGAGTCAAACGCCTGCACAGCTGCGGGTGAGAGAGCAACATGTGACAGGTTGACTCTAGAAATCACTCAGCTTGACTTTCTCATTTCACCAGGACAGGTTAAGACAGGCTTGAATGATTAGAGATAAATGAAAGAATCCATAGAATCTAGAATAATAAAACACAATCTCTGTCCTGCATGAGCGAGATGACTTTAGAAGGATGTTGCACACTTACTGTGAAGCCTTGAGAGGAGCCACACATAGGGGTTGGATGTCCGTGCCCTCCTTGGAAGCCTGGAGTGTGTGTGAGAGCCACCAGTAGCTGCTCTCTCTCTCTCTTTCTCTCTCTCTGGTCCCTGTCTGTCTCTCTGTCTCTCACTCAACCTCAGTATCCTGTGTACCTGTGTGAGTGTGTGTGAGCGTGTGACTCTTGCTCTGGCCCCTAACACAGGGGAGGAGGGAAGGTGTGTGTGTTTCAGAGAAAAGAGAGAGAGAGATACACTCCCTTTTCCTCTCATGCTCCCTCCCCCCTCCTCCCCTTTGCCCCATGACTCCTCCTTGGAGAGTGTTTTTATGTGTGTGTGTCACTGTCATGCCCCAGGGTGTGAGGCTTTCTCCGAGGATTGGGGGGGGGGGGGTACACTGGCTGTCACACAGCTATGTCCGGATCAGACAAATGCATCTTCATTTTCTGACAGTCGCCGTGCTCAGGTGAGAGGGGGGCGGACCTGTGTTGTGTTTGAAAATCAAGGAAACAACCCGAGGAGATGAGATCACTTTTATTAAATTTTTTGTTGTTGTTTTTGCACATGTGCATGTGTGAGTTGGACAGATGTTAAATTGTCTCTGCCACATGAGGCTATGTTTGCTGTTGGGATTAAATAAAAGCTCAGTCATTATTCTAACGGTTGTGTCCTGTGTGTTCTGCAGCTTAAAAAGTGACTGTTACAGCCCGGCAGAGCGACACCTCTTGAATATGAAGAAATGTAATATCTGACTTGTCGTCGCCGCAGCAGCTGCAGACTGAGATGTTTCCACGTTGTTCATTAGTGTCGACACCTTGAGACCCAGAAAAGCAACATATTGGAACTGGAACTCTCCAATATTTGGCTTTCTGTGTAAAAAATACAATTAATCTATTATAAAAGCAGTTGCCAATTCATTTTCACGGTTAATTGATCAGTGATGGCAGCGTTCGAACACTGAAACAAGCTCTTATCACCTCCACCAGGGGATGTTATGTTTGTCAGTTTGAAGGATTTTGCAAAAACCCTTCCCAGAGAAATATGTGTGAATCTCGATGAAAGAATTCAGACAACTTTATGGGGATGTTATCGATGAGTGTGGGCGTAGTAAAAAACTAGGGCTAGAAACCAGTAAGTGCCACCAATGCCACGATACAAGGCTCGATGTAATTGATGGGGACTGTTGGGCCTTGGCTCTTTACTCGTTTCAATTCCCCTTTCAGAAAGGATTTTTAAAACATGAAGCTGCACCATGTATAACCTGAAGTTTCAGACAAACTCAGATGTGTAAAGTGAGCCGTCAGCAGAGAAATGAGCGCAGTCGTTGTGAAGATGTGTTTCCTGGTGCAGGCAGGACGGTTTCATCCTGTGTTTCTCTCCTTATGGAGACGTATGTTCTACACAGTGGGGATGAGATCCAGCTTGTGTGGATACTTGTGTCATGCAGTAAGTTTATCTGCAGCTCAACTCTCTCCCCCCCCCCCTCCTCCTCTCTCCCCCCCCCCCCTCCTTGCTCTTTTCTCTGAAGGGAATATTTGACTTGACAGACAGCCAGGCAGCTTAAGAGTGGTCTGAATTCACAGACCTGCCATCCACACGCTTGACACACGACACACTGTGAACAACAGCCCTTTGTGCGTGTCTCATGCCAACTGATTGTTCCTCGTTCACTTTCTCCACTTTGGGGAAATTCATATTGCACCGTCGAGTCGATCCTGCTCCCCAGAGGCTCTCCGTCATTTCTGCGGCGCTTTGTCCTCCCCTCATGCTTCCTGTACCACTCACCACACCTGACCAAGCTACTAATTACGGCTGCTGACATGAGCCACCGTGTAATTTAAAATCCACCTCTCTCTCTCTCTTGCCGCGTTACGCTCCCTCCCTCTGCCTTCAGTCATTTCATTCATCACCTTCCATTCAGCGCTCATTCTCCTCCTCCTCCTCCTCTTCCTCTCCACTGCCTCTCTATCAGAACCTTCTTAACCCTACATCCAATACGCACAGTGAGTAATTCCCAAATGACAACATGATCTTTCTCGTGTCTCTGTGGTTAATTGGCCTGCGGGATATTTGGCACGGCATTCTTAAGATGACAGACAATGAGCAGGAAGGTTTTATGGAAACATGTAAAGGCCAAAATGAAGTGGAGCCACAGTGTGATTTGCATGTGTGTATGTTGGACAAGAAAAACAGGATCACTGACTGACTGCGGCAGAGTTGGATATTGAGAAGTCGTGCTTCTGAAACATTTGAGGTAGTTGTTATCACATACGTGCAAGTGTTTGTTTGTCCTTTAATTTGTTTTTTTGATGCTAGGAAAAGGAGGTGAGGTGTCATGATTGACAGCTGAGGCGGACTCACGATTGGGTGGGCAGGCGCGTCGGCGAGACTCTGCAGACTTGAGCTGCAAATGTCATCAACGGTGCAAAATAAGAAAACACAACAAATACAAGCAGCAATTCAAAAAGCACAATGTCAAACATGGCAAACACATTAACTTCTAATGGAAACGCTTCCTGCTCGATGCTGATTGGATGAACACACTGTCCGTGTTGTTAACAGGAAGGAAATGCTGACAAAATGTGTGTTCTTGATTTGCTGTGGAATCTTTTGATTTTTCGTGTGTATCAAACGCTGTGTGGCTCACATCACTGAACAACTGTCCAGACACACTATCCTCTGGTGAATTTAATCCTCACAGTGAAAAGCTTCTATCGGGAAAAACTTTCTCACACATTGATAACCCTAAAGAAAATCACAGGAGAGTGAGACTGACCTTTTAACAGTAACTTTTAAGGGGAAGAACGACAAGGATATATTATTATGTACAGTAGGGTTCCTAGAGAGTAGGTAATGCCCGTAGCGCAGAGAGCTGCTTGTACAAAGGCCCCTTTGAGACCTCTGTAAGTGACATATAGCGGCTTTACCTCTGTAATTTCATGCTGGAGTCTCTACCTGCCTGGGGTCATTTCTCGCGGTCGGTCTAAAGGTGACCACTCCTTCCCTGTCACCCCCCCAAGAGTGAGGACGCTGGTCTACGGCAGCGAGCGGCTAATTTTATGACCCATTTCAGCCTCCGCCTCTGCCTTCCTTTAAGTTTAATGGCCGACTCGAGAAGGAACATTTTGCATCCTATGTCGCAGGTAGCTTGTTGTGGCAGGCCCCTATATCCCACCCATGTCACGCTCACTTCCCCCCCGCCGCCGCCACACTGCGCTGCTATGCGCCTTGTCAACCTTGTCAACCTTGTCAGCCTCCCCGTCCATTTCATGTTACTTAAAGTGATTTCCTCTACCCTGCACTCTATTCGGCTCGAGTTTGAGAAATCGCTCCAGTAAACGCACCCACACGTCTTTTATCTGAACTTTGACAGTTCGGCCGAGGTCACGTGTGCTTCACTGACACGACAGGAGTGATATGGACTTGATGAGCATGGTAAAAAACTTTCTGCCTTTCTCTGTCTCGCCCTCTCCCTCCTCTTTTCCATTTCAGGTGTGAATGTGAATAAATGTCCCCCCCCCCTTCATGGATGATCCCCCGTTGACAGGCCGAGGGTAATTATCATGGTTTCAGGGCTGAGAGGAATGCTGCTGCGCTTCACAACAGATGTCTGCTCAAATCCAGGAAAAACCACCCACAGAGATGATGATCTAATACTCTGACTGTACTCAGCTGACCCACAGTGTGTGTGTGTGTGTGTGTGTGTGTGTTTGTGTTTGATCTTTCGTCGCCGGTCCCCTGACTGCTGGTCACCGATTTTGACCCTTCCCAATATTAAGGTTGAGATTTTACGACATCATTATTAATGCTAAGAGGAGTAATTAAAAATCCATATTGGGTTAACTCAAAACTTAAACTTAAGGCATTAATGTTAATCACTAAACTTAAAACTTTAAAGGTTTATGGTAATTCTCTCAACTTTTTCTTGTTTTTACAAGGATTTAATGGACAGTGGCCGTACACTACTGGTTTTAATCATGTGTGGAACAAAGAGCTGCTACTGGTTGTGCCGGGATCAGTTCCAAACCATGTGGCAGCCACAACCACTTATTTAAAACCTGTCGTTATATTCAGTTTGGTTTCTGTCCCTACAGACTGTATCTGATATGCACAGTTTGCTGATGGCTATAAAAATATATGCAAATGCAACATCTATGCAGACACACAATTAAACTGAGACTCAAAACCCCACAAACATGAGAACTGCATGACCTGCAGAGCTGTGAATGCTGTGTCCTGCTCCGGGAACTCAGCTGACTGTGGTTGCCCATGGATTTCATTATACAGTAAAACTCCTTTTCCGGGTATTTGATCTCAAGCAGTTCTCAAGTGTTTCCCTTTTCCCACAGTCCTTTCAAACCTGATTAACTGACTCAACACATTATTCATATTTTAATTTCTTCCTGTTTTATGTTCACTGGATGGACCCCACACTACTGAAAATGCAAACCTTATTTTGAATTTATATAAAATGTATGAATACGTGTAACTTTTAATCAGGGTTTACTGACTCAGCTCCTCACATTGTTTTGTCTCCCCCCCTGATTACTAAGGCAGACTGAGATGATGATCAACAGGGCAACACGTCATCTGGGAAGGATGCACTCACACACACACACACACACACACACACACACACACACACACACACACACACAAACACACACAAACACACACTCCTTTCAACATCCTGCTGTTTTATAGAGGTTTTATCCAGCTGAAGAAAATGGTCCTGTTGAGCTGAATGATTTGTGTGTGTGTTTGTGTGTGTGTGTGTGTGTGTGTGTGTGTGTGTGTGTGTGTGTGTGTGTGTGTGTGTGTGTGTGTGGGTGTGTGTGTGTGTGACTCTCTCAGGAGCCTCTGGTATATCGCTGCTCTCAGATTCCTGCAATATTTCTGGACGGCCGCTGAACAAACAGAAGTGAACCTGATCCACGTTGTCACACTTTGACACAGGGTAGAGTTTCCTCTAACTCTCTCTCTCTCACACACACACACACACACACACACACACACACATCCTTCCTATCATCTCAAATAAAGACTTACAGGAAGAACCAACTGTCATCCATTTACGTGCGTATTCGTTCGTTCACATTCCTAATTCTGTGCCTCCTCCTCTTGTGTGAGTGTCGCTCATCTCTTTTACGCTGCAGTGGTTGATATTGACCCAGATCTCACCTTGACAGTTGCTTAATTATTTACATCCAAGTGGATAAAAAGATCTGGAATCTCCGTCTCCGTCTTACGTGTACGGCTCCTCTTTGTCATCCCGAGATATTATTAGATATTTTCCTGCTGTATTCTCACATGCGCTCACCTGAGCATTTTCTGGACATTACTCTGATGTGTTTTAACCTTTGGACAGAGCCATTCTAACTTATTCTCGTGTCCTCCTGTCTGTAGCTGCCTATTTACGGATCACATAACGAGTCATACCAACTTTCTGCAAGCTTCTGTGGTGCTCTTAGGAATGTCATGTTACAAATGTCAAGCTTAATTCCAGGTATGTACGTCATGTCATGCATTGTGTGTTGACGACAGCGTTTGTTGCAGTGTCCTCATTTTCCGTGTGTTTAAATGCTGTGAGTTATCTGCACAGGAATGGTGTCCATTATAAAAGAGGAACTTTACTGCCGCTCGGTGACAACACCGGTGACATCACCAGGTGCCACTGTGTCTGTCTGCACATCTCTGTGTCTGTGCTGACGCTCACGTAGACACACACAGGGACACACACACACACACACAAACACACACACTGTCTTTTAGGTGCAGTCAGACAGCACCATCCTCCACCTGTCTCCAGTGTTACCTGCCCCAGTCATTACAAGGGTCCCAGATCCCCACTGTAAGTGCACATGTCAACAGCAAAATTACAGGGCACGCACACACACATATTTGTTTTGCTTTTAAAAGGGTAATATCCGTCTGCACGCAAGCGATACGTTCATTTTATCCTCCCCCCCCCTTCTTTCTTCTTTTCTTTTTCGACAAACCCAGAAAACAAAGCAGGTGAGGTTCAAAGACAAAGCCCAGAGAAGGATGAGATGTGCAGAGATGACGGACGCACACTGGTGCTGTGTGTTTGTGTAATGACAAGGGGGAGACTTTGTGTTGTTTGGAGCCTGTTTCTCAGTCAGTCAGTGCGGACTTCACCTCGGTGATTACAAACCCTCTTCTGGAGCCAAAGTGTCATTAGATCCCAGCTTTGTTCTCCCGGCTAAGCTCGCGCCCTCGCCAAACTAATGAAGACAAGAAAGTTCGTCCAGATGTCTGCGATGAAAGTGTCTCTGTCTAGCAATGTGACAAGTCTGACAAGGAGACGGAGAGACAACACTGTCAGCTTTGTGTTTTCACTGAAATGACTTACACCAGTGGTTTACTGTCAGTGTAAATATGACACGGTGCATGCACAAGCAATCTTCTCTTTCACCAAGTTGGCTCATGGGTAACGTGAGTGCTCTCTTTCCCTTTTCAACATGATCAGTACAAACAATGACAAACTTTGCTTCTCCTCAGGCTGATTGACTCGGTCTTATTGTGGGTTTCATTATCCGTTTAGTTTTCTGCTGAAAGAGATCACGACTGTCTGAATAGATACTGACAGAATCTGTTTTTTGGGACGTGGCATCATCCTAAAGACAGACAGAGGTGAGGTCACCAGTGGACGAAGCCGGACTTGTTTCCACTGCTCGGATAAAAAGTAAAGATCGCTCTTTCGTCGATTATCAACACATGATATTAGTCACCCTGTCTTTCCTTAATCCAGAGCAACTCTGTGGAAATGGCACGGCCTCAGACAAAAGAACCAGCTTCACCTTCAGCCAACACACTGTACGTGCATGATGACAAACGCATTTAGCATTTCCTATAATTTGTGCTTTCAATCACGTCCGTCTTCCGCACGAGCTGTAATTTCCCTTTGACTGGATCCTCAATAACATCCTGCTGTCTGAGGACATCTGAGGGGACAGGTTGGACTGACCCTCCACCACATCACACACGGGACAGAGCAGGGACTGTTATTCCGGCCCTGGCTAATGACAGCTGAATGAGAGAAACAGGCAGGAAGCTGTCCCCTGTGATCTCTGTATTTAAAAGCGTCCTTATTATTGCTTTTGTATTGTATCGGTGCACAGGGATCCCTTAAGAGCACTATTATTAAGTTGAAGGACTGTGACACGACTGTGGCGATGGATTTCTTTGCTGAGGATGTCACAAAAGGACAATGGGCTTCCCTTAGTGATGAAATAAATGCCATCTAATACATTCTGCTGAATGTAACTCGGAAAAAAACTGTGTGATCCTGTCCAATGATAAAATGACTCTTGAACAAATGTTTCTTTTATGGGAATCCAACAGTTTTAAATAAATGAAGTCAAACCACACATCAACCTCATGGTGGCTCTTGGGAACATCTCTCCATTCATTATCTAGACCCTCTCTATATCTTGGCTGGATCTAATCTCATGGAGGCTGGCTACACCCTGGACAGGTCGCCAGCCTATCACAGCGCCAAAAGACAAACAATGATTCATGCTCACGCTCTTCCACGAATCCTAAACTGCATGTGTGTGGACTGTGGGTGGGGGGGCCAGAGTACCTGGAGGAAACCAACGCAGACACGGGGAGAACATGCAAACTCCAGACAAACAGACCCCGGCCCAACTGGAGTTGGAACACAGAACCTCACAGTGCCGCCCTACTTCAGGAAAAGTAAATTCCCATAAGAGCGTCTTCAACGAATTAGCCTCTGGGAGCAGCGGCAAATATTTTGGGGCTTCTGGTGCAGACATGCGGGTCAAGACTCTTATCATGAGTCAATCGTTGTCAACACGAAACACAAGCAGCAACACAACCATTGTTTTAGGTCCAGACGACATTTTGAGACGTGAACGGAGCTGACAGAAGTGGCCATAGCGTACGATTTTTAATAAATAACATATCGCTGTAGAATCTACATTTGGAAAAAGGCTTGAACGTCAACTCACAACAAGCAGGTTATTGGAAATCGGAATAATGAAATCAGTAGTGAAGGTATTTCAAAACCTCCAACTGTTGTAAAACTCTTAATTAATGTTTGAACAAGGTGTCAACTTACTGTTTCTTAGTGTATTTGAATTCGATTACACAACACATGTGAAAGTGCGTCAGTTTATAAAGAGGGATTACTCAGTGTGTTTTAAATAAGGCCTTGGTTGGCCAACAGTGTTTATTGTTTCATCCTGTTACGTTAAAACCAGTTCATCCAGTCGCATGATGTTAGAATTTATATGTTGTGTTTTATGATCTCTGTTGATTGACATGATCACTGCTTCCTTTCAGTTTTATTATTTCATAAGGAGGTGGGGAGAAACAAAATGAGCACCTCTCTCTCTGGGAGTGAAGGGCGTGGAGATTTATGAATGAGTTAACCTCGTGGTAACCCTGCGTAGTGAAACACAGCAGGTGGTCATCCGTCTTTGTCCGCAGCGACAGGTGCTTCCGACTGTGGGGGGGGGGGGGACAATGGAGGAAAACAGGAGGAGGAGGTGGTCTATGGACACTCGGCCATTCTCTACAAATGCATTGAACCCACCCACTCACTCCGAGCATTAAAGTCCATATTTCAACACAAGCGCAAACACGTTCCTACAGACTGTCAGTGTTTTTCCATCCCATAGGACAATAGTTGTGTGACCCACATCTGAGCCTGACATCGGCAAACAGGAAGAGATCCCCTCAGCGTATGAGGGGTATTCTTGACTCCAACGTGAGGAAGAGAAGAAGAATGGAGTGAGGGGGAGGAGGAGGCCGGGATCATCCTCTGACCCAAAACATCCACCCACAAACATTTCCGATACCAAGGGTCTATCAGAGGAGGCCTGAGATCAGCAACACACCCACAATTACACTGATTTCAACATAGGTGAAGCATTTCTTGCTCTTCCTCCACCTGCGTCTGTCTTTCTCCACTTTCACTGTTCAGCCGTTCACACCGGGACGCCACCACGTGAAGAGTCGTCTCCTCTCGTAAAGATCCGAGACACACTTCCGAGAAGCGAATATGAAAGTTACAACTCTTCGGAGACATCTGACTGTCCTGATCGTCCGTGGTATCCAAACAATTCGTTTCCTTTTCAAATGGAACAAACGCTGCTGTGTAATTATACCTGTCCCAAGGCTCTTATCTGCATAGCTGCAGGATGACACACAGCCACAGTGTCGCGTCACTGGAGAAAAAACACATGCAACAGGATCAACTCTGTACAAAACCCTACAATTGATTTGAGCTGGAAACAGGCTTCTGTCATTTTATCAGAATAGAGATTAATCTAAAATCTAAGCAAAAATATCAATCATTCACTTCGGTTGATCCCTCAGGTACGTGCTACCTCCGCGTCCTTTAGCCTCGACTATCACTCATTGTGTAAGAGGAGGTGCCGGCGGTAATGACGGTGGAGTCAGGATTGATTGATTGAAGTAAACAGAGGACGGAAGAAGAGGAGGATGATGAGCAGTAAGAAAGAGGAGTGAAGGGTTGACCTCTCTCCTTTGCTGCCACGCAGATAAGAGCGGTGATGGAGATTTCCAGTGGACTCAGGTAACCTTTACCTGGAGGGGCACACGTCACCGTTTACAACTTCACTGTCTGCACCAAGTCTAGACTTTTTGTTTTTGAAATAATAGGGCCATAGTGTCATATACTTTATGTTCTTTATCTTCTAGGCTCAACCTCAATAGTGACATTGGATTCAATAGAACTTTGGACTGTAGAACAAAAACAAGTCATTTTCAGCTTTAGTATTTCATTCTTAAGTTTTGTTTTAAATTTAGCCGAATCAGAAAAACTGTTTAAATCCCTGAAGAGAAATTGCTGTACAACTGTACAAATTGCTAACGTGCAAAAAAGTCACAAAAATCACAAATCACATATATGAAATTGCACAAATAGAAAATGAATATTGCTCCGTTGAATTAAAACCGTTCGAATTTATTGTCTTAATTTGCCTTATACAAGTTTCGCATATGTAAGAGGGAGGATTCGTTTTTGTGTCGTTTAATTTAAACCTTGAACACGATGATTAAACTAAATCTGAATTCATTGCAGTGCATAAACTCTGCTGTTCTGGCTTGTTCGCAGCAGGGGGCGCTGTGAACACTTTCTCCCAGCGTCGCTCTCCTGTCTTCACTCGTTGTCTGTGCGTGCGTGCGTCACTTCCTCCTGTTCGGCTGCGGTGCCCCGAGTTGATGTTTTGCAGCATCAACAGAGTCCTTGTCAAATCTCTCTCTCGCTCCCTGAGGCCGCGTTTCTCGTCCCGCACTCCCCGCACACTTGTTCCCAGCATGTCCTTCCAGTACCCGCAGGCGTACCGCGACCAGGCAGTCGTAAGTACGCCCAGCTAGTCGGTTAGCCTAGCGTGCTAGCCAGCCGGGGATGCTTAATCATCACGCTCATTCATTCGCTGGAGCGAGCCGTCTGCTTTGTTAGCATGCTAGTTAGCTTAGCCGGCTCCTGCAGCACAGACCCGACTGTGTTGGCAAATGACTGTGACGCCTTTTGAATGCTAGTTTTTTTTGGGGGGGGTTTTAAACGCAACACATTAGCTAGCATGTCCGTTGCTACTTCGGTTAACTCGGCTAACAGCTGGCCTGGTACGTGCCCGCTCGGTAGCACAAGGCTGCCTGGGCTGTTTGGATGCCACACCCAGCTGGTGCATGCCTCTAACGTCTGTCATCTGCCTCAGGTGGATGACTACCACGGCAGCAAGGTGCCAGATCCATACAGCTGGCTGGAGGACCCGGACAGCGAGAAGACGCAGGTAAGATCAGCTGAGAAATCACAACACACGTCGTAATGACATGAAGCCAGATTGGCACGTACCGTCCTCAAAAGACAGCTGTATAATTACAGCCTTGTTTTGTTAATGTTGTCATGTCGTGTTTTCCAGATAATTGTGTCATTCGTAGTGCATGAGGCTCTGTAAGTTTTATGTTTTGTTGATGTGATCGGCCTGTTTTCAGAGAAGCTGGTTTCCTGGAGATCTAAACCAGGTCCTGTTTAAACACCCTGGTTGTTCCCCTGCAGATGTGCTCATATATCAGTACGTCATATGATCACAGAGACATTGGTGCCGTGTAAAACATCCAGCTACTGGTTTCTTCTGCCTCCAGGCCTTTGTCGGTTCTCAGAACCAGCTGACGTTGCCGTTCCTGGAGCAGTGCGAGGTCCGGGACCTGTTCAAGGAGCGCATGACGGAGCTGTACGACTACCCCAAGTACAGCTGTCCCTTCAAGAGGGGGAGCAGGTGAGGTGATGGAAGAACTGCCGGTTTACTTCGGGTTGCTTTCATTAACACAGAAAGCCTGTATATTGTAAAATAGTAAACCCCCCTTTTTCACCTGACTCGATTTCTCCTCCTCTGCTCAGGTACTTTCACTTCTACAACACCGGCCTCCAGAACCAGAGTGTGATGTACTTGCAGGAGAGCCTGGAAGCTGAGCCCACAGTCTTCCTGGATCCAAACACGTTTTCTGATGATGGGACGGTTGCCCTGCGAGGTAAGAGATGAAAATTAACTTTATTATTTTGTGTGATAATGTTGTTTGATATGGTATAAAAATAGAATCTGTGATGTCCAAAGATACTTAGCTATTTATAGTATCCACACTGACGGCCAAATAAATAATTTAACGTCGCTGTTATCTGATATTCTATTTATGTCTCTCCTCCTTTGAGGCTATGCATTCTCTGAGGATGGGGAGTACTTGGCGTACGGCACCAGTGCCAGCGGGTCCGACTGGGTGGAGATCCAGTTCCTAGGGGTTGAAGGTGCCACGCCTCTCGAGGACCGCCTGGAGCGAGTCAAGTTTAGCTGCATGTCCTGGACCCATGATGGGAAGGGGCTTTTCTACAACTCCTACCCTGAACAAAAGGGCAAGAGCGATGGTGAGATCCAGATGTAACTTTCCCTCTGCCCTCACACAGCTTTGTTTTATCACTGATCTTTCTGCAGTACAAACCCTCTCACTTTGCTTCTCCTCTCTACTCTCATCATGTATTTTACTGTCACCACTGGGGGGTGGTGATGAATCTAAACCCTGTTGTCTCTGTTAGGCACTGAAACCTCCACCAACCTGCACCAGAAGCTGTACTTCCACGTCCTGGGGACCCCGCAGTCCGAGGACGTGCTGTGTGCCGAGTTCCCCGACAACCCCAAGTGGATGAGTGGAGCTGAGGTACGACCAGAAGGTTATCTTGCTTCTGAAAAATAAAAGACCTAAGAGGTTGTGTTGTTTATTGATGTACGACACTGTGCACTGCAGGTATCAGATGACGGGAGATATTTGCTGCTGTCCATCAGGGAAGGTTGTGATCCAGTCAACAGACTGTGGTACTGTGATCTTAAGACCACTCCTCAGGGTATTACAGGTACGTTATGCCCAACTGTTTATTAAGCTTTTCAACATTTAAATTTATAAACTGTGACAACTAAACTACAAATATAGCTTTGGTTTGTGTTTATTGTGCCTGTTCAGCACCTTCTTATTTATATATAATATTTTCCCCTGGCATTTTCAGGCTTGATTTGACAGCCAAGTAGGATCTGAACCAGGGTTGCTTCAGTAATGATTCGCCTTCTTCACAGGATTAAAACACTCCTTATGTTCCAGGACTTTTGCCGTGGGTGAAGCTGATCGACAACTTTGACGCCGAGTACGAGTATGTGACCAACGAGGGCACGTTGTTCACTTTCAAGACGAACCTGGAAGCCCCACGTTATCGCCTCATCAACATCGACTTTGCCTCGCCTGCCCAGAGCAGCTGGAAGGAGCTCATCCCTCAGCACGACAAGGACGTTATCGGTCAGTTGCTGCCATACTCACATTAACTGTATTACTAAAACATCATCTGAGATTCTTAACTTCTTACCCATCGTCTTTCCTTTGGCACGTGTCGCCCACAGTGTTCGCCACCTGTACGTACTCGAGCTTCCTGTTTGTGTGTTTCCTCCACGACGTGAAGAACGTGTTGAAAATGTACCGTCTGAGCTCAGGGGAGGAGCTTAGGACCTTCCCCCTGGACGTGGGCTCTGTGGTGGGCTTCACCGGACGGAAGAGAGACTCTGAGATCTTCTACTATTTCACGTCTTTCCTCTCTCCAGGTAACGCTATCCGCTAGTTTTCAGAGACACAGTGTGATGATAAAGCCGCTAAAATGAAAACTGGATTGTACTGACTGAGTGGGACTTATTTGATCTTGCAGCAGCGATCGTGTGGTTTGATTTCTGGGTTACATGTTTCCCACATATTGTATTGAACAAATGAAATGATGCTTTTCCTTTTTTCCACCCAGCCATCATTTACCACTGCGACCTGACCCAGGAGCCGCTGCAGCCCCACGTCTTCAGAGAGGTCACCGTCAAAGGCTTCAACACCTCCGACTACCAGACCACCCAGGTGACTTGAGAATTGTCTTATTTCAACATTTTATTTCTGGCAAGCAATTTCTATTTTTCTTTTTGTGTTCCTAATAACTGAAGTGGTCCCTGAGACATTTAAAGGAAACGTGTTTACATCCAGTTGTTCGCGACAGCCGACCTCGACACAGTTTTTCTAAAGCAACGACTCGATGTTTGAAAGGTATTAATCGAGTTGTCAGGAGAGGAAAAAACGCAGCCGACACGTGTGCTGGACCAGAACAAATCCCTCTTAGTCTGTTGATGCGTGACAGGAGGTGTTTTCAAACTGCCTAATGTCATATTCCTCAACTTTCAAACAGCTCTTTAATATGTTTTATTATTCAAATGAAAGCAGTTCAGCCTATAATACAGTTTCTCCGAATCTGATTCATTGTTTGATCCCTACTGAGGACAGTGAATAACATTGTAAATGTGAAAAAACGGAGGCACTGAGGACAGGACTGTTATTGTGCCTCCTTTCTACTCCTCTTCTCGAGGACAGAAGAATCCAAGATAAAGCTTTGTTGTCCTTGAACGGTTCCTGACAGCCTGTCCATGTTTTTTCCAGATCTTCTATCCCTCCAAGGACGGCACTCAAATCCCCATGTTCATCGTTCACAAGAAGGGCATCAAGCTGGACGGCTCCCATCCAGGTTTCCTGTACGGCTACGGGGGCTTCAACATCTCCATCACACCGAGCTTCAGCGTCTCCCGCCTCATCTTCGTCAGACATCTCGGGGGAGTCCTCGCTGTCGCCAACATCAGAGGAGGAGGAGAGTATGGGGAGACCTGGCACAAAGGTGAGGCTGAACAGGTGATAGATACTACATCGGATCACGTGACCGGTTTGTGCGCGTTAATAACGTTTTGCCGCCACTTCTCCGCTGGTAGTCGAGTTGAGGTTGAAAATAATCCCAGAGTTTTATTCAAAAATAAAACAGGTCCAGCAGCGTTATTTGTCAAGTCAGGCTCATCCATCCATGAAGCACAAACCTCTCATTTACATACTTCCACTCTGTGCTTTTCTCTTGTAGCTGGCATGTTGGCCAACAAGCAGAACTGCTTCACAGATTTCCAGTGTGCAGCGGAGTATCTCGTCAAGGAGGGATACACCTCCCCTTCCAAACTCACTATCAACGGAGGCTCCAATGGGGGTCTGCTCGTGGGTATGTATGCTGCCGCCGGCTGAAGATCAACATTAACGCGAGTTTGAGCTGCACAGTGATCAGCCGATGACGTGTCTGACTGCTTCCTCTCTCAGCCGCCTGCGTGAACCAGCGGCCGGAGCTGTTCGGCTGCGCTGTGGCTCAGGTCGGCGTCATGGACATGCTGAAGTTCCACAAGTTCACCATCGGCCACGCCTGGACCACGGACTTCGGCTGTTCAGAAGACAAAAAGCAGTTTGATTGGCTCATGAAGTAGGTGCTCCCAGAACGAGTTGAAGTCAAATACTGGAAGAAGCATTTCATCTTTTAATGTCTAATTAAACTTTTACCAGAACAGTCGTCTTATGAAATAAATAATACATTTACATTATTAGTGAAAAAGGTAGCCACTGTTTATCATTTCTAACTTTCCACACCTTCTTTGCCGCAGATACTCCCCGCTCCATAACATCCGCATCCCAGAAGGCAATGGGGTCCAGTACCCCGCAGTGCTCCTGCTCACCGGTGACCACGACGACCGCGTGGTGCCCCTCCACTCTCTGAAATACATCGCCACCCTGCAGCACATCGTCGGCCGCAGCTCCAAGCAGACGAACCCCCTGTTCATCCTCGTGGACACAAAGTCGGGCCACGGCGCCGGCAAACCCACCAGCAAGGTCATCCAGGAGGTGGCGGACACCTACGCCTTCATCGCTCGCTGTCTCAAGATCTCCTGGGTCAAATAACGTTTTTCTTTGGCACTCAAAATCATCTTTTGGAATACGGTTCACTTTCTTTACTTAACTTTACAGCAGCACTTGCTTATGTTTACCAATGTTTCACTATGTTATGTTTCACAATGTTTCACTATATCTTTAGTCCTGGTCATATTTGTAGTCCTTTTAAAACCAAGCGACTACAGTTACAGTGGTGGGTGTGTCAAACAGAGGCTCACCTTCACAGTTACAGCAATCAGCCAATCACAGTCCTGAGGTTTAAGTGGCAAACGTTTATTTGAATTTGATCATTTCCGCTCCAACATGATGCGTATTATTTATTTTTGGAAAGGATGTTGAATGGTATTGGGTTGTAGGATTCTGACAAGACAGTGTTGTGCAAATGAGAAAACTGCCGTAGCTGACAGTATTGCTGTGGGTGTGTGTGTGTGTGTGTGTGTGTGTGTGTGAGATGACGTGAGTGTGTGTGTTCAAATGTCAGTCCCTACATTTCTTTCAGACTGATGATGATTTCTACCTCTTGACATGTGCTGATTGTTTACCTTCGAAAGGGAACAGGACACAATGCCACAACTACAATAAATCAACTTTTTAAACAGTGGATTTGTTCCTGTCCGTTTATTATTTTTAGAAAAACGACACTGAAAGAGACCGAAGTTGTAGTTTTTTGTCTTCAGCTGCTGGTGTTTTTGTGAGTGTAGGTGTCCAGTCGTCCACCAGGGGGCAGTCGCTGCGACACTGAGCAGCACGTGCAGCAGGAGCAGAAAGTGAGGGTGGTCTGACAATGGGCCCCATGTGGGTTACTCAACATACATGTTTTGTATTGAAGAACCTCACTGATGCTCCACTCTCCTGTTGATAGAGGTAACACTTCAGAGAAATTCCTTTCACAAATGATTTCCTCTATTTAACCACTTATGTGACGATGATTATATTTAACTTAAATTCATAAATATAAATGAAAAGTGCTTTAGTTTTAGTTAGATGTAAACAACTTCCTGTTTTATTTTCCTGCATGAATGAGTATTTGAAGTGTCTTCAAATGACAGATCTTCATTCTCATTTCTCTCTAAATTAAACATTTTGTTTAAACATTTCAACCAGTTGGAGACATTTGAGAAAAATACAGTTCGGCCTTGACGTCACGGAACAAGCTTCAAACGTTTGATAAATTCATCTGAGCTCAACTGGGAAAATGATTTTGTTTTAGAGGCTTTTTTCATGATTCAAGGAAACAAAAGCTCACAGCAAAAGAACTTGAGAATTCTTCTTCTCGTCAAAACGTCACTTCCTTAGTTTGAATTTGAACTTTGAGATGATATAAAACAAACTTCCCATTTTCTTTTCAAATAAGAAATAAAACATTGCAAAACAAGATACGGTGATGAATTTAACATTTAAACGAGGTAAATAGATCTCTCTCAATTCAGTCCTACACAAAACTGAATTTGATGTCCTTCTTTCAAAACCAACTTGGTAACAGAACACAGAGAACCAAAGAAAACATAACAAATTCTGACATCTGAATCCATAGACACACACATAAAACACATTAAGAATTACATCAATTAAATCTCTTGCACAGTTTAATTTTGACCAGAAAAAAGGCAAATTTACTCATCTGGTACAAACATAAATAATTGATCAAATATAGGCCTGAGTTCAAGCGTGCATGAGAGTCTAGTGAACCACCAGGCGGCGCTGTGCAGCCCTGTGACACTGCAGCAGGCCCAGAGAGACTGATGAGTCTGAGCCTGATGATAAACCAAATATATATATAACAAAAAACATTTCACCTTATCTGGACCTGACGTCATCTTGTTTATTATAAATCATTTGTTATAGATCATATGTTATAAGTTATAGATTATACATGATCGATTATAGATTACATGGTATATGTTATAAATTATATATTATATGTTACACATTATATATTATACATTACAGACTGTCTCAATTACTTAACGTGAGAGATTCTAAATTATAATATTTAATAATATTTATATTTGTCCACACGTGAGATGAAGTATGAAGTTTTAATGCTCCTGGCTTCTGATTGGCTGACACGTTTGAAGACGCTCAAAGATATCCAATGAGCACACACCTGTGGCCGTGCTGAAATATCAATGCGCCGACCGGAAACGGAGGGACTATATGAGGGACTATATTCCTCAGCGGATGGGTAACGATTTAATTAATTCCTAACGACACGTCGCGGGTTTAATAATTTTTAGATGATTGGTTTGTTTTCTGTGGAGGAAGTTTTCAACCCGAGGAGACGAGAAGAGCAAATATTCAACTACATCCAACTTTTCTTTAAAGTAATAAAATTCAGTTTTAAAGAAGCAACATGGAAAACCACTCACATGGGGCCAGAATATTTACTCTTTATATTTACTCCTAAATAAATGAAATATTTCAATCCCTATGACAAATGTGTTATCTTTATTATTATTAATATTATTGTTGTTGTTGTTCTTCTTAATATTATTATTATTACAGCTGGTTTTAGTGTCCTCTTGAGTAGAAAGGTTATTCATTTGTGTCGTGATTTACAGAACAGATCGACTTTGTCAGTTTAAGATTCTTTCAAAAAATATTTTCTTAAACTTTTCTGAAATAGCTTGAGGCCTAAAAACCCATCCAGGTCTCATGGGGGGGGGGGGGGGGGGGGGGGTGTTGCACGTGATTGGTCCCTTTGAGACAAAGACCCTGTAACATTGTCCAATAATCACTCATGTTTACACTGAACCACACAAACCGGTACTTTGCCGCCTCTGTGTGTGATCGCATGTCTTTCCCGGAAACAGAGGCGTGACCTGGGCCCCCTGTCCCGCCATGTTGGCTCTGCTCAAAGCTAAAGGGACTTCAGGGTCTGCAGCGTTTAAATTCTATTCCCTTAGCTCCTATATCAGCTGATCCAGGGTCAGTGGTGGCCACCGCAGGAGAAGTGAGTGCACGAGGAGCAGATGTCAGATCAGTGAGGAAGGTTTGATGAAGAGGATAATTACCAACATTTAGATTGAGGGGTGGAAACCTCCTGAAGGAAGGTTTCATACTTGTTCTGGAAATGAAAGGGACAGTGTATTTACTGTGGGTTTGAATGGAGGATAAAGAGGGTGCTGGGTGGGGGTGGGGGGTGGAGTATTGATCTTTATCAACAAGGGACAGAGGTGGGGGGATGGCAGGGAGCCCGCAGGGGGGGGGGGGGGGTACATGGTGTGAAGAGCAGTGATAAGCTCAGAGACAAGCAGAGGGTCTTCTAACGTCCACTCAGTGTTGAGCTGAAAACCCTGAAACTGCAGCTTCAACCTCCTCCTCCCCTCAGGACCAGTGGGTTGAGCTCAGAGCTGCAGGAGCGGATCTGAAAATGCTCCTCATCCCTGCAGGCTCACTTCTGTGGAGACGCTTTAAATCTGCCTCCTCTTCCTCCTCCTCCTCCACCTCCTCCTCCACCACCACCGCAGCTGCTGCAGCTTCTGTTACAGCTTCACCATAAAATATTCATCCATGGAAAGTCTCTCTTTGATTCCAGCGCGGTCACTGTGGCGTCCACGCAGGTTCACAAGTCGCGCAGCCTGAACATGTAACTCAAACCCCAGCGTCGGTGTGAAGGCTCCAGGTCCTGCGAGGCGACACCTTCCCTCCACATTCGCTCCAGCAGCGGGACGCAGAGAGAGCGCACTGCTCCGCCGGGGCCATCGCATCATCCACGGGGGGAAACAGGGAGGATGTCCGCTCCTACAGGTGAGGCACTTGTTTTTTAAACTCTCTACAGAAACGCTCCTGTTTGGGTTTATTCGTCTTTACTCTGCACACACGTGGTGTTTAGCTGCACAATCTGCTCCCACTGATCCAAATGCACAGATTGACTGGTTCTCGTGCCACAGACACTCAGTGAAGTTATGGATCCATTAATGCGCCTTTAATAAACCTATAATTTAACAGGGGTGGATTTAACCACGTGCAAACTTCAAGACCCTATAATAAAGAAATGAGGATGAAAACCACCTGTTAATCAAATGTGATCGATCTGCTCCAGGATCGATGCTAAAGCTGTTGCACGAGTATTAAAGGATCTTTGATGAGATCTTTCGTTAAAGGGACGAATCCCTCATCGGCTCCGAAGCCTCGTTCGGGCGTCAGTTCAACTTTGAACAGGTCCAGTGAAGCTCCGGGGAGAAACACGTGAAAACACACGGACCTGAGGAATCCGAGGGAAACGAAACGAATCTAATAAAGCGCTGAAACGAGGATATTCGTGCGTCCTTTGTGCGCATTTTTTTGTGCGCACCGGCTGCACAGGCGCTTCTTCTCCACCCCCCCCCCCTCCTCTCTCTCTCTGTGACGTCAGCGATACGTTCATTCACACATTTCCAGGCTGTTTAGTCCTGTCGGAGCACACAGAGGAATTTAAGGACAGAGAGGAGCACGTGGTTTAGTAGAACATTGACTCACCTCGGTGATCGTCCTCGTTGTTGTTGGGTGGATCTGAGACATTGAGACGAAGGAGCACAGTCCTCATTTTCTTAAAAATGTGTCGGAGTGAAAAGCTCTTGTAAAAAACGTGTAGTTCTGCCGAAGAGATGTTTAATTATCACGTGAAATGTGATTTTAAACGAGTGGTTCAGTGGCGTTTTGGTGAAATGCAGAGTGCAGGAAAAGGCACCACAGAGACGTGTGGGTCACCTTTGTGGTCCAGTATGGAGCACATGCTTCACGTGAGAGGTTTTAAACTCCTTTTATTCGTTGGTTGAAAATATTTCCAAACGAAATTCGTGAATATGTCCAAGAAACAACTTTGATTTAGACGAAAGTTATTATTCTTCTTCCTTCCCCAGAGCAGGAGGCAGAGGCTGTGAGAGGATGTGGTTTGAAGCTGCAGTGACAGAGGCCGGATCAGAATTAAAAACATGATAAACTCGTCGTTTAATTGATGTTTTGTGAGATGAAAACCTGTGTGTCGCATGAAGCTGCTTCCTGAGCACAACTCTGTTTACACTTTCTTGTGGAAGGTTGTAAAAAGTGAGGGATTGGGGGCTGGAATGCATGAAGTGAACGACAAATAACCCCCCCCACACACACACACCACCACCCCTCCACTAAAAAGGAGAAAGAAAGGAGGAAAGAGAGAGAGAGGAACCCAGTGAACCCTTTGAACTGCATTGACAGCAAACGCTGGGCTAAAGGCAAATTTCCTCTGGGAGCCTACAGGGTGAGGAGTGGGGGTTGGGTGAGGTTAGCTGGGGTGAGGGAGTCTAAAGTCTGCTCAGGGAAGTTGGTATTCACACAGCTCAGGAATCTGTGTGTGTGGCACCGGGGTTCAATCATCACGACCAACCACTTTCTGCTCAAGACTCAGAGATGAGACCGAGTTCAGTTTGCAGAGATTTGACCTCCGAGGCTTTTTTATTCACTTCTTGGATAATTCACTGAAACAAGTAAATAGTTTGAGCCTCAGCTTTTCAAATGGAGACTTGTGTGTTGGGTTAAATCTAAATCTTTGTGAATTCACTATGATTTACAGTTGATATTCTATTTACAAAACCAAAAAGAAAAATCTGTATTCAAAAATGGTTTCAATGGATAAATGATTTTTTATTTTCTGTTTAGTGTCTCAGTTGTATTTCCTCATCTGACATAAGTTTGATAAAAACACCAGAAGTTAGATTTGAACAAGTCTAGAACATTTTTAATATGAATAATTATGATATTTGTTGTATCTAATTAATCTATTCAGGTATTGTCAAACCAAAGAAAACCTGCACACTCTTAACAGAGATTCATTCATTCATTCATTCAATCAATCAATCAATCGTTTTATTTCATCATGACTGGACTTTTCATACAGGCAGAAATGTGACGTTTAAACTTACATTACAAGCTTTTATTATCAAAGCTTTTAGGCCAGTTCATTGCAAAACATACAAGAAGTTGCTCTTTTGTCCAATTCATTTGTAAATTAATAGAAAATAAGAGAACTGATTAACGTGAAGTAACAAACTACATTTAAAACTGTTTTACCCTGCAGCAGTTTGTCTCACAGTGAAACAAATAAAAAAGTAGATATGGACTAAAATGTCTTGTCCCTTGATCAAGCATGGGTCTGTTCACTGTTTTGCAGAAATCCATATGAACAGTTTCTGGTTTTGTTTGATCCTAAATAGAAGCAGAAGAAACGATTGATCGGAAGTTAAAATAAGTATAAAAAAACCAGCAGCATGAAGACAAATAAAAAGTATGACATTTATTTTCAGTTCGTTTAAAAAATAGGCCCATTCATTCTCAGGTTACTAATATGAGTTCCCTAACTTTTAGTTAAGTTCATTTGAGAAACTCCTCTTCTCAAACCTTCACTGTATTTCTTCCTAAATAGAAAAGTGAAAAAAAACCATAGATCTTCATTTAAAAGACGTTATATAAAAATATAATAATCGTGTCCTGTTAATGCACGACTGTGGATGTCTCTTGGTCACTTGGTGAATAAAAGAAATCTGTACAGTAAAATATGAAAAACAATCTCATCACACAGCGACACGGTTTAATGAAAAATAACGAAAACGAAAGCTAAAACTTTTAATTTGATGTAAAGTCAGTTTCTTTCCTCTTTGTTACAAAACCTCTTGTGAAAAAATGTTGGATGGATAAAAGAAAACTGAGTTAAAATAAGTCAGAAGTTGTAAAGTTAATAAAAAGGCGACTCGTGTTTGTTATAAAACAAGAATAACAAAGGAACGTAGATGCACTTTTAGTTTACATATATGTCATTTCACTTCCTTTACTTTCTTTTCAATATTTCATATAGAGAGTTGATGATTTAATTCTCTTCTCCACAAGGAGAAAAGTGGAAAAAAGACTGAAACTAGTTGAAACAAATTTAATAAAACAATCTCATCCAGTAGCATTCGGCCAAATAAAATAACAAACAATAAAAAAACAATGTAAAAGAACTTGTTCTTTGCAAATGTTCTTCTGAAAAGTTGCTCTTTTCAGTCCATGTGTTTGTCTCCATGATAAAACAGTGGAAACATAATCTGATTTGAAGTTAAAACTGGTTTTAAAACTATTTGATCCTCCAGTTTAACAGCAAATATTAAGGTGGATGTAAAGTATAACTTCCAGCTGGTGTTACAACTAACAACAGAAAAGAAAAGTTCAAAGTTTCCTTACAACTAAAATAGATTTGGGATGTTTCCCTTTCACTCGACAAATGACTTAAAAAGTTGTTCACTCTGAGTTTAAGTATTTTAAAATCTCCTCATGTTGGTGTTTCCGCTGCTTCTTGTGACAAACAGGCTCATCCACGTTGGGCTCCTCTCGTCATGAGCCTGCACACACGTCAGTGTGATTTCCACTGACGTGTCCTAATCAGAAAGCTCCTGTCAGGATATGAGTGAGTGGATGACATCTGACACTGGCATCCAACCCTGTGACCCAAACAATAATTCCTCTGGCCACTGCGGAGGCCTCCTCCTCTGCAAGCATCTTCAAAATCAGGGCCTCCTCGCGGGGGTGGGGGGGCTGGGATGGATGGGATTGGGGGTAGGGGGCAGAAAGCGCGTGAATTCCAGAGGGTGGGCTCTGCGGCCCCGGTGGGTGGAGATGGGGCTTGTTGTTGTTTCATTCCTCCAACGTGTTTTCCCCCCTCTTCTCCTCATACCCGGGAATAACCCCCCTTGACAAACGTGCCACCAGGGGAGATGTGAGATAAGATGGGGAGGGTCTCAGTGAACGGAGCGTGTTCTCCAGGCCTGTTGTTATTGATCTTGTGTGTGGTCTCACCAGAGCTGATGGTGGTGGACATGTCATCTGAATCAGCAGTGAGAGGGGCAGTGCTGTTTAAACCTCTGCAACACTTTCACTTTAAATGTTTTCAATGGAATAAGGTACATTCTATGATGTACTGTAGTTTTGAGCATCAATAAAGTAACAAGTTTGATTAATAATGGCTGTTTTTTGCCTTATTAAAGTTACTGAAAATAATCTGAGGTCTTCTATCTGCTGTTTCTTTGTGCTTTTGAAATGCAGAATTGAAAACAAGCTACAGGCCAACTCCTGCCTCAGCTTACAGGCTCGCTCTATATTCTTAAAAACTACATCCAAATGTCCTCAGCCCAAAGGATTGATTTCCCATTGACAGCTTCGCGTCACAGGACCGAACACATCAGTTTCCCCATTTGTTTTTCTCGAGGGTTTTTTTTCCGTCACATTCCAAAGCTGTGAGTTCAGCTCTCCTCTGGTGCCCACTAGGATGCTGGGAGGTAACTGGTCGTATATGTGGGGAACACGAGCTGCAGCAACAACAAGTCCGTGCATGGAAACGCGAAGAGAAAGTGATCACGTACAGTTTACTTCGTGTTGTTCTCAAGTTATTCTAAATTTTGAGTAACAGTAAATTCTCTCTCTGTTGTTTATTTATTTCATATGTTGAGCTCAAGTTTTTAAACCATTTAAGAGCAGAGTTGCTTGTATCTGCAGTCAGATGTCAGTGGGTTGAATAACACCACAGATTGTGGTATTGGGAGTTTACTTTGTATCTTCCAAATCATTTCATGTTCTATGCTTGTGTAATAAATATCTGAGCGGAACATGTAGATAGATAGATAGATAGACAGATAGATAGATAGAAAGTCAAGGGCATTGCACATAGAGCAAATAACAAGAGACTAAATACAAAAGATGACAAACTATGAATAAGAGACAAGCGTGCAAAATTGCAGTAGTGGTTTGCAAAGGCAAAAATAGGAATATGACTAAAATAAATGTGAATATACGGTGCAGGAGTAGTCAGAGAGTTTTGGTGGAGACAGAAACTACAGGCTCCTGGTTTTGAGAGTTCACCGTTTGACAGAGGTGCAGGTGTATGATTCTCTCTGTGTTTTAGAGAGGGAGCGTTTTTTTGTGACTGTAGGTTATTCGTTGAACTTTGGTTGTGATTTGTGTAAGACGTCATGTTGATGACGTGGGACAGATGTTTCCCCACTGTAAGGGTGTTTCCTGTTAGCTGGGAGCTAGCAAATTAAGCAATTGTTGGTGTAATGTGCAGATTTGTTTCTCTACTCACATGTTGCAGGTCCATGAAGCACAAAACACAAAACACGGGACACACAGATACCATTTGAAGACAGAACTAGATCAGCTTCATCGTGTATTTAAAATCATTGATTTATTTTTGTTGCAATGGTTTAATCTATTATTTCCTTGTTTGATCTGCTGACATGACCTCAAACCTATTAAATCTCAGAGCTGATTAAAATGTACGATGATCCCAGCTTGCTCCAAGATTACAGTAACGGTGAATATACAATAGAGTACAATAGAATAAAATAGGGGAAATAAATAATATAAAGTGTATTATGAGTGACAATAAAACATAAAGAGTAATGCAGAACCAGTGCCTTATAGAAATAAAAATACAAATAAAATGAGTTATGTGAGACAGTAAACTATTACTAAAGCTTCAAGAGAAAGGAGTAGTGTTAATGATAATAGGAGAAAGTAACATGGAAGTAATATTGCACATATTGAACATAATATGATGCAATATGTAGTAATATTGCAGATGAGTAGTAATACTGCACATACAAAAGTGTTATTACACATTAAAAAAGTAATATTACACATTATATAGAACAGTATATGATGCTAAACGTTGTACGATTGCACATGACCCAAAGTAATATTGCACATAGTGTGTAGTAGCCTAATGTTGTTGTGTTGCAATATGTGACGGTTGTATTTCCTAATCACGCGACACGTCGTTGTTGGCGGTTGCGGGTGCGACTCCCCTCTTCCCGGGAATCGCGGGGCAAGGGGAGCGAGTCGCGAGGGAGCGTGTAATTGGCGGAGTCACGTGTTCTCGCGACGGGAACGGGCACAGCCAGCTCGCGAGCGAATGAGAGCGAAGGGAGAGAGAGAGAGAGAGAGAGAGAGAGAGAGAGAGAGAGAGAGAGAGAGAGAGAGAGAGAGAGAGAGAGAGAGAGAGAGATCAGTACAGAGGTTGGTGTGAGTGGAGAGGGGGATCGAAGGGACGAGAGAGAGACATGATCGACGGACCTGGAGGCAGAACGCACCTCGTACCATGCGAGCGGAACTGGTGACCGATGGGATCGAGGATGTCGGATTAATGGTGACCGCCGCAGCCCGTTTTCGCAGAGGAAGCTTCTCTAACGCAACTTGGGCGCAGAGGGTCCGCGGGGAAACATGGCCGAAGGTTATAAATCTGCAATTATTACCACTATCATTATTTATTCCTTCCTTCTATTCCTCTGCCGCGCTCATAGTTTCTCTCTCTCTCTCTCTCTCTCTCTCCCTGAATCTGCTACGCGCGTGGAAGTAAAGGGGGAGGAGGAGGAGGAGAGGGAGGAGTGGTAGTAGTAGAGGAGGAAGAGAAGAGAGGAGGAGGAGGGGGAGGAGGGGGGGGCAAGGTGCAACGTGATTATTGTTCCTTTCACACGTTAAAAAAAAAAAAAATCTACGACCTGAACCTCCAGTGACGGAGGAGAGAGCGAGTTTCTCTGCATGCATTTGTCAGAGCTGTACAGTAGCTCGAGGAAGCATGTGTGTGTGCGTGTGACTGTGCGTGTGTGTGTGTGTGTGTGTGTGTGTGTGTACACCTGCCTTCTGGATCCCATGCAGCACACTGCACTGCTGTGAGACGCAGCCCTGCACGAGTGGACCTGTGCGCGAGCCAGAGGCAGACATCTGTCATGGAGAAATAAAGGACTTTCTTTAGAGAGAGAGAGAGAGAGAGAGAGAGAGAGAGTGAGAGAGAGAGAGAGAGAGAGAGTGTGTGTGTGTGTGTGTGTGTGTGTGTGCGCGTGCCTTGATGCACGCAGGATCAGAGCACCACGAGCCCCGGTGTGATGGCTGGAACAGTAGCACACAGGAAACCTTCGTGTTTGCAAGTGCTTGGGGATTCCCCCCTTCCCCTCCACACACGCCTCTTGAAGTTTTAACACTGTTTAACTTATATAAAACAGTGTGCGCGCATGCACGGAGGTTGGCCCCCTGTGATCCAAGGTCTGTGTGTGTGTGTGTGTGTGTGTGGAATGATCCTAACCCGCTTCCTCGCCCCCTTGCTTCCAGGAGGGCCGGGTAAAGGTGGCGGAGAAGACCCCGCCGCCGAGCAGGAGGACCGGCCTCGGCCTCAGGTCCTGTCGGGAACGGGCTTCTGCAAGTGGTTCAACGTCCGGATGGGCTTTGGATTTATCTCATTGACGAGCAGCGACGGGAGCCTCGTCGAGCCGCCTCTGGATGTTTTCGTCCACCAAGTAAGAACAAACACACACATTAAGCACGTTGCAATATCCAATGTGCACAATCTGCTTTGCGCACTGGCCTCCTCCAGGATGTGGTTTGTTTTTTTGGGATACGCGCAAAAGCAGCGAATTACGCACAGTTCCTATGAACACGTTCCCTGTCACTCCTCCAAGGCCCCCCTCGCTCTCCCTCGGTCTTTATTTTGCATGTCAGGCAACATCCGGATGTTTTGCATTGTTCCACACGTTACTGTGTGATCACATGTCGTGCACGGGCCTGAAGAAAGAAAAGAACAACAACACGTTGGGTTTCCTCTTCGAGCCACATGCGTCCAGCGCCGTCCCTCCCCCCTGCACGGCCCCAGCTTCCCTCCTGCTTTGTGAAACGTCATGTGGCTGTGACGGTTAGTTCCACACGTTGGGGCCCGAACTACACAACAGAGCGTCCCCTCAGATCAGGTTGTGATCTCGGAGGCTGCAGGTTGTGTGTTGCTGAACGTCCTCTCCTCACTGGAGTGACCTGCAGCCTGGTCTCTCCTTTCTCCCCCCACTGTTGATTTATTGTGCATGGAGTTCATTTCAGAGGCCTTGTTTTCGACTTATTCGTCCCTCCCTTCTTCCAGCTCCTCCCCCCCCCCCCTCCTGTTAAATCACCCCTTTACAGTACCATAAAGTGGCTTTAAAATACAGGGGGAGGAGGAAGGAGTGAGTGAGCATGAGGAGGATCTCTGTGTTGACACCCTCCCCTGAGGTTTCACTGGATGTTGTGCTGAGCAGTCGGGTTCTGGCACTGATCAATTTCCTCATCGGCCCCTTTCTCTGAGGTTGAACTTCGATATCTGTGGTGCGATTGCATCGTTTAAAGTTGCCGGACAACCCAAAATTAGCAAATTGACTTTTTGAGTTAGGATTGTTTTTCTGGTCTAATGATGTTATTGTGCCAGTTTGCTCTGATGAAATTGGACCCGTGACTCTGCTGCGTTTAATATGTCTCTGTGATATTTGTCAAAGCATTCACTCTCCCTTATTTTTAAATATATTTGAATTAACCAATGACTTTATTTTTTATTTGACATTTATCCTGACATTGATAGAGTCATTAACCACCTCCACTAAGGAAGTTCTGTTTTTGTTTGTTTGATAGTTAACAGGATTATGGACGGATTTCCACAGAACTTGGTAAACGGATGCTGAATGATTCAGAGAAGAACTTTTCATTGTTTTCTCAGAGAATAATTCATGGATCATGATACAAACACATCTGGCATGTTTAGATGACGGATATTTACGTGTGTGTGCAATTTGGTGCGGATCAAAATAAAGATTTGGATCTATTGAGTTTAATGTGGTTTCATTTGGGGACTTTTGGGCCTCCGTGCCATTCTAGTTTATTATTATTATTTAATTATTTCGATGATTTAAAAAACAGACATGACATTCAGCTGTCAGATATCGATTTCAGGGTTCACATTTAGTTTAAACTACACGTTGACCTTTTCTGGTTGTTGGCATGAATGTGCATCATCGTGTCCACATCAAATATCGCATTTTTAATTATGATTCATTTGTGAGCGCCGCTGTGAAAATGAGCAGAGGCTGAATCACAGCAGCCGGGTGATGATCAGTTGTGGATCGATACTGTCAGGTCGTGGCTCTGTCGACTGACTCCCCACATGCAGGCTCCACATTTCTCTGCTCCTCGTCAGAGATGTTTTAGCAGTGAATCAGTCGGGGAAGAGGAGGGAGTGGTGGTCTGTAGTCTGGGAACCAGCCTGAAGAGCTGCAGCACAAGTCAAATAAACACGTGTGTGTGTGTCAGAAGCTTGTAGGACGTGGCTGCATGGGCCATGTAGGTTCTTTTCTTTTTTCTAAAGAATGATGTGGCTCAACAGGCTCGGTCCAGGTGTTCTGGTAATAATTAGGTGTAGAGATGAAGTCAGCTTCTGCTCTGAATTATGAGTTTCTTGAATCGTGTGTAGCTAAAGTTTAATTCTTAGAACGTAAAAAATTGTGAATCATTCATGATTGACTAGAATATAATGAATACAATGTTTGTATAGCCCAGTGTCTCTGGCTTCAGCTTGTGTTTACAGTAATGTAAGTGTCGCTCAGCACAAAGAGCAGACGATATGCATTCTCATACCAGGATTTGCATTCATCTCGAGACTCTCATTAACTCTGTCAGTCATTTTGTGTGACTGCTCCTCCTCCTCCTCCTCCTCCTCCTCCTCCTGTGTGTCTGCTGGCAGCCGGGAGTCATTCAGACATATAGATGATATTTCCGGGTGTTTACGTTTGTGTTCGCTTGGCTTCAGGATCAGAGTGTGAATGTTGTAATGCTTTTGTGCGGCTGCAATTGAAGCTGATATTTTTTTTCTGTATTGATAAATCAGATCAGACCCCCCCCCACACACATCATCTCTGTCAGACATATTATTTTTGCATAAATCCATTAATTCTATTTTATTTTATTTCTGTTGTCCTGGGAGAGGGATCCCTCACATGTGACTCTCCCTATGGTTTCCTTTTTTGTACCTAAGACCCATGAGGCTAATTGTAATTTGTGAATATGTGCTACACAATTAACATTTAATTGATTATCTGTTTACTCAATTAATCGATTGTTTATAAAAGTGAAAAATGTCCGTCATAATTCCCCAATTCCCCGATGTACCAATGTATTAGAATTGCACTTTCATCCGAAACAGACTCAGTTTCCTTCCATGAATTAAAAAGATAAGGATCTAATCTTTACATTTGAGACACTGCATCGAGCACAAGTTTGACATTTTATCTTTCAAAAGGGAATAAAATGAGTATTTGAGAAACCAGATTGTTGCCGTTAGATTTTCCTCTCATTGATTAATGCTCTAATTGTTGCTGCTGAACATGCAACTGATTGCAGTGAAAGAAACACTTCCAATCAGCGGCAGGCTAACAAGCAATCCTGCATAAACAGGGTCTTATTTTTAAATACACGCTGTTTAAAAAGAGAGAGTTTGACTTGACGGGCGATATTTCCTGCATTTATGATATGAGGTTAGGAGTAATTTCATGCTGAAGAAATACAAAAATAGAGCCTTGGAAAGACAACAGAGTTATTCCTGACCCTGAAATGCACGAGAGAGAGAGAGAGAGAGAGAGAGAGAGAGAGAGAGAGAGAGAGAGAGAGAGAGAGAGGTGTAAGAGCTTTATAGGGAGGGGAAAAGGGAGTATGAGGACAGGAGAAGGGTGGGGGGGGGGATGTGGGAAAAATAAGTGTGGGTGAGGGGTGGGGGGGGGGGTTTGCTAGTGGTAGCCGAGGAGGAAAACATGAGCAAGAGGTTGGAAAAAGACGAAGGGCAGGATGTAAGAGAGGGTGTGTGTGTGTGTGTGTGTGTGTGTGTGTGTGTGTGTGTGTGTGTGTGTGTGTGTGTGTGTGTGTGTGTGTGTGTGAGTCAGCGAGAGGGTCCCCGCCCGACCACGAGTTCTCTTCCTGGGAGGGCTCTTCATCAGAGCTCCTATCTGATCATTTCCTTTTGGAAGGTGAGCGCGTGCGCGAGGGAGCGAGCGGGCGGGCGAGCGAGAGTAATTAAGCTTCTTCACCCGCTCCAGCCTTCTGCTCAGTGATTCTACACACAGGCCATTTCATTATCTCTGTTTGTCAACCCCTTTCTCTACCTGCACTCACCACGTCCCGTCCCCCCCCCCCCTGTGTGTAAAGTGTGTGTTGTGTGCGTGCATGTGAGTTCCTGCTAGGACATGGGGGAGTGTGTGTGCGTGTGTAGGGGGGGTGCACTCTTTCCCTCTCTCTCTCCTCAGGCATTCTTTAAAAGAGGAATTTCTTTAAAGACAAAAAGGCAGGAGGGTTGGGTGGGGTGAAGGGGTGTGTGGCGGTGAGGTGGGGGGCTGCTTGCCCTTTGTCGGTAATCAGTTTGAAATGTTGAACAGTTTGCTGCTGCTGTGGTTATTCTCCTGAAACCTCCAGAGAGTGTGAGTGTGTGTGTGTGTGTGTGTGTGTGTGTGTGTGTGTGTGTGTGTGTGTGTGTGTTCAATTTATGGAGCCTCTGAGAGTAGGTGTGTGTGTGTGTGGTTCTTGAACAACCAGGTAGTCGATGTCTACATGTGTGAGCCGTTCGAAGATGTTTTTGTTTTTTTTGAGTGTGTGTGCGTATGCGTGTGTGAGTGCACGAGGGAGAGTGTGTGTTTTGTGTAGCGAGGTTAAAGTGGGCCCCTAGTGAGATTAACCTCTGGTCCGTGTCACCGTTTGGCATGCAGGCCCCACCCATCTCTGCCTCCAGATAGCAAGTATCAGGCTTTGTCTCTCCTGCAGCCACACTATCCCCCCACCCACCAACCCACCCGCCCTCCTCCTCCTCCTCCTCCTCCGCCTCCACCACCCAACCCACCCTTCTCTTCTGCACATCAAAGAACGCAAGAGAAGAAGAAAGAGTAGTCACATGACTTCCTTTTGAGGAGCCGGCCACATACAGCGGAGCGATTGGTAATTGGAAAGGTGGCGGAGGAGAAAGCAGCGGCACAGGAGCTGAAAACAAGCCGCAGGTCACCTGAAACACAAACAGAAGCCAGTTCAGCTGCACTCTGACATTTGGGCTATTTTATCTGATTAATAAAGCAAGTAACATAAAACATTTGTGTGCGGTCATTTTAAAGTTTTGCATATAAGATAAATAATACAAAATCCCAGAAAAACAATCAAAACCCCAAATAAATAATAGATTTAAAAAAAAGGCACCAAATTCTCAGCTATAAACAATGATCAAAATGATTGCAGACAAATATATATAAAAAATACTCTTTTTTCATCCAGATAAAGGAGTTGATAAGATGGGAAATTGGTAAAAATGGTAAACTAAACTAATGCCTCACAATGTTAGAGCGAGAGAAAATAAATCCTGGCTCTGCACCTTTTGTCCGGATCAATGCCAACATTTAATGGGTTCTTTCTTGGCCCACGTCCCATCCTTCCTCCAGGTTTTTATGTAATCCTGCTGACAAGCAAACCAACAAATAAAGGGGTGACATCACAATCTCCTTGGTAGGGTAGAGAACTTCTTTATATGTAAGAAAGAAAAATAATCGACTATCATATTCCCTCTCAAAACTGTAGAGAAAAGGACAGTAAATACTGTCAGTTTATACATTAAAAATCATGTCCACTGATGAGAAGATAATGTGTGAAGATAAGATGTAAAGGGCCAATGAAAACGTCTGAAGCCAGTTTTTATATCTAAACGTGTTGACGTCCATTTCATCACATATTCCTCGAGCTTATCTTGTAACTTTTGAGTAAAGCAGTTAATGACCCACATCCTCCCTCTGTCACGTCTGACCAACTGTTTGTCATTACATGTTTTCTGTGGCAGTTTGCGGTCATTGCCAAAACAAACACAGGACAAAACAGTAGCTGCTGTTTGTTTGGCTTCTGCAAATGTGGTCGAGTGTAACACAATCAATGAAGCAACGACTTTGATTCGAACCATGTGCTAAAACCACATCGATCTTCAGAACTTAACAAAAGTGCTGCTTAGGATGTGAAAAAATAAGGCTTGTGTTAAAGCAATCGATATTTTGTGAAGGTGATAAAATACGAAAGTTTCAAATGGTCCGAATTGACTTTTTGTGACAAACACCAGTGTTTCCTGAGAGAATGTTGATGCTTTGTCGTCGGGACTCTGTCGTGAATGGGCAGGGTTGTGCGTTTTATCACCCGTCACCTCAGCGAGGCTCATTTCCCCTCTCGTGCTGATAAACGTAGCGAGATGATCGAGTGCCCCCCCCCCCGCAGATCAAATATTTGCCCCGGTCATAATCGGGGGAGGTGGGGTGGGTGGGGGGGGGGGGTGTTGGATGTTGTTAATTTGAGGCACGGGGAAACATGAAGGCTTTTAAGTGTTTGATGGGGGTTGGGAGGGGTTCAGGGGTCAGGGCCACTAATGACAACGTGCTGAGGAGTGCCGGGATGTCAGCGTCACGAGAGAACGGCTCCGTTGGTGGTTTTCCTCGGCGTGTTTGCCAGTTTGTTTTTCTTTTCTCTCCTTTCGCTCGGGCTCCTCTCGCTCCTTTTTCCCCCTCGCCCCTCTTTCTTCTTTGGTGTACACGCGTCCTGTCGGGTTACGTCCATCCGAGCTGATCTGGCCCAGCTTTGTCCACTTAGCATTTCCTGTGTGTAAAAAGCTACTTAATGGCACCACGCCACATGGTGACCGCCATCTCCCTCACCCCGAACACACACACCCTTTTCCTCTTAACGCGAGCTCGATCCGTGGTGATTGGCTCTGTGTGGGCCACCTCTGATTTAAAGCATCCCATAATTAGCCCCTCCATAGCTGTTGGGTCTCCTCTCCACTTCCCCATCCCCTCATGTTACAGCTTCCTGTATTGATTGCTGGGCCCTGGTGATGACGAGGGCCTGGCCAATGAAAAGGAGGGCTATTTCTATCCAGGATGTTGGCGTCCGTATTGATCGCTGCCTCCTTCCTACACACACACACACACACACACACACACACAGAGAGAGAGAGAGCGAGAGAGAGAGAGCTATAGGAAGATATTTATTACATATAAGGAATCTAGAAAGAAAAGTCAAGCAATACTAGAGTTGGTGTCCATTTTGTTGGATCAGTTTCTTCAGTTTTGTAGGGTGTGTTAGTGGGGGGGCTGTGGTGAATGCTGGTGTGGTCCCCCACTCGGGCAGGGGGTGGTGCTGGGATTGGCTTCACTGCTGACCCTCGGGATTTCTGCCGCTGACCTGTGGGGCTCCTTATCAAATGGGGGTTTTGTGCCCGGGTTCCCCTAAAGTCCAGCCACTGATCAGGAGTTGCTCCTCCACTGGAGCTGAACAGAATGTGCTGGAGGCATTTCCATGAACCACCCCCCCCCACCCCCCCTTCCCCCGAACGAGCCCCCTCATCCCGCTATAACCCCCTCCTGCTCCAGGCCACTCCTCCATTTTGTCTTCGCCCTCCCTCTCTCTCTCTCTCTCTCTCCTCTCTCTCTCTCTCTCTCTCTCTCTCTCTCTCTCTCTCTCTCTCTCTCGTTCCCTCTCGTTCCCTCGTTCCTTCTCCCGAGCGCTGCCCTTTCCTGACCTCCGGACGTAAAGTGAAACGGGTCAGGACACCCGCCAGGTCACTGGAGAGGAGGGGACTCGGGTTGCAGGTTCTGATTTGTGAAGTCCTTTTTGTTTTTGTTTATCCACACACACACACACACACACACACACACACACACACACACACACACACACACTCACACACAGGTACATACACATGATGAGCAGACTGAGCTGTCGTGAGCCCCTGCTTCAGAAATTAAACTCTTAAAGACATTAAGGCACGAGTGTGATACCACATCCTATATGGAGAAGGTCTGTGTGTGTGTGTGTGTGTGTGTGTGTGTGTGTGTGTGTGTGTGTGTGTGTGTGTGTGTGTGTGTGTGCATGTGTGTGTTTTCCTGCATTTCTACAGAACAAAAGAGGTTGTGTGGTTTCCTCACTGGTGCATTGTGGGCATTGAGGGGGTTGGAGAGGGGGTAGGGTGCTGAGACAGCCACTCAACTTTGACCTGGAGAGACAAGCTGCTTGTATGAAGACAGGAGAGGAAGAGGAAGAGCTTGTGCTACCAGTCGATGGTTATTCATCATTATTCAGAAAACATTGTGGGTGATGGGTGCAATTCTTTTTTTAGATTTGCTTTTCAGCAATTTGCGCAGCAGGGTTGTCTGTGACTGGGCCGGTTTAATCGTGCTAATCATAAAACGAGTTTAAATCCCAGCGTTCAAACAGCTTGAGGTGCTTGTGTTTTTTGTTCCTAAAAAAAAATAGAAAGCTATGTTTTGGTTGAGAAATTAATAAATGATCAATCTTGATCAATATCTGTTGCTCAGCTCCTCATCCCTTCTGTTTCCTTCCCTCCTCTTAACATCTGCTGTGCAAACTCTGTCGCTTTCCCTTCTTTTTCCCCCTCAAAGCCAAATCCAATACCCGAACGCACAAAATGAATGAGTCGTCCGTCAGCAATTGACCAGAAGCACAGTGGCCTTGGCTGGAGCCCTCACAAACAGCAGGGAGGGAAAGGAGAGGAATTCTGAGCGAGTGGAATAGATTAATATTTGGCAAATGACTTGTATTGAATATTTCAACACCAGGGATTTTTCTCCCTTTCTGTTTAAAGTGGGTAAATGTCAAAGTGCGTAAGTAAGTAGGAGCAATATTTTAAAAGAAGTTTGATCTTAAAGCAGACGACACAGTTGATCTGTGAATATTTTTCTATGGGCAGGAAACTGATTTTTAAATTTAGATGAGTAAGATTTTAGAATATAAATTAAATAAAGGTTTTAATTCAATTCCACTCATTTGAACCAGTTCTTTCTTTTCATAGTGCCTCTTGAATTTGACTTTATAGCTTAGTAGGATTTATACTCAAGATTGATTGGAAAAAAAAGAAAATATAAAATATGCACATTACTTTAAAATTTATTAAAATAAGACAAATATATGTCCATGACTTTATTCACTTGTCAGGTTTAAAGTCTTTAAAATATATAACAGGATTCTGTAAATCCCCCTTTCCCCATAGTATTAATATAAAAATGTCTGTTCTCACAGTATCAATAGGAAATAATTGTATTAACCTTATTTTCACTTTAATAAAATCTTTAAAATAGTGTTAGGTATTAAATTAACGTTTTATGTAAAAAGAGATAAACGTTAATTATAAGGTTAATATAATAAACAAACTAATACGATTAAATTTACATTTTTAAAAATGGTATTGCATTGAAAAACTATGTTTCTGATTCAGTAAATGCCTTTAGATTTAATTTAAAAAGAGTATGTGATAATATTGAGTTGAGGGTGTCAGATAAGCCAATGCTTTTATTTTCTTAAAAATAAGGTTTTTAGTTAAGAAACAAGCTTAGAAAAAATAATTTATCGAAGTTTATTCTCATCAGTTTTTCAGAATCAATAAAACCCAAACTATTTCAAATATATTTTTCACTCTTATTTAATCCCTGTTTTATTCAGAGAATTTGACGTGGATCTAAATTCATTTTATAGTGACAATCAGATTTCTGGAGTCTATTCTTAGTTTGAAATCATTTCACACGTTTTTGCCACTTTGCATTGTTTTATACATCAACACCACAATTTCTCTCTCACATATTCATTTACGTCTATAAATAAAGCGCCTATAGAGCACATTTAGCTTCCTGTAACTGCAGTCGGCGATAACAGACGTTATAGGAAAAAAAATGCTGCCGAGCACATTTTCGCTCCTTCCTCTCGTTTCACATTTGATTCCCTCTGATCATTTGTTCCTTTCTCTTCCTGTCTCCTACACGTGTCTCTTCAGCCTTCAGCTGAGCATGCATTCACAGACACCTTGTATTATATATAGATAGAGGAGGGAGGAGTGGATGTATAGTAGGTAGCAGGTAGGTTTTGCTGTGCACTCTGCACTTGTGTGGGTGTGTGTTTACCTATATGCCAAGATCTGCAGGGGTGGGTGCGATTCATGAAGGTCGAGGATCCAGCGCCTCTCAGTCGTCTATTCTGTGTGATCAACGAGACATAAATCATTGTTCGGTGGTTATGCAGGAACCAAATCAATAATTCCGATCATGTAGATAAGACAGATGGTGGAGGGGCTGATGGGAAATGGCTGCACTGCTGGAAAAGACAACCTTGTCTTTTTTTCCCCCTGAAGAAAGAATAGGAAGTGGTGTTTCTGCGAAAAGGTAGATAAAGGGAGCACAGCAAGTCCTTCTGTGTGCAAGCTGCCTCGACAGTTGGTGCAAACCACATACAGTTGATCCTCCATGTTTGAAAATGACGTCTTCCTGTGTTCGTCGGGCTCGTGTGTGCTGCACCGACGAGCCTCCAGAGCAAACTTGCGAGTGTTGATAAGTCTCGTCTCTTGTGTGACAGTTATTTGGAGACAAGGTGTAGGTTGTATATGTTAATCATCGTATATATGTTAATTTTTAATCTGATCGATGTGGACGTGAATAACTAAATTGTGTCATCTCATTACGAAATGCAATTTTTAAACAATTTATCAGTAAAGCATTTACAGCCTTTGTCAGTTCCGTTTATTATTTGAGGTTAAAATAAAAATACCCATGAGAACCAGTCAAGGCAAAACACATACCACTGTGTATTTAAAACATTAATTGAATCCCAAATTATTCATCACTACAAAAGGGGGTGTGAGTTAGAAGATCATTTAAATGACTCAGATATTGTTTCAGCTATTACACTGAATTGTGTTTTTATGATATTTTCTATCACAATTCATATTATATAGATTATATCTTCAATCAATCAATCAATTGAGTCTAAAATGAGAGAACGTGTAAGTCACTTTTGTTGCACTTTTACCCTCTGGGGTGAATATATTGTCGTATTTTTAAATCTCTGTTAAATAGATAATTGCTTTTTTCCCCCCACAGAGCAAACTGGTGATGGAGGGCTTCCGCAGCTTAAAGGAGGGTGAGCAGGTGGAGTTCACCTATAAGAAGTCCTCTAAGGGCCTCGAGTCCCTGCGGGTGACGGGACCAGGTGGGGGACCCTGCTCAGGCAGCGAAAGGAGACCCAAGGGGAAGGTCCCACTCCCGAAACGCAAACCAAAGGTAGACCGGTGAGTGTGATGATAAAAAGGAAAAATAAATCTCTGTTCACATGATTCCCGTGTCTGCAGCAATGTGGTATTTTTTTGTGCGTGAGCGTTGGTCAGTTGCATTTTCCAGAGCCGGGCAGTGCTGCTTAGTAGAAGACATGTTATACATATATCTCACTGGACCAAGGCTTTTCTGAGTGGGCTGAGATTATAGATCAAATCTATTCAATCTGCTCGAGCACATGCCTGTTGCTATGGTTATTGTGCGTCCATAATAAGGAATTGAATAGGGCACTTTGCCTGCCATTGCTGCTATTTCAAATCAATTTGCGAGCTTTTACATTAGAGGCACGGCCTGGAACCTATATGCTTCTCAATGTGGCAGTAGGTCAATCAATTGTTTTGTCCTCAGCCAAATCCTGAAGGGTGCTTTGCTGAAATTTGATTAGATTGAGCCATATGGAGCTCCTTGAAAATGCCCGGTGGTTCGAGCACAGGAGGCAGACAGAGCGTGCCTTCATTTGATGTATGGGAAACCCTGCTGGGCGGAGCCGAGCAGAGTACTGCATCTGCTGTAGGAAGGCATCACATGATGACAAAGCTGCATTTTTTACTTTGAAAAGCCCAAGCTTGAGCCAACCGGTTTCTGTCAGAGGTGTGAAAAGAGATGCTTTAGTCTGAAAGGGAGAAACAGTATCTGGGAGATGGCTCCCTGATTGTTTTACACAGCTGAATAATTCAGCTTATTTGGGATAATTGATCCAGTGTTAGGTCAAGTGTCTCCAGCTCCTGCCTCTGGACGGAGGGTGGATTGGATTCAGATATGTCACGTAGATATCATCTGGCCTTTTTGTGAGCACGCTCAGTGGGACATTCCTAGCTGCTCTGACCCCTGCTGGTCACTCTGTTATGCAACAAAACCATTGTATGGTCCATTCTTTGCACTGGTGCTCCTCAGATCACAGCTTTCTCAAGTGTGTTTGATGTGCATGTGACTCGTGCAGGAGCATCAGCGTGTGTGGGAATAATAAGAGAAGACAGTGATTATGAAATCACAAGTTAGTTCACAAGCAGGATCTTTAAAGCTGGTTGTTGAAGATCTATCAAATGTTTGTTTGATTGTTCTTATTATTTAATATAGTTCATCAATTAGTCATGCGAATTATAAAAAGCCATCAACACAAAATATCAAAGTTAATAATCTTTTTAAATAGTTCTTAATTTATAAAACAGTTTCAGACAAAACAAGTTATTGAGCAGTGTGAAAAAGTATCAGTAAAGGTTTTGGCATTAAGTGCTGCATTATGTGCTCATTATTCTTTATTGTATAAATTTAGTTTACAAGAATAATTTTATTTAATATTATATGATTATATATATTTTCTGTAAATGTTAAAATGTCGAGAGTTTTCAGGGTTAGGATGAAAATAACTGATTAAACCATGTTTGTACATTTAGCCCTTGTTTAATTAAATATTAATAATACAGTGCAACCTTTCTAAATCTAATTGAGATGTTTTTTTAATGAAATGCTGATAGAATAATGTATTTTCATTGATACCCATTGATTTGTTATAAAAAAAGCAACTTTTTAATTAATTTAAAGATCAATCATCAAAGTATTTGTATTAAAATTAATTTAGTTCCAGTTCAGTTAATCTAGGTTGTTAGCAAACTTGCTATTAGCATTTTTAAACCTGCCCTCAAATATTATTTATTCAATTACCGCTACCTTTTGTAAGAAACAAATGGCAGATATTTATACTTCTTTGTTTAATTAATTCTCCACAGGAGTTAATTTTTAATTGGAGGGAAAGAAAAGAACTATTGTTAAATGCTCCCTGGAGATAATTCAAGTCATTTGCAGAGGCAACAAAGACTGAATTAAACTTCAGAGTGAAAGTTGTCTTTTCTTATGTAGCGGCAGTAATTTGCTGAAATACTTGTTTACTGTGTACGTGGTCTTTTTGTACATTAGGCTGTCAAATCAGATTCATCTTAAACTCCTGACCCACTGATCCACGAGCTTCAGCTGCTTTCAGACAACATGAGTTTGTTGGGCTGTTAATTTAAAATCAACAGGGAAACACAAAATGGTGAATTTTAGATTCACCTGTGAAGTGCTAAGAATTGAACAGCAGACCAACAACTGGACTAGATAAGAGCATCTGAAGCCTGAAGCAGCAACAACGGTCTGAACGTCCATTTAATCTGACACCGTACCAGAAGGACTGGTGGCATCGTGACAGGTGGAGATCTCGGCCACTTCGCACTTTTCCCCGCTGCCCTTTCAGCACTCTGGTGTTTCTTGTCAAATTTAATAACATGCTGGAGTTTGGCACGTTGCAGAGTTTGGCACTCACACTGCGAGAGAGCAATAGCGTGTGTCATACCGCCATCTGGTGGTGAATCCAGGCGGGAGCAGGTATTTTTGCAGGGCTGGGAATAGATCCTCCACGGTCATATTCAGCCACATGTATTTATTCTGATGGAAATTATAACTGTTAACTTCCACTGACGAATTATTCTCTACAAATTGTATTATTCCTATTCATGAAAATAATGTAGTGATGATCTCTGCTCTTTGTTGCTCTTGGTAAATATTCATCCCATGTCTCCTCTCTTCACCCCCCCCCCCCCCCATAGCTGTTATAACTGTGGAGGTCTGGATCACCATGCCAAGGAGTGTGGCCTGCCCCCCCAGCCAAAGAAATGCCACTACTGCCAGAGCATCACGCACATGGTGGCTCAGTGCCCCCACAAGGCGCTGGCGCCCCCCACAGGCTCTCAGGACCAACATGCGTCTACCTCGGCCACCAGCCCAGGGACCGGGCCCTACCTCTGCCCCCAGGAGGAGGAGGAGCGCTCCGGCTCTTCTCCCCTGGAGGGCTCCTCCTCATCCCCCGAGGAGCCCCACACACACCGTGGCCCCCGGACCCAGAGGTGGAGGAAATCCTGAAAACAACCCGCAGAGGTGAACCCATTCACCGCTTCCCCCCGACCCTCATGTCTCCCCCTCAATCAAGGATACCTGACCCCCCCCCCTCCGCCCCCCCCCCCCTCATCTACCTCGCACCTGTGAAAAGAAATGGGAGGTCTTAATTTTCTTTACTTTTATTTTATTTGCTTTTAATTTTTTGATATTTCTAACCAGCGCAGCTATGGCAACGATCAATGGGGTACGGACAAGCGTGAATGTGTGTGACTGACTGACTTGTTGTCATCTGGTGCTGCTATGGCAACCACCGCTGGAATGGTGACTGCAGGGAATGACTGTTTTTCTTGTTTCAATCAGTGCAGCTGGAGAGTGAAACAACGTGATATGAATCTTTATGTCTTCTCTCCTTACTCTCTCTTCCCCCCTCGGACCTAAGTGTTGGCCATTTTGAATGCTTTTCCCTCACAGATGTGGTCACATTTTGTTTTTTTAAAAGCCGCAAATTGATATCCCGTCGACCCAAATCATTCCGACGAAATCAGGATGCACACACGGTAGCTCATTTTACGAAGGATTAGAAGAATACTCTTAAAAGCTCAAGACCCTCTCAGCGATAACCCAGACCCGTGGGATTGGTCGCTTGGCTTCTAAAGATCTCAAGGGAAACTTTATGGATTCCAGAGGGAATTTTTCATTTATTTTGAATTTTTTAAACAACACGTGAGCTGCTGCTCTTGACACACTCACTACATACCTCTCTCTTACATGAAATAGACTGGACCAACTGATTGTCAAAAGAGTGAGCATGTGTGGTGCACGACTGACAGAGAGTGTGTGTGTGTGTGTGTGTGTGTGTGTGTGTGTGTGTGTGTGTGTGTGTGTGTGTGTGTGTGTGTGTGTGTGTGTGTGTGTGTGTGTGTGTGCGCTCTGAGAGTAAGTAAAACTGTCAGACTGTTGCACCTCCTCTTCATGTGCCAGTCAACATTATGAACCCTTCAGTTTCCTACTATGATAGATAGACACGCCTTTAGCAAAAAAAAACAAAACCACATCATATTATTACGTTAGATCATAGTTTTGATTCAAGGTAATGAATCGATTGTTAGATTTCCACTTATGATTGTTGTATAATTAGTTTTTAATAACTTACAGTTTATAAATCATAGTATATGTCATTAATATATACGTAAAAGCCACAAGATATAATTGAAATTCTCTTAATTTTAAGTAATGCATATATAAGGAATTAGCTCAGACGTAGGTGACTAGTCGTGTATATTGCGTGGGATACTTTGTATTGTCGTGTGAAAAACCTACAGCTCTCTCTCTCTATTTAACCATTTTCATCCACGACAACGTTTTTTTTTTATCGTCACGCCTTCTTATCGATAACCTCAGATCGACGATAATCACCTCAGACGCAGCGCGAAGACTCGTCCCGTTTTTATTGTAGCTGACAGCATCACAACAGCTGCTCCGCTAACTTAACACCGCACCAATTCCTCCTCTTGGAAATGAATGTCACTGAACGTCAGGCCGTTTGCTCTCCCAGCTGTTTTACAGTGAGATCCAAACACCTGCTCCTCCTCCATCTGTGCCTACCATTTGTTAGTCAGCACCAGCCAGGCGAAGCTCCCACCAGCCGCTGCGTCAGACTCCCTAGAGAGAGAGAGACAGAGAGACAAAGTGAGAGAGAGAGATGGCGTGCTGCTTTTGGTATAACTTGAATCCCAAGTATGGCTTTAGTGGCACTTATTTGTGACCTTACAACTCTTCTCTGACCGTATTGAATGTGAAAAGAGCTCAACCCGAAGCCGACTCCTCACAAAGTTTACGCCGGGTCGCTTTGGAGTTGTATCTTAATGTTCTGACAAATCAAATAACTTTGTATGATGATATCGAGCTTGTGTGTTTTTTCTTAAACGAAGCTCTACGTAGACAACCAACTTTTTTGGGGTATATTTCCATACCAAAGAGTTTGGCTTTATTTTTTTGAAGGCATTTAAACGTTAAGACGTGCTGACGCGGTTGCTGTCGTCGCTCTTTCGGGAATAAGAAGGACTTATTGCGGAACAGGGCGACACTGCGGTTGTTGTTTTTATGTTTATGTACAGCTTTTTGAATGTGTGCGTGCGTTAAAAAAATCGAATCTCAACAATGCAGCATGACAGGAAAAAAAAGAAAAAGACCAAACTACAGAAGGAGCACAGGCAATGCTCCAACCTCTATGGAAACAACATCTTTTTTTTTTGTACGATGTATTTTTTTACATTTTTACACACAATTCCTCTCAGGATGATGAACTGTTCTCAGGGAATTAACCCCAAAAATGTATTGTATTCTTTTGGGAATCATCCACTGACTGACTCCGCGAACTCTGTTAAGCAATGGTGACGAGACGTATGTAACCAGTTCATGTACTGATATTAGCAACTACCTCTTGAGTTATACATAGTTGTGCATTTCTTATTTTTCTGTTCTGTATATGTTTTGATGAGCTTGTACGGTTAACAGTCGGCCTCTGTTGGGCCGAGGTGTCGTGTGAGACGTTCCCTGGTGTGGCCACAGACTCCCCTGGTCTTCCTTCCCAGATCTGACGAGTTACATTCTCCTTCTTTTTTACTGCAGAAACTCTTCTTTTTTTGTTTACAGCAAAAGCCTACCTCATACGCGCTGTTCCTCCACACACTCTTTACCTCCTCCCAGCCCCCTCTACCTCCTCCATGCAGTCGTTTGTTAATTGAATTGCCTCTCGTCGCACTAGAGTCTCGATGCGGCTCATCACTCGTGACTCCAAATATATCTTACAATCAAAAAGGCCCTTTTTGGAACTTCTCAGAATGGGCGTGTTTGCCTCACACATCCAGGGTGAAGTTTTATCCGCCAGCTCCGTGTTGTGCTGCGGGTGTACACCCTCATCACGTGCACCCTCATCACGTGCACATAGCTGCAGAAAAGCCAGTGAGTTTACCTCAGTCTGTTGGGCCAGCGATAGACATTGGTAAATATGAGATATTTTACATTTCTGTGTGAACACATATTTGAAAAGACATGGACTGTTGTTTTTAGTTTGTAAGCATTTTATCATAACCGTTGTTGTTTTTTTGTAACCACTTAATATGAACGGGCTGAAGGTGGAGAAGAATAGGATTGTACCTCGCACAAGGAGGTGCCTATCTCTATGTGTTGTTTCTCTGACCCTATTACCAAATAGATATTTTCTTCCTTTTGGGCTCCATGGTAACGGCCTTTGCCAGACCTCTTCTTCTTCTTTATTTTTGAACAGCCCCAGATAATCAGATGTTATATGTGGTTTGGAGACGATGCCCCTTCTTGTTGCAAACTACAGTTTGTAATTTAGAATGGCATTGTTTACATATAACATGAAATCAGTAGGTTTTTGTACAAATGGTGACATTGCATAGACGTCATTCTTAAAAAAAAATAACTCATGAGATTAAAGATTGATTTTTTGGGGGGTTTTGCTTATGACCGCAGTATTACAGTTGAGAGAATCCCTACGGAGTATTGCCAGTTATGAACAAAATACACAACCACAGTCAAATATAGTAATATTATTGTTCTTAGTAGCTTTATATTTTCTTCCAATCAATGTAACTACTGATTGATCTCTTGTTTATTGTCCTGTTCAGTATTCAACGTAGCCGAGGAAATAACCCCCTTAACTTAGAAATAATCAGATGGCTTGTCGAGGCTGCATGTAGGATGACAAATTGGTGTTTTTAATATTTTCCCACTCTCTCTTATTAATCATGCAAACATGAGACGACACATGCAAAGACTCCCATCCATGCAATCATCACAAATGTTGCATAAGGTTTTACCCAAGGTGGAACATTTGCGATTACGCATGTACCGGTGGTATCTCAGCAAAACCTTGAACAGAGAACATGGTGTGTCAGATATACTGTAATACACAGACACAGTATATACTGAGGAATAAAATCAGTGTACTTACAAACTTAATTCGGAATTCATACCAATCTGAGACTCACTTCTGCCCCTGAAGATTGATTCACTCATATATTTGTTGAGAAACTGGGATAAATCAGAAAACTGTTTGAATCTGTAGTGAAATGAGGGTTTCTGTGTCGTTTCTTTTCTAAAAATGAAATCCATGCTTGATATCTTTGTGGTCCCATGATCCAGTATTTAAAGTAGATTTGTAGATTTTTGTTGCTGCCCCGTGAAAAACCGTGTATCTCCACATATCAAGGAAATGTTTTTAACATTTGGGGAAAAGGCTAAACCAACATCTGTCAGTCTGTTAAATCTTAGCTTTACGTTACACCTTATTATAGCAACACTACAGATTTTAAATGAGCAGAGATGTTAGCTTACCTTTGTTTAGAGTCTGACTTGCTGATTCCAGACCTTGTGCTAAGCTAAGCTAACCAGCTGCTGGCTAAACTTAAGTCCCAGTTATTTACTTCTTGTTTATTAGCATATTTTCCCCAATCCTAACGCTAGACTGAGCTAGGCTAGCTCCTTCCCTGGGTTCCGGTCCTTGTGCTAAGCTACGCTAACCACCTGGTGGCAAAGATTCAGTTCTTTGCTTGTGTATTAACAGGCATTACCTGTGAGACAGAATCAAGCTAGCTGTTTCCCCTTGGTTCTAGTCTTTGTGCTAAGCTAAGCTATCCACCAGTTCTAATTTTTAAAAGAGCCTTTACACATTCAGTTTGTCTGAAAACTTCCAAATCACAAACTCTGGCAATACACGGTTTTCATTGGACAAAAACTCAACGCTAATTAAATTAGAATAACGTGAATTGTATGTGTAATTGAAGGAAAAGTCTGTTTGCATTGAATAAAAACACCTGGTCCAAAGACTACACGAAGACCCAAGAATGATATAGAATATAGGCCTACATTCATATAATGAATATACAAACCTTAATTATCATTAAAGATGTATGAAAAGCCTTTGGAGACGGACAGGATGTATCACGCCATGATCCCAGACGACTGAAGTTCACATACCTCAACTGCTCTGTGCTTTGCCTTGACTGGAGAACAATGTGTTGTAGGGGATGATGATTATTGTTTTGTTTTTTTAACTGTATTATGTTGGATTCTTATTGTGTTTATGTACATGAAATCATACTGAACCGTTGGACCTCTAAAGAACCTATAAATCCAACCAAGGCAGTTTAAAGTGCAGATACCTCCTTGTATTGACTCGTAACCTCGCAGGTCTCATGTTTGTCTGTGTGTTCTCACTCTCTACATCAAGGCCAGAGGGAGTCTTCTGAGCTCGTTTCCTCTGGAGTACGTCTAGAGCCAAGCACTGATTGCTTTCGAATGGGGAAAATGTTCTTCTATGTGCATATCACTCATTATTTTAGCCCCAATATAAGTGTACTGCCTTTTTTAATCTCTGTGAATCTTGGATTGGATTTTTAAATATGTCTTAAATGTTTTACTTGATTGGAAAATAAACATATTATATTGGCATTAAAGTATGTATAATTTCCTACTAGACATTGGAGTGGTTAGATGTTTGCTTCTTCACTATGGGATTCACACATTTGCACATTTACATCTATCTATCTATCTATATTATATACATATATGTATTCGTTTCTTTGAAATATTCTGGTGCTGAAACTGTTTCTTAATTAATATTGAAATCAACACCAATTATAACAAGTCATTTAAAACATGTATGGTGCAAAGGTCCAAACATCGGTTAACAAGAGACATTTTTAAGGTGTCACAATACTCTGACCAGATTTGAAGCTCATCTGTTAAACCTGCTATAGGGGAAAAGAGAAATAAATGTTCTGTTCCCAGTAGGTGGCGCTGTGTCCTAGTCTGACATTTGGCCTGTAGCTGTCTTCAGGCCTGAACTCAAACATGTGGAAGATGTGATGATGTGACATCTGATGACAGAAGAAAAATGCCTTTTTCTTTATTCCGTCAGTTCTCAGCTCCGCTCACTAGGGGGAAACCTGGTGCTGTTGTATCCTCGCTCCCCCTCAGGCCTGTGAAGGACACAGCCAGAGCAGATTAATCACCTCAACACATCTGACTCACCAAACACACTGGTGTTCCTTCACAGCCGTCTCTCTATTCTCCTGCTCCTCTTTAATGGCCCAGCGCCTTGCTTTTTATAACCAGCTGTCTCTCTCACTGTCTTCCTCCTCAGCACATCCAGGCTTGAGGGGGTCCATTAAATCCACGCTCTTTGTTTACAGTTTCCCTTTGTTACCCGCCATCATTTCCCTATACTGCTCCCCCCCTTTTTTTTCCTCCCCGCGTACCATCTCTGGAGATGGCTTCGTCAAGGTCAGCTGTTTTTTACAGCTTGTGATATTGGAGGTATCACAAGGAAGCGGCGATAAGAAGAGGAGGAGGAGGAGGACAGGGGGGGAGAAGGGATGGAGAGAACCAAAGGATAAATACTGACGTGCCTTTGCTGCAAACGGTAAGAGGGGTGTGTTTGCACGATGTCAAAGGCACGTGAGCGGGCCAACGAGATGAGAGGGGTACATTTCTTCTCCGTCTTTCTCTCTGTCGTCCTATTCCTCATTCCTAAACTGCGTGTTGACCTTTGTAGTACCGCCTCCAGGCTGTATGCTTTAACCTTTCCAGTGAGAGAGAGGGGGCCCCTGCGCTGGGAATACAAGATAAATCACAACTGCTGTCTGCTAATGCGACAGACAACAAGACACACCGGCACGCAGGAGGCACCGCGGAAAGCTTTGTACCTCCTCGGCTGAGCCTCCATGAAGATGTTCACACCATTGGCGCACTGGGCTATTACTATCTACAAGTTCACCCTGAATTATTCATCCTTCATTAAAATGCACTATGGGTGATGATGGCCATGAATGTGTTTTGGGGTATTCTTTTTTTTTTCATGAGTAAAACACAGGGGTCATTAGGAGTCATTTCTGGTCAATTTTGTATGATCAACCATGCTCCAGAGAAAGACAGGAGAGGGGAAAAAAATCCAATTTACTTTCTGTGCATTGGGAATTCATGTTGAAAGAGATCAAAGGGGACAGACAAAGAGATGAGAGGATCGACATCTTCTCATCTCCATTTGGCTCCCTATGAGAGGGGGGGAATTACTTTAAAGCTGCAGCCTTGATGAAAGAAAAAGGGCCTTATGCCTGATGTATTTCTCGAGAGGTGGAATCAACACTATGAATGACTCAAAGGCAGACAAAGAGAGAGAGAGAGAGAGAGAGGGAGAGAGAGAGGGAGGGAGAGAAGGAGGAGGGAGAAATGGAACATTTGTTTGAGAGAACCTAATGGGGTATTTTGGTGAAGAACGAGAGTGCTATTTGACAGCAGTGAACAAAACAACGATTCCCCTGTCAGGAGATGTGACTATAGCTCCAAACTCAACGGCGTCATTTCCAGTGTGTGCATTTTATAGAAATGGCAGCAGATATCATCAGAAGTTGCTCATACACGGCATCAATCAGGAGGATTTTTATCAGACTGAGCAGCGTCAGCGCATCCATCTGAAATGTGATTTTAGTCTCATATCCTCCACGCTCTCCTCAGAACAAGTGTAGAAAACAGGTCCTGGAAATGAAATAGCCTCTGAACGCCCCATTAGTTTCTCTCACCCCTCGCACTCTGAGAGACAACCAGCGCCGTCATCTTTCTGACAGAGCTGTCAAAGCATCGAGCCAGCCACCCTAGTTACACATAAAGCAAATAGAAATGAAAACATTGTCAGTGAAAACACTCATGGGGTAACGGAGATGCCAGGAGCAGGGTGAATCACTTAGCAAGCTGTGTGCCTCCATTCTGCAGCTGCCACCCACCACAACACATCTGCCACAGCAAAGAATAAAAAAACCCCACTCGGGTAGAAAACCAAATCCAAATGAATGGTTATGTGACAGAAAGGATCACTTCGTCAAATTGAAATTCATTTGCAGCCGAAACAGGGTTTGTCCCCCCGGGTACACGTGTGTGACAGTGGAAACCCGCCTACAGGTGGCAAATGGCGGGAAAGTTGACATGCAAACACACAGATTGACACTTAGCGGCAGTAAAACCATTAGATTTCTTTTTGTGTGGCCGGTGGTTCTTCAAATATGACCCCCCCCCCCCCCCAGTGCTATCTGTGGGCAGACACATGGCACCGCTGGGCAAGATCCTCATGCGTATCAAATCATCACTTTTCTACCAACGACGCCTCAGCCAGCCACTGCAATTCCCCGTTTTTATTGCACTTCCCCAGGATTTCATATTATACATGCTGAACTTCACAGACAGGAGAGCTGAAAGTGTCGACTGTCGGGGAATCGTCTACCGCAGGCGGAATATTGCACTGACGATTGCTACCGGCTTTGTTGATATGAGCCACACAGTAACAAATGATTGAATTATTTATGCAGACCATGGCAGGAGTGATTGCTTTACACTGAGGGGAGGTGAATAAAGACATGTTGAATATTAAATGAATGTAGTTTAGCTTTTTCTTGGCAACAAGTACTTTTGCACTCAGTACTTTAATTCACTTTTAGCTGAAATGTCTGTTTGGAATATATATTATTCAAATTTTCATAATGTTTTCATATTTAATGCAATAACTTAATAGATAAGTTAGTAAAATACTTTTCCTGTTAAAAGTTTTGGTCCATTTTCCTGTATTTTGCACTGATTTTAAATTGTTTATATTCACTGAAAAAGGAGATTATTAAAGTTCAATTGGCAACACACAAATTAATCATGTTCTTTATTTTCATTTTGTGGAGAATTAAGTTAAAAAGACTCAAAGATGTTTAGCTAATTTCAACATGCCAAGATGCTCACAGTGCTAACAAGTTGCTTCGCAGATATGATGACTCACTGAACACAAATTGCAGCAGAGGCTCATGGGAACGCGATTAATGTGTTTGGTTGTGACCTCAGACTAATTAGAGATCTGACCTGATACTAAGTGAAAAGTCACCTAATGTCATGGAAATCCATCCAATATCCTGCTGGTGGCGCCAGAGGAAAAGTCTGGTTTCTCCTTCATCCCCATGGGAACATGAGACGTCCATCAGTCCAATGGCTGAAGAGATATCTCAGTCTGGAATGACCAACGTTGCCAATAAAAAGTGGTTATAGATACAATGACCTGACAGAAATGTCACATTAAAGCAAAAATAATATAAAAAACAGCTCCTCTCATTGATTCTAAAAAAATAAACATCACCAGTATAAACTACGGTAAAACCTCTGATGATATATATTTGATGGCCCACCCTTAATGCACATAATGACTTTACAAGTGCATGTACTTGCTTCTTGTTCCACTGAGGAAGATCAAAGTGGGTCGACATGATTCTTACTCTGTAATCCTGAATTATTAAACTCGCTTGGAAATGAGCTGAGGAATACATTTCCTCCTTCACCGAACCTTCCTTGGCAGGTGCTATTACCCTCTAATATCTGTATGACAAACCAAAGTCACATTCAGAAAGCAATTTTGGGTCCACAACGCAATCTCAGCCATTAATTGCCTAATGAACAAGATGTTATCTAAGGATACCTTTCCAACGACCACTTAGGAAAAGAAGGAAGAAGACTTAATATGATGGAAATAAGTGTGACAGACTAAACGGCCCCTGCTGAACGCACCGACGCATGCTCTGACCTTCCCTGTCAATCTGGAGGGCAGACAGGGTGGCCATTTATGTTGTGGCGGCAGAGGTCGGCCCGCAGAAACAGTTTTCATCATTGCCTGCATAGAAGAAACAAAAAGGCTGGAGCTGTCTGACCGCCCGCTGTCGTCTGTAGGAGGGAAATAACAACAAACAATGGAAAAAAACCTGAGCGTCAGAAGGGAGCATTCTCCTGTTCGTTGTTAGTTTGTGCAGCCTCCTGCGTTTCATTGTGAGTTCTATACACTTACAGTCGTCTGGATTCCTGATCCCGGAAGCCCGGCACACAGCCAGGTGGATAGATGCACCCAACAGCCAGTTGGGAAGAACAGCTGCCCAAACATACTCACAATCCTAATTTAATTAACAATTTAGCAATTACCTAATGTAGTCATTTAGATAATACAAATCAAGTCTTTGGGCATTTAATCAATAGGAAGAGTCGGACATTTCAGAATACTGCAGGACAGTAGTGCTCATCATCGAACGCATCTCTACAATGAGTTCCCACAACAAATCCCAGTTTTCTACTGCATCTCTTACCCAAATCAAATGAAAACCCTGTCGGAGAATGGAAATAATATAAGGCAAAACTACAATTATGACATTTTTTAATGACATTATTTGTAAAACCTTGCATCAATGTCAAATTCCATGATCTAATTTTTAGTTTTTCAACAGGACAGCAAAGCCTTTGTAGTCGTTTCTACTAAATTTTCTGGGTACTCGATCGGTTCAGCTTATAGCAATGGGTGGAAAATGACAAGCCAAACCGGTAGAACGCCAACCGGGTTCCAGGCGTACGTCTCCTCTGTCAATCTTCATAATGTGCAAATGAAATAAGTCATTAACTATATCCATCCATGAACAGCCGAGATGGCATCGGCAGCTTTTGGCCCACGAGTGAGTGTTTTATTTTTTTTTGTTTTTAGGAATCTGTGGAACAACAGATCAAATGATTAAACGGGTAGAATGAGACGACAGGGGCAGTGATGTCGTGACCTACCGAGTATGCTTGTCATTTCTCAACATAGAACAGCGTCAGACATGAGGTGCAGCGGGGCCACGTGTGATTGGGAAGCGAAAACACGTTTGGAGACAATTAGTGGATAAATGATCTGCTCCGCCCCCACGCCGCCGCTGCCATCATCATCATCATCATCATCATCATCATCATCATCATCATCATCATAACATGAGAGACATGACGGCTGGCGTCAGAGCGGAGGCGAGATACACGGTAACAAACAGCAAAGTGCCTCGTCGCTGGCCTTTATTCCCACATCTGCAGTCGTAAAGTTTCACACATCGACAAGTAGCTTAGAAATTCCTTCTTGAGCTTAGAATCAGCAGTTGAAAAAAAAAAAAAAACAATATCACCACAGGGTTCGTTAAGTGGCCAAACTGGAGCTGCTGGTCCTATGACATGATCGTCATCAGCCAATGTTCAGAGTTCTCATCTCATGTTGGCTTGAAGGAGACAAATTATGCTCATATTCAGGTTCATAAGTTCAATTTTAATTTCAGCCTCTGTCTGACAGACTTTTATAAATACACAGAAAAACCTATAACACTGAAAAAAGCACAACACGTCTCAAATGGAGAATGACAACTGAGCTACGTCTCCTGATGATGACCATCTGAAACGACAGAAAGCTCCAGGAGAGCCCCTAAACAGACCATGTGGTGTAAATATCGACATCTTCTCACGTCATTTCTGTCCATCATCGAGTCCTAAAGGAAATGTTTCTGCGATAAGTGATGCAGAATTGGAATAACATTTTTGAAAATTTTAAAACGATGGCCTTACCCTTATGCATTGATACCCCAAACTGAACAGAACACTCTTATCATTATAATCAATTATTTGTAGAGCTTCTCTGATAATGTGGTCAGGCGAATCTTAATTTAGAGCAGATACTTTGGAATGAACGTATATATCAGTTGATAAGTGACAAGAAACTGCAATAAAAGTCTTCAGTAGTTTAGACAATGTTTGTTTTCCCCAAAGAACGTCTACAAGTTGATTTACTGTTACATGTCCTGGTTTGTATGAATCCATATCAAATGTATTGGTTTGTTATTTAGCAGGATTTAGCAAAAATAATACTCAAATAGTTTTCATGAGATTCTGTGGAGGGGTGGGGGGGAGCCATTTAGAAAATACTGTTGGCTGATATATCATCAGCAATGACCTCAGAAAACCCAGTATAGGGAACAGTGTGTTGTATTATCATATATTTTTTTATTATATTATATTCACTAATCTAAAAAAGTAAGACTTGATACAAAAAAAAAGAAAATCTCATGATAAAATCAGATTTTTTTTTCTTTTTCAGTTTCCTGAGGCTAAAATGCAGCGTGATAGCAACATCATCGCCTGGTATCTACAAGCTAAACTCACATATTTTACTATGACTCACCGCAGCAAGTTGTCAGTTAGCCGCGCTAACCGCTCGGTGCGGACTGCGCTGACAGTTGCAATTTGTAGGATGAGTCACCGCCTTCGTTTACGGTCTCATTGTTCTTACACACCCGCCAAAATCCACCACATTGTGATCGCTGGCCCCACGAGACCGACGAAAAGAAAAAGACTGACTCTCTGAGCGATGGGAGACAGAGACGAACCCTACACAGCAGAGTTGTTGAGCCGCGCAGCCGCCGCCTGTTGTCAGAGTTTGAGGGCTGAGTTGGTATCTGCTACATATTTTATCCACGGGAGGGGCTACCATGATACAAAGTACTACAAAACTTCTTGTTCTTGTACAAAAAAACCAAACATTTTTTGTAGAAATACTGCATTTTAAACAACAACCGATACAGAGTGAGAACTGCAGACCGCGCGTGAAGGATGGACATGGATGAGGACTTTGACAGTGTACGTTTGCTTTTGGAGGCTTCGAAACATAGAAGGCGTGATGGGAAGTTCTTATACGATGGCGGACCTTTGGCACGAGAAAGGCGTTACAGAAGAAAACGATGGGTGTTCAACAAGGTCAGCGTAGATGAATCCGAACTAAACATCACTTTTATACATCAGTCTCACGTCAGTAAACCTGCTTGGGTCAGTCTACCGCTCCCGCTGTTGGTGTGAGATTAGCGTTTTGCTCAAATCATTAGAAAGGAACTCAAGCCACTGAAGGGAGGGAACAGAAGGGGGGGGGGGGGGTCACACACACACACATGGAGGTAAGACAAAAGGGCATTGACATCAACAGAAAAAACTACATCTGGTGTTACTCTCACGATAGACTTTCCCCTTCTGCACAGGTGTCAGATGAGCATGTGTGCATATGTGTGTGCATACATGTGTTACGTGTGTGTGTGTGTTCACACTTATGTTTTTTTTTCTTTCCCAAAACCTACTTGGATCGTTTCAATTTTACACACGTCATCAGCACAACAAACCCCCACGAGTCCTTCCTTTTCCAGCTCCCTTCAAAGTAGTGAACGTCACAGTGAGGTGACACTGCTCAGGTATCTATATTTCCACAGGAAACATCCGTCTACATAAGCGAGTGGGTTCAAAAGGAATCCTGTTTTTTTGGACTGCTAACTTCAGTTTGGGGTTAAGTCAGCATTAATGTCTCCCAGTGTCCCCCTGTCCTCTCGTTGGTTTTACTGGGAGGGGGTGTTTTGGGGTGCGTTCCGCGCTTCACGCCATGGTTTCCTTTCCCGGGAGTCTCCTGTCGTTGAACGTGTGCATGTTAATGACCTCCTCGGTCTTAACGATGGCGGGGGGCTGAGGCTTTTGTTTGAGCCGGCGTTGGCACTTCAGAGACACGCGTAGCTCGTCCATCATGGCGCTGCAGAATGACCGCTGCAGGAGGCAAACGGGACAGAAGGAAAAGTTATGGCCGGCACCATGACATCTGGCACATTACACACACTTACACAACTCTACTGTGTACTGCTAATGCTGCGGTAGAGGTTTCTCCAAGGATACATGTCTGGAAAACACTGTGGAAATGTGTTTGCTTGCATGCTAGCAACACTGTTTGCACTGTCCATCATTGACAAAGGTTACATGTACAATTTTATTGTGACTTTAGCGTTTTAAGGTCAATACTGAAGACATTTGTTATTCAAGAAAAGGTTAATTGTTTAAGGGCTTTGAGTTGTTTAGTGACCTTTTCTAAAATTGGTGTCAAACCTGGATACCCCAAATATTCGATCAATATTCAAACTGATGTAGTTTAGGTAGTGTTTTGGCCACATACACTAAACAAGTACATTTTCAAAAACTTGACGTTGTTACCTTTCAAATTAACATAAAAAAAAAGATTTGATTTTAAGGGGTAACATTGTAAAAAATAAAAATAATAAAATTGAGTTGTCTAATAATGTTATTTATAATCAACAAGTTGGAAGTAACGTAAGCAAATGTAATTATAGATTTATTTTTTATGTTTTAAAGGCGTCTTCAGTTTTCTGACGAGCCGTCTCCTCAGGACCGTGTGGGTGTGGACAAACTGGGTTTTGACTGACAGCTCCACTCTTCTGTTAATTTTGCAGCACCTGTTTGGGCGGGATGACTCGCTGACCTACCATCACTCTTATTGGTGCACACAGATTAGTGACATCATAAATCTCCTCCGCGGTCCCGCCCGTTTTTAACCTGAGCAGCGGGTCCAATCAGCCGCAGTAATTAAAAAGCACCTGTGTGGGCGTGAACAGGCTGTAAAACTCAAAGTTGAGTTCCAGTACACGCAGAGTAAAGTCGAAGCTATTCACCGAATGACTGAACAATGTTTTGGGTCTGATGTGTCCCAGATTTCCTCCTTTTTAAACCTCACTGTCACACAAAGGTCTGAATGCTGCTCCAGAGGCTGCCGCTCGCTGCCAGGAGCTAAATCCAGAGCTAAACACGCTCAACAACACTTGTAGTTTTTGGCACGCGAGAGGAAAATGTTAAGACACTGCAAGAAAAGACGAAAACATCCACTTTCAACAGATTAAATCCCCCCCTAAAAATATTGGTAGCTTCTTTTAAAGCATCAATCACCCACTCACACTGACACGTGTTATGTAACTTCTGTAATATGAGCGTCTGTTTGTCCCTGCATAATGCATGTGGTGTGAAATCCCATAAAACGCCAATATGCTTGTGCGCCGACGTTGCGAAGACAAATTCACACACATTCACTTACTGATTATGCAAAATCTAATTCAAATTCTCGCAGGGTGTGGGAGGAGAGGAGATATAAGAGCGGAGGGAGAGCATTAAAGTATGAAGCTATTATTTTTCTGTTTGTGTGGGTGTGTCAAATGGATATCTGTGGGTGGCTTATGCACCAGGTATATCTGTTTTGTTTCTACGCTTTTTACATTTGTTTGTCTGGCATACGAATGAGATGGTTTGTGCACTCGCGAAAAAGATGAGTGATTATGGAAGTGGAGAGGGTCAGGGAGGGTGAGCGGGGGGGAAATAATGGGGAAAAATAATGAGGAGGGATATGGATTAGGCCGATGGAGAAGATGGAAACTAGGGGGATGGAAAAAAAACAGGAAACTGGCGATGTTGTGGTGGAGGAGGTTGGCAGGGCGAGAACACCGAGAAGGAGAGGCTTGTCGTCAGCATGTAAATTACCAGCACCTTCGTAGCCCAGAGACTGTGGCATTTGCAAATTAGCGGAATATGTTTGACCCAGTCTTGCAGCTCTCGATTAATGACATCAAGGATGTTCTCTGAAACATATGCAGCCCGTAAAAAAAGAAAAAAAAGAAAAGAGAGCCAGAAATGAATAACCGTGGCAATAAAGTAAAAATACCGTAGAGCTGTAATTCTGTGGATGTAAATAATTAAAACGTACCTTCGACAACATCACTGCACAAGTTCAAATGCACCTAAATACTCCACACTGCGATGAATCATGTGCACTGAAATAGAGCCCGGATGGGAAGAGGCTGGGATTTCAAGTATAGAAACATAACCAGAGGCAGGAGACGCTGCACATATGTATGTTTTCACTTCATATAAATCATGTGGTTAAAGGATAAGCTCATGGTTTTTTATTACTTTTAAAACAACACTCACGTGCTTATATGTGCTAAGAGGGTTGATGGATTTTTCTCGTTGACACGGTTAATGAAGCGATATCAAATTATAGAAAGGTGGCAAAGATGGATTATTAAGTGCAGCAGGTGCTAATATGAGGCTTCAGAGATCTGAGTTAAGCAAATCAAGTGAGGAGAGTATCAGACCATGTCCTTTTGTGGCTGTACCTCTGTACCTCAGAGTGTGGAACCTGGGCTGGCTTCATAAACATGTGGAAATGACCTTCAGGTTCCCTCACGTTGTCTTGTCTATCTACTTGATTTTGTGAACCTATCATGGATCCATAAAAGAGAAGGAACATGCAAATTAAACGTATGTTGAGTTTTATTTGATTTTTAGTTTTGTTCGTTCTACCCCCCCCCCCCTTCAAAATAAAGTGACTTAAGAAAATGAGACATGAATAAAGATGAGTGAATCCAAAATGTCACACAGCTTAAGAGGAATTGACTGAGACACAGCAACAACAGAAATGGCTCCGGTACCTTCTCCAGCTGTGCGTTCTGTTTAGACTTGTAGAGGACCTCCCCCACAGCCACGAACACTGACAGCACCAGTCCCGCAGCCAGCACGATGAAGATCCCGCCGATGTTCTGCACCCCCAGAGCGCTGGCCTCTTTGCTCTCCTCTTCAGGACAGCCGTTCCCCCTCCACCACTTCTCCTTCATCATGTGCAGCTTCCCTTCCTCCTGCAGCTGCAAAATGGCTATAGTGATCTTGTCTCTGTATGGAGAGCCTGCAGGGACAGAAACACCACATGAATAACAGCACAATATATAAAAATAAGAGATTATGCCAAAGTATATCATAGTCATCGCTGAATAGACATTATATATATATATGGAAAACTTGCATCGTATATGATCACATAACATGTTATTGTTGGCTGCTTAGAAGGAGTTTTTTTTGTTGTTGTAAGTCCTCCTTCAAATCCCACTAATCCCCACATTCACAGAGTGATTCCAAAATTCTCACTCCTCTCCACAGTGTGTGAATTATAACGCACAGGGAGTTGGCAACAAAGACAACGGCTTTGTGCTGCCGAGCTGCTGTTGACTCTGACGAATTAGCTGCTGTTTGCACGCGCTTTCAGACGCCACAAATGCTGCACATAAACAGGCAAATCAGGGCAGCCCGGTGGGGTGTACGTTACACGGGTGCACATGGGTTTGGGATTATATGTGTAAATCGGAGATAGGGTTTCTCGATCAGTGTGTGTGTGTGTGTATGTGTGTTTTTTAATGCATGTCGATGTCATGTTGAGTAAAAGCACCCAAATACATAGACAGTGGGAAGGCGCCAGAATTAGCGACAAGGCATTAAAGCACAGCACGTGCTGCCGTGATCAAAGGAGGAGTAAACGCTGCGGAGAACCCGAGTGGGGTCGTGTTCTCTTCCTAGCCACAGCGTGTGTGACACAACAAGGCGTCGCACACACACACACACACACACGCACACACACACACACACACACACAGTTAGATTAATACTAACTGTGAACATTCATGTTTCATTTATAAACTCCTTTAAAAGCTTGTTAGTGAATTTATGCGATAACAGAAATCATACATAATGAAGGTTGTTGGTACATTTAAGTCATTTCGGCTCAATCACACCGACACACTGGTGAAAAGGGATTTTTTGTTGTTGTTGTATTTTGGCAACACAACAAGTATCATTTCACAATTTGCTGCTAAAACTCTCGGGGAGCTGAACTGAATCTGGCCCCGGGTAGAAAGTAGCATCACTTTGTCTGCTGCTCCAGAACAGTTTTGCCTGTCAGCCCCTTTAGTTGATTCCCCCTCTGTCTCATCTATCATTTATCCATCGCCATCCATCACCCCTTCATCTCGGAGTCTCTGCGTCTTTAGACTGACAAAGAGGACATGATATGAAAACTGAAAACTGCATTGAACGCCGCTGATTTTTGAACAGCGGCTCCTCTGTTAAAAAATACAAGTGTACCTGTGATGTGCTCGAGGAGAACATGTGCTCCTCTTTACGACGTGCACAGTTTGAGACCCTAAAGTGCACATGTACATCTATACATTCTGTGCATGTGCAGCAGATTTGTAGTCCCCTGAACACGCAGTCGTGTACCGTCTATGCATGTTAAAGGCATATGCCTGCTTCATTTGAAGATGAGAGCTCTGTCAAATATCCAAGTCCCCCGATTCCGGCGTTGCTCATATTTCAAATGATTAATGATGGCCTAACAAAGAAGGCCTTGGATAAATGCTAATAGGACGGGTCCTTCGAGAGGATGATATGGAGAGTGGGGCCCGAGCGAATGTTAGAGCGCCGTGCTTGACACACCGCGCATACACAACTACCTGACAGATGTTCAACACCAGAGGACATCCATCACTCCCACACTGTCTGGCTTCAAGTATTAATGCGATCACAGTTTAAGGCGATAGCGGTAGATGACGCATTTGCGTTCTGGGAACAGGACGTGTGAAAACCCGACAAGCGCTAAACGGTTAAGACTTATTATACGGCTTTCTCTGGTTTATTGCTGTAACAGCCCTACGGGGAATGAGCCGCTAAACAGTGCTCAGCGGGGCAAAAGTTATGGTCTAAAGGTTGACGTGCGGGCTGAGTTCTTCGTCGGGTTTGGGACAAGGACATAAGGAGAACGCCACAACAGGAAAGAGGAAAAAGAAAAAGGGTTCCCTCTCTTTGCAGAGGAAACGCTGGCACCAACACAGAGCTCACTTTGAACTAATAAAGCAATTATCTCCAGCCCTCTTCTATCACAGAGGAAACATTTTACAGGCTATAATCAGCTTTATTTCTGAAATACCGCGCAATGAACATCAGGGTTAGAGATTGAAATGAGTTAGTGGGCAGTAATAACTTTGAGAGAGGACATTTTAAATCATAATTTTTTATGCATTTGAATACTAAACCACTTATAGCAGAGTTAAAATGATTTGGGCTATATTTCGCAGTCATATATTTGATACACTGTGCTGCAACATGAATGTAAAAAAAAAGAAAAAAGAGACGTTCTCGGTTTGCGTCCGTCTCAAGGGCGTCGCCGTAAGTACTTGTGCACTTACGCCGCCACGGTGGGACTATATTTCACAGCATCACCTCAGCTTTGTTACAGCCGCGGCAATCACGGCATCTCTGCAGATCTATAACTGCCTGGCACTCATCAGCGGCACCCGGGTCCAGATGTGGATGGCCAGAATTAATCCTCTATATTTTGATGGCCTTCATATCACCGATGATAGATGTGGCCATTACAGCGGGTCGCAGTGCTCTCCCTGGCCTCGTCACGACTACTCTGACCTCCGTGACACCGGGGCTGGAACCATCACTGGCTTATCAGCGGCTCTCGGCCAGGGTCCCTGCGAGTGCCAGGGTTGTGAGCTGCACATTTATTAACTCTGTCGTACGCTACGACATATGCGGCAAAGCTTTTGGTTGGATAATATCGGATTCGTGATATTGTTTTGGTATAAAAAAAAAGAAAATGTCAGGGCACAATTGTTTGACTGTAACTGGGTCGAATAAGCAGTTTAACACAGTTGTTAGGGCTCGTTGATACTTTCTGAAGTGCTCTGTTGTTGTGTTCCAATGCACAACCCAATTCAAACAGTGTCAAGTATCACACGGGGGATTGCACCAAATTGACTTTTGGGTTTCTGTGATTGTGCCACTGTTCGAGCTCAGTGTTGACTTTAAAAGTATTTGTGCGCCTTTATTTTAACCCAAGTTTGCTTCTGTAAATAAAACTGGGAGAAAATCATTAAAGCTAGAAAAAGAAAACAGAGGTTCAGCTTGAGCCCTAGGCACAATTTAACCTTATCCATAAATTCAACCTCTTCAGCCATTCACTTTTCATTAAGCTAAACCTTTTACACCTCACTCTGTCGAACCATTATACCCGCGACCCCATCAATAAAGGTCAACCTTTCCATTCTCAGAGCTTATCCATCATCCATACCGCACACCTTCATCTGTCGCACGGTATATCTGCAGAATCTCACTTTGACTCAGAGCCACTCATACATTTTTACAACACAGACGTATATATCTGAGGTCAGCTACCCATCGGCGTTCCCACTCCGTAGGCCTTGGAGTCTATGAGGCCCCCGATCTGCGTGAGGTTGCAGTTGCGCTGCGTGACAAACTCGATGGTGGTGGACTCCATGAGGAAGGCGTAGTCCGAGGTCAGGGCGCGTTGGATTCCCTCCTCCACGTCCTTCACCACCACGGACTGTCTCCGGCTGTTCATGAACTCCCACATCTTGTCGTAGGTGGAGATTTTCGTCTTCTGCAAGTCACCAGAGGGAAAAGGAGCGGGATGAGAATGGATGTAAAATCATGGCGGTCCGCTCAAAATTCTGATAGATGACCGTACTTACTTGAAAAACTAAAGCAAAGTACATTAATATTTCTACGAAACAAGATTTTACTGATACTATTTGTCATTCAGCATTATTCAGCAGTAGCCATTCAATCTAAATAGTCTTTATATAATAGTTTCTGTGGCTACCTTGGCATGAGGGCTTCCCACTGCCACATACGGTTTACTTTTACCCCCTCACCATGTAAGAGCAGCATTAAGTTACTGCTGATGCAAACTGAGCTGCTGCTTCATGCATTAAATGTTAAACTAGTGGCTTTTATTGTGAAATTCAATCTATAAAATGCATCCACAAAACAACTCACAGTCGTTTTCAGCGTTTCTTTGACACCAGATCAGTTTAAAAACACTGCAGGAACACAAAGAGAGCAGCAAAGCCGAGTTCTCAGACGAGGATTTGTGTTAAACTCCAACTTATCAACAAGGTAACAAACCCCCAAAGCACAGTGGGGGTGCTTTTGTGGGAAAAAACGACTCGCAACCGTGTGCAGAATCAAATCAGACTGCAGCTGCAATTATCATCCACTGATTTCTTGATTGAAACAACATGATTCTGTCACTGCAAAGCCAACATGCTCTTTTGTGTACTGTTTAATTAAAGATTATAACAGAGAGACAGATTCCTCATTGGACGACTCTATAGCACCCTGACCCAGCTACCTTAAAGAAGGTCATCGTGGCGCCGTCCTCCACCACGCCGTACAGGATTTTAGTTTGTTTGGCCAGGTCATCGGCCGAGTCGATGGGCGACTCCATCCTCTCCACGGTGAGGAAGGCCGCCAGGTTGGCCGTGTATGAGGAAATGATGATGAGGGTGAAGAACCACCAGATGCCTCCCACTATTCGAGTCGAAAGGGCCTTGGGCATGAGCTCTGATCCTGGTGTGTGAGGGAGGTGGCATGGGGTGAATGTTACACTGCAGCATCTATTCATCTCAGCAAATCTGCACATTATGATTCCAGTCTTGTATTTAATTGTTTTACTGTGATCACTTAAAAAACAAGTTAACTTGTTTCAAGAACTCTCCTCAAGTCGTCAGCGGAGGCACGTGTGCCGTGCGCGACAAGATGTGATCACTTGAGGGAGCTCTCAAAACAAGACGACTGTTGGATTTCAAACGAGTGAAACGATCTCGTCTCAGTCACCAGCGGGTGCTTTAAATAATGCTGGAGACAGTGAAGTGCTGTTTAAAACGCCCTCCGGGGGAAATGGGCTGAGCAAAAATCAATCAAATCAAATAAACACATTGAATATTCATCAATCAGGACAGTTTGGGCCAGAGAGTCATGTACCCAAGGTAACCTCACATCCTGACTCCACACCCCACTGATCTCCAGGTGCTGGGGGGCCAGGGGCAAGAGGAGAGGACTATGGGTATTGTAGTGCTCTCGCTGCTATTCATCAAGAGCAGATTCAAAGACTGTTTGTGCTGCTGGTTTTAAAAACATTGTTTTTAAAACCATCAGCTTTTAAAACAAAGGTAATTCGATTTAACTCAAGTGGTATGAGGGATGTTTAAATCCCTCTCATACATCCCTCTCTCCCTGCCACATTCACTGTAGCTTTACTGCGTTTCCTATGAGCTAAGTTGATTAAATTAAAAAACCATTACATGCACATTTACTCTAAGTTCCGTCTGGACCCCCAGAGGTCTCTCTGTTGCCGCTGGCGTGCATAAAACAACCCGTCCCTCAGAGACAGTGGGATATAGAGAGCTCAAGCTCCACAGAGCAACAGCAGCCACAGGCTGAGGCAACTACCTTGCTGCATGAGAGCCCCAACTCCAAACCAGAAACTATTGAGCAGCGTAAAATTGTTTTCCACTACATCTGAGTCGGGGTTGCAGGGGTGCGGGTTGTACCACTCGTAAGGGCTAAACCTATAAAGGAGAGAGAACAGAGACAGATATGTCAGCACATAGCAAAGAACAGTGTGTTCGCTGGCGCAGATTAAACAGCAGAACAAATTATACATTTCGGAACGCTGGGCAGGAACAAGGGGAATGTAAATGTGTGGGAAACCTGTGTTGTGGCCTCAGGGTCAGAGCTTCTGCAGAGGCCAAAGCGAATCATTCAAGCTTTTGCTGAGATCCACTTATAGGCATATTCAAATGCCATCAGTTTATTGTGAGAACAGATCAATAGGCTGGAATAACACTGTCACTGGCGATAATGTCCTAGTACGTGATGATCTTTGGGGCTCATTTGGATTCACTGACTCAGGAGCCTTTACGCGTTTCCCCCAGCAACTCCAATCACCATTACTCTCCGGACGCAACATCCCCCCCTACACCAGTAAAGTGGGAATTGGTCTCTCCTTTTCCCTTCTCGTTTCCCCCCTGAGAGCCACCTCTGTTCTTCCTCCTCCCTCGCTGATTTTCCCATTTTCTCACATTCCCCTCACACCTTCATCTCCTTTCCACATCCTGCACCATTCCCTCCCCAACGACCCGCACCTCTTTTAAATTTTTTTTTTCCCAGATTGCCTTGCTTCTCCTTGCGAACCTCCGTCTTCCACCCCTCCCCAATCCTCTTGCTGCTTGCCTCAGCTGATTGTCAGTATCTTCAGGTCAGTCGTGGACATTTCTCATCTATTATCCTAAGTAAAAGTGGCACGGCATTAGCGCGGGGTGATTGGGTGTGCGTTAAGCATCAGGGACTGATTGAGTTTGTGCTGAAGTGGTTGATGGAGGGAACATTGCTCATGCAGAGTTGAGGGGTCCATCACGTAAGGCTGTTTAGGAGCTGTTCCCCTGACACGTTGCATGCTAACAATCCCGTGGACACATATGATTCTATATATGTCCACACCGTGTTTACACAGACACAGGGCAGCATTTGAGATTTCAAAACCAAGTGTTATATAATCAGCGGTGGCATTATTTACCAGATATGTCTTTGATCGCTCTTTGTTGCCGCAGCAGCTCAATTAACAGCCTCATTTTACAAGCCTTGTGAAAGTGGCAACATTTTTCTCATGCTGCTTTTCCCCTTTACAGCTATTTCTTTCCGCTGCTCCCTTGAGAATCATCTACGTGGTGGCGGCTGCGATGACACACTATAATTCTCCCCGTCAACTCCATCAGGATGCCTGATTTACTGGAATGTCAATGAGCTCGTCTCCTTGGAACCACAGGCAACAGAAATGGCACAATGGCCTTGTGGAGCTGAGCGGAATGCAATGTGTGTGTGTGTGTGTTTTCATGCCTAGGTGCATCAAGCTGCTGGCGCATGAATGTTTGTGCATGCGCCTTGATGGCTGTGTGTGGGAGTGCAGCTCTCGGTGCTAGCGACTGTATTTGCATTGGCTCAATCAAATTCATCTCAAAGTCAAATATTTCCTGTGATGATTTATTTATGTTGTTCACAGATGTCACATATAATGTTTAGCTGCAGCCTGAGGCGAACTGCGGGTGCCACCAGGAGATATGTGCTGTTTGGACGACGTGGTGGGTGTAAATCTATAAAACACACACTTGATTGCATTGTGTTTGTGTCTACATGTGTATTGTGCATGCACCAGGCCCGACACCTCCTCTGTATGACCTTTGCTTGCAGCTGGCCCATATTCCTGCGGGCCGTGTACTGCACACCGATCACCAGGAAGAAGGGGATGTGGAACACGCAGACGTAAGGTCACCTCCTCACATCGAGCACAAGGGACATGTGGAATTGCACACGGAATTCTAAAAAGACTCCCCCTCTCCCCACCGCTCCCCTTCCTCCTCCTCCTCCTCCTCCTCTTCGCACGTCCCTGGCCACAATAACACAACACGCTCCCTCCATTAACTGTCTGTTGGATTCAATTACTCCGGGTAGCTTTATAGATCTGTTGCCTTTCTCCTCTCAGGCCAAGTGACGAGGCTGCGTTAGGGGGATGTTAAAATCACACAAGTCCGGGACTCGGGCTGCAAAACTGCAACGGCCTGTACACATGTTATCGTGCAATTTAAATCAGCCATTCCATCGAAGAGCTTTTTTCCTTTTTGCAATCTGAGAGAATTTCATTTGTTATGCTAACAAAGAGAGAAATCAATTCATCCTCAAACAGAGCTGGAAGCAGCCGCTGAGTGGAAGGTTTTTCTCTGGAGCTTGAAATGAGATAGAAAAACTGTGTGTGTGTGTGTGTGTGTGTGTGTGTGTGTGTGTGGGGGGGGGGGGGGGGGGGGGGAGTGGTTCAAAGATGTTGTGAATCCTGAGGTGTTTTATTGTGCAAAAAAAAACCCCAACAACAACAGGATTTCATAAACTCACTCCACTCGCTCGAGGATTAGAGAAAATAATATACTCTGCATTCGGGGGATTGACCGATCAATTGCTGGTTGTGTGATCAATAATATACAATTATGAAAGAACCGGCTCAGTGACCTGTAGCGAACACTGTACTCCAGCTTTAAACTTTGCTGAACATTGTTTTGGTCACTGAGGACAAACACTATTCACTGCCATGGTGAGGGCACAAAGCATGCACGCAGACAAGAGACGGACTGATTTAATAAAAGAGACATATCATACAACATGCTAATCACTTACCCTGACACAACTGTGGAAGCAAAAGGGCTATGGGTATGCAATTTGCATATTCTGAGCTAACTTAGGTGACAGTTGCAGCCTTCCTCTCATGTGATCATTTTGCCGGTAACATTTGATGAGATGTGTGTTAAACCCAAACACTCCGAGGATCAAAGCGGAAGACGAGGAGCCCCGGGGGTTAACACACACACACATCTCTCTACGTCGTTCATGCATCCGTGGCTCAGGGAGGTGGGATCATCCAGATGTTGTAAGAACTGCGCTCGCACAATGTCAACATTGCACTTGGACAATTCTTACAGCTGATTAATAATGCAGAGCTGGTTTTAACAGTTTGTGACGCTTGTGCGAAAAAAAACCGCAGGGAATCGTGTGAGGAATCAGTTTGAAAGACTCACAACAGTGTTTTCCTTCTTGCTTAAGCTCGTATACAGTTTTTAATTCAGGTAAAACAATATATTTTTGTGAAATCTGGGGTTGGGTATTGTTTTCTTTTCTATTGATGCCTAAATGGTGCCAGAACAGATACTTTCAAAGCACAAAATGAAGAAGGAGATAATACTTTTTTCATTGCTCAGGCAAATTGGAAGTAAAGATTTTACAATGGTAACAGTTTAAAGTATATACTCATCATAAACTGTCTCCCCAGAGACGGGGTCAGGGTCGCTCACACCGCCGGCTCATGTGCTTGTTATGGGGTCACATGAGAAGTCAAGTACGGATCATCCATCTGCGTTCAGACGTATCCGTGCGTCACCGTGTTCTTCCATTACGTTTGTCTCATTCTTCCCTTTACACACGGAATTGTTTTCAAACACTTTGCTGCACGCCCCGATGTTGGATTTCTCACGCGTGCACTTTCGTTTGGCTTTTAGGCATTTTGCTGTCACACCGACTTGAGTTTGATGTAGTCTGACGATTCCTTCTGGTAGATACCGGCCATTTGCATTTTGGTACCCAACCCTAGTTAAATCTTTGCTTGGTAAGATGGTGAAAGGCTTTAAAATCCTAAAATTGCATTTGGGTTTTGAAATTATGTCAACCCAAATTTGAGAAAAAGAAAGCATCCAAAATGCTTTGTTATACTTTGGAAAATGATTATCAGTTGTGTAAAGCATAAGCAAATGTGTAAAAACTTTGGTATGCTCCTTAACGGTGACATATTCACTGTGAGATTTTTATATTCTTTTGTCGCAGACCACATCTGCATCACCATAGGCCATAGAATAAAGAAGCATGCGCTGCCATTTGCAGGAGTATGTGTTGTTTTTTCTACCAGTCACAGCTTGATGATTTTCAGAGGATGAATTACCCTCTTCAGCTCCAGAGGGAGTGACCGCAATGTTAGTGAAAGCAGGCAAAACAAGTAGGTAAGAAATGGAGGGAGGACGGAGAGAGGGAGGGTTGACATGTTACCTGGCTATGACAAACAGCACACAACTGACACCCAAGCAAGCCAGCAGAATATACATCCAGATATCGGGTGAGAGGGGGTTGAGGAAGGAAAAGACCCCGGGGTTGGTGCCGTTGGCCTTGCGGTACAGGATACTTATCCCCAGCGTCATGTAGGGCTTGGAGAAGTCGATGACCTTCTCTCTGACGTAGGTGATGGCCAGAGGAGCCACTGCCAGGTCCACCTTCTGCAACGAGATAACACGGGAGGTGACTGTCGCTTGTGAAAAGAGCAATTGAAAGAAACCCCCCCACAACCAATCAAATTAACATCTGATTCTTGTCGGCGACTGGTCTGGTCAATATGTACAGGAGGCCAAGCCATGACGGAGAGGAGGAAATAGGCCGGGTCATGAGTTCAGCTGGATTATCAGTTTTTCAGGAAATTACAGGGTTAGATGTGTGATCCTTCTTATGCGGCGACAAAGGTGAGTCACTGAGGCTACAATTTTAGGATTAGATTAATCTGTGTGACGAATTAACTCTCTGTCCCCTGGGAAAAAAAGATTAGCCTTCTCTGGTGCTAAGCATTTTTGCATAACTCCGTCAAGACATAACTTACATAATTATTACAGTTTATCTTTCATTAGAGTTTTGAAACTCTGTGACACTCGTTTCAGGTTTGGTTCTATGTTTGTTTGCTAGCACTATTTGTGTTCATTCACTTTGGTTGAAAGTAAAATACTTAATTTCTTATGTGCTAAATACATTTTCTCTGTCTTGTCTTACCATTACTGAGAAATTGAGCCATTGTGTTTGATTACAAAATCATTTATTATCATCATGCATTATTTCAGATTTTAAATATTATATAGTCTAAAGCAATATCTAGTCTACGATATCTGGATCATTAATCTTATTCTAAAAATACAGACCAGTGTACTAAGCACTTTTCTTCTTCAAGTCTTTAAATAATTTAAAAAAATGAGAGTCATTGCCTTCAAATAAAAATAAGTCAAGCAGGTTGTGGATTTCAAATAAGGAAAAATAAAACTTGATTGTAGAAAATACTCCAAACCATTAGTTCTGCTTTGGGACCAAATTTAACTATTATCGCTGTACTGGCAGTTTGGACAGAAAAAATACTTGATGTGAATATCCATAGTTTTTTAATTGTCTGGATCTTTCCTGTTTGCTGACTCACGTGGTCAATGAGCTCCCGCACCATGCCGTTCCATTGGCCCGTGCTCTCATCCATTGCGCCGAACTTCCCATCCTCCACCAATCGCAGCTCATAGCGGAAACCCAGGATGGTGGAGAGCTCCCTCAGCAGGTCGATGCAGTAGCCTTCGAAACGGTCGTTCCCATACAGAGGCTTGTCTGACTTCTTAAACATCACGTACGGCTCCTCCTGTACAGGGAACATATGTTAGTACAGAGGTGCAGAGGTCTGTGTGTCAGGTATTAGATTGTTGTTTTGTTTGGATTTGGCTGTGTCTACCAGTATAGTGGATACACGCAGGGATTTGTTAGCCAGAGAGTCGGTGATGTTGGACGTCTTGCTCTTGTGACTTTCTGTCATATTCAGGCCACTGGGAGGATCCCACGTTCCAATCTGTTAAGACAAGTCAGCGTCAAGCTCATATCACCGTGTCTCTTCTACGGATAGGAAACAAAAACACTTTGAAAGACCCAGACATCCGACAGTTTCATGTGTCCGACTCAGAAACCACTTCAGCATCATTTACATAAACGAGTGATACACCTTTTCCAGCCCTTCCTCCTTCAGACTGACCACGTCCAGGTCGAAATCTGTTCTCAGCCCATTGGTCTTGTTGAAGAGAACACGTCCCGTCAAACCGTCCCAGTGAGCCTGCAAACAATAAAACGCAGCTTAATAATCTAAAATCCTCAGCTCTCCAGCGCAGTCATTCCATTAACCTTAAGGTATCGTCTTTCTCAGCAATATCAATCCAACCTCTAACCATAAAACTTTTTCCTCCCCAATTACGGATTCCTGCCGGCTCTCTCTCCTCACTGTCTCTCTCAACAACATAACAAGAGACAATAAAGAAGCTGGGATAGAAGAAAGTTTGACAGGTAAGACTTCATTATGCATGTGGTTCATTGTGCTTGAAGTTTCACTTCAAAGCCATTGGAGGAACAGACGGGCATGGAGAGCGACAGCAGGGGGGGGGGGGGGGGGGGGGGGAGAGATGGAGTGCCAGCTACCACAATGGCTCATTCTGAAAATTACCTGCAATGATACCATCCAGAGAGCTTTGCAGAACAAAGCAAATGGCTGACCCTGACTGGAGTTAAGGAGACGTACAGTGGCTTTGATATAAACAGGAGTGGAGTGGAGATATGCAGGGAGAGGAAGCGGAAGAAAGGAATGAAAGATCAGAAAATGTAGTTATTGTGGATAATGCAGATCTTATCGAGAGTACAAATGGATCAGGATATTTGGGTGTTGAGACTCCGCAGTAAATTGGTTTGGGACGTTTATATCATCATCACACTTTACTACAAGAGAAATGTGCAAATAGCCTAATGTGCCATTTAGTTCATTAAAGGCGTCTCCGTGATTTACAAAATGGAGACTCGCAAACACATGACTGCACAAATCAATACGAGACAAGAAAAAGCCACAGATCCCAGAGGTCAAAGGTCAAGACAGAGTGTGCACCGACGCTGGTGATGGACTCGTACCTCTTTGATGAGGCTGATGAAACGCCCGCCGAAGCGCCACGGCTTGTGGCGATTGCACTGCAGAGAGCTGACGGTGATCTGCTGCGACTGCTGCACCGCCACCGCCACCACATGCACGGCGTCGTACATCAGCGCCGCGTCCGTCTGCAAACAGGAAGGTAATATTATCAGGCATTTTAGAGCAATTGTCGATTGCCTTAGTCCACATGACCTTTAATCCGTCCATTTGTTCACCTGCCGAGGAGCATAAGAAATCGGGTGAAGCTTTACTCCTTAGTCGGGACAAGGGAACGTAAATTAGGAGTAATGCCAGCAGTAAATGCCCTGCACAAATGGCACAGTGTCTCAGCCTGTTAGTAAAAATACCCGGCCACTGTCTGAGGCACTGCGAAAGCTCCGCCAGGGAGAGTCTCTCAGTGGAAGGCCGGCCTGTCAGTGTGAAGACTAATGGTTCCTGATGGTTGTGCCTGTTCCCCAGAGAGAGGGAACGCAAAACAGGCACCAGTGCAGATGGGACAACTCTGACTGGCACACTTGCTACAACACCCTAAATATACACACAAAGTATAGTAGGGATACATGAAGAACGGTGCTTCACACAACGCCAGTAATAAGTCATCAAAAGGAGTAAAAATGCTCGACCTCCAATCTCACACGCTGCTGTGCTGAGATTTATCTTTATCTTTTCCTCGCTGCCTCGAACATGCGCTGTGTTCGTTCCCTCTGTCCACACAGTTTGAGACGCGGCACGTTTCCCCAGATCAACACAGGGCTGCTTATAGTGCAGATCCTCTTTTCCCACACAGGCTGAAACACACTGTGGTGATCTTATTTGACAAGTCCTGGATGACCAACCTGCGCGGGAGCATGAAAAACGACTTTGAGACCACAAAGTATCCGCAGCTATAGGGTCTTTGCGGATGTGCCGGCTGTCGGGGAGAATGATCCGCGCTTCGGTACAGCCGGGGCGCAAAAAGCAGGAGACCGCTGAGCTGCTGCTTAGCGCGTATCAGTTCCCTATGTTGTCTCCATAGGACTCAGTGAAGCATACATGCCATCCACATGGGAGAAGAGGGAACGCATGAGGGGGTCTGGGAGGGGCAAAATGAAAATGATGCTTCATGTACAATTTATTCAAAACCTTATTTATGGTGGCAGGCCAATTAAAGGAATAAATCTACCGTCCAGCAGGGGGGAGGGAGGAGAGGCGGGATAGAGTGGATGGAGGGGAGCTCACGTGTGGTTACCGCGGTTGGCAGATTGTCAGTTTTTAGCCCCCCCCCACACACACACATACAGTTCTCCTGTGCTTTTGGAGTTGGTGGCTGCTGATGTCAAAGGCGGCAGCAGATCAGAGGATGGGAGAGCAATCTCTGCACTCTTTCATCCCCGCTGCCTCTCTGGGAAATGGAACAGCTACAGCGCCGTATCTGCTCTCCCAGCGTCGGCGTGTGTGTGGATGTGTGTGTGTGTGTGTGTGTGTGTGTGTGTGTGTGTGTGTGTCCGGGCTGGAACGTGTGCGCGGCGGTGGTGTTTCGTGGCAAATGCTGATTAGGAAAAAGAGTCTGCCATTTCACTAATCTATTTCTTGAATAGAGAGGAGGATTTTTTTATAACACAGCCAATATCCAAACACTATTTTTCTCCACTGAAGGGAAAGTTCATCATGTTCAATCATTCAGTTGTTGTGTTGCCAACGTTGTACATAAACACACAATTGGACTGAATCTAGGTTTTTCTTTTTCAAAAACATTTTCAAAAACAAACTACTCAGTGAGAATTCAGAGATGTAACAATTACGTTCAGACTCAGTTCGCCGCCTTCCATTGTAAATGAACAGGATGTGTTTTGAACTTTTTTGATTAATTTCAGTCTTGAAATCTGTTTTTAATAAATGTTTCTTCACTCGAGTTTTGCTTGTATCCTTTCCTCCAACAATTATCACATTCTATTCCTCCATCTTTATTCAATTTGGCCAAACTAATCACAACAGCTATAAATATCTTCGGTTTAAAACATAAAAAAAACAATCTGACAACTCGTCTGCTAAAAACAGATGCTGTCTTAACCTTCTGCTTGGAAGTTTATTTTTACTTTTCTTTTCATATAATGCGTAGAGTAAAAAGTCCAGCTGAGGATATTTTAGCACAACCTTGATGTGTGTGACAGGAGGCTGATAATTAATTTCATGAAAGCGCAACACGTGTTACCTCCTACTTTTGACTCCAGGACGTGATGGACCACTTTGTTTTTCCCTAAACTCCACGCAGCACAAAGAGCATCCGACTGTTTGTTCCTGGCGTCTTTAAGTTGGGCTTTTGCATCAGAATCAGCCGGAGGTGAGACAGCTTCATTTGTTTTTCATGAATATGTTTTGTCAGTTTGTTTTGTTTCAAGGTATTAATACCCTGCACATAATAAAAAAAATCATTTAAACCAGCGAAGATTTATTTTCCTGCGGCACGAATCTCACATGGCTCGGGGAGAAGGAAGATTTTATGAATAAATGTGAGATTTAATTAACTTCTAAAACAGTTTTTTTATTTTTGTATGCAGTTCTGTGTGGAAGTATAATTACGAGCCTGCAGTTGTATGCCTCCTTACAGTCCTCTGTAAATGTATGAGGTCACCGTGACCTTCAACCATGGAAATCACTTAATCAAAATGTGAAGAAACTCCCTAAACTTGAGGAATCATGTTCACGAGGCCGAAAACAGGTTTTGACCACTCAAATCGAATCAGTTAATCTGTGAGCCTAAGTGAACAATTGCTTCAAGAGTCTTAAGGTAAGAAATTCATGTGGCTAAAAGGGATTTGAGAGGTTACCGTGGCCTTGACCTTCGATGTCCAATCACCAAAATCTAGACATTTCCTCAAGGTGTTCCCGAGATCCAAATTCGAATGACTTTATCCGGGAGTCCAAGTGAATATTTCTCCCAAATTTGAAGAAGATCCCTCAAAGTGTTTGTAAGATATCGTGTTCACAAGGCAACAAACGGGTCCAGTGACCTTGACCTTTGAGTGCCAAAATCAAATCACTTCATCTGTGTGTCCAAGTGAATGTCTGCACCAAATTTAAATAAATTTCCTGGAGGACTTCTTGAGATATCATGTTCACAAGTATGGGACGGATGTAAAACCAGAATATACAATGTCTCTGGCCACTGGCTGTCACCGTAGTGGAGGCATAAAAATGTACGATTACAAAATATACATATTCTAACATGATAAATCATATTCAGTATTTGTGTAGGAATCTAGTTTTCAAAATGTAGACTTTGAAATGGCCCTTACAACAACACTGACAGTTAATATGTTTACTCCAGGATCAATCTGGGCAACATTAGAGACAGGAATCAGTTTGTTGTCACACAAAGAAGGATCAGGACGCATCCGTATATATTTGAGGAGGAGGAGAAACAGTTTATTAGATGTTGTACAGTGCAAACACATTTGAGTTGCTCCCGTGTTTGCACTCCGAGGCCAAAATACTCCCCTGAATCCCCCATCAGCCTCTTTGTTTGAATGATTTATGTCATTCTGTTAGCTCCCCCACCTCCGACTTAACAACCCTTCCTGGAAATATTTCCCCCATCTTTTAACTTTTGCTCGCCGTGATATATCAAACATCGCCCCGGCTCGAATGAATTATGCGGTAAAGATCTTTTCCCCGACTTGCCTTTGGTGCAGAACAATTCCTGAAAACTCCCCTCGTGATGGAAGCAAAAAAAAACCAAGGGGTGGCGCTGGAAGGAGGAGAGATGCGGGGGGTTGAAGTGACGGCTCACACCACCGGCAGATTGCGCTCAATTTAAAACAATCTGAGAACGATCACGATATTTATTTCGCAGCCGAGCACAGGTCCTGTGGGGTGTTTCCTTTAAGTGCTTAATGCGAAACCAATCTTCAACCACGGGGGAAACTCGGACAGAGATGGAAGGTTTCAAACAAGATGCCCAGAACCTCTGCTGCCTCACCTCTCTCTGTCTCCCTCTCTCCAACTCCAACACCCACGTAATCATTCAAAATCACACAATCCCCTCCTGCTTCGCTAGGCGTACTCATAGATGACCCTGTCCTTCGCCAAATGACTCACATCCCCCCCCCCCCCACTTTACATCTTTCTTTTCCAGGCCTTGATATCTCAGTTCATCTCCATTTCTCTCTCTCTCTCTCTCTCTCGCTACGTGAGGAGAATATATCAACACACATGCAGGAACCAATTAGCAGGATGTGGTGTGTACACAAAAAAACACACAGTGACAAAACTCAACTTGCTGGCTTCCCAGCGGCTGCTGCCTCATTTGTCGTATCTGCCTGCAGTTTCCTCATTTAGAGCAGGTGAGCTGCAAACTCTACTGAGCTGTAGCTGCTGCGTGTGTGTGTCTGTGTGAGTGTGTGTACACAAAAATATTATTTTACTGCATCAGTATTCACACCAGCTCTCCACCTGTGCATAATTCCATAACTCTTCTGATAACGTAGCACCCCGACAAACGACGTCTCTCTTTCACTTCTCAATCACTCACCCTTTTACCCAGCATTCCTCACACACACACACACACACACACACACACACACACACACACGCTCCACTACCCGTCTGGAGATGGACGTGTGCTGTGGCTGCTTGTGTACAGTGGAGCTCCACTGTTTGTACGTATCACATACATCTGATTACCCCTAATAAGATTAACACTGACCTGTTATTCACCACACAAGGCTGGGTTGCAGCTGCCAGGCACAGGGCAACAACACACACAAACACACACTCTCTCACACACACACACACACAGACTGGCAGCATCGCCATCAGCAGCAGAGTCACAATGTCATCAGGGGGGAGAGAGAGAGAGAGAGAAGCTCATTGTTTTCTCCGAGCTTGAAGTCTCAGCCCTCAGATCACAGACAGGCCCGTGGGGTTTGATGATTTGATAGAAGAGGGAGGTAATTATTCATTTCATTCCATAGTTTATGTGTATTTGTGCCGCTTCACCGCACACGGTCAGCGCAGCGCAAGTATCGCCATTGTGATATTACGCTGTCAGCTAAATTGCTGCATTTGCTTTTACTTCATGATTTTTAGCAATTAAAGCTTCACTCGTCAAAGCAGATTTCCATGTAAGAAAAATACACCATTAAATCATTTCTGCTTTAATCGAGATTCACCGAGCGAATTATCTGCCGAGATGAAATTCTCACGAGGGACACGGACTGTTAGCTTCGCATAAGGACTGGAACCAGGGTGAAATAACTGACCCCTTTCTGGCCAAACAGACACATGGTGGTTTTACAAGAGCCAGACAAATAGACGTGTATATATTATATTTACAACAGATTAAACCAGGGGATGTAACATGTTAGTTTGTGATGCTTTTAGGCAAATTTTGTTTCCTATTGGACGGAAGCAGGTTCCCAGTCTGTATTCTACGATATAACATCTATTGAACCTGAATGGCTCCTGTCCAGAACACGCCACAAAGGTCTGACTCAATCCAATCAAGCTGCACCAAGTTCCACAAACTCACAGATATCAGTCCCTTAATTAGGTGTTATCTTGATCACCAAGATCCATGAACAAATTCATGGATCTTGGTGATCCATGAACCAAACCGTGACCAAACCGTGTCATTGTGTTGAGAAGTTTCACTCAAGTAATAAAATAAAAAGAGTTGAGAAACAGTGAAATGTGACACATGTGATTCATGGGCCACATTACGGCTGTTTCAGGCCTCCTAACAGAGAGGGGCGAGCGGGCGGCATCACATCATTTTGCAGAGGAAGAAAAAGCCCTCAGGTGACCGGGGCTCCTTGTGTCATCTCTCTCTGTCTCCAACTCTCCCTCTGTCTCTCTCTGTCTCCTCCTCTCTGACGGCCTGTTCACCTCCAGTTCACTTCTGTCTCTCCTTCCCTTCTTTTCCTTTTGTCTCTCTTTTAGCATCTTACCTCCTCCTTCTTCTTCCCCTGGGTTGCTCTCTCCAGTATTTCACTGAGCCGTGGGTATATGTGGAGGCTTTGCCAGTGCCGTCACTGTCATTTTTTACTCTTTCTTTTGTGCGTTGGAGGATTAATCCCTTTCTCACATTGCATTTCCACATGCTGAGGCAACAGAGCAGCCCCGTTGCATTTTTAAAAATTAGGTTTTTGTCACAGGGAAAGGAAGTAAGAACCGGCTTTCTTCCGATGAGGACCCCTGGGTAACGGATCCATTGATTTATGGATTTATGTGAAAGCACATTCATGGCTCTATTGTAGATTTAAGTGCACTTTAAAGAGGGATAAAGAACTACACAGCAGAGGATTCTATAGTTAAAAAGAAGGGTTCCTGTGGGCGTGATGAGAGAATGAGCAGAAGTCTGTTTGATGGATGTGAATATACATTTATTCAGTACTGATGTTGTCGTTCTCTTATCAAATACTGACAGAAGCTTTAACGTTGAAACAAAACCTCCCCTCTGACCTCACATTGCTCTTTTCACATCATTTTAGTTTCCCCAGTATTGATAAAATAATATATTTCAACAGGGTCAGATTCTGGTCCACTGACCAGAGAGTTGGCGGTTCAACCCCAGTCTCCCCCATTCCGCATGCCAAAGTGTCCTTGGGCAAGATACTGAACCTAAACTCATGTTTGTGTGAATGGGTGATTGGCAAAGCTTTGATGTAAAGTGCTCTGAGTGATCATCAAGACGAGAAAAGCACGACACAAATCTAGACCATTTACTAAGCGACTTGACGAAACAGTTCATCATGAGGTGAATGTGTGTGTGTGTGTGTGTGTGTGTGTGTGTGTACATTTCATGACAATGTTTCCAGTTGTTGTTCATGTATTTCAATCCAAACTAAACTGTGAACCTCAAGGTCACGCTAGTGGAGAGGTCGGGGGAATCTATAGAGTCAGTAGGATTCATCCTCTGGAGGCCATGAATACGTAATAGTGGAGATATTTCCGTCTGGATCACAGTCTGTATATAAAGACATCATCTCGAACATGGTTCCTGTCAATTTACATAGTTCCTCTCACACTAATATATTCAAGTGCTAATTTATTCAGTAAGTTTTGTTCCGATGAGTTAATTAATGGATAAAAAACGGGGGGTGAAATAAGATGATTAATGGCTGAAACATTTTCCAATTAGCGCACACTTTGGCTCCAAATGCGCAAGATGGTACCAGTCGTATCCAGGATATTTTGGCTTAATGTCTGGGTAGTGGGAGGAAGTGGAGACGCGTCGTCCATCCTTACATACAGTCTGTGGTCTGGACTGAAGCGGTGGACAAACGGACGCTGCGATCCCCGGAGCGATGCTACTAGTGTGGCTGAAAATGTCACAGATTGTTACTGTTAGGCGCTGCACACGAGGAGCGACCAATACGACACTTGTCAAAGTAGAGGCGGTGAATCCTCAGAGCAGTGGTGTCCCACCAGAGCCTTCAGGCAACAGCATGCTGTTGGCAGCACTGTCCACTTCAGAGTCCACCCTAATTAGCACCACGCTGCCTAACCTACCTCTGAGTAAGTGTCTGTTTAACATGATGGCCTTTCCTCATATTTAATCAGCCTCCAGCCAGGTCCAGCTAAAGAGGCTAGTAGGTGCCCACTCCACAGGTTTTTCACCCCCTCAGTTCATTACTTACACTGTCCAATATTTCCACAGCAACAAAGCTTTCACAACTCAAACCCCTTGAAAACAAGCCAAGACACGAGTTGTGATTAAACGGGGAGTCACTTAAGAGCTCGGCTTCGTCGGTGGGCAACCGGCAGTTAGAGCCGGACGCTGCGGAGTGGAGGAGGAGAGAGGAGTTTGTTGTGACGGCTAAACAGTCCTTCGCATCTCGCTACCATCTGGTGGAGAGGATGCAGGCGCTATGGAGGGAGTCCGCACTTGATTTATAGTGTAAACAACACAGGGAGTGTTAATTACATCTGGGGTGCTCCTAAACAGTGGGCAAACAGGGCGCCACTCCACAATTCCCAGATAGACTGATGCTACCAATTAAAAAAAAAGTGAACGAACCTCTTTTGTTTATCTTATATTTCATGAGAATATGCATTTATTTGAACGTAGCACTAATGGTGCAACTATACAGCGTGAAATTCTCTTTGTTTTCCATGTGTGCGCTTTTTCGCAACGCATTTCTCTAGAGATATATCAGTCACTTCATTTGTGGGTCACGAAAATGCACATGCAAAGATATAGAAGTTATAAGTTAGTGAATAAGAGGCATTTTATTACTGTAGCTGGTTGTAGTGTCACCAATTTTTATATTTTATACATTTTTGGGCTGCATAATACACAAAACAAAATACATTCACGTAAAAAAATGGATTAATGTGCACATCCAGTAAAAAATGTTGTTCAGTGCTGGATCAACAAAAGATTAAAACTATCACACAGAGGGGGAGACAAATCAACTCTTTGCTTTTAAAACTCATTTTGATTTACACAATGGGCACTCTAGCCCCGAAAAGGTTTAACTGAAGAAATGGATATGTGACCCTGTGATGATCAGTGGTGTTACTCTGACTAGACAGAGACGCCTCTGACAGTAAGTTATTATGACGGCTGTTATGGAATATCTACTATTGATGTGACTTGAATTCTATGCGTGAGTTTATATTGGGATTGAGGTTATTTAAAAAGGCGGGTGAGCTCTTTATCAGAAGTCTGAGAAAAAGCATCGTGCTGGAAACGCCACTGGAAAATAAATCCTTTCACGGCAGATTCTCTTTTTCAAACACCATTAAGTATAAAGTATAAAGTACGATCCCTGCACCTGATTATATATACTGTTCTTCTTCTTTCTCTATACATTCTGTACAGTATATGTGCGTATAGGTGGGAGGAGCCGCCTCTCAAAGGATGACAGCTTGCCTAAAGATCCCAAGGCCAGCCAATATCCCTGAGCACCAGTGTGACCATGACACTCGGCTCCCGCTGCCTGCACCCGTCTCCAGGGGCTGATTGTGTGATAGTGATCTGATGATGGTTGTAGTCCCTGATTGCACAGGCTTTTATTAACCTATATAACATCAGCAGGCGCCTGCTTGCATGATACTGTCGAAGGAATGTCTGTCGCATGTGACCTGCAGGAGGATATTTGTGTGTTTTTTTTTGTTTAAACCCATTTGTATTGTACTGAATATCCCCTTTTTTCTTTTTTAGTATATAAAGATAATAAATAAGAGCCACATTAAAGTGAAATGTGCTAAAAAAAAGGATAATATATCTCTCCTTTTAAATACCTCCGCTCCCTCCGCCTGTTCTCACTCCACAAAAGGCTTCTATGGACCGAGGGAGCAGTGGTGCTAATAACGTTGATGCTGTGCCAAGCCCAGCTGGTGGTGCCCGGCACAGGGCATCGAGTGTCTGCTCTCCACAGTTGCTGTCTTTAAAAGGCTCGCTCCTCTGCCAACTGGGATCAGACGGAGTGAGATCACATCGGTGTAATGGACGCCAATGGACCCGGTGCATGTGTGCGCAGCTCGTTCTGTTCGCTCTGTACGTCCTGTATCAGATGCTACATCAAAAACAACATGAGGTTCTATGTAGCTGCAAAAATGGGGTGGAGAGCAGGTTGCATTGACACCTAATAAGAGACGTATACAGAGCATATACAGCATTTGACCAAAACGTATCTGATATATAAACCAGGATTTGCTCTGTAACTCAAATATATACTGAGAGGGATATTGCTGAAGTTTTTTAAAGATATGCTTTGGGTATTTCAACCTTTATTGATGGACAGTTCAAGCATGAATGAGAAGAGAAGATGTGGAAAACGTGTGTTAGCGTGGGTGTTGTGGTTAAAAGTAAAAAAATAAACTTGTAAATGCTCTTTAGAAAAACACTGTTTCAGTTTCTCTACCTCAACTCCTTCTCACTAATTGGTTGAAACGTCGATACTAATATATCTGAGGTAACTCTGCAATCATGCTGATGTATTAGTTGATGCATCCAAACAGAATCCGCTGCACAGAACTGCTCCGTATGGATATTGGAGATGAGTTCATTGAATGTGCTGCAGGAACGTATTCAAGCTGCAGGGTGAAGACTGAAGTTGGTCTCAAACAAATAAAAGAACTCCCTAAATGCCGGATCTAATATCCAGAGTTCATTGGTGCAGTGATATATATCAGGCTAAATTAGAGTGTATGTCCTCTATTCAATACCTCATCGACTGGGGAGCACCACATTTGGCTCCACACTCGTGCTGAAGACCCTGATTGGGATGAAATGTTGCATGGATGCAGCTCGCAGGGAGAGGGATCCATGTGTCGGGATTCTCCCTCTATTGTCAGATTACAGGCAGCCGAGTGCTCCCCTACAACGAACCCGCCGGCGAGGCCAAACCTGAGCCAAGCACCCCCCACCTTCCTCCCCGCTTCAGAGGAGCCTCTAAATGTGGGGAACTGAATCAGACACTTTGCACCGTGCGCTCGGCGTGTTTCACAGCTCGGTACAGAACAGTACAAACACACGCTTGTATGTAAACATGTGCGGTAAAACACGCTCTAACGAGAACGTAGCCGCCACCTCGCGGGTTCCTCTATGTGTGTGTGGGCGGCTCCCACTCGACTCCCAGCAGTCCTTGTTAATGCAGCAAGGATGTCTGTTCTCGCTCTCGCTGTGCATTTCTCAGCAAACCTGCTTCCTCTCGTTTTCCCCTCGGACTTCATTCGCTGCTCACAGTATCCAGAATTCAAGCCTAAATGGAGTTTAGGTATATCCACTCAAAGTGTACTCAATGTAGTTCTGCAGTAAATGTACTCCTATATGTTCTGAGAGGTAGTGTACTAAGATTATTTAAAAGGCGCAGTCTGTTACGATGTAAACAGATATAAACAACTGGGTCAAGATATCACATTAAAACCCGCTATTATAACAAGTGCATTGGAATAATGGCCCTCGCTAGTGTGCATCCCCCCCATGAAAGTCCCCTTATGAAAACCACATTTAAATTTACTAGATCCAAATTTTCACCAAATTTTAATGGGACCCAAACCGCCTCCTTCTACCAAGTTTTATAGTAACGCGTCGTTTTTGCGTAATCGTGCTTACAGACAAACCAACTAACAAATAAACGGAGGCAACAACTGGTCGATCACCTTCAACAGTCAAAACATCACATTTAAAACTTTAACAACTGCAATAATAAAGTTCAAATAGTCACAGTCGCTCAGTTCAGATCCAAACGACACGTATATTGATGCCCGGGGGGGAAACAAACACACCTTGAACTCTGCAACCAAGCAAACTGAGAAGATTCATCCTGACACTAATGACGAAGTCAACATGATCAACGTCTTTCACATCTAAAATACTGTACATGCATGCTCTGGATTTAGGTTTCAGAACAACATCCAGGGGCTCGACTCACAGGAGAGATTTACAAGAGCGGCGGCGTCACGGCTCACAAATGTCAAGTCGGTCACAAATTACAGATAAATCTTGCCAGGTCTGCGGGGCTCTCGCTGGGCACGAGGCTGCAGGCGGGGACTTTTGTTTTGATTAGTGAAATGTGTCAAAAAAGTTAACGGGGTAGGAAATGATTTCGTGTCGCAGATCACAGCTTTCACGCTCCAAATTTCCGCTGAATTGAGACATCAGCGTGCGCGTGCATCGATGAATCCCCTTGTGCGTGGGTCTGCAAATTGTGTCCCGTGGGGGGGGGGAGACGGCAGACTGCCAATAACAACTTTATAGGGAAACAGTAAGTGAATGCGAACACGGCGAATAGCTACAGCTGAAGATGCACCAGAATACACAGAATTATAGAATAAGTTTTAACATGAGTGGAAAATATATCTCTTTAATCATCTATGTGTCACAACAGCTACAAAAGCATTATGTACAGTGTGCAGGAGGAAGAAGAAAGGCAATTACACTCGTGCATTAGGGGCAAGGCTTTTTAAATCATTGTCACAAGCAATTATTTACAGTATCCTGGGAAAGTTTACACAGTCCTGTGCCGATTTAAAGTCATCGCTCAAAGGCGTGTTTGCAAATCTGCTGATGACGGAGAGAGAGAACAAAACCCTTGCTCACATTTGGAAGCGAGTGAAGTATCTTGATGTGTTTTTCCAAATCATTTAGCTCGTATTAGTGTTGCGAGCTTCTTTATACTGTGAATTAAAAAAGGAGCAGCTTCATCGCGCAACACACACACGCACGCACGCACACGCACGCACACACACACACACACACACACACACACACACACACACACACACATCGCCCCAAACATCTGCTCTCTATTAATAACAGAGTCATTATTATGAGCTATTACACCAGAACTTTCAATTGTGTTGATGACACTGGTGGAAATCTAGTCCTCTGTTGTGATAATTACAGCTCAATGAAATACAGACGTAAATGAAACGATGTAGATGGAGGAAATATCTGCAGCCCAAAGCTTCAGATACGCACACAACTGGGAAACTTTCTTTTTTCTCTCTCTCAATTAAATCCAAGTATATACTTAGTTCAGTGAATGGAGGATTTAAAAGAATTCAAATTACAACAAAGCATTAAAATCAAATATGGCATTAGCTGCAGGCGATGATTACACGCAGATGGGACGGAATAATGATCAGATTAGATGCGTAAAATAAAAAAAAAAAAGATCCAATCGGTATATCAAGCTATCGAAACACAGGCTGTAGGTTTTTTTTCCACTGCTGTTAATTCACACACCGATAATGAAGTTTGAGGTAAAACAGTTTTGAGATGTAAACAACTCCAGGGATTTGGTTAAAGAGTCGACGGAGGACGGTGCGGACGATGTCACGCCCACAAACTCCACTAATTAGCATCCCCGCTCGTATCCTGCGTGGCTCCGTGTCCGAGGTACCGCCGACAGAAAAGAGTGGAGAGGCCGTCTCATTATGCATCCTTCCTCCGAGACAACGCTCGGCCTCGCCCAAGGCACAGAGTGTCACTGTGATTATACACCAGCCCACATTAATGCGAGGCCAGTGGTGTGAGAAAACATCACACCCCCCCCCCCCCCCCCCCCCCCCCGTCCTCCTCCTACTCGTCCCTCTCATCATCAACCACCCCCTCCCACCTCCTGCTTCCTGTGGCACCATTTTACCTACTTCACCTCCCTCCCCCCCATCCTCAATCAATCAATCCCTCACAAGGTGACACGGAATGGCGTCGCCCTGGTAACCACTGCCACACAACTGTTGCCTGGTCACTGAGCGCAAAAAAAAAAAAAAAATGAAAAGCCGCCAGAGCCCAGCGAAGCTTCTGTGCAGCGGGAACGACAAGGTATGAAGAGAGAGGGAAAACAGAGAAAAGGCTGGAGGGAGGGTCGGGGGGGTGGAAGGTCACACACTGGCTGCTGCAGCCCTCCCACATTTTAATTTAATGATACCCTCCTGGCTCCTCAGAAGCCCAGGGGACGCCGTGGCATTAAATGTCAGGCACATCTACAAATTAATTAGGGAACGTGCGATTTGCAGAGAAACCAAATATTATTTAAATCCATGCATTCCTAATGTAGGCAGGAGCTGGTTTTCATAAACACCCGATTATGCTTTTAATATAGCATTAAAATGACAATGTGTGGCTGTATATTCTCGCCGCGATATCTCTTTATTTGCTCGTTACGAAGAATCCTCTTAGGGAGGAACACTCGACAGACTAAAACACATCAGAGCTGGATTTGTAAACAGAGCGCTGCAATGAAGTACTTTATCAAGCTTGCACGAGGCTTTGGACGTATTATTTATTATTTAACGGCAGTTCTGGTCCAGTGAGATGTGTCAATATGTGGTATCTGACAAAATGATTCATGCAATGCTAATTAATCAATTCAACAGTCTCCACAAAACACCCTTTAATTTCCGGTGGAGGGGAGAAATAAAATTAAGTCATTTAACCTCTTTGTGCATTGCATTAATCTTTCTGCATACATAACTGCTTTGCTTGTTTATCTGCACTCGAGTGCCACACGGGAACAGAAAAACAGGGATGCACATGCTAATGCTGGAGGGAAATAAGATATGTTATTTCTATATTTACAGCAGTGTGTGCTGCCGGTTTCTGATAAGAAGTTTGCATGGCTTTACTTAGGGAAAAGTAAAGTTAAAACACATTTGTTGCCGTGGCAGCTTTTTATTTTTTGGTTTGTTGTTGATATATGAACAGGCATCAGGCACCGCGTCTAATTTGAAGGCTCGTCTTTAACTCTCTGATTTCTGATTTCCTAAATCTGCCAAGAAGAAAGAAAGAGAGCGGCTGAAAGAAGGAGAGGAAAAACTAAAAAGAAGGTGTTTGTCTGCAAGGAAGGTGTCATGAGGGAAGGAGGAGGGAGGGCGGGCTGGGGGGGTAAATAAAGAGACACAGAGAGGGACCTTGAACGTCCATGAGCTTCATTCCAGTTTTCACTTTCAAATCACCTTATCCCGTGCTTATTTGGACGGCATCCTAAAAAAACCAAGGCCATAATTTCCATCCAATTTGCTCCCTCTCTCTGCATGAACACTGACAGATTGTCATATTTTGGCCCCGCTCCCAGAGGAGAGTTGTGAGAGGCAGGAGGGCAGATAAACGGCTATTACCATTCACACCGCCTCATTACTGAGCATTTAGACCCAAGAGCGCCAACCCAGAAGCCCCCACGCGGAGGTGCGTGCACGCTGCTCCCGCACCCAACACCATGGAACCAGTGATTGACACCTGGTGCTCACGAATTCTCCTCTAAAAGCAATAAAATATGTAATCCACCATCATGTGTGGCCTCATGAAGAAGAGCCTCCGACACGATATCCCCCAAGGTGCACTCTGCTACACACTGTTCCACCCGGTCACAGGAACGAGCTCCGAGCGTGTTTCTGCACGCACGACATACCGTGCGTTACGTAAGCAGCACAAAACAAGACAAGCCTACCGTCATGAATCCATCCAGCAGGCCCGAGTCCGGTTTGGGCGGGGCTTGCAGCCGCTCCATTGACCACTTCTCGATGATTGACGTCACCTGAGAATTCTCCGTGTTGAGGATGCGGAACCCCGTCATGTTGACGCCGCTGAAACGATACGGTTCCATGTCCAGGGCGTAAAGGTCCTGCAAGCATAAAAAAGGTCCAGATGCGTTTGAGCTGCAAAAAAATGTACAGATTCCTGCTCAGTTTTCCACAACCTTGATGATTTTAAATTAAAACATTAAGTTGAGTGTCAGCTTTGGCGAAACGAGGTGAGAGGGAGAAGTGCGGTTGAAGGTGTTTCAGGAGTTATTTTATCTCATGCTGAGGCAGTAGCCCTGATTAAGGCGAGGCTCTCAAGGTTACAGGCGGGCTTTTGGTGGAGTGCCATCTATCATGTGGAAGTGAAAGGACAACCCAATTGTCCTGCATACAGCATGTCTGGCACCGCACCAGGCAGATGTCTCTGGGATGAAACAACACAGTTGACGGAGCAGCAGCAGCGAACGATGGATACAGAATGTGTGTCTGTGTGTGTCTGTGTGTGTCACGGTCAATGTTTGCTGTCCCATTCGGAAAGCAGCACGGATGGCTCGGCACCAGTGTGCAGCAGCTTTGGCCGGCGAAGTGGCCTCCATCCTGCCAAACACTGGCTGATGTTAAGAGCAGGCATGTTTCCATCTCGACTAGCAGCAGCAGCAGCAGCAGCAGCATGTGGCCGAAACACGACTATAATCACTGTTCTCGTTCCTTTCCCGATGACATACCTGCTGTCACTCCCCCCCCCCCCCCCCCCCTTTCATCTAGGGCCTGGTTCTTATGTGAATGCACTCGGGGGAGAGCAGCGGCGTCCTGCACACGGGTAAATGCCTTATTTTTTTTTCGGGGTCAGTTTTCTCCAATCTCTTCACTCAGCCTTTTGCGACCGTGCTCCAAACCACACACCCAGCGCGCCATTTGTTTGTTAGAACTATAATGGACCAAATGGGTGACGGCCTCATCTGCTCGGGGCTATTATCTGAGCTCTCAGTCCTCTGTTTTTTCCAGCGTGCTCAGAGAAGATGTGCTGCTCTTCCTCTGGAGCGCAGCAATCTTTGTAGTGGCTACATCAAAGAACTTTGGAGAACTTCAATCGCCGCCAGAGTCAGAATAAAATATATCCAACTGCTTTTGTTTTCTGCGCTGACAACCCGATGGGGTGAGGACAGGTTGCCATGGAGTTTGGAAAACAAGCGCGTTGTAAAACTTTTGCTACGGCAGCGGATGCTTTAAATGCAAATTGCTTATTTAAAAATCAACTATGACAACGGGTCAGCTTTTCAGGGCCGTGCGTTTCTATTCAAGCAGCAAGTCGGGTTGTGGCTCAGGTTTGAAATGCTCCACACAAAGTCAGAATAATAGCTTGTTTTCCTTTGAGCGGCTCCTGGTATTTAATTTTGTTCTCGGAGAAGAAAAGCTGTTATCAGACACTCGGGCAGATGGATGTTTTTTCTGCCTTGCATCAAGTAAAAACTAGGTGAGCATTTGCAGAAAAACACAACCTTACAAACACAGTAAAAAGCAGATAGAGCCATGCAAAAATAAAAAGACACGCAACATGCATGGTGTGTAATTGCATTCTTTCCCCAACATTAAACAAGTGCCGGCGTACTTACCAGGGTAGTAAAAATATAATGGTAGTACTCTGTCATCATACCCATGGCGAGGGCCTATAGGGAGGAGAAAACAGTGGGTAGTGCTGATAAATCAACGATTAACGGCTTAATGAGCTTGATTCATTTTAATTCTTCATTTAACTTTTATTTAACCGTCACTTTTGACGTGTCTTCTCTTGCAGGGAAAGCAGCTGAGGGTGAGGAATTTAACTATAAATAGACCATTGCATTTTGATTTGGTGCTGATTGACTAATGATTTACTGAATGAGCATCACACTGAGGCACACACAGGTGATAATGTCTCAACCATTCTTCCTCCTCCGTGTTCTACCCCTGAAAGAGAAATTCACACAAACACATTTAAAGCGTTAAAGGGTTTTTTAATGAGTTACTTTTCACACAGAACGTGTTGTTTGTACTGATATGGTTTTGTTTATTTCACACCTCCGTCTCGAAGTGATAGGAGGAAAAAAACAACGTATAAAAAAACAACACCAATTCCTTGCTTTCCGTGAGAATGGCTCTTCATAGTAAAGAAAATGCAGTGTGTGTGGTCACGATGAAAAATATAAACACAACTCGAAGATATTGGAGGATGTGCTGAACTGTGCTGTTGACATAAAGTATTTGTGTTGTTCTTGTGAGCACCAAGACTCCGCCATCAATAAATAATCCTTCTCGTTGCTTCCTGACGACATACAGCTGTACGGAGACGCGGCAATATGCTCGTGAGAAGACTTCAATTCAATAAGAACCCCCGCAGTTCTCATAAATAATGTGCCTGTGTTAAATGAATTTAACATGCCTGTGAGCAGAATTAGACTTTCTAATTAAAAAACCTTTGTTGTGCAATGGAGTGCGTCTATTATGATGGGTCAGTCGTAGAGATCTAATATTCTACGGAGAGATTGAAAAACGCAGAGAGCAGAAAGTAGGTATCTGAATCACTCGCATCATTGCTTAAAGAGAGAAGCGAAGTAATAAAGGTAACACACGAGCTTATTGTTTTAGGACATGTGCATAATGAATGAACTATGAGCCGATGTGCCGGGTCTGTGTCGCTTTTAGGGGAAATTATGTAAATTTTGGCGCTGCAGTTAATTCACTTTTAATTAAATTTACAATGCGCGGTGATAAAATGACTTGTCTCATGCACAAATGCAGCAAAACTGTTCCATCAACTTTAGTTATAGAACTGTTAGATAAAGATGGACGACGCGTCTCTGTTTCTTTCCACTATCCAGAAATTAAGCTAAAATATCTCGAGGGAGCGAGATCCCATCATTTCAGTTTGGTCCATGTCCCATCTGTTAACATGGAGGAGGCGGAGTTTATGACCTATACTGCAGCCAGCCACCAGTTAGCAATCAAGATGCTTTGGCGCCATCATGAAGTCCATCTTCATAAACAGTCTATGCTGTTTACATATTGAACCTGAAGGTGAATATTAATTAATAGGGGTGCAGCTAATGAAAAGTCATTATTCGTTATTGATCAACGATTGAAAACGACTCAGACTTTAAGGTTACGCCTTCAATTTGTGTGTTTTGTCCCATTAATATTAGAAAACCTGTAGGTACAGTATTGACGACACTTGAGGTCTCACACGTTTGGTTAAGTGGTGAATCTACATCTCTACTGTAGCTCATTAAGGTGGGTTCGTACCTGCTTTAGGATCCAGGCAGCCATCTCATGGCCACAATCAAAGATGACGTGGAACTCCTTTGCTTTCTTCATCTCCTTCAGAAGTGGCTTGGCGTCCTTGGTCTCGGTGGGCAGCTGTCGGATCTTCAAACGAATGTTGTATCGTGACGGCGCCTTGATCAGCTCCTGCAGTCGAATGAGACCTGCAGACAAAGAGGATACATATAGCGTGAAAAGGGACTTTAAAAAAAAAAAGATGCAGCAACGTAGCGTGTTTGATCTGCCGCCATTTTGTAGTGTCTCTGATGCTGAGGAGGCCAAAAGAGAAACAACTGGTTTCAGTTTTTCTCAGCACGAGAAAGGCTCATATGCATGCCATCCTAATCTGCAGCCTATTGATCCTCCCACTCGTGCCTGGCAAGCAAACAGACTGCCACAGACCTATCAAGAGAATTTAACACCAAGCCAGCACATTGCACTCTTTTATACCGAAAGCACGGAATAGAAAGAACATCGATCTGCAACACCACCCCCCACCCCCCCAAACAGAAACTTCCAATCCCACAGAAGGCTCCCAAATGTTGATTTGCTCTCGTCGTCTACAGTGCGATGCGATACAGTAGCAATGAATAGGTTCAATTTTATCGTGATGGAAAGCCGCGGTCAATCCCGTCTCTTCTGTCTCTCACACACACTTCAGATGTGCTCTGATGAGGGCGGCTCTGTTTGCCCGGCTTGTACTTGCCCCTGGGGAGCCTGACGCAGCCGCCGCTGCCACCGCCACCGCCACCGCCACCGCCACCGCATACCGAGCGACAATCTTCACCTTTCATTTCTCGACCACACGCTCAGGTAGAAAGCTCTCCGGGAGATGCTGTGATGAGATTACAATGAGTTTCTCCCTCAGTAAAGAACTTCAGAGTTCAGGGATGAAAGAGGCTGGATTGATGGGAGAGATGATTACTTGTCATGGGTATAAAAATGGCTGGAGCAGCAAGGATAGTTCGAGAGGGGGAACTGGAGAGAGATAGGATTGTTTTTTTCTTCTTCTTCCATGCAACCACTTTAAGATAGCTCAGCCTATTTTTTATTTTGAAATGAAGTGCTGTGTGAGCAGTTTAATGGTGTTACTGTGAGTGGGGCTGGGTCTCCCCGAGGCCTATAGGAAGATTGGTGTGAAATAAGAACATGCAGGTTTCTTGTTGTGAAAAGCACCATTGTAGGAGGAATACTGAACCTCCTGGAGCTTTCCACAGGTGATCCCAATAGATCCCCACTCTAGGTCATGTCTGCATCTTCCTGTTTTAGTTCGTGCCGACACTTTCGGAGGTGTTAAGCAAGGGGAAAAAAAAAAATCTGTCAAGGGAGCTCAACGTTTGGGTAACACTGTCAGCGTAGATGTTTGTGGGCTCTGGCTAATGCCTTCAGACTTTCCCCCTGGATCTTCTAACGGCTGTGTGTGAATATTTTATCCCCTCCGATAGTTTTTCCTGCCAGCCGTCAGATAGGCTCCAATCAGCAGCGTGGGGCCCTGGAGCATGAAGCTGTGTGATTACAGCCTGGGACTGGGTGGAAGCGGCGGGGGGGGATGCGGTGCGGCTATGCAGCTGTCACACTTTTCAGGGCGTCAGGTGTGTTGCAGCCGAAAAGGCTCCCGAAGAGGAGGCCCGGGCTGCTCCGGTCTGACCGAGAGAGAGGCGAGAGGTCGCCCCTCGGCACCTCGCCGGAGAACGAGGGTGTTAACATACTGAGCTGCGAGGCACAAAGCGAAGAGAGGTCAAGGAGATGAGCCGGGGTAATGTGGCAAGTGGGACGAGTCATTGGGATATCATCCAAGGTTAATGCTAGCATGCTGCAGGACTGGCTGTTTACCGAAATGCATGCAACAGCTGCAAAACTAGAAGTACCGGTGGCGGCAGTAAAACTAATATCACCGAGACGCCATTAGCTGATAAAAGCTGCGGGAAACGGGTTTAAATATCTATTTAGTGGCACAATTTAGAGAGTCAACCGCTAGACAATGTTCATTTTCTCAGAGAAGAGAGTGAATTCATTATGCAACCTGTCGAGGATTTAAACCTCCTCTCGACTCTGTCTAATTTACTTACATTAACTTGTCAGGCACGTCATGCCAAATCGCTCGTAAATTGCGAACACGCATTTGAATATTGTTATCTTCTCCGCAGCTCTTACACTCTACCTCATAAAAGATATCACGGCACTCCGGCTAAAATACGACTGGTCTTTTTAAAATGCATATTATGAGGCACTCCACAAAGTCACCGGATAGACAAAATGGCTCGCAGACACATTTGATAGCCACCCTCAGAGATCAAGTGTCTCCGTGTTATTAATGGATGTTGTCAGCTCCCACATACTACAATTCTGCATTGCATTAATCTGAAGAGACACTGGGTCATTCTGGGTAATGTGGTTCTCTTTTTTCTTTCTTTGCTGCTGCTCACTCTCCTGGAAGACTGACATGGGCAGCACCTGGAGGACTGAGGCAGAACAGTAAGCTATTGATTTCTGAATTAACTTGACGGGTTACAAAGCACTCGCTGAACTCTGAGCAGCAGTGATGCTTTTTTTTTTGTTGTAGTTCACCTGGTACACCCTCCTGCTCTTCTGGACAGTTTTGGGGGTGCAGGGCTTTACACACTGCGCATTCATCATCGCACAAAAAAAGCACAGACAGGACGCGAAGAGGAAGACGGACACCATCTGTACCTGTACCTGTGCTGTCGTCATAGACAACAGTGACCGTCCTCCACTTGAAGAAGTGCACCAGGTCCAGGATGGCTCTGCTGAGGGACGAGAAGTCGGGGTACAGGCTGACGTAGTACGAGTCCCTGTTGTCCGACACCTGGTGCTTCCACTTGGTCTGGATGTGGGGCACTCCCAGAGCGTTGCAGATGGACTGGACTGCATTGGCCGACGAGCTGTGCGAGGGGCCAAAAATGGCCGCCACCCCGAGGGAGAGCTGGTCACATGCTGGGCGGGAAGAAGTAGGAGAGTCAGGATTTTGTTTCTGGTATATTTACCACCTTTAAACACTGACTGTTCAGTGTCCGTCCACGTCAAGCCAAAGAAACAAACAAATCAAAACAGACCACAGTCCGACTGATGTGGCTGTTTTGGGGGTTGATGCCAATACCATGGATATTATGGAGTAAAAAATGCCTGATACAGATATATCAGCCGATTTAAATATTTATCTACATATATTTATCAAACTCATTTGATAATTGAGGCTTGAGATTTTACAATTTAAGCATTAACTCTATTATAAATAACTATATATAAAAAGAAAACATAATTTCCACATTGTTTTCAAGCTCATATCAACTGATTCTCATCGCCCAACTCATGAAAATGTCTTCCTCTCATGACAAACCAACAGATACCGCGAAGAAACGAGATTTATTAATATTAATAAATGTGAAAATATTAATCACATCAGCAGAAGCTCACAGAGAGAAACTAGTACAGACAACCATCCTTAATTAAAACTCCTTGTTCATGTTTTGAGTATCTAAAAAGAAAAGTAGATTTCTTCACTTCTAAAACCTTATCATGATAGAAACTAAACAACAGTTTTATTTATCAATTGTGCTTAATTGCACACAAAACAAGTTGCTGCTAAATGTGTCCACGGTTCCTCCTGCCTCACCTTTCCTGGAGGCCTCAAAGCTGTCGAAGATGTTGATTCTCTGGATGTCATAGGTCAGCGTGGTGTTGGGGAGCAAGGTGCGGTTCCTGTTGATTGTGTTCAAGGCAAATTTAAAGGCTAGTTCCTCTGCTCCGGACGGGCCGCTCTCAATGGATTCAAATATTCCTCCTGTGGGCCGAGAGGAAAAAAAAACCAATATGAGCTCAAGTTCAAGAACTCAAGAACTCACAGCGGCCAATTCCTTCTCCTGTAATTGCAGTAGATTCGTTAACACAAGTGACCATCAAGTAAATGATTGACCTGATCGAGGCAATTACAGCTTGAGCAGTGCTGTTGTCTTTCTGTTCTTTAGCATAACTCCCGGTATGTGTGCTCTCATATTATTGATGAAATCGAGTTCAGCCCAGTACAGAGCTCAGTCGCGCGCCGACATGAGACGGATCTCGGGGCGTTTGGATCTGGGGCTGATTTGCATTCCGTGGCAGTCATCAGTGTAATTACGGGCAATTAGTTGCGTAGGGAGGTGAGTTCAGGGGTGGGCGCCCTTCTTTAACTCCCTCGCTCAGCCTTGACAGAAAGGTTCACTCTTCAATTTTGCCCAATTGATTCTAATGATTCTCAGATGAGAGGAGGGCAAAGAAAAACAAGAGCGCGGGGATTATAAGGAGATTAGGGCGAAGATAGAGAAGGAGAAAGGAAAGAGAGATAAGAAAAGAAGGACAGGGAAGGCCAATCAAGTCAGAAATTAAGATAAAACATAAAGTATATCATTTTTTAATAAAACTATTAAACTATTTTGAGCGCATGATATTTCACTGTTACTTTAGTTGTCGGAGTACCACGCTGTGACTGCCTGAGAAATCTTGTTACCTTTTGGATATATGAGAATCACACCTTTTCGATGCTCTTTAAGTGTCAACAGCCTCAACACGTAAAAAACAAACAACAAACCCTGTTTCACTGCCGCGCGAGCCAGACGATATAATTAACGTCGCAAAGTACGGCGCCGTCGACTGAAAGCGGCTCCTTTCAAACTTGTCGTTGTTATTTTGAGGGAAAAAAAAAACGTTTAAGGCTCCAGATGGTCCGTCAGCGTGCTTCAGAATCCTAAACAAAGGACGGAGGCGTTCCAACTGACCCACTGCAAATGTGTCTCCATTTCAAGATCGTGTCACAACTAATGGATGTATTTAAATCACAAGAAATGCACGACAGTCAATTTCATAAGCCTATGTATGTGTGAGATTTGGAGAATAAAGTCGTAGTTGTAGGATAGGTGATATTTTAAAGGGGGACTATCGGAAGATCAGACCGTTTGGAGCACCTTGCTGAGTTTATACCTTCGTGCGAGTTTCATAAATAACAAAATTATTAATCTTCTGTCTGAGGACTTTGAAAATATTGTGCAAGAAACTTATTTGGACGAAAGAAGCACACAGACTTGGAGGAAATTGCCATCAACTCTGAGGTTATCGTTGGTTATGTCTGCCTGATATTAAAAGAGGTTACAGGTCTGGCGAGCACAGGTTCTCCTTCCCACTTAGTTCTGTTTTTCTTTCCTTTTTCTCGGAATATTACGACTTTATTCTCAAAACCTTTTTCTTCAATATGGCCCTGATACTTTGTCGGAGCGAGTCACTTGGGATATATCTAATTCCTTGAGATGTTCCTCTCCCAGTTTCTCGATACCAATTACTTGAGAAGGACATTGTATATCGGCCGAGTACAGACCCAATACCAGTGCATTAAAAAAAATTATTATAATAACTTATATAAGGTATTTTAACAATTGTATGCTACTAACCCTGTTTGGAAGTGATGATTGCTCTCATTGATGTATGGCTTATTACTTCTAACGTGAACTATTGCCAAATACTCACATACGGTACATAGATTTGTGTACTTCCCGATATCCGACCTGGTATTTTTCCGGCAGTACCCGATGCTGATATCAGTATCATTACATCTCTACAAACGTTCAGGAGTGAATGGATTCAGTGATGACAGAGTTTTCTTGCTCAACCATCATTAGACTGAAGTGAAGCTGCCACGTTGTGGATTGCGTCACATGTAAGTATTTCTATGTCAAACAGCTCAAACAGCTGTAGAGCAAAGAAACAACTTTCAACTTTCCAAATAAACATGGTAATAAAAAAACGCTCGAACACCTCGTGCACCTTTGAGGACGGACTAAATCCTGAGAAAGCTTTTCAGAAATCAAACATAAAAGAGAGCGGATGAGGGGAGGAAAGGAAGGGGGGGAAAAAGATGAAAGTAAGGGGTTGAGAGAGCTGCTCTGAGAAACCCTCTCGGAGACAAGAGGCAGAGTTCAGGAGTCCATCCACGGTTCCCACCCTCTCTGAGGACGGAGAGTCGGCTGGAAAATCCAAACTAAGAAAAAAATAAAAACTTTAGAGCCTGTTTATTGATTCAATTACAGAAAGCGAGGGAAGAGTGAGAAGGAGAGAGGGAGAGACAGAGAGGGAGTGGAGGAAGAGAGAGAGAGACAGAGCTTTGCAGGGAGAGACGGCGGCTATAAATAGCAGCAGCGAATGATAGAAAGGGAGAGCAGGAGGGCAGAGAAGATGTCATTTACTTAGGGAGGTGAGCTTTATCACTGTCACCATGGTACAGTCATACTGGATGTTGTCTTTACTGTCTTCATTCTATGGTACTTTGTTTTTTTATTGTCTTTTCTTTTCCCACACAAACACACACACACACACACACACACACACACACACACACACACACACACACACACACACTTTGTGCAGACAAACCAAAACCCTAACCCCGGACATTCAACCCAAATCTTAACCTAACCACAACTCACATCTAACCCCTAACCCTAACCATGGCCAATTCATGCATAACTATAACCTAATACCAATTCACATTTTACCCCAAACATTATCCAGGACCACAGACGTTGTACCTCATAAGAACTGGGCTTTGGTCCCCATGAGGTCCACTAATCCTGACAAGGTCGGTGTTTATGCTGGAGAAAGTCATACAGAATTAACAAAAACGAGTACACACACACGACCAGCTACAGACGAGGCATTCAAGTGCATGTTTTGTGTTTCACCAAAGCACTGAGTGAGCAACAATAATGAAGTTTTCATGTGCCCCCCTGCTGTGCACCAGCAGTGTGGCGTGGACATGTTGCTATTCATGGTCATTTCATTACACTGAGATGCCACATTAATCTCCAAAGGAATGAATACCTAAGAATCCCCATTAAAGATGATAGGAATCACGTCAGTCTGGCCTAATAAATCATTATTGTGCCATAGCCCTGAGGGAGCAGACAGGGCTGCAGCGGCCTGTTCAACGAGTCTGAGAAGAGAGAGCACGGAGCATAAGGATATTAAGTTATGTTCACTGGATTTCTTTGGCACGATGTATGGCTTGGATATGCTGGTTTTAAAGAAATTGTTTTTTGGGAGATCACAGAGGAGGCAAAAACATCCCATTTAGGGTCTCGAGGGGTATTTCAAACATTGAATTATCTTGGAATGCGATTGCACATGGAAAATCAAACCAGAAATGTTTGATTTGATGTAACATGAGCGTATGATTGACGTTTCTTTAGAGAACACATCTTCAATATTGTTTCTATTGAATGATGAGTGTGATATTTCTTCCCAAACTGGACCAGAAAGACATTATGATAGATTGTAATGTATATTTAGCTTAAGGCCGAACACCCCCGTGTCTCGTATCATCCGTCCTCCCTCTCGCCGCTCGCTGCTGCAGTCTGTCCGATTGCAGGTGTGTGAGTTACAGCTGAGATAATCAGCGTGTGTGTGAATTATGGAGCTGCCGTCGTTGGGACTGGTGTGAATTATGGTGCAAATGAAAGCTCTAAGTGAGTTATGAGCTGGATAATCACCCTGACTAGAAAACAGACAGAGTGTCTCTCAGTGTGTGTGTGTGTGTGTGTGTGTGTGTGTGTGAGAGAGAGAGAGCATGAAGTTGAAATGAAAGTGTTGTGTGGGAGGGTGTCTCCTCTATGTACATTTTATTCTCTTTTAATGTTTGCTCACACTTAATCATTGTGGATTGATCATGAAACTGGTTTCTGACAGAAATGGTGTTAATTTGAAATGAGTCTCAGTAAACAGAAACCACTCACCTCTGAAGGTCGTACATACATCACATAGTACCGTGTATTAGTACTAAGTATATTTCCAGTACATACATGTTCTCGACATTTGTGACTTCAGTATACTGTAAATAATAGCAGGGAGGATTATTTACTACTAAAAGATCTTTGAATGAAACTACACTTAGCTCTCTTTACTTGCTCTGCTACAAAGGAAGATGAGAGTCACACATGTTGCCATGGCGACTGATGCATCTATTATATGACACTGGCAGTTTGTAATCTGAACAGCTGATTGGTGGAGGAAGGGCGTTGAGATAGCATGGACGGCCTGTCTCTGTGACTAATGACCAGCAGCATAGCTGCAGGATGGCGGTGGGCTATTGGGGGGGGGGGCTGCCATGGCAACCAGCGAGCAAACTTGTCACTAGGGCAAGTAGCTCGGGTATGCACATGGAGTCACTGTTTAGGCTTTAAGACCTCCACCCACCCCCCCCCCCGCCCCCTGGCCTGCTTCTGTCTCCCCTCCGTCTTCCGGCAGTGAGGACCACCGCTCGGCGCCAACACGCAGGCGGCAAAGGTGATGGAAAGGCTCCGTAAATATCTCAGAAATTCTCAGTGGGAGTGCTCCCATGACATGTTTGTCAGTGAATGGGACATGATGCATGAAGGCCTGCGGAGAGTCGCCGCTGCTGGTCATTAATCTGAAGCTCCCCTTGTGGTGGACTGACCTTCCTACGCGGCACAAGGGCCAATTCTCTCTCTCCCCGAAGATCCCCAGAAATCTGACCAGGGCACGGGATACATCAACTGAGCCCTGCGCTCACCAGGGCTGCGATATCACACAAACAAGCCATCATCAGTGACGGCTGAATAAGAGTCACTGGAAAGCTGTTTGTACAGATATAGGGTAGAACTTCATTTGTTCTTCATTCTTTTACGAGCGACGTCCTTTTCTATCCACTTCCTCAGACCTTGGCTCAGAGATAGTATTTTACACAATGTTTGTTTTTGTAAGAGGTTTTTTTATTTTTCATTTTTATAAGATGATACCAGGTATATTCTTGGTTGAATCCAACCCATGACTTGATCTTAAAATTCTAGATAATGGTAAAATAAATTGCACTGGTAAAGTCAGGTGAATGCTGGTGTTATAAAGCATGAATGATCAAGCCATCACAAGATCCATAACCTGGAAACATGGTTGATAACTCCACTTCATATGAGCAAAAAACAAAAGTCAATGAATCTTGTGACTCTGCAATGAATCAATAATTAAATCAACCGCCCTGTTCAGAGTTATGGAAACTGCACCCAGAGTAGAAAGCAGCTCATGCGAACAAGAGTTGAACTGTTGTTGTTTGACTTGTTCTGCGTGTTACTGGTATTTTCTCCAGAATAGAATCACTCCCGTCACCCTAAAGCCTCTTGACACTGGCCGGGACTGTCACCTGCCACTGCTGGACGCTAAGCCCCGGGCTGACTCACACACTCCCAAAGACACGTGTGGAACACACAGAATCACGCACTCACGGAGAGATTGAGCCTAAACAAACCTGTCAGGTAAGAAACAACTGAGTCCGAGGGATAATGTGACTGATGTGAGAATTTAAAGCCCACGCCTGCGGCATTCAAAGACACCTCTGTTCAGTTGCACTCAGGGTAATAATTAGCTCTACCGTAGCCAAAAGATCAATCTCATCCATCTCTTATAATGAGCGCACACACACACAGACACACACACACACAAACACACAAACCCCTCATCCCTGACCCGGCTCCAAGTAGGAAACCAGTGATCATATAACATGTATTAATTCTGTGCACTGGCAACAGATGTGCTAATTTGCCCGACTCTCTCGATTCATAATAATGTGCCAGCTCGCTCCTCAAAATATGTGCTAATTTGCAAGGGTTCATTGTGGATGTGCTAAACTACCGGCTGACATTTTGTGTGCTAATTTGTCAAGCAGGGACCCCTTTTGGTACTAATTGTGCCAAACTGTGAGTACACTTCCACAGGCCTCGAGTCGCTGGAGTCTCACACGGCTCCAGCCCTGCTCAGCAGTTTCCAGCCTCTCCACCGCTCTCGAGTCGTGAATGCGACAGGAAAGAAATACCAACCACTGTGAAAATAAGACGTACAAAGCGCTAAGTGCTCGCCTGCGCACAAATAGAAAGACACACGCGCACACGCACACACACACACACACACACACACATATGCGCACATTACACAGAAATATGTGGCGGCTCTTGAGAATAGACAGGCTCCTTCAAGAAGTCGATTGTTATGATGGTCATGCCTAAGCGTATACTCTCACAAACACGAGGCCATCAATATGTTTTTACATGATGATGTGTTATATTAAAATGCACTCTTACTGAAGCGTTAGAGTAAACATACATGTTGGTGACCAATCGATGCTCCGACGCAGTGAGAGGCAGGTTTTGCAGTGACACACGCTCACACCCACAGTGTGAAGCTCTTCTCCCTAAAATCCACATGGACACAGTCTTTCGTTCCCTGAAATTGATCCATCAATATTTAGCAAAAAAGCCCATTATTCTATTTAAGGCTGCAACCTTTGATCATCCAGTCAGATAATACGGTGGAAATTATTTTCAGTTGACTGATTCATTGTTTGTTGTCCACAAAAACATCCCCAAATAGATTTTTTTTCTTTTTAAAGCCCAGGGTGATGTCTTAAAATAGTGTGTTTTGTTTTGTCTGACAGTTTTATTTTTATTTATTTTGTCTGACAGTCCAAAACTGGAAGAAAAGAAACATCAATCACATGTATTCTCTGGGATGAAATTGTCATTGTTAATCGTGGAGGTGAAAGATGAAACCCCAGAAATTCAATTCAATTTATAATCACAGAAATCAAAGCTAAGAAGCAGATCTTCTCATTTGATACGTTCAAACTTATTATTCATCCCTACAGAACGAATCACATCTCATGTTCCTGCCGGCTACTCTCCAGCTATGGAGCACCAGCATTAAAGAAGCTCTTTGCATGTGAAAACGATTAAAGTGTAGATATTTACTGGTGTGCACAAATCAGCAGAAGAAACGAACCGTTATAGTGTCTGTAATATAACATGCAGAGAGGTGAGCTCTTCCTCAGGCACTGCTGAGGAGCAGTCAAGCTTCAATAAATCTCTCTCAGTCTTTGCAAGCAAGGAGTTTCCAATTGTCTTTTTGTTGCATCTCTGTGGGTCACTTTGAAAATCCATCTCCCCACTTTAACTGTCAGTTACCAAAGCTGAGAATAATGGTGATTTTCCAGCTTCTTTTTTTTTACACATTCTTCACATCCTCCCTTAAGGTCCCGTAAACCCTGACCCTATTCAAGGGTATGACATGAAATAGAGGATTTAACGATGGGAATTTGATTCATACAAACAAATGGATTCTGTAAAATGGGGACAAAACAGGAGCAGACAACTAATAGCACTGCAGCGCCTTTCGCACGCTTGATCCTTCGAATATCTGACTTCCAAGTATGAGCATTCCCAAAACTGCTGCCCCCCAGGATATAAAGTTCAAGTAAACAAGACAAATCCCAAATCTGCAGCTTTTTCTGCCGACACAGAAACAGGTGATTTAACTGTGATATACAGGCCACGGGGAGAGAGAGGGACTGCTCACTGAACAGAGCGCCTCCTGATGCTTTATGCCTTCACCCGTCGCTGCCATTTCTCTTTCCATCTCCCCATATTTCCTTTCCCTTTATCGAAACACCACGTACACACACACATAGTCCTCCTCGCCGCCTCTGACTGGAGTACATCTCACGGTGGCCTCGGCAGGTGACAGATGGCGACCTCACAGCACTGCTCCCTGCAAACTGAGTTTTAATCAAGCCTAAGCACGTGTGAGAGATGCTAATTATCCACTGCAGGCTCCAAGAGGCAGGAGTCCAGCCTTGAGCGCATTGTAACTATGCTTGTGCATGTGCATCTCGGTTTTATAATCAATTTTTTCGTTGCTGATAAAAGCATTTTTTGCCATTTACGGCCGCCTGAGAAGCATGAGGCGGGACGGGCTGGCGTGTCTCCGGCAGCCCCGGACACTCCAGCCCTCGGGCTGTAACGCTCACCAAAATAAATATAGATGAGAACCTGAGGAACAGTAATCTTCAAGTCTTAAAACAAACTCTCTGAAAGTTAAGCAGTAGGATTTCCAACTGTCTCTCTTCATCCTCGCCAGAAATCGGTTTGCAAAGACTCTCATCTCCCTTCTGTGCCATCTCTGAATATTTACATTTCACCATCTGAAGAGAAAGTGAATAAAAACCCACTCTCTTACACGAATCCAACATATATTTCACTGCAGCCGACCTCGGCGTATTGAGCTAAAAAAGAAGTTCAATTTATAATGTTGCAATTAGGTCACAGCAAATTATGTGAGACTCTATCATCCCCTTTACTCGCTTCTCTGCTCTCATTCTAATTCTCACTGTTCTGGCGCTCATCAAAATGACCCTGTATTACACTCTCCCCATTGTAACTTTGGACAAAATGGCTGTAAAATTAGACTTTCTTTCTTGTAGAAGGGCAGATGTTATCTGCTGTCAGAAGCAAAGGTCAAGAATTAATTCAGGAGGCGGCTCTTTAATGCTCACAGCTGGGCTTTCAGGGAACGACAGAGAGGAGGAATAAAAAGGGGACGTTTGACAGGATTTTTGGTAAGAGATCCTTGCACAGAAGACAAGTATGATTTATAGATACAGGAAATGACACAGAGGCTGGTTCAACTTGAAAATGATAAAGAAATTGATAAATATATCAAGTAGATGCAACAATAATGTTTTAATGTTCAACTGCATTAGGAGAGTCATGGGTTGGTGGTTAAAACAAGAGTTATCATACTGCAGCATCTGTGGTATCAAAGCCATTTCTTCCATTAAAGGATATGGAGACTGAAGGAGGCAATATGAGGACAGGTTTTAGATACCGTGCAGACCCCTACCATGTCCCCTATATGTGGGATACACTGTCAAGCAAGTCAGAGGGATGAAAGAATGTGCATCTCAAACGAGGAATCGTACCTTTGTGTGCAAGGACACCAAGAGCAGTGGACGAGACGAAGAAGCGCTTGATGATAGTGAGAGAGAACAAAGTGGAGGGGAAGGCACTGGAGACAAGCTGAGAGCCAAAGGGAGACAAGGACGACGCAGAGGACAGAGAAGGACGAAGGCAAGGAAGCAGGGGGAGAGGAGGGGAAAAGAGAACGGGCAGAAAATTCCCTGTTCTGGATTCTGCATTGATTTGAGGCTGGACGTGCACCTCGCCGTCACACTTCCTCCTTCACAGCCCGCCGGACGTGTTCGAGGGGATAACAACAGGTGACGGGCACGGCGGCTGAAGATGGAGTAAGCTGTGGGTATTTCACAGATGGAAGATGCTTGTGCAAAAAAAAAAATCCCTCTCCAGAAAGTTTGGAGAGGGATGGAGGGGGGCGGGGGTAAGAGGAGGCGGTGGCGGCGGAGGGGCGGGGCGTGACAAAAAAAAAAAAGAGATGAGCGAGGGGAAACGAAAGAGGGAGAATAAAAGAGGTCACAGGAGGCAGATAAAAGACACTCAATTAAACGTCTGAATGGATGGCCCATTAGACCTGAACAGACACCTGCATCCTCCCCCCCACTCCCCCTCGCCGCAGGGCAGGAAAATGTCAGCCCCTGCTTTGGGTTCATCAGCCTCCCATTAGCCACCGCCGTACACAAGCTAGCGGATAATCACAGCTGCAGGTACAAGTCAATACGCTACACTGTGCTGCAAAGGTGTGTCAATTATTCCTGCAACACGCACACGGGGGGGAAGAGAGGGACGGAAGAAAATGAAAGAGGAAAATAGCCAGAAGCACAATGATAAAAAGAATCACTGAATAATGAAGTTCCACCAACACGAAACGCTCACTTTCGTTACAACACACAAGAAAATATATCTGTTGAGGATAAATGCGCACAAAAAAAAGACAGAGGAGGCGAAACAGTCGGAAAATTAAAAGTCCGGCTCTTAATCCTCCTGATCTGCAGTCTGCCGCTTATTTCACCATTTCTCACATTCATTCACACCCCGTTGAGCAGGAAATTCAAAGTCTTTTGTCATGTTCAGAGAGCGGTGGCCGGGGCGTGGGCATATCTCACCGTTCAGTGTGCGAGGGAAACGCAGGCGACTGGCTTCATTATGCCTCCTCAGAAAACTTAAAACAGAGCGTGCGAGATGGGAAATCAATCTGAGTCTGCTCCAGTCCACCGTGCGTGTGTGTGTGTGTGTGTGTGTGTGTGTGTGTGTGTGTGTGTGTGTGTGTGTGTGTCTGTGTCAGGGGCCAATTGTTGAGTCAACCAAAGGAGGGGGACGTTTGTTATTACCTCCCCCAAGGAGGTTGTTGTTTTGTCTGTCTGTTTGTTTGTTGGCAAGATAACACAAACACTACTCAACCGATTTCCATTCAATTTAGTGGAGGGGGTGCAGCGGGAGCCAAGGAAGAACCTTTTCAATGTTGGTGCAATCAAAGAATAATTCATGGATCTCGATGAAAATGATTGTGTGAACTTTGGTGCAGCTTGATTGAATTGAAGAGGACTGCTGGGCTTTGGCAGAGGTCTGCGCTCTACTGAGTGTTATTCTAGTTTTGACTGTGAGTGACCAACAGTGGAGCACACACACACACACACGCTTCAGCCATTAATCTTTGTCAAAACGTTTCCTAAAATGAAGTTGGATCTTTTTAATGTCTCATCTTCTGCGTTGTTTTCAACTAAACTCACAAAATCAGACACAAATCCGCTGGTTTCTTTCCTGCGCGTTTCCTCTTTCACTTTCCTCTATCAAATACCTTCGAACACCAAAAGATTGGATGGATGATTAAAGAACGCCACAAAACCACTTCAAGAGAACAGGAAAATGAAATTTCCCATCACAGGGGGATGTTTTGCATAGCCCTGGTGGATCGTGGATAATAGAGTGTCATGCTGATTCAAAGAACATGATTTTAAGTAAGCCTGCCTCAATACGTCCTCCCCCAGAGCCCATTTCCCCGTGTGTCCTTGATTCAGACAGAAAAGCGTTCTCACATCCAAAGGGCTGTGCTGCTGTCAATGGGGGCCGAGAATTCTGCTTTCTCTCTTTCAGCCAGTCGCTCCCCTCCTCCTCCTCCCTCTCGCTGCTTTATTCTGCTGGCTGTGGATGAAGGCGAATCACCGCATCCTAACCTGATCGGCGCCTCACATCATACCCAACACAGCCGGAGGGCTTTCTGTAATCGATTGACTTCTGAATCCCATGTAGTTTGGACGTCAATGCTTTCATTTACGGTTTATGTGCCTTCAGGAATGCTTACTGGGTCTGTGTGCCTGGCAGCCGCACTCGACTGTCTCTGTTTGCAGGACACATCGGGACACAGGCTTGAATTCACGTGGATGAAATCAAAAATGCGTATTTACATCTGAGCCCCTTTAGCAGCAAAAGACAATCGATGAGCCCTCAAGCAAACACATGAAACATTTACTCCAGCTCCCGAACGGCATCATCACCAGCTTCCACAGAAGCCCTGTTTGTTTGCCTCTGAGCGATCACTTAATAATTAATTACCACAGGTGAGCTCCTGCAAAGTTAAAGATCTCATGTCGCAGAGAAAGGCTGCGACACTGCAGCGAGAGGAATTTCTCAAAATCGCTTGAAGCGCAGACCGTTACGAACACGTATCAAACTGAGAGTAAAGGAGCGCGCGCAGCTGAGTTTGGACAGAACTCGGACGGCGAGACGAGAACTATGATAATGTCGGCATCAGATCCAGAGAGACGTCCCTGCAGCTTGTCGCAGCTTAAAGTCGGCATCAATTCAAGGCAACACATAAATATAATCAACTCCAAGTTTCCACCTCATAGTACATATTTGTGGGGGTTTTTCTCAGCTTCCATGTTTGCGCTGTCACAGATGGTAACCTGTGATAGATACACAGTGAAAGGGGCATGTGGGACTTGGCAGTGGTTCGTGGCTGCGCTGCCAGTTTCTGTCGTCTCGTCTATCGCTATGCAAACATATTGATTTTTATTGATTCCCGCCATCTTACGCTCCAGTGGAAGTGGAGACAGCCAAACACGTAATGAGACTTAATGGATAAATTCATTGGAGGCTAATGAAAATACATATTTGAGGACCCTGCAGGGATATTTGTGCCATAATGGTTTTTTTTTAGCAGTTTGATTTCCCTTTTTAAAAAGGTACTTTGTGAAAATCTGTAGTGTCGGGCAAATTTTCAACTTGCTAATGCTACATTGCTGACATTTATTCCGAGCCGCGGTGCATGACTCCTGGCCTCCCACTGCATTTCCACAGCGCACTCGACTGTCCTTCCTGCCTCTTTTCAGAGAAGCCATCACAAAACAGTAATAAAAGAGCACAAGTGAGAGTGGGCTGAGAGTGGACTGCTCTGAGGCAAACTAATCTATCTTTACTCCGTATCTGCAGGCCTCAACACTCACTGTTTTTCTTCTTCGCTCGCACTTTACTCCCTCCCTCCCTCTGACAAACACTCTTGTTTTTCTTACACCTCCCTGTGACTTCAAATTTTCTCTCCACCCCCCATTGTGAGAAGGACAGCTCTGGTTAAAAGATGCAAAAGAGGGAAATGATTCCTTGTGAGGAGTTTCAGCTCTGACCGTCAGTCAGCTCCGAGCCGGACGACCAGGGCAGACACGCTGCTCAGGGGACATTTTCAAAAAACAATTGCACATATAACCTATGACCCCTCTGATATCCAGGGAACTCCCAGAGTGACAATGACAAGAAGTGATAGGCTGTGAATAATGAAAGCCAGTGCATAAATCAAGCTGTCCACGAAGCAGCAGACGAACAGGACTCAGAATAAAAAAACAATTTGTTCGAGGGGGCGCGTTGTGTTGGAGCCGGTTCCCCTGCAAACAAAGTCAATCATCTAAAGCCACATTGAATGTAAATAATCTTTTTCCAATGTAGCTGGTAAATCGGAAGAAAAAAACAAAAACAAAAGAGACTTGATTCTAACCACTGCAAGAAAACTAATTTCATACCTCACAGATATTTTCCATTTTCAAAATGCCAGGAAATCTGCAACCTGAATTAATCACCATTGAGCCTTTTGTAACTGAGGCATGACAGCAAGACCTTCAAAGACTCAGAACTGTAAACATGTTTTTATAAATCCATCTCGCTATTTCTCTGCTTCCAGCCCATGTGTGGTGCCGCATGCTAATGTACGACAGATCTCCTCTTTGTTCTTGAAACCCACAGCGGGTATTTTTAAACCATGGAAATCATTTGCCAGCAGAGAAGAGATAGTTTCGTATAAGCTATGGCGAGGCCAAGTGACACATGAATATTTTAAGCGGCTTTGTGCCTATTTAAGTGTGTTTGCCGTGCACACGCTGGCAGAGGGCCAGGGCACGGGGTGATATCCATAATTCCCACGAACCCAAACTAAACTCCGGCACGCTGATAATTCAGGCTGGAGGAAAGGAAACGCAAAATAAAGTCAATTAATTACAAACTCCCCTTGAATTTGCTCCCTCAACACTCCTGCTTGTTCTTATAGCTTGAAATTCCACCGCAGTAGTTTACGGGGGATGAAAAGAGTCCTAAATATTAGGGAACACAACAGAGGACAGGCGTTGTGGAAGTACGCAGATAAACTTAGCTTGCACCAGTGGGGATTGTGTCTTTTGCCAATGGACTGAAAAAAAAAAAAAAAAGAAAAGACTTGATTTCTTTTCCAAAATGAAAAGACAATGTTGTGTTTTGGTCATAAATATTCCCTGGCATGGCTGAGCTGGGAAAACATAAACATGAGCGGGAAGTAAACAAACATCTCTGAGTCCACAATGCATTCAGCAGCAGTCGACAGCCGGGGGGGGGGACACACACACACACACTGCATCTGACAATGTTGTCTGTAGATGGTGGTGATAACGTTACCACTCAGCCACCACATGCCGCAGACCAACTATGGACATTAAAAATACAACACTCTCTAACCATCTCATTTCCACTGTTGACATTTGTTGCCTTTGATTTTGTCGCGGTGTAATTCACATTTAATGAATAAGACATGTCTGTAAATAAAACTCAATCAACTCTAATGAAATGGCAGATATGATGAGTCACTACTTACTGAGCATTTGCTGTGGGGAAGGCTCAAAAAGATCCTGTATATATGGCTCGATTTCCATGGAATTAAGCTCAAATGAGCTCCGTTAATTTGTTGTCACACCATAATTCATCTTTAACGCAGCCCTGAATTTTCACCTCGCTGAATCCTAACAAGCAATCGAGAAAGTTGAACTTTCACAATAATGGCTTCGTAAAATACAAAATAATGGACGCCAACCATCGTTCAGCTTGCAAAGTCACTGCCGGGAATTTAAGCTGTTAGATTTCATTTCTTGAGTTGAGTTTTTCCTCCAGCCAACGAGAAAACCAAAACTGCAACTCCAAATAAACCTCCCCCACTTTGTTCCTGTTCTCTGAGATCCTTAGCCACAAAGTCTCATTCAGTTCTCGAAATGTAGGTGTGATCTAGTTAGAAAAAGAGCAGTCTCGCTGAAGCAGATTTTATTACACCTTGTAAGGGCTGCACCGGGTCCATTTCAGCATCTAACTAAATGAATTACCTGTATGATTTATAAATGAGGAAGCCTGAACACAATAATCCAATTCTGTCTGGGAATTAGCTCAGCGTATTTGCCTGCAGCTGGTGGCCCGTACACTTCTTGTTGGGTTTTTTTCCCCCCTCACTCTCTGACACTTGTCGCTCCGCGCGGTGACACCGGTGCTGTGAATACAAAGGGCCGACTATGCTCTGGTGTGTGCGTGTAAAGGTCTCGTGCTGACAGGAGAACAGTGGTAGTACAATGTGAACTGCCTGTCTGCGCAGAATGGAACTTGGGCAGGGAGGGAGCAGACAGCCCCACGGGGGAGCTGACCTCCTCATATGGCCAGCCTCTTGCAGGAGCAGCTGGGATCTATCTGCTGATAAGGCACGGGGGAAATGGACCGGCGGGCCCCGATGTTTCTCAACGCAACTCGGCATCTCCCCCGTCTCCCCCGAAGCACACACACTGACATACATCTTGCTTTCTTGATAAAATCGCCCACACAAAACTGTATCTTCATCTGACTTTCTCCGCTCAGCCCCTTTACAAGCAAACCGAGACAAGATAAGTATATCATCTTTTCAAAAGACAACGAAGCAATGGAGCAATCTTACAGCGGGTAGATGTGAAGGGGATGTTTGACTGTCAAGGGAAGTGCACAGAAAAAAGAAACTGGAGCTTTTTTAAACAACATCGGCTGACAGGGAGTTGGTCCCTGTCCGTGGTCCTGAACAGGCGGACCAGGGGCTGGGTCAGACACTGGGACAGAGATCAGAGGTCTTTCAGCCTCTGTGCTCACGAGGGTCATTTCACTGGCACCAACACAACAATGATCAAATAATAATAATCAAACATGAGCTCTGCCTCAGAGCAAAAGATTTCCGTCAACCGAATCACCTCTTATCTCGCATGGTCCCGTCCATAGAGATCCCCTCCAGATTCAACATGTCAGGCAACATATTGCTTACGTCGCGCAACACCCACACAAACACACAAGATACAAATGATTACATATATCCCTTGTTCGTTGTCAGTCAAGCATCCGCTCCATGTTTCCTGTCCGAGAGTCGCTGCGTATACGTCAAACATTCGCACAGACTGAAAAAAATATGAAATAATCAAACCTGAGCTTTGCCTCAGAGCAAAAAGATTTCAGTGACCTGAATCACCTCTTATCTCGCATTATGTCTATCCATATTCTCACACACACCCACATACACACACACACACACACACACTTGTACTTCTATCTATGAGGACACTTATCAGCATAATTCATTCCCTATAGACCCTTACATTGACGTTGACCATCCAAACTAAATGCCTAACCCTAACCTAAACCTATTTCTAACCCTAATCCAATGAGCAAGTATTAACCCTCAAAGAGTCCATTGAAAAACCAGGCAAAATGTCCTCACTCTGTAAGGTATAAAGAATACACACATATTACATACATACATATACACAGTATACACCCACACATATATTTACATATACACACACACACACATATATATTCGGATTAAAATGATGTGTTGTCAACATGATGATATAATGAAATATAAATCCTGTATTCCTGTCCACTTCACATCTCTCCCGCTTATACCTCAAATATTACTGTTCCCTTTTCTCTCCCAGGATTTCAGTCATTAGCCCATTTGCCGGCTTGGAAACTTTGGTGTCAAATACTATTACGCAGGGACGTCGCCGTCCCCCCCAGGATTACTTTACTGACGCCCGGCGTCTGTCAGACAACGTGTGAGACGGGAAATCGCTCGTCGGGCCGAGGATGCAGCGGGAGGAAAAGCACATCCCGTTGCCATAGCGGCGGCTCTCGCGGACGCAGCCTGACTCTTAAACAGGGCCCTCGGGGGAGCTGGGGATTGTAAGGATGTGTTGTCAACACTTGATGACATCCGCTGTCAGGAGGGGCTCCCCTGTCACTCCGTGATGTTCCCTGCACATGCGACAAAATGCAGCCATCCTGAGACGGATCGAATTAAGCAACAGTTGAAACCACCAGAGGCCGCGGTTTAGTGGGTTTTTTGGAACAGAAAGAAATGGTATTAATTGCGGTGTTAGTGCTATGAATCAGCAACACAGCCACTGGAGGAGCAGCTGTTGAAGAACTATACTCTAATAACCAACATTAGGCTAATCATACATTTCTTCTGCCGATAGGTGCTCTGTAGTTCTTGAAGAGAAGCGGCTAATCAACTTTCACCAGATCAGTGAGAGCGATGACTATCTGCACTTAACAGTTATGTGGGGACATTTGTGACTCAGCCAACCACCAGTGGAACTGTCCTTTAAATCACAGCCAATAAAACAAATAGACATGTCTAAATAAACCACTTCTAGCTGTTCATTGGGATTAAGGATAACAAAAAGTGCTGCTGTCTGGTCTATCGATTGGCCGATGTGACAGATCAGAGTTATCGATCCGTAATGTTTGCATGTAAACATTTACTGCAGGGGACGTGTTGGGGTGTCAGCAGTTTAAATAAGGCAGTGGAAGACACGAGTCCGTGAGGATCCTGGATGTTTGGGTCGAGTTTCATCCGCTGCGTATCCCCGAGCTGTTGCGTTTGGAGAGGCACCTTCTGGTTTTTAGCCACAGTTGATTTTCTTTCCAAAGTTTACTGTAACGCCGGTTTGAAGGTTTGTGGAAAACCCCATTCCCCCTTCACTGTGTCACGCGTGTTGCAGAAAGGCACACGGAACAGTGCCACGAGACATTATGAGATAATAAAGATCCAGAAATATTATTTGTTGCGTGCAGGTTTGGCAAACTCTACCGTCAATTGCAAGACGAGGGATAAGAACGGGACGAAAGCAGAGCATCGATGTCGTTACACCGTGGATTTCCATACATGCAGGCACCGCGTGATCACACATCGCTACAGCTGATATCGTGTCATAAACCAAAATCTTACCGAATCTCAAAACGTGTGGCATCCCGCGAGTGTATCCAAGAAGCAGCAGCAGCAGAAGCGGGATCAGCCTGAGGTTGGACCTGAAAACGAGACTGGTTATCATCAGATGATGGGAGGTAATCTTCATGTTGTTGTGGAAAAAAAAAAAGAATGCACAGTGGTTTAAACCCCCCCCCCGGTGCGCGGGTTCGATTCCCCCGTAATTCTTCTCCGGTCGCTGGGCAAGGCAGGGTGACGGCGGCCCTGGATGCGCAAGATCACGGCATGGTCACTTGCGCTCTCCCTAAATCCATTAGCAGTCCCGGCATGATCCCTTCCACCGTCTCCTTCTCCTCCTTCACTGCGCCAAGAAACAACAATCCTCCGGGTCGAGGGACGGCGGGACATCCATGTCGAAGGGTACGGATCCAGTGGGGAGGGGGCTGAGAGAGAGAGCCCCAAAGCATGGGCTGTGGGAGATGAGCTGGAGAGGCTTGGTGAGGAGCCGGAGAGCGCCGAGCAGAGGATACAGCAGCGATATGCAGCCCCCTATGAGGCGCTCTGGGTTGCTTGCGCTCCCATTATACTGCACTGCTGCACAGGCTCTGACGTCGAGCCAAGGTTAGTGTTGTGAACGCGCACCAGAGAGGGAGAGATGGGGGGTGGGGGGGGGGATATGGATAGAAAGAGAGGATGAGGTGGGGATTGAAGAGAGGGATGGATGGATGGATTGGGGGAGACAAAATGGGGAAGGTGAGGGGAACAACTTTAATTCATATCATATTATTAGGCTGCGTTTCTTTTCTTTTTTTTGCAGTTTCTTCCATAACTCAAGTGGCACCAAGCTCACACACATGTTACCACCGTTCACGAAACCAAAGCAATCTGCTGTAACGGATATAAAGTTATTTGTTCATTGACCGATTATGACCATCTCGTCAAATGGGATCATCTAATGGGATAAAGGGAAACTTCAAACTCCACCTAACGCTGTTTTATAAAATATTCTCCATGGACAGAGACCAGTGGCGGATCTAGGATTTTTCTAAATCAGGGGCAATAAAAGGCACCACTTTACACAGAGGGCTCAACTATATGTCCTACATCCGTGCACAAGTCCTGATTCTGTAAGGTGCACATTTAAGTCATTCCTTAGCTCTATAACTTTGAGCAAATACACATATTATTGTGTCCTGTATTGGACGCATAAGAACACAACTCTGTACCCACGGCACATTTGGCAACCACACAAGTGATGTAATCTCACGCCTGCAGGATATCATTGTTCTCCCGTACACCCAAGTAGGATATGTAGGTTCCACTTTCTGCCTTTCTTGCCATTGATAACTTCTCCTCCTGAAACTCTTTTATGAGATTTCAAGCCACAACCTTTCAACAATTTACACCATCATTCCAGAAATGTGGGAGGAGTGGGATGAAAGGAATTAAAATTGGCAGAACAGCAAATCTGTTCGGCTATATCGACACAAAGCTGCTGAAAGGCACAGATATTTAACCTATGCAAATAACTCCACTTTAGACTTGAAAGCCTTCCAGCAACAGACTGTTCTCGAGTGAGAGCCGTCCCCCGATGATGTGAAGGTGTGTGTGTGTGTGGGTGGGTGTCATATACACACAAAGGCTCCACTGCTGGTTACATTTCACAGGGGGACACAGTCCAGATTGTCGCGTTCATATCTGATTAGCCGGTTCAAACAAGGGTATATCCTCTATACGGCGCGTGGCACCATGGAGATGGATATCTGCAGCTCTTGTGTGGGCCCACATGATATTGATTTAACACTACATGCACCTTATCAGAGTCCGCCTCCAGTGAGGAGCTCTTCATGGGCCCGTGCGTCAGCTGGAGCTATAGGTGCCGGGCTATTTAATCCCAACGGGGATGTGAAAGGGGCCCTTTGATCGGCGCCACCAGTGTCCCAGTGGCTTGGATGAACACTATCACTGTGTGACTCGAGTGTGAATGGATGGCCTGTGTGTGTGTGTGTGAGTGAGTGTGTGTGTGGTGTAAAAGTACTGCAATAGTTAGTGAAGGGTATTTAAATTTCAATCGTATCACCTTGTCATCTGTCCAAACCCCCCCCCCCACGAATAAAAAGGCAATACTTTTAATATCGTGAAGGGGGCGCTTGCATGCGTTAAAGGGAGACACAACGTGCAGTTACACGGGATCGAGCAGGGTGGTGTGAGCATTGACTTTGAACCGTGTGTCACTTTGCGTGGGTCTGCACACCAGCAACTGTGCAAGCGCGTGTGAGAAAACCGAGGAGAACGGCACTCGTCATGCGACCATCTGGACCATTAGCATAATGATGGAGCAATCCAGGGTTTCCGTATCAGCAGAGCCTCACACAGCATGAAAGGGATGCTTATTGAGCTCGGGGAGAAGACACAGCCACTGACTCGCTCCCCCCTCTTGAAGTCACAGCGCCCTCTGGCCCCACACTGTGGCATTGCACTAAGTGTGAGAAGCCATCAGGTTGTTTCGACTCAAAAATGTCATCTGGAATTAAAGGTCCAGGGTGAAAGGGATCTACTGGCAGACATTCAATATAAAATATTCCTAGTGATGTTTTCACGACTGTGTTTCATCTAAATTGTACAAAATGTTGTTTTCTTTCTCCATTATTTTTAAATACTTTATATTTACATCTCTACGGAGGCCACCATGTTTTTTTACAGTAGCCCAAACTGGACAAACTAAACACCTTTTGAGTTTTTATGACAACTGAAGGCTACAGGTTCTATTTCCTGTTTGGAAGTGGAGGGTGAGCTGAGGGGGATTCGGCTGCAACATGAAACTTCACCACTGGATGTTTCTAAATCCTACACACTGGACCTTTAAGGCACAAATGATTCTCACCTGACTCACTGATATAATATTCTTTGACTGTGTCAGGTGACTGAATATTCTTTCTCCTTCTTCGTCTGTGTCCGAGCATTGACAGTTTGAGCAAATACATCCGTTATATATGTTATAAGTTAAATTGTTCTGTGTGTAAATATCCTAATGAGCGACCTATCCCCCCCCCCCCCCCCCCCCTCGCTCGACCCCTCAGGGTCGAGGGGGGTTATCATAAGCAGTGTAGATAACGGATGGATACCTTCACCATTCAAAAGTCATGGAATAACTAACTTTTCACTTTCATGTAAACCAGTTAGAAAAGAGTGGGTGATGACTCCTGCTCCATTAGCTTGTTGTGACTAATGGCACAATGCCCCTGTGTCATTTGGATGATGTACTCTTTTTTTAAATCCATGATCAAACCATGTTTTCCTTTGTTGTTGTTTTTTTTTGAAGAAGACCCAGAATTAGATGAGTTTATACACACCCACTCACTTGTAACCCAGGGAGGCTTCAATACGAGCTGGCTGGTGTGTTTATTCAGATGCCATTCATGCACTGGGTAACGCAAAGGGGACTTTATGCAAAGGAGAGATAACCACCGCTAAAAGCCTTCTGTCATCCTCTCTCTCTCTTTCTCTCTCTCTTTCTCTCTCTCTTTGCTCCCTCCCTCCCTCGCTCTCTTGCACAGGCGGACTGGTGGAAAGATAGCATTGGCACAGGGAAGGAAACCATGGAAACGAGAAGCTGATGCACTTTGAATGGTAAGACCCTGAAAAAGAAGACATTCATTCACTTCACTTGCCCTGTACTAAAGCCTCATCTCCACCGCATTATTCCCAGCGACTCGAGTTTATTCTAACATGGTCGGGTCCGGAAAGCCCACAATGGTGTCACTTCATCTGCCTATTATGCGAGGATGACTGTAGCTGAGGATGTCTTAACACTTTGGCAAGAAGAAGAAGGGCCTCTACAAAAATCACACACACACACACACACACACACACACACACACACACACACACACACACACACACACACACACACACACACACACACACACACACACACACACACTCTGTCCTTCAGCGCTCACACATGCAAAACGTACAGCACGGACCTGGTCCTTTTACCCTGCTACTGTATCACAGCCATCATCCCTGCGAGCGCACGGTGCCAAACGCTCGCCTCACTCCAGCCTGCGATCGTTTGCAGTTTTTTTGGGCGTTCAGCGTATTTACATTCCTCGCTCGAGGTCGTGCTTCAGCGATCCCTTTAAACAGAAGCGTGCTGAAGTCAGCAGCGGCCCATGTGACTTGAGCGGCGCTGTCAATGAGATCCCTCAGATCTAAGTGGGACTGCATTCTTCAGAGATGACAATTAGTCAAGTGAGACAGTAATTAGGACCTCTCTGCACACTGTCACTTCCCGTTAGTGCTGACGGATGCCCCCCCCCCCCACGCTACCCCCTACCCCCACCTCCAGCAACTGCAGTCAGGCAGGCTTACTTCTGCTGCTGCACCCTGACTTTGAGATGTGACATCTAACTTCTCTCTGCCGTGACGATGCTTTCTGAAAAATGACAAGGTACGTAAGTCAGTGCCGTGATGGTTCAGTGTGGTAACTTCTACCAGATCTGTTGTCATTTATCTATCACTGATCTCCTGGATTCATATTCGGCCCCTGGGTCACTGGGGTCGTCCTCACACTTCTTTTCAGTCCCCAAATCTCGTTTCAACACTAAAACACTTTTCTCTGTTGCAGCATCCAAACGATGGAACAGTCTCTTGCTCCACATTAGGTACTGATGCATTATCAATAATTTAAACTCTAATTTAACGTCCTACCTTTTTAAAAACCTTGCTATGGATTCAGCCTCGGTTTGTCTGATGATGCTGTCCCTTTGTTATTTTAATCTTTTGTGTCTTTTACTGCATTTCTATCAGCCGAGTTTCTCGTACACCTTTGATCTGTATAACATGGAATTTGATTCTACCGATGCATTTTTATATTCTGTTTTATCTGCTCGTGTATTGTTTTTCCTTTGTTACGATTGTAAAGCACTTTGGCTGAACCCCTGCAGCTTTTCCAAATGTACCTTAACAAATCATCATTAATATCATTGCAGTAATGGACGAATGATCAGGTCACATGCAGAGCTGGAAGCTGTCAAAGTTTAAAATGCCGTGATCAATGAGTGACCCACTTCCTCAACTCTCGATACCCGGTCATCCCCTTCAGACAGTCCAACCTGAAGTGGTTTAAATCTGTGCCAAGCAAACATCGAAGAACAACTGTACACCCACGATGGTTTTTGCTTTTTTCGGTTTTGGAGCTAAGCTGGAATGGATGAACTCCTCAAACGTCCAGCGACGTCAATCAAGCACATTCCTCTCAGGCCCCACGAAGCACGAGAAAAGGTCTGATCAGTCAAAAGAAGTCCGACACCTGTGCAACCTTTAAATTGGCTCCTGCTCAGACTTAACTCACACGATGTATCTTAAATTAAATCTCTTTCACTCTCTGGATCCATTATTTTTAATTAGATTTAGCTAAAGATAGCATCACAATTTCAGACAAGAGTGAACAAGGCAGTAAAGCATAATGCTTCCTAGTCCTGGAGGGGCCATAAGCATTCGTACAAAAGTTCAAAATAAAAGCTGCGCATCCAACGTGTACAAATGAGGACCATTATGATAACATGCGCCGTGTTTTGAATAATACAGCAAAGGAATTCCCTATTTATTCTCAGTGTTAAATACAGAGAGGGACTTCCAACGTCTCTATACATGAGCTGCTTCTGTCCATCCACATACTCACGAGCAGTCACAAATTAAACATCTTTATTTGATTTCTGTGGATTTTATTTATGGTTGTCAGCATCAATAGTATTATTTATGAGAGAAATACACAGTGAGATGCGGCGGTTCTCTAATAATAAGCCATTAAATGCAACAAAACAAGTAAGTATAAATAAATTGATATGTAATTGCTCCATGGTTTCAGATCAAATTATTTATATTCACTAACTCACACAAACGCACACACGCGCGTGCACGTATACATGCGAGCCGGGCTGATTGGACGGTGGACGGCTGGAGTTGTTATTAAAGAGCACCCAGCGGAGTCTGGTTTGCAGGATAAGGACGTCGTTACAGGGCAGTACTCAGCGTGAATGATGAAGAAACAGCCCCCCTGTGTGTGCATGTGTGTGTGTGTGTGTGTGTGTGCATGAGAGAAAGTTTGAAAGAGAGGAGTACATACAGAATGTGGACAGAAGCATCAGCCTGCCTACATACTCTGGCCCTCAAACACAGATCTTGGCACTGCTTGCTAAAAGTGACTTTCCCCATCGGAATAGTCTGTGTCAGGAACTCGCCTGCAGGGAAAGAGACTGGAGAATGAAAGCTGAACTCACACGGCTTCACAAAATGTTTCAGGAGGTAAAAAAAAGCCTCCAATAAAACTTGGCTCTCAGCAAAAGAACGTCTCTTTGGAGTGAAGGGACGGCCTGTCGGAGGAAGGCGTGGAAGCGGAGACACATTGGTGATTTGTGAATTCAGGGCGGTGTTAATGGATCGCTCCTCATTAGTGCTTGATCTAATTCTCGCCGTTTTTCAAACCGCTGACAGAAGGACAGAGGAGTATTAGGGTCAAGCAAAAGAGAAAAGGAGGAGAGGAAGATATTTTGCTTTAGCATTTTGAGAATAGAAATCAAACTATATCAGATTGAGTTTTTTGTATTTTGTAATTAAAGTAAAAATCGACAGAATAAAGTGGAACCGTTGAGAGTAAAGTTGAAAATAAAGTCAAAATGTTGGGAAAAAAGGCAAAATGTTGAAAATAAATGTGAAACGTTGCACGATCGTCGTTCCAAACGTCTGTGGTTTTCTTCTCCTGAACAGACGCAGTTCTTGGCACAAAGACCGAACACTGATCACCACATTGTGTTTGTGTTTGAACTGTTTTTATTTCCAATTTCACCAAGACTTTTGTAGAAGCAGTCATATTCGTACATTACCAGTTTGATATGTTCTTAAAAGTTTGCGCTTGAAATGTTTCAAGTTCATTCTCGATACGCAAAAGAAAAAAAGAAAATCCTGATTTACTTTGACTTTATTCTCAAAGTTCAAGATTGCAAAAAAATAAGTAAAAATCTATTCCTGTCCTCAATTATTGTTTTTATGCCTGAGCATAAAATCTTCATACCTAACAAAGAAGAGACAGAGAAATCCCCCATAAGGTTAAATGCTGTATCATGTCACTTAGGAAGTGACAGCAAGAAAAGTCAGCGCTTGAAGTTCTTGAGTTCACAAAGACTGGCACCATTTGGTTGGAATGCCTCAACTTTTCCATTAGAAAACCTGCTTCACATGCAGACACACTCCTGCTGTTTTTCTCTTCTCACCGAGGGGTTAGAGCAGCCAAACATCCCTGACACTTCCAGGCCTCCATCTCAGCAACGCAATCCACTGTGTTTCCACAGAGATCCGGGGATCAACTGCCTCAGACGTCCAGGATCAGAAACTCCAAACAGGGATAACACCCTCTCAGCATTCTGTGTTTTCAATCGAGGGTTCAGCTACTGTGACCGGAAAATAAAATGTCCCAGACAGCTATCGCGCAGGAGTTGCTGGCAGGCAAAAGCTGGCACGACTAATATGACTTTTCAAAGTGAAAATAGCCCGGTTTTGTTCTCACCTTCCGCAGAGGTACAGCCATAATGCCTTTGTCTCGTTTATCTCCGAAGGGGTCATGCTCTAATAGCTTTTCAGGCTCATACTGCTTTGGTACGGGGGGGATTTAAAGTTGGTGTTTCAATGCCCAGACAGTGTCGTGTAGGAGGCTGAGCGACTCATTTACATGTAATTCAGCATTAATCAGAACCACGATGAATGTTATAAATGTGTCCTTTAGATTAAACCGGCATTTGACACATGAGCAGAGTCAAATTTAGGGATTTATTTTAAATAACTGGAGGTTCATGGACTCTGATCTTCTGCAGCTCCGGTGTTTTCATGGGTTGCCAAACCTGCAGTGGGACCAAAATATACTGGACAAGATAAAGAGAAATGCAAAACGTGTGACGAATGTGTCTTTAAATGCAAACCCCCGGTTCCATGGGTGCACGGAGCTGTGGTGGATTTAAGGACACGGGAGATGTGTTCAATTCCCCCAAAATGACACTGGAAAAAGTTATTTTACAGAAAATGACTGTAGAGACATTTTACAGGATTATTACATTTCAAATGTGAAATGGTCTTAAATGTTAAATTGCTTGAATTATATGTAAAATGAGTATGTTTTTAATCTCGTTTTTAATAACTAGGTTTTAATGTTATTTGAGACCTTTAACAGTTTTTTTTTTTTCTAGGAATACACTAAATTACTTTTATTTTGAAAAATCAACCATTAAATAAAAGTTAAATATAATAGGATCATCATTATCGACATTTTACAGTGTTATTAAATTGCTTGACGGTCTCTTTTGCTCAGAATTGATCATATAAGCGATAAACTACTACATTGAGTCTCAATATGGAATCTGAACATGCCACTGGACAAAGACACTTCTCTGCTTCTCCGACCAACATGTGGTCTCATTCTACTTTCTGTTGTTTCTCCTTCTTGTATAAATCCTCAGGGGAGTTTCCAATGGGCAAACACTTTCTACAGAGGTGCTCAGCGTCTATAGAAAGCCCAGTAGAAAATCCACCCTGCAGGAAAACGTTGCTACCAGAGACTCACAGCGTCAAACTCAGGAGGGAAACCGTGGATGTGGAGGAAACATAAAAAGGAGTTTGATCTCATTCATGCTCTCTGTACGTCAGCAGGTGATGAAATGAGGCTGGTTCTTCGGCATGAGCGCGGCCACTTCTCTCCCCTACATCCTCATCCTCTCCTCTTCATCCTCCTCCTCCATTAATCACGTCTGTACACGTGAAAATTAGCTTAACCTTTTTCGCTGTGCCGTGCTCTACTTCCACTCAAGGACGCTCTGCAAACCCAAGTGCAAGTTGCATCTTTGCACGTGTTTTCCTCCACAATTCACAGTGAATGGACGCCCCTCATCCTCCCTGAGGCCGTCTCCCAGAACAATTAGCACGTCCATAAACCCTTCAGTCAAACTCTTGATTGGGGGAAAATAGCATTTAGGGACTTATCCTCCCCCCCCCCCCCCCCCCGAGGCTGTAATTCCACTGACAGCTCTGCAAGAGAAGGTTTGGTATGAAGTTATGATGTAATGTATGAGGAAAAAGTGGAGTACGGAGAGATAGAGCGAGGAGATGGCGAGAGAGAAAATTAAGACACCGAGGGAGGGAATGAAAAAGAGGATGTAGGTAGAGCACGAGTAAAGAAGAGAGAGGACGAGGAAAGAAAATGAGCTTGGTTCCCTTTGTGGCACAGTGCTTCACCACTTAATCATCCCCTGGTCTATAAATAGGCCTTCACAGCCATGGAATATTGGGAGATTAATGGGAGAGAATGGAACGCCCATAACGCTCTGAAGCTCCAACACTTCTGTACTAGTGCAGAGTTCATTTTGCTTTCGCCACCACTGTCAGAATTCCCCTTTTGTGCACAGTTGAGAAAGTGTCACCCCCTCATTTTATATTCTGTGCGACACAACGCATCATGAGTTACTTTCAGCTCCTATCACCAGTGTTCATCTCCTGAGGAAATGGACGATCACCTTGTATCTTCATGTTTCAGAGGCGGGATTTAGGTCAGAAGTTTTCTAGTCTTGATGACCATTCAAAAAACTTTACAGCACAAATTTGCTGGAAACATTTCCGGTGTCGTTTTCTCAATTTGCAGCACGTTTCTGATTTTGCACGTGTTGTGACTTTTTGCAGCGCATTGAGTGCATCTCAGCATCTTTCTCTCTCATGCATCACTCACACACTGCCAGGAGCGATTCGCGTTACAGTATCTCAGCATCCATCCCCCTAAGGAATAGAGATGGGGATCAAACCCCCGACCTTCTAGTTAGTTGACGACCTCTCACCACAGACGCGGACATGGAACATGCGCTGACAATACAAATGATTACTGCTACTGCTGCACATGTGCTTGTCAGCGTCCACATGGAGGTTTTCAGATAGAAAATTGAGATTCACTGACTTTTTCTCATTCCCCCAGCGACCCAGCACCTCCTACCGTCTGTGCCTCATGCCATCTGCTGACATATACTACGCCTGCACCGCTCACACCGAACCACAGCTCCACGTAAGCCTGTGAGCCCATTAGCGCACTGCAAACAAGCTGAGCAGAGTGGAACTTAATGAGAAAAGGGATTTCATCTTTTTGAGCATTTTTATTGTATTGCTAGTGATTTGTCTTCTAGCAGTCGTCATCACACGAGATCAGGAAAAGCAAAAGGAAAAAGCACCTAATAGGTATTTTTCCACTGAAGATAACAATGAGGTTTCACAGAGGGAAAAGAATTGATTTAAATGATAAAATTACCACAAGTTTACCGTGAAAAGGGCTGATTTCTGTGTGGTTCTTCAATCAGGAGAAGTAAATCATATACAAGAAAAGACAGAGCAGATACAAATTGGAAAAGGGGTCCTCTCTCGACGCCGCACCTCAGTGTTGCCGTGGAATCACGGGCATGGGCATCCAAACCGCACTTTATAGTTGAGGCATTGGCCGGATTTCTGGTCCTCCTTTCGGCAAACGAATCCCACAGTTGGGTTGTAGCTGAAAAAGGAATCCAAGCAGTTGATGAATCAGTAAAATATCAAGGAATCTGTTTTTTCTTTCTTGCTTTAAAAGGATTTCTGGACCAATGATTTTTTGGTGCGGTCATGTTTCTTGCCCCTCAGACCACACAGTGGGTGTAAGTAGGTGAGCTATGGGCTTATCTCTCTGAAAAGTTTCAGACGATATGGTTTTCTCCTAGAGCTCATTAAAATTCATCTTCTCTGATGTAAATGTGCATTTACAAAGTTCCCATCCACTGTTTAAGCAGCAGCTCTGTGTCGGTTTATCCTGATGATTAGGAAACTTTGTTTGATGGTCAGTAATCACCACATATAAATTCCTATCTCTCTTCTCTTATGAGAGAAACTTACGCGTAGAAGTTCTCCCCCGTGCTGATGGCTGGGGTCAGGGTGTCAGTGGTAACAGCCTCGATGTAAATCGGGTGGTCACAGATCTGTCCTGGGTTTTCTGCCTTCAGGTTACTCAAAAGCTCCCAGTCCCCCGTCCCAGTGGGAGAGTCCCGGTCGTACCACTTGGTCCAGCACACTGCAGGAAGCGAGTGAACAAGAGACGTCACGACTGCACGGCGGGAAGCAACTTAACACTGCACGTGTGGAGCGTGCTCACACAGTACCTCCACCGCAGAACGGGGGATGGCAGCTGAAGCGAACGCGATAATCGTTGCACTGCTTCTTGAGCGTCTGGTCCTGGTTTCTGCAGATGAATCCTGAAGATGTGTCGCTTCTGACAAAACAAACAAAGAGAGATATTTACTAGAAACGATCGACTGGATGCAACAGTGCCAGTGTCTGGACGCTGGATTTTTTTAATTTTTGATCCACTTTGTACGGGCCTGAAGTTAACCCACATCTGAACATTTTACAGTCCTGTCCTTTTATATGAATCAATCAAAACTTCCTAAGTTTGAATCATTGTTTTGTCCAGCAACCAAGTTTTGTTATGGCTGATTGCAACGATCCCTAAACTGAGAAGCTATATAAAAACTAACCACAAAAAACATGAACAGTAAAATCAACTTTTTAAAAACGTTTTTTTTCCCCCAGTTCAGTATGCTTATCAAGACAAAACACAAAAGTTAAATAACATATATATCTAAAGGCTAATTGCATAATACTTACTTAAAAATCACATCCCCGGCTGCAGCCACAGTGACCCCAGACAGAGTCGTGACCTCCATTTGGATTGGTTCGGGGCAGATCATTCCTGGGTTCTCAATACGAAGATTGGAGAGGGTTTCCCAGTCTCCAGTTCCAGAGGGGTCATCTCTGTCAAACCAGTCCGTCCAGCATTCTGGAACAAGGTATTTCATTCGAGATAAGTCGTTTGTAAGTTTCCTGTAATTGCAAATTTATTGTGAAAAGAGATTCTGAAGGTTCTCACGGAAGTGGGTTAGATAGACGCAGGGTAATTCTGGATGGAGGTAAAAACAAAGAAATGTGTGTGTCAGACCGTTCTGTGCAAAGTGAACCACAGAATCATTTAGTTTGTATTTTGGGGGCAAACAAAACTTTGCAACTCAAAACTGTTTTCTGCATTCAACAACACCTGATGAGCTTTTTTTCCATCACAAATTTTGCTCCACATCAGACGTGAGACAAAGACGGTACTTACTTGTAGGAAGTGGTTTCACTAAATTGGGACGCAGTTGCTGCTGGTTGCTCTCTGGTCAAGATAATCAGAACAATGTTGTATATTTGTGATTGTGCCCCTACATTGTAATGCCATCAATATATTGTACAAATGCTCGTGGTCATTGCAGGTGAAGAGATAAACTTACCGAAAAACAATCCTGCCACAATCGCCACACTCAACTACATGAGGGAAAATGTGGATTTAGAAAGGTTGCGCTTACAGAATATGACAAATAGACAATAGACATAATACAGAGTTATACATTACCAATTTGATCATGATTGCAGACGATATTGGAGCTTGAGACCTGCGATTCCCAGCTGAGCTGTTGGTATTTATAAAAATAAAGAAAAGAGAATAAAATGACAAATTTGTGCAGTATCAAAATACGTTGTTTTACATTTTTCAGAGATTAATTAATGTCACTTACTGTAGTTGTATCTGTTGTTCTCACCCACAGAACCTCTCAGAAGAACAAGGACCGCGTCTGGCTTCATGAAAATGTCTCCCACCTTAAATATAGTGTCCAACACAATCTGGAAGATCATGAGTTACGGACAACAAGCAAACGGTGGAGTTCACAGGCGGATTGGGTTGTCTGACAAATCCCTGAAGAAACAATCTCCCATTGAAAAAACACTGCAATTCTAAGGGGCGAGTATAACTCTTAAATTTCACGAGTTGAAAATAATATTTGAAGATAAGGTTTCATTTTCCCTGAAAAGAGCTGAAAGGCGTGTATAGGTTGTTTATCCTCAAATCAGCATTAACAGATCAGAGGCATTTGGGTCATTGACCGAGATTTAACACAGAAAACCACCTGAGGTGTGGGCGGGGGGGGGGGGGGGGTTAATCTAATGCACACTTCGATGGATAAATAGATGACACATGACGAGCGTTTACCTTCGTGTCCTTTGCAGAATGAGCACAGCTGCAGTGAAATGCCATAATCCAGATGTAAATTTAGCTTCCTCTTGGCGTCTGTCATGATATCTGTGCAATTAAAAAGGATGTTTCGAGTGCAAGAGGCTGAAAGGAGTCAGTTCACTGCACCTGGACTCCGAGTCAATACGGGGACTGTGTGAGAAGCTGTTTGTGCTTATGTGATGACTTATCTCTCGTGTGAACAACATGCTCCGATGCCCCGTTTGGGTGCGTAAGGAAAATAAACTGAACAGGTTTTTATAGAGATCTTCCCAGACGTTGACAATGACCTTTCCGTGCAGTGTCTCCGGTGAATTTTAAATCAGTCTGTTCTGCTCTTTGACGAAGACGAGAGGACGATCCTTCCCAGGGAGCTCTGTGTTATCTAAACGTGCACTAATCCATTTGAATATATTGTCAGGGTCAAATTTTAGGGGTTGATCCGTAGACTGTGTGTATATATATATATATATATATATATATATATATATATATATATATATATATATATATAGATAGATGGACGACATGATGGCTCCAAAGTCAAAGCACCAAAATCACTTCCTGGTGATTGGTGAAACCCTGTCTCCTCCATGTTAGTGAGTGGGACATGGACCAAATTAAAAATCCACGTCAAGTGAATTTTTCTTAACAATGACTATGACTTAAGTTCATGCAACACTGATGTTTATGACAAGTGTAAATATAGTTTTGATGAGTTATTTGATGCTATAAAAAAGGGGTTAGGGATTGAATTCCCTGGACAGTTGTTGGACAGTGAGAAACAACTAAAGGCACGTTGTTGTTACAGCTACGAGAGCAGAGTCCGTCCTCGGTGGTGCTTGTGTGCGCGCTAATTAATTGCCCTTTGAGAAGAACGGCCACCTCCTTCTGTTCAATAGCAGCTGGGGACGGTCTCTGTCTGTTCATACATCAGCATTAAACTTTGTCATCTGGAGGAGCCGGCATCATATTTTACACTAAATTGTGCTTTGGACTGGATGCCAACGTGCAAATGACAGCACGGTGTGGGACTCATTTATCATCTCCCCTTCACCACCGCCGCCCACCCACCCCCAACGCACACACACACTCCCCCTCATCTCTCTAGCCCCACCCCCCACACACACACCCCCAGTCACTCCCTCGATGGAAATCACAGACTTTCTCTTGACTGCATTTATTCTACAACATAACCGGAGACCTGATACCGGATGCACGGGCGACAATTAATGCAGGAGGAGGTGTGACGGGGACATTATGCAGTGATCAGTAAGTGAGTGGAGGTCAGGTGATGAATGAATGTGTACTCTAGCAGTCAACAGAGATTCCTACAGGGGCACTGACAATAAACAGTTTTGATCCTAATGAAGTAATTGATATATACCTGAAGGTCGTCTGTGTTAAAAAACGCTGTATTAAAGCTTCTCTGTTGATTAAGTTGACATCGTGTGGGTGTTTCTTCTACTTTTTTTGTAGTTATTGAGAGGGGGGAAGACAAATTATGGTTTCAGCTTACGTTGCTTTGTTATTTCTTTCTTCCCCAAATACATAAGCGCACATGTCATGTTACACTGTGTTTACTGTCACAGGAGGGAAATGACCTAGAATGAGACCTCATAAGCCTCATTGTCATTTGGTCCGGTGCGTTAAAACAGATCCTCTGTTGATCATTTAAAAGGTGTTTGATCGATGAGACAAATAAGTCTGTAGTAGAGAATAGTTGTTAACAAATGCTGAAACTTACTCATGAACATGTATTTATTTGCTCACAAGCTGAGAACATTCATACTCATGTTTCTTTATGGCCGCTCAGTAAACGTCCAATTTTCAGTTTTGCTTCAGCTCTGCTTTTGTTCTCTACCAACTCCTGTAGTGAATATCTGGGTCAAACAAGCTGCTAACTTTGTCCTTGTGCTGAGGAGGAAGTGCACAATTAGTATTTTGTTCGGCTTAAAATATCAGCCTGAAGCGGCTGAAAACACAAAATGAGTACAGGCTACATTTTAAAATGATGACTGGACCAAAACAACAAGCTGAAAGTTGCCGTCACGTTCCATAGAGCTGAGGGACGTTTTTTGTTTTCATCCTTAGTCACGTTAGCGGTTGTTAAAATAAAAGATAATGACATTAATCTCTCTGTTGTAAAAGTAGACGTAAAAAAAAGACCAACTTAAACCTAACGATGCTAAATAACAATATAGGGTCATGTGAGACAATACATGTTTCGTCATATTTTTTACTCCAGTGAAAAGGGTCTTTTTTAAATACAGTATACAACCTAAAATAATGAGTCATAGAGCTAACACAGCTCAATAGGCTACAACCCCAAACAAAAGAAGCATTCTGCTTTATGCATTGTATCTGCTGTAAATTATTACTCATCCATATCTTAACCTCGAATCTTTAACTCTAAACTAAATTATGACAAAATGATTCACCCCTAAAAAGGTCTAAAATTCAGGAAACTCGCCTTCAGTAGATTAAAACTAAAAGCATTGCTCCATTGTATTTCTATATGTTTCTGAATATCTGGACCCCCTCGGTGCTTAAAGCGGCAGGAAGGCACAAGGCCATTTGTAACAGCTCGCAGCTGAAAAGTTACAGGTGCACGGACTCGGCTGTGGTAAGTGCCGTATATTATAAAGTGCATCTTTGACCTTCCGGTGCTCCACACCCACCTCTAATGAAACAGGCTGTTTCGGGGGTCATAAACTTAACCATAGCATTAGAGAACCACTTATGGAATTGGCAGGCCACTGTTGCTGCACTGTCCTATACCAGCAGTACAAAATGTATATTTGAGCTCGGGGGGGGGGGGGGGTTGTAATATCTGTGGATTTTGGAATGGTTTTGTTTTTCCAGAAGCAGGATTGCGTGTAATTGTTGGTGACTGTGTTCGTGGATATTGGCCAGAATCATTGTGACCTAATAGTGGCTGATTGCTATTAAAAAAATAAATGAATAAGGGAAATCTCCGTGTTCATAGTGTTTCGTGGGCATGAGGGTTTTAACGTTGTTATTATAAACAGATTTAATTTGGTGCCACAACGAGAGTCCAACTGCACATATCTGCTCCGACATGCCCTGAACTGAAAAGTCTCTTTCCTCTGTATACACATCACATCCTTCGGGAGAAGCTTTTGTCTTCACCATCCAGCTGCTAAAAAATTCCTTAGCGGTAGAAAGTGGCCCCGAGGATAATTATGTAAAGTAGAGGTAAGAAGATGAAAATGTGCTAAGGGTTTAATTATCACTGGAAATGAACTTCACATTGCACAAAGGCAACAAAGATGAGGCACTTACGAGACACAGATTTGGTAATGTGCCTTTTAAATGCAGCTCCCTGTGTCTGGCACATCTTGGGGTCGCACGAAAGCCTTATTTATTGGCGTCGCTTATTAGCGTGTGCAGGCAAGAGGTTGCAGAGAAGCGGCGGCATGTTTCAAAGTGTTACCAGAGACGACAGCAACCCCTTTCCAATTTGGAGAATGGTGTTTTCGTGAACCTCTGCACATTACTGTTAAAAGGTATTATTGCGTTTGCTGCACATGCAAATTGGAGCCGCAGTAAATATCCAACCCCTGCACACATACAGCGGAGGGTTGTTTTATTGATGCACGCATTTACTCCGGGAGAATTCATGCCATAAAATATGCATGCATGTATTTCCAGGATGAGGAGTGAGCGGGAGTGTGAGGACTCATTGATATTTTTCTCAGGGCGGCAAAAAAAAAAAATAGAAGAAACCTTCTAGGCCCCCCCCACCCTGGTGACCCGCTCTTTAATGCATGCTGTATACACACACACGCTGTCCACACACATGTATACGTAAACCTTTTATTGCTCTTAACTGTGCCTCGGTGTGTGGCGCGTCTGTCAGCGCTGCTCTTACACGTCATCATTTGTCTTGCATCCTGACAACCATTCAATCAAACACTGGCTTCAGGGATTGAGCCGGAACTCTTCTCCACAGGGATGGCTGTTACCATGGTAACTGCGGAGGTGTGCGACCCACCAACAAGCCAGAGAATGCAGTGTTGTCTTGTTTGTTTTTTTGGTGTTTTTTTTTTCACTGTGAAAACATCAACTTTGTGTTAGTTTATCTGTCTCTCCCCATTTCTGTCTATCTGCTTTTTCCCCTCATGAGCAGGATTGCATGTACCTGTCTCACACGTGCACGCACACACACACACATGCACTTACAATCCTGGGGCTTGTGGGTAATTGTGATGTGTCACAGGTGTGTCAGAGTACAGGTTTTCTCCCATCACTTCTCAGCCTGGAACATCTCCACACTAGTTATCCAGCAGAGGCTGTAGAATCTGCTGCAGCACCACATCCACACGGAGCTGTGCAGCACGGCGATAATATTTGATTACTGTTATATTGCTGCCAGAAATTGTACACTGTCGTAAAATAAAAAAACGAAAAGATGCTCAAGAAACGTGCATGTGCTTTAAAAAACGTGAGTACACCATTAAATATGAAGCCATTGTTGAAGGTAGCTGCAGAGAATGAGCCTTTGTAGGGGTTGTACTTTGGTACATTATAAAGTTTATCATCATAATTTAGCATATTAGCATGGTAGCATTTGCTATATAGGATGAGACGTATTGTACAGCTACCACTGATGGGAAAGTTATACTAATTACAAACTGAAGCCAAATGATCTTGTTCGCCCCCTGGTGGCTGGCCACTGTACAGGTCAGAAACCCTGTCAATGTTGAATCCATTTTTTTTCAAACATGGCTTCTGACACTTTAGTTAGTTCTTAAGAGCTTGTACTTGTGGTTCAAACACAAGCACCTGTATCTGGTATATGTATGTATATGTATACCCTATATTTGCAGGCTAAACAGTCAATAGGCACAAACAAAATTCAACGAATCAAATCTTTTGGCCTGAAGATGGCGCTAGATGACAAATCAGGGGGAGTTACTACAAGTTATCGTGAATGGAACCTGAATGTGTGCAGCAATCTACTTAACGCTCATTAAGACAAAAGTCAGCCTCATGGTGGGAAAGTCAGGGGATCAATCATTAGGAGTTATCCTCTGGGAACCGTGAATGTCTGGAGCAGATTTCATGGCTGTTTAGATATTTCAGGCTGAGCAACCAACCTACAGTGTCTAGAGCAATGATGCTAGGTATGAAAAAAAACTATACATTTGACAGGAAATTGATACAAAATGACTGAAAAGAACACATTTCTATGCTAGTACTGTAATTATTCTTTCAAAGTTGCATTCCTCTCTCTGCGATCAATTGCCTGACAACCCCTTCCCCGTGCTGTAGTGTGAATCTCGGCTGCCCCGCAGCAGAAATCATGCAGCATGTCTTACATGGCGCCTACTTGCTATTTTCTCTTGACATCCTCTTTCCTCTGTGAGTAATTAAAGAGAGGGTTTGGGCACCGACAGTGACAGGAGGTCTGCTGAGATAGCCAGTGGTCTAATTAGAAGCACATATCTCCATTCTACTTTAAAAACACTAGTCACCTCTGCTTTCACGCCAGCTGTGATTTAAGCATCCTGCTGCAAAATGGGTGTTTAATGAAAGGCTTTTTGCTGCAGGAGTGTTACGGCAAAACAGAACGACACTCAGGAGAATTAAGGTGTTGTTCCTCTTTTTTCACTCCAGCGTTACGTCTGAAATTATGATTAATCACCTCAGAAGAAGAGACACGTGGCAAACGAGCTGCACCTCAGTCTGAACTCGCAGACACCGACACAGAAATGTGGAACAACATATGGTCAGCACTCGCGCGGATGCTGCTTCATCAACATTGTGATGTTCCATGTGGCATGTAGCTGATAAAATATTAACCAGGGAGAATATTTATGCATGGGTTTTCATTTATACCCGACAGGCCTCTGTTGTCAAGGAAGTGCTATGAACTGAGTCATTACGCCAGAGGATCATGTTTATTCAGCTCGCCTCCGTATTATTCCTCACTCACAGCCCTAACAGTGGCCCCGTGCTCGTTCACGTCGAACGCCGTTACAGCCAACTGCCAATCTGCTCTCCGCCGTGCGGGGCTTGCCTCCTGACAAATGGCCTGGAGGAGAGGTCCAAGGAGAGTCCTGTCAGAGGCAGTCAGCCCTGTGATGCTGCAGCAATCTGAGCAGATATGGGGAGTGGGGGGAGGAAGGGAGAGCCTCAAGCAGGGAGGAAGGGGGGGGGAGAGAAGATGTCCACAAAATATATATCTGTGGATCCTTAAAAAGTTCTACAACAGACGCAAACTTTTGTAGGTTCAGTCTCTGACGCAGACGATTAATCGATTTGTGTCAAAATTTCTTTCAGCGAGATACTGACGAAAATGATTTCCATAAAAACTGGAATAATCAATGCATGCTGCTGCAACAAGAGGAGGCCACAGTGATTATCACAGCTCACCCTGGACATGCGTCGGGGTTAACCAGTGTGCAATTGAAAAGCCGTCCACAGCAGCTTTGATTTACAGTTTTATTGGCTGATTATTCTGGTGAAAAGTGCTGAGTCCGGTTATGATCCTGGGCGGAGGGGGGAGGGGGGGGGGAGGGGTTTACATGGAGACACGGTGCTCGACACAAGGGGACTGAAGTCTCTAATAATCCCATAACATCAATTGCAGATGCATCACCAGGGCTGTGCTTCACACCAGAAGAATTAAAGTGTAAAGAGGCTTCGGATGCTGCTGCCAAGGAGAAAAAACAGCACGTACGGCAATTTGTTTAATTTACTGACCTGATGTTAAATGTCAAATGATGATATAGAAAAAAATATGCAGCTGAGGATTTAAGCCGCATTTGAAAAATTAATATTCAGAGAGGCATAGCATGTTGGAATGCAGTGGTGGAGAGGGATTAAGTAAATTTACTCAAGTACTGTACAATTTAGAATTCTCATTGTACTGTTAGTTTTTTGATATACAAATATATACAAAGTTCCAAAAAAGTAACCTGACAATATTAGTATATCAAACTACACAACAGTATCTGGAGATTGATCCTATGACGAACATTGACAACTGACATGTCAGTTTAAAATGCATTAAAAAATTAAAAAATTGAAGGTCTTGTACTTGTATCCTAATTTTGTGTGTGGCTGAAATTTTATTAAAACTTGAACTTCACAAAGTCATAAATGTTTTGGACTATTTCCCATGTCATATTCTCCTTGGTGACAAAAAGCCGTCCTTCATCCGGCTCAAGTCTCTGCTGTTGATGTGTCCTTGAAGAAGACCAGTGGCTAAGACATGCCCCCCCCCCCCCCCCCCCCCCCTCAGAAGCCGAAAAAGGTTAATGTCCCCTCAGCTCCCAGTTCTAAACATTCATTAACAAAGATAGAGGAAGCAAGTAATGGAAAAGGACCCAAGTTGAGTTTTAGTGCATTAAAGGTCAACACAGTAGCATCAGCACCATCTTTTGTTTGTGCTTTTTCCCCCAACGATAAATCACATTCATTCAACTTACTTTCACTCCACAGTTTCCCCCGTGGTCATCTAAGTGCTCTACCCTGCAGAGGCTGCGCCCTGAGGGGGGGTCCGCCCCCCGGTTTGAGAACCACTGAGGAGGACAGAATCCCCGCCGGGCAGAGACAGAGTTGGAAAGTCATGCAGAAGTGAATCTCTCCTCTGGGAATCAAAGGCCTGCCAGGGAGAAAGAATTTACAAAACAATTTTGGGGACATTTCTGCTTCATCACATGAGGCTCAGTGAAGGGACCGGACAGGGGGCGCTGGCACGTCCTACAGCAAGGACTTACATTTAAATCCATAATGTGCTGAGTACAGTGCTTTTCACTTCAACACTGCTGCTCCTCCCTGATATTGCGCATTATGAATCATTTCATTGTAAACATCCCGGAGTAGTGCTCCAAATTCCAGATTTGGTTCAACAGCCCGGAGTGGTTTGTGCGTTGGAAGCTCTGCCGTGGTGCAGAATACAACTGAAACTATTCTGGTGGGAGGAGGAAAAAAAAACAAATTCACTTGCAGCGATATCACAGTCAGTGTTTAATAATGTGAACAAGAGAGGAGAAGTAATACATGTACAAGTCCTCCCTCTTCCCCTCAAACAAACGTGTAAGTACACAGGGACACGTGCACATGAACGCTCCCCTCGTGGCACAAGCTGCAGCGCCATGACAGGAGGATGTCTCACTCCGGGGGTGCGGTATTGCATTGTCAGACTTGTGTGACAGATATTCATGTCATGGTGGAACATGATAGATGGAATTTCTTTTTTGATGTTGCTCTCTGTCTCCGGCTCCGTCTCCCCGAGCCTGGCACGCCGCAGACAGGCCTTTAATGAGCTCTGGAAGCATCCGTTTCCGCTGACAGCCTTTCCTCGGCGGCCTCTTTGCCTAAAAAATGGTCTGACGGGCGCCGACTGCCTGGGAGACGCGGGGAAGTCAGTGACAGAACACCCAGATGTCTTGTACCCGACAACGGGAAGCATGTGGTAAATGAGGGCGTCTTTTTGTTTGCTTTAATAATGAAAGATAGACCTGCATTTTGATTTGAACACACTAGTGCAGTGCCTGTTCTAAACCTGCCTGTGTGGAATGGGCTGTTTGCTCGGCCTTGGTAACACCACGCAGCTACTTCAGAAATATTACTATTATTGAGTCTTCCTCAAGCCGTTGTACAACATGCTGTCAATTATTCATTGTTCATGTGCTGGACGTTGTGTGCAGAGCAGTAAACAGTCTATGATGCAGAGTGAAGGTAGACAACTTTGTGCTCATCCTACCTGGTTTATCTGCAAAGAAGATTTTTATAGTCAAAGGTTTTTTAATCCAATGAAACTAAGTTTGCTTCATTTCCTGTTTACACATGGGGCTTCATACAAGATTGAGAGATTTACTGAACTGGTGTAACTGTGTCATGCAGTGTATGTATATATTTATACCTTGTCAAAATAAAGGTGTGCAGAATGGGTTGGGTAAAGCATAGAACCAGCACACAGCCTGTATCCTGGGTGATTTTTCATTGTATCATCTTGGTCCAGGTTCAAGCCTCCAACATGACAGAGCTCCGATTCAAAAAATAATGACGCGATGATACAAACGACGCCACCGACGTTAATTAACTAGACGCAGGCGAAAACCTCGGTATAAGCATCATCGTGTTTATCCTCAATTCTGTCTCCTCACTTGCTCTTTCCACCGCCCGTGATAATGACACTGCAATATGTTTACAACACAATTTCCTCCATTATTCATGTGAGAGAAAACCGTGAAGCCGCCTTGTGACAGACAGCCGTGTTAATCAGTTCTTAATAAGTGTTGTCTGCGCTGATTACCTGTCTGTTAAAGGAAAATGATCACTGATAAGAGGAAAGGGAAATTCATCTGCTATTGAATGAGACCTGCACTACTTCTAAATATACAAATACAAACATGTTTACTCAGATAATTAAGTCTATCCTGCAGAGAGAAATATATTTTGTGCATAATTGTGGTCTATTGTAACAAAATAGATGCTCTCAAAGAAGAAGAAAATCAAAAGGTTATATCATACGAGTAATTTTCAGACATAAAGAGAACAAGTTGTTTTTCAAAGTAGAATGACTCACACCAGTGTATTACTGCACTTAATATACAGCCTCCTTATTCTTCCTGTATACACCGAAGCAGCAGTTTCTCACCTCCTGCCTGTGCTGCTGCAGTTATACAGCAAAACCAACCTGACACCTAGTGGTAGAAACAGTCAACAGCTACTGTATTGCACTGGATTTGTTGTCTTTTACCTCAAGGTTCTGTATTGATCCTGGGCAGGAAGTTCTTCTCTTGTCCTCCGTCCTCCTGGGTGCTCATAGGTCAGGATTAATTACAGGAAAGACCCCCCCTTGTGGCTGAAGGGATCCAGCGTCTTGTCGAAGGACGAAGAGACCTGGACCTTGGTCCTGTGAAGGACAAACACCCCCTGTAATCCAGCTCAGGCTATTTCAGGTAAATTAATGGAAATGAACCACTGCTACTGCTTTGAGCATCTCTGCTTCATTATGCAGTATTTTAAACATTTGTTAGATATGTTATGACAACAAGGGATGTAACTGGACTGGAACTTTGGGGTTCACCATCTTGCCCAAGGACACTCGTAATTCAGACTAGAGGTCCCAGGGATCAAACCATTGACCTTCTGCTTAGTGGACGGCCCTCTCTACCTCCCGAGCACAAGCCCCACATGTACCTCAAAGCATAAGGCCTCAAGTCTTTTGTGTTTGGAGTTTGCATGTTTACCTGATGGATGTGGTGGATGGATGACATGGAATCAATAACCTGGAATCCATAATCTATCAATGGAGCAGACACATTTAGAAGTATTACAGATGCCTGGAATTTAAAAAGACAAGGGTTGTGCATCAGGTTTAAGATTCAAATATCAATGAAATGTATAGACAGGGATACAATTTATATATAAATATATCTCAAGGAGGCCCAACAGGTTTATTCTTATCACATCAGTACTTAGATCACAAACAACTTTCATAGGTTTTTAGTTTAGAGCAATTTCTGGACATTTGTTGAAAAAAAATCCCCATTAAATTCAAAATAACAACAGTTCACATCAAAAATATGAATTCCTGAAATGCTGGAAATGAAGATGAATCATACACAACACAAGAGGGCGCTGGAGTTCCACTGGTGATTGGTTATTTCTCATGATGCTCCATGAAGCTGAACATAAACAAAGGAGTGTTTGAACAGGTATATTATTATGGGGATTCTGAAATTATACACAGTGTGAGATATTATTTATATATTTTCCATAGTTCCATGTGTTTTGGTTTTAGTGTAGTCACAATGTAGAAGAACCCAGCATTAGGGATTCCACAGCCAACCTGAGGACAGCCCTGTGCTCAGCGGAGGTCACCAAAGCGTGCAACTATTTCCTTTCTGCAGGATATTATCACCTGCATATCTGTCCATCACAGACCTCGCACCTGAGCAAGTGAAATCATCCACTTCCTGCGAGTGTCCTCTCCCTCACCTCCCCGCTTTATTGTTCGTCTCTGATGTGTGACGGCGTGCATCCGAGAGTGTCCCTGTGCTGACGCATGATTGGTAGAAGCACCCCACTCCACCCTGCGGCGCCGTCTCATCCAGGAAGTGGGCATTTCTGCCCAGTTCCTGTCTTCCTCCATGACCCCGCAGTCAAACATGTGCATATTTACAGACAGTGGAGCGACAGGAGAGGCACTTTAGATTCAGTTGGAGGCTGAGCTTAATGGTTGCATTGGAGGGACAGTGATATCTGTTGATTTGTGTTTGATCGTGGCAGGAAGACGTGGAGGGAGTGGAGATTATGAGTAAGAGAATAAGAGCATGGCAGGACTGGCAAAGGTTGTCAGAGGAACCGACGGGTGAACTTAAGTCACACAGCCCTGTTTTGTTTTCCAAATTCAAGGAATCGTGTGGAGAGCCTGGCTGAGTTGCACAGTTATTAGATGCATTAATGGTGTTGGTTAATAATCAAGAAACCCAATCACAGCCCATAAATTGAGCACCAAACCTCTTTGTACCTGTGGACCACTTCATTTCCTTTGCCCCAGAACCAAAGGTGGGTCCATCCCCTTGTTCCTCACCCGAGGAGGAGAGAGAAAGAAATAGGGCCCGGGTGCAGGAGGGTAAATATTTGTTTTGTGGTCTCAGTGTTCAGCTCCGGCCCTCTGTGTGCCTCTTAAGAAAACTTTCTCCCGCACGGGAGCAACCAAAGCAAACACTCCCACATCACGCCGTCTGGCTCGCCGTGGACCCTCGCGTGTTTGTTTGTTCAGACGACAGCCATGACAGACGGAGGAACGCTGAGACAGAAGAAAACTGATGAAGGAGAGAGGCAGAGAACGAGAATTGGAGAGAAATAGGCGGAGGAGGAGGAGGAGGAGGTCGAGCTGAGACAGAGGAGCGATGGAGGACTACATCACAGATGGTGCGCTTGTCCTATTCCCAAAAGCTTTGGTCTCCACAGACACGGGTCAAACAGTATTTAAGAATAATTCTCAGCATATGCTAAAATAAGCTTGATGTGAGTAAAAGACGAAATGCACCACAAAGAACATGGAAAACAGGAAAGAGAAATAGTTCGGGACGCTTCCCTGTTGCAGTATTTGTTAGGGTCCTTGTTTGGGGGCAATCACACGAATGATGCTCACTGTTGGGATTTGTTATAAAACTGAAGAATTGTCTGCAGCAAATTCAGGAGATTGATTTTTAGGTTTCATTCTTTATTGTTAAGATTTTGATGCAAATGATTTTGATGACAACTATCAATCTGTTTGCCTCAGTGTGTGTGTGTGTGTGTTTCGTGTGTGTGTGTGTGTGTGTGTGTGTGTGTGTGTGAGTGAGTGGGAGTGTGTGTCTGCCCCCCCCCTCGTCTCTCCTCGGCTCAGGCCCATTTTGTTGTGTGTGTGTGGGGAGCAGGGGAGTTTGAAGGAGCAGATCAGAGGACGCTGTAGAGGCTCACTGAGCACTGGGGTGAGATTAACTCCCTCACAGAGGAATCAAGCTGACCTGGGAGGCATGCCATCAGAAGGACAGATGGATGAGAACTATTGACCCGCTGACCTGCATCAGATTCTCACTAACTCATGCTAATTCGCATGCAAATGGGTACAAATACCCGCTCTGACTTTTTTGTCTCCTTCTCCATGTCGATTTCGTTCCCCTGCTTCTCTCCTTTTTAACCACTTTCGCTCATATTCCACAAAACACACTCTGCATTTGTAAGTACACACCCACACAGTGCCACATAAACACACAAACACACACACACAGCAACATACAAACACATTCTCCCTTGTGGCGTGCCCTCATGGTGGTCGGTTGCACTTCTAAAGGCTTAATCTGTCGGTCCCACCTCCCTGGTTAAGAGAACAAAGGCCCCTCTCCCCTGACACAAAGGGAGCTCACACACCCCTACACACACGTCCGATTCCAGCCCCAGACGGACCACCCATCCTTGAAGACCACTGCCTCACACAGAGCGCGGCTGTGTATCAATGACCGAGAGTGTCAAGGAACTCTACTTATCTCGTTCAAGGCATTAAAGTCTCTTCTACCATTTCTTTCCAGAGTGGGCAGTTCACACACTCTTTGGGGGCATTTTGTTTGTGTGGTGGAAAAGGCGATCAAGGGACACCATGTCGAGGAGTCCCCGGCAGGCTTTGATCCGAAGGTCTGCAGGGGATACGCGGTCTCTGCGGTGGAGAGATTAGAGCGTCTCACCGCCGAACACAATTATTACCATTCTCGAGAAGAAAAGGATGGAATAGTCAGTTCTTTAAAGAGCAACAACTCACAACAACCACTTTAAAAAGGTCAATGGAAGCTGTCGTGGAAGATGTTAGTCATGCTTCAAATGATGAAGTTTGCATCGGGCTGCCAATAACAGACTTGTCGCTTTCTGTGTTGATTCAGTTTTCCCTGTGGTATTTTTGGTGCGGGCTGATGTCACAGGGAACATCCGTACTTTAGTCTAACTAGCCTCTATGATGCGTTTTTTTTAATGCTAAACAGCTGTTGTTTTATACAGTTAAACGAACAACGACAGCCAGAGCTAAATTTACATTAGGTCAATTTACTCTAAGCATTTATACATACGTTTTTATTATTCTGTAGCTGAAAATAGCAAAGTAGGGCAAACAAGTGTGTGTGCTCTCCCTGTTTTTCTGTCCCTCAACATTGTCGTAAATAATACATAAGAAAATTGAAATCGAATCTATTTCTGTATTTTTCACTTCTTGCACAGATGAGAAGATTGATGTAATTATTATTTCTGTATGCCAGCGATGAAGCTCCCGCTAGCGGCAGGTTAGCCTCTACACAAAGACTACGATAAGCCTGTCCAGAGGTACAATACTTATTCTATAGCTATTTTGCGATTTACTGTATTTGATGTAGAGTGTGGAGGATTCAGTGACGTTGCTGATGATGTCGCACATGTCAACGTAGCCAAGTGGACTTACGCTTAGTTACCTGCTAGCCAACATGTGAGTTATAGAGATGTTGATTGGTAGCATGCGTTGCTGTCGGACAGTGCTAAGCTAGCATTTCCCAGTCTTTGTACAAGGTTAAAGCCAACCAGGTGCTAGCTGTAGCCACGTGAGCGTTGTATTAATCCTCTCATTACACCCTTAGCATGAAAGCAAATAAGTCAATCACACGTTGAATCAATGTCACCTTGCTTTCTGGGCTGCATTATAAAAATGCACATTTGGGAACCAGCTATATTTTGTATTTTAACACTGTAGCTACATCAGCTTGGACATTTAATCAAATTAGTTTCTCCTTAATAAAAGCAACAATATTCTTTACACATCAATTATATGTTTTCCACACATTTACATTAATATGTCTTTCAGTATTTAAGGGAAAGAAATAACTGCCTGACTTGGACAACGGGTGCACTTTAGCTTTAAGGCTCTATCCAGAATCCAGTTATTTCTAGAAGTCCGTGTGTGTCTTAATGATTGAACCAACCTTCCTCCCAGGCTGGATATTCCCCCATGGATCACACCAGTGTGTGCCATCAGCCTTACTGCTCCATTGGCTGAGTAACTGCATTTGTTTGAGCTGAGCTTTCTTCTCGTTTACTCACAGCCTCCGCCGCGTTGCCAGCCAGATCTCCATAATCCGCAAACAATTATCATATTTGCCTCAGTGGACGACTCAGGTTTTTGTTTACTGATTCAAAATTAACAATTTACACAGCTGGCTTTGTAGCGAACACCTTTCTTTGCTGGCAGTCGTCCATCTGGAAGCAGAACGACGGGGGTTGATGTTTGTGGTGATAAAAAATAAAGCAGACATACACAAGTAAGTCTTTGACAAACTGGGGAAATATTGTGATTTTTTTTTAGTTTAAATAAGGTTTGAAGTTTCATGGATATGATGGTAAACACAACGATTGAGCTTTGATTAGTTCAATGTTATTACAACCATGTGGTGGATTGAATAAAAAACCCGACTTTATAAGATTGAGAAGTGGTTTTTTTTCCATTTCACAGCTACTTTACTTTAAGAAATAATAATGTACACAGAACTTTTCAAATGCAACATCATCTAGTTGTGAATATCCAGCATTTCAGTCTGTCAACTTTAAATCCAATTGTATTACTACAGAAAGGAGCCATAGGTATATACAAATCAATAAAGCAGATTATTATGATCATGCAAATAAACTACTTATATAAAATGACACGATTTGATAAGTTATAAAATAATGCACTTTATGTTTAGAGCAAAATCAAGTCATTCCCAAATTGTGTCCAAAGATATTTTCCAATTCAGGAGAGTAAATACGATTTAAGGGAAGTTTGTGGTACAAAAAGCAAAAAAGGGGATTAAAAGGAGATGTGTTTCAATTGTTGGTGTTGACTGAATAAATAGATTGATAGACTCTTACTGGAACAGAGCTCTGAATGTTTCTGAAATACCAAATAAGAATAAATCCTGTCGGTTGTATTTCAACATACGTCCATGTAGGTTATTTAAATTCACTGCGCCTCCTAATTCTGTAAAATGTCCACCACCTACAGGCCAAGACAAACTGTTAATGTATTTACCAATGTTGTTTGTCCAACTGTGAGAGGCACAGGAAGGATTTGGATTTCTGGATGTTATTGGGCAACAAGTACGAGATTGCCAGCTCAAGCCGATTGTGCCAAGTCATAAATCTGGCATCCGGCTCCCCTGCATCAAGCAGCAGATCTGTTGCTCATGCTTTGAGATTATGTAAAAACATGCACTCACTCTGGTCTGCTGGGCTGAAGTCAGGCAGAGGAGGAAGGAGACGTGTGGAGAGGAGGCGAGGAAAAGCAAGACGGAGAGGAGGAAGCAGTGAGAACAGAGAAAATTAGAGGACAAGAAAATGAGACAGCATGAACAACACATAGCAATAAGCAATTATTAGTGAAACTATTGACTCATTCCACTCTCTCACCTCTCTAGCTTCCTTATGCAAATGGAAAAACACTCACTTTTTACACATGAACACTCAGGCTTCCTTTCGTGTTGCGGCGAGGCTAAGCTCCGGTGAGTCACACCGAGGTCCGGCCTGGTAATTGCAACAGAGAACTCATTCACCCTGAAGTGTTCATGACTGGTCATTTTAAATGACCACTAGCGTCTGTGATTCACAAACATTTCCTCCATCCTCTAATCCGGAGCTTTTCTCAGGTCTCTGCTTGTTGATCAGGTCGACGGCGTCGCTGCTGCTCTCAACTTCATCTCCTCGCCAGGCCGTGTGTTTCAGATTGAAATGTACACAGCAGCATGTGAACCTCTGTTATTCTTTGTGAGATGTGCACATCAACCTGATGTTGATAAATGGAGACGAGTGATGTGGTTTGGCTGCATCAGTCATCTCTCCCTGCTGTGTTCTCAACTTATTTTCTACCTCCCCTGCTCGCATTCTGGTCTGTTAACTATGAAGCTACAGACACTTAGCTCAGCATAAAGAATAGTCCAAAATCACATTCCCTTTGAAAAACTACAATTTATCATTTTTGTCCCTTCGGTTTTCGAACAGAGTTTAGACTTGAAATGTTAATTTGTCAGTTGTAGAGGTTGTTGCAGGTTAATATTTAACAGCCCGTTGTGAGAGTGGTCGCAATCTCCTCGTCAGAATCTATGTAAGAAAGTGAAAAAAGAAAAAGGTAAATAATTCGCACAAATAAACTGTGTTTCCGCCCAAGACGGAGCATGTTGTGCTGGAAGTTGTGTCAAAGATGTTAAACAATACTGGAAATTTATTTAAAAAGGACAATCAACAGTAGGAATACGGAGTTCAGTGCAGGTGTGGAAGCAGCATATGAATCCCTCGACAGAGAGAGTATCCAAAATGGTGCATGGAAGATCATTGGCTTTTAGGAGCACGGCCTTCAGAGTGGAGCTGTTTCCTGACCAGCATCCGCCTGGTCCAACAACCGTGACGGCAGGAGTCCTCTGCACAGGGAAGGAGCCAATTCCACAAAATGAACACTGAGGGGAAGCTTCTAGGATGTGTTGGGACCAGATTTAGCTATAGATAAGAAAATATGACGGTTTTAGCATCGTTAGTTTGTTTTTTGATGGATCTTAAATCTTGTTGTTCTCCAAAATACCAACATGTGCATAAGAAGCATTATGTTTGGTTTGACACGGCAGGAAAAGATTTGCAGTTCTGTGGATAAATAACGGTTTTAAATAGGCTGCGGAAGATTCATGGCGTTTACCATGACTTCCATCCCACACACTGATTCTTGGCCGAGTCTGCACCCTGAGAGATTGGAAGATTGATTACGGAGGCCCGTGTGGGTGTCTCGTGTAAATACATGCTTGTCTTCATCGTCAGCGGCCATTCCTCAACCCAAACCAATGAGCCAGTCTTTCCAGGAGCGCAGTCTGTTATTATTCTGGTGCAATTGCAGGGTTTTCATGTCTTTCCTTGTTGCTCTGCAGGATGAAACGAGGTGGCACTGACATCTCTGTGCCCCCCCCCCCCCCCCCCAAAAAAATCTGTCTGGGAAACTAAGGACCACACAACTCCAGTTCCCTCTACAAATTGACTGTTCTGTGTGCATGTAGCGTTGATCATCTAAAAGCTCATATCGTGTAGTTTGATAGTTAGAAACACTGTGATGCTGCTGTGATAGACTCTAAACAGGCTGAACCTCGAGAAAACATCCGATAGCTGTGATTTGTCTCGTGATCCGTGAAACTTGTGAAAATGAAATGCTAAGGGAATTGATAAAATCAATTAAATATGATTTGTCTGAAATTTCACTTTGGTTGAAATTATAAACACTTGTATTAAAATGAAAGTCTTAAGTTTTAAGGATAAAGAGGAAGCCAGTAGGTTTCTGAAGAAACGCTCTGGATCTGGGTTTACTGCTCGCTTCCTTAATAAGCAAGAGACATACTAAACATCTCAAAACCCATATTAAGAAGATTATTTTTAAATTTTCTCATAAACATTCGGTACTTCCTCCCTGCAGGGTTGATGTCAGGTATGCATTAACCTTGAGGGACGTTTGTGACACTTGATCTGCAGGACAGTTTGTTCTTTATGAGCTGGAACAAAGCCGTTTCACAGGTAATGACTTGGTCCGACTCGTAAATTGCTGAGCAGGGTCTTAAAAAACAAGACATCAATGATTTGTTTGCAACCAATAGTAGCTATCAAGATGAGAAAATGATTCCTTGTAACGTATATGTAACTCTGCAATACTGCAGACGACGCGTGATTAAAGATGTACGACTTGATTCTGTTGCTCTAAAATCTATTTTATCATCTCCCAGACAGATGTTTTTGAAAGTATATGTTGTATGTTCAATACAAATATTCATAAATCATATAATTTCAAGCAATAATTCATTTTAGTGCCTAATTTTTTGCAGGTTTTAGTGGCAAGTTAGCCTTCAGAGCTAATGTCTGCAGCTGCCTGTAGCTGTCGCAGACGTCTTCACCAAGTGACTTGAGATAAAGAAATGATTTTATCCCACCTCAGAAAAACCACCTCACAAACAAATGCCTGACCCGAGGAACCACCGCCGACCGAGGGGGCCCCCGACTCATGATTCGAATCCCTGACTTTCTCGGAGCATGGCGCTGATGGACAGACTAACATCTTCAAACAATTAGCCGGTGGTTGTTGTTGGTTTTCCATTGGTTCAACATGTTCTGCAAAGTGAGTGCAAACTCTGGAACGAGATAACACAGTTAAACTGATTGAAAAATTGTCTTTGATGTGCATCTCGCTGCTCATTGGACGTGTGATTGACGTAGAAATAACCAAAGGTTTAGAGTGAAGATAAGTTAAGCTACATGTGATGAAAGTGAGAGAGTTTGGGGCCTTTTACCTTTTGTGCTCACATCTGTACAAATGTTTACCTGGAGGGACGTTAGGTCGGCGAATATTTAGTTTGACATTAGAATATCAGTCACAGTCTGATGAATATCCTTCTATATGTGGGTTTTATCCACATTGAAGGTTTTGAGTAACAACCAGAAATCTTCTCGCCTTTGTTTAAAGCCATAAATTGAATAAGCGGTGCTACTTCAGCAGTCAGAATAGTGCTGATACCACAGTCAAACAAAGTATAGGTGTGACTAGAGGGCAGTCTTTGCCTTTGTCAGGCGGTCGTAAGCTGGACTGTGTGTGTTCCAGTGATTTATTCAGCTCCCCTGCTGAATGCCATGTAGTGGCTGGACACCCCGCTGGCCGCAATGACAGGCTCCATAGCAATCTGCCAGACACACAGCAGGACAAGACAAGCTCCCAGCTTCTGGTCTGTGTCTGGAGCTGCATATCCATCCCATTTCCTTTCCCTCCAACATCATCACTCTCTCTCCCTCCAACTCATTCTCCGACTTTGATTCTGCATCTGCACCTTTTTTTCCAGTTCGTGGTCACGGAGATGCAATGATTGCACTTTTTAAAAGGAGATAAATCACATGTGCTTCGTGCTGCTTTTAGCTCCAACTTCTAAATGATGATGACTAATTTATTTTCTGCTGTTTAAAGGTGTTTGCAGATTGAAACACGGCAGGACTGACAGCTCTGTGTTTTTCATTCTGCACCATGAGGCAATTTGAGGGAAATCTGTTGTTATTTTAATGATATAATATAGTGTGTGTGTGTATATATATATATATATATATATATATATAAATAAAAAGGACATCTTCTCTGATTAAAGCATTGTTTGATAAATACATGTAAAAAATCATTGCGAGCACTTTATGACAGTAGAATATAAGAAATGCTGGATAATGACGCTAAATTAAAATATATATAAATAAAGGAAATCTCACTTAAACCAACAGGCCTCCATTTGAAGGTCTTTCTCGTTTTCCCCCCCCCAAGGCAATCAATTTCATAAACAGTCTGTCCGCTGACACATTCATCCTTTTCGACTGCACGAGTTTCACCATGGAAAACATAACGCCGGCGCATTGGCTCTGCTCCGGCGCATTTCCCTTTCCCCATTCTCTCCACTCCGCCGGCCATCACTCTCCAACGACAGATCAATCCCTGCGACCATATGTGGTGATGTCATTTTCCTTGAGAGTGAGAAGGATGGGCCTGTTGTGTCCATCTGCTCCGGTTCGTGGAGCATTCCAGTGCTTTAGCATTTGCATGGCTGTCAGGCCGACAATAAACACTAATCTCTCTCCGACGAAGACAGAAATGAAGCTGGTGTGAAATAACAAATGTAGGGAAGGTAGATCTCTATCTGCTCAAAATGAGGACGTGAAGTAAACGTCTTGATCTCCCGCTCTTATTTGGCTTATTTAACAAATTTGGCCGCCTCCAAAAACACTAAAAAACTTAATTTATTGCCATCCAACAAATCAACCATTAGCATCTGCAAAGAAAGAAACATTTGCTATAGATGCTAATGTCAAGTGCTGACGTGGAAGCATGTTTTTGCGCCACACCAGTTCACAATGCTTCTTTTATGTGGCAAACAGGCCGGGCAGCCTATATGTCACCATTGAATGTATAAAATATGGTGAACAAACACACACACACACACACATGCTGCCACATGCTCGAGCATCCCCTGGGACGCACCATCTCAGAAACGGGACGGCCCCCGGCAACACACATCTTACACCTCCTCTGCTGCCACACGTGCCGCGGAGCAATTACCGCCATTAAACTACTCGCCACCTGTTAACTGCCATGTAAATATTCATCTGTAGCAGGGAGAGAGCGTTTCAGCCTCTGGCCTGCATGGAAATGACTGGTGCACTAAATCAGACCAGTGACAAGTCAATGCAGAGGGACGCACACACACACACAAAAAAAGGTTAGTGAGCTCATGAAATGTAAATGCTGTGTTGCCACGGAAAAAAACAAAGCGTGCTGGGGGGTGTTTCCGCGAAGATTTGCATGAGACGTGGAAAAGGCTCGCTGCTGTTGCTATTGCTGTCGTGGTGTCGGCCGGTGCCTATAAATAAACTCCACATATGTACGTATGTGTTCCGTGAGCGTGTAAACAAATTGGAATAGTTAGTATTGAAAAAAAAAAAACACAAACTCTCCTGTGAGATTTGAGTCTCACGTGGAAGCGTTTACCAGTCGGTGAATTAAAATGGAAATGGGAGCCATGTTTGCCCGAGAATCGTCGAGTGTTTCCTGCTTGTTTAGTCAATCTGGTGAAAACACAAGGAAAGTTTGCTTTTTACAATATTTGCTTTGCAATTTATTCAGGAACTTTGCTCTCATGCATTGAGCAAATAAAGTTGAATTAACTACCAGTACTATTACATCCAAGGCGAGCCTGGTAGCAACCCCCCCCCCCCCCCATTTCTCATTTGTCTGGACTTTACTTCATCTCATGTTTCACTTAACCTTTCTTTTGTAATATCTCTACATTTTATTTCCCAATAAAACAAATCTAAACGATAATTCAAAAACATGCTGAGGCCTAATATATATACATTTAAATCAGATTAAAAGCAGTTAAACTCGTTTATATAGAGTTTTAAAATGCAATAATCATCGAATTAAACACCCCGTATCATTTAAAAAAAATAATAATATCAATTCCCATCAGCGACCTTGGTGTTCTCAACTGTACAACTATTAATATTAGGTGTTATAAAAAAATATACTTTCACTTTATGTGAAAAATTCGAACATTAACCTTTAATTTAACTCAAGTACATTGAGCTAATAAAACAACTAAACCTGTATTAGCCAACATACGGAGTGAAGACTAAATATACTTAAAGAGCTCTACAATATAAATGTATACTTTTCAAAAAAGCTATCAAAGACACTAAATAAAAATTAAAAAGGTTCAATTGAGTTTAAAGTAAAGGTAGCGTGTTTATTAACATTTAAAATAAATAACTTCTCCTATGGCCAAACATTAGCGGAAGCTGGTGTATAAACAAATAATGAATACGAATATAGTAAAACACACAGTTGTAATAATATACAATATGTGGACATATAAGTATGTAGTAAAAATAATATAATGTTTGGCAGATACTTCACATCAATAAACACTTAAAATCCTAGTGATGTTTAGTGTTTTATTAACACTTATTCAATGTTTATACTCTGCCTAATAAATGGGTTATGGCTGATCCTGTTATCTTCCTCTAATTTCACTGTTTTCTTTCATGATCTGGTTTTTCGGGACGTGTGTGATGCTTTTTACTTTTTCTCCATCCGTTTTCTGGAAAGACTCAATTAAACCAAACCACGATTCACTCGTGTTTCAGTCAGCAGCTTGATGACTTGTTGGTCGATCATGGACGATGTTATTATTCTGGGACTTCAGTCTGATATGTTGGATTTTTATAAAAATATATTGCATGATTGTTACTAAACCAAACCCAAATAAGCCACTTCTGAACACCTCTAAAACATGAACTGATTAATTTCTCCCTGTTGTCGTCCCTGCTGTCATAACACTGTGCTGTGAGGTCACAACACAGACAGCCATCCTGCTAACGTGTTCTAATTGCATTAATCAATATGGACAAGTAAAAATAAAAACCTCAGGATGACATCAGTGAAAACAGATCAGGGGCAGGAAGACGTTGACGGGTAACCGGATCCTCTCCCCACAGCCTGTCATCGCATCTAAGAAATATGATAGAACAGAAACATCTAGATTGTTGTACATTTAGCACCAGTACACTGTAAACCCCCTTTCCCTTACTTTCGCTGCGTAGTGTTTTTTTCTGCAGTCCGAGCCCGTGCCCTCGGGGTGCTACCGTCTAGACTGGGACACCCAAAACCTCTGCACGTTGATCTCAAAACTTCCAGTGCCTCGAATGCCCCGGCTCCAGTTCAGCACCCCGTGCGATTTGTTAGGGGGTTGAAAGTAATAGCCCATGACCAGGGGAAGTTTTAATATGTGGTCTGTAAATCAATATTACATTAAAAGAACTCACTTTTATGTCTCTCACAACTCTCCAGCTCATGTTTTATGGGCTTTGTGGTGTTTAGGGCTGAAGCGAAACTCTTCGGAAAAGCTCTGAGCTGCACACATGAAAAATGTTGTGGGAACTTTTCACGGATTTGATTTCACTGTGTGCAACTGGATATTATCAACCGGTAATGCCATCCAACAGAGAGGGAAGACTAAGTGCATATGTGTGTTAGAGTATCTGTCCATTTTGCATACTTCTTTTTTTTCCACGTGTAACACGCTGGAAATATGTGATCTTGGGAAACGACCCGCTCTGCCCTGATCCCGAGGTCTTGTCCTGATCATTTTTTATCCTCGGGCCTTTTCCGGGGATGAGACCACATCTGTCTCCGTCACTACTTACACGCTCTTTCACCATAAAGTACTCGGAGTCGCACATGCACACACAGGCGAACGCGGACGCATCCTCCTCCGATCTCATGCCTAATTCAAACCTGCCTTATGAGTCCCCTGACAGATCCACGCAGAGTCCGCTCAACACATGCACACAGACATTCAATCACTGTAAAAGCAGCGCAGGGCAACATATAAATCCATCTAGTAAAGCATCTTCCAGACCGTCCCCAATGCGAATGAGATGTCCCAAAGCCTTGTGGTGTTATCGGGCCTTTGTAAAGGCAAGAATGTGATCTATGCCCCCCTAATTGTTGCAGGGGGAGGTTTTATAAGCACACTGCGGATAGGCTAAAAGGGCATATAAATCCTTTGGCTTGCAGTCTGCTTATAAATCCTGACTTTCTGTCTTGTTTTGTAATTGTAGTGTCTTCTAGCTGCAGCACGGGGACAAAAAAACACTTTGGAAATAATCCTCTGCAGAAAGTAAGAAAACCTACATCTGCATTATAAGGAAGAATGCAATAGCAACCGTAAGAATTATTTACAAATCGCTAATTGGCCTCCGTCTGAACGGTCGTCGATAATTTCCTAGCTATCTGCTCTCTCTTTTTTCCTCCTTTCTAAATGTAAGAATGTAGTTCACTATCAAGTCTGACCAGTGTTGCAGGTCTGATGTCCGTGCCTGCTCTCTACAGTAGCTGGTTAGCCATGTCTGACATCTGTGGCTCCCCACAGTTAGGGTGAATGCCAGGCTGAATAATGCACCAGGGGCAGCACTGTTGGGGGAAGCACACAGCACTCTGCTCTGCCTCTTCTGGTTTCTGCACTTTGCAACGTGCTGCAAACAATTCACGAACAAACCCCAAAATGTGTCGTTAAAAGAACTATGAGTAATGCTTTTCAAATCGACAATTAACTATATATCCGCTTTTCATACAGTTTATTAATTGAGCATTTTAGCATCTTTCAGCTCATTGTTTTGGTTTAATTGCTAGAAATGCTGCTCCCTCAACAGCGTTTTCTGCAGCAGGCAAATCGGTTTTGACAAAACAACTCTCGAAAGCCAACTGCTCAGCACCAAACTGCAGACACACGAGGTTCGCGTCTAGCTGGTGGATGGAGTGATGCGTTGAGCAGCTACAGAGAAGTTGGTGAGGACCAAAACAAAGTGAAAAGGAGATTAAATGTCAGATTTGTAGTCATAAGGAGGCAAGAAACACATCAACATGAATTATGATGTTGCTACAAACCTGATGAATGTACAAATAAGTCGTAAGTTCACCGCATCAACATAAAAGGTAATAATGTGTTAAATTACCGCAGGTTTCACAGACGTTTGGTTCCTTTTACTCAAAGTACTATGAAGTAAATTATAAGAGTGAGATATTGAGGAGGAAAGCAAGCAAGAAGGAAAAATAAATAACAATCTCTTGAAATAATTATCATTTGTAAGTCTACCATGTGCTCAGAGTTACCAAGAGGCCCAATACACTGTTTTGACCCCACAGACAGAATTTACATTCAGGGGTGAGAGTGTCTCAAACCCCACGATGTAAAGCGCCCGGTGCCACGTTGTTGCGGCTGTCGGCGTGGAAGAATAATCTCCGTCCTTTGCCTCCACTGCAGGCTGCTGACCCCCCGCCGACCCCTGGGCCAGCGGCTGGGGTGTTAATGTTCACCCTCACCAGGGTCGCACCCAGCATGTTTATTTTATGACACAGGAGAAGGGACCTCAGAAAGGAGTGTGGCCTCTAGCACACTGACCCCCCCAAAAACCCATTAGAGAGGAGGCTACTGAGGTGTAAAGGCCCTTTACTTCTGTCTGAGCCTTGTTTGTCCTGATACTGTTGTAGGGCTTCCGTTCAACAACCTAGCATAGCTTCGCCAAATAGTGTCTTTAAAATCAATCAAGCTGCACCAAATTGCGCACAGTCGTCGATATCAGTCCCCTAATATACCGGATTTTTTTCCATCAAGACCCATGAATTATTAACTGAGAAACGCCCTGTGTTGCAATGTTAAAGGATACAAAATCCTGGATCTGTCTCCTTATACCAATTTGTACAAAAATGTAGCGATCAATACCACGTCCTTCCACCAGGTTTCGTTGAAATCTGTCAACTAGTTTCAGCGTAATCTTGCTTTCAAACAAACAAACGGACGGGGGTGAAAACATAACTTCCTCGGCACAGGTAAAAATAATGAATTAAAGTTCTGTTACTCAGTAGTACAATACAAGGTAAACAAGTGTTGGATGAGTTTCACCTAAATAGATTCACGCTAGTTTAGAAATTAAAAAACTAAAATCATGCATTTTCGTACAGTTTTCATCAGAATCTAAGTCAGCGTTTGCTTTTTTACGTTGCAGATTCCATTTGCTTCATCGCCTCATTTTAATACGATTCAAATCCTTTGTTTTGCAAGTGTGGAATAAAAAAGAAAAACACACCAGACCACCACATTTTATTCTATGCAAACATGCATCAAAGACAGAGGAGGCTGCTGAGCTATGCACCAGTGCTGTTTTGCATTTGTTGTCGTGCTGTGAGAAGAAATCAAAAGAAAGGAAAAAAGATGAGAAATGTCATTGTTGAATCAAATCGACAGCGTACAGCAGTCGGTCTGCTTTTCTTTTTACAGGAGCATCAACCTCATCAGGGTTCCTGTAGTGACTAAATGTTTTCCTAAATATGCATTTGCATTTATTTTAACATGAGAGTGTGTGTCTGTGTGAGCGTGTGTGTGTGTGTGTGTGTGTGTGTGTGTGTGTGTGTGTGTGTGTGTGTGTGTGTGTGTGTGTGGTGCGCACGCATCACTCGGGAGAGAATCCGTCAGCCACGTTTCCAATTCCGCTCAATTTCAGCAAGAATCTCAGTAATCCCGCTGAAGAGCCGCGGTTCTCCCACAGTGACATCCCATAATGGCACTAACATCAGAGTGGTGGGCACCCAGTTACGGCTCCCAGCCTCCATTCGGTGCACGTTCCCAATCCCCCCAACCTGTCTGTATGCAAACAGAGCCCCTCAGAGGAGAACACTGATCTGACAGCCTTTCACTGAGCCCTGTGTAGACATATTTAATGCCTCAATAACCACTGCTTAAGACAGAGTGATGAACGCCAGGGGCTTTCATTACCACCGCCATTATCCGCACGTGTGTGTTTAAGTGTGTGCAAGTACAGTATTGCACCTAAACAAGCGTCCTCCTGTTATTTACCCATCGGGAATGTCAAGCGGTTTGTCGTTTAATTTCAAAAATACATACGCCTCCGTTTCACCAGGAGAACGCGCCTCGCTGATTTGCGCCCGTGAATTAGAACAACTAACCCGTCGGAGACGCTGCTAATCTAGTCTTTCAGCATTACAAATTTATTTTGTGCTCAACATTTTACAGCTGACAGCAGAGATCTGCGGATGTGGAAATGTCACGGTGACTAAGGTTCAAACGTGGAAAACAAATAGGTAGGAGTTAGAAAATTAAACACACTTTAAACCACTATTATTTTGGCGGGGCTTTCTTTAACCTCTCAGGGCCTCGTTTCCATGTTGCTGTCAGGGCTGGGAGGCGCGGGGACAGCTGGAGAGCAGGGTAAATACAGTCAGAAATGTGTCACAGCATCAGTGCCACAGCTTATTGGTTCCTCACATGTGTACACATTGTGAGAGAAGCTGGAGTCATACACAGAGGTGCAGAACATGTGCAGAAACAAACATGGACTCATATGCATTTAAAGGACTAGAAGGCAGGGGAAAGATAACGGGAACTCTTATTTTTATATTGTAAAATTGATTGTGGTGGTGCAAGATATATTTTGACCCTATGATGTATATAGGAAGAAATCTTGCTTTAGGTTGGCTTCATACGTTTCTGTTTTTCTTGCAGTTTGGCGACGATGACAAGGAGACCCAAGAGGAAAGTCTCCCCCCCCCCTCCCCAGACACTCATCACCCAGAGAGGGTGAGCGAGGGAGAGCTCGTGCAAGGATCAATTTGTCTGCACAGGAAACTGTGTAATGTTAATCACAACTTTAATTTGGGCTGAATTAGCATTTTGATGAACTTGCGGGGATGACTCGTGCACTCTAAGCACCTTCAAACGCGGCGCGCACAGAGGAAATGGCAGCACGGTTAATTAACGCTCGCACACAGCAGATGGGCTCAGTGAAGGGCCTGGCAGAAAGAGACACGGCGAGCGCGAGTCGGAGGGAAAGGAGTCACCGCTAATGGGGAGAAAATAGTGCGCGGCGTAAAAATGTCCAGCCTTCAAATGAAAAAGGCTGCTTTCCAAACCAACAGGTAATGGAGGCGGGGAGCACTAAAAAGACATTTCAGTCTTTTAGGGAAAACAAAGAGTCAGTAATTGCTTACAGAAAACACAACTGGCAAATCTTGGTCAAACATGCAGCCTGTTTACATATGCCCAACCGTTTCAATCTCGCAGCACAGAGTGGAACCCGACATGGTGCCGCGGGCTCATTGCTTTTCACTTGTTCGGCGAAATCTTTTGCTAACGCATTTAGAATTGACTGCCTGGTTATTTCCCTCTCCTCTCTTCTCCTGCTCTTTCACATCTTGTTACCGTACATCCTGTCAGAGCCACAGTTCTTCCTGAATACCCCACACATACATGTACAGACGCTGGATCTCTTCCATCTGCGGGGCTACATACTGTATGATGCATCTAATCAGGTTGTGTGAATCTGTAATGGCAGAGTATTAGTTTGTGATGAAGTCATGTGTGAGAATGTTGGAGAGGAAATGTGAGAGAGTTGAAGGTTATAAATACAGAGGTGGATCTCCACAGACGAATTTAACTACTGTACGTGGGGCTGCACGGTGAAGTCATGGTAAAAATCAGGTTTTGCATGTTAAAGCCCATGTGTTTACTTAAGCATCATTATAAAGCACGCCGGGTGGCTGTGTGCATGTGTGTGTGTAAAATAACTCAACAATGCATGGATGGACTTTCACCAGGGGACGTTACTTTAGAGGTCGACAGAAATATGCTCGGTAGAACACAAATTCCAAGATATCTCTGCAGATAATGAGGCCAGAGAGACAATCCACAGCTTATATGGAGCAGAGATTATTCCGCATCACATGATATATCAAACGTGACGTCATGAGGAGGTCCCAAACAAGGTAGAAAGTGACATCATGCTTAGTTTAAAAAATATTTGAACTATATATTTGTGCATGTTTTTCTGCATCCTCCAGGACAATAGACACCACCTAAAGATTATATTGAATGAAAAAAAAAAAATCATTGTTTGGACGAAATCCCAAATTGATTATATTGTCATATAATCCATTAACTTTTTCAACCAATAACATTGAAGATCACGTGATCTACAGCTTAGATTAACCAATCACTTGTCATCGTAAATCTGGGACAATTCCCTCCATAGCTTCGTACAACCATATATATTTATATAACCAAAAAGCCATTGAGTACTCTTAAAAATGGTTATTTTAAGGTCTTTAAGTGCCTTGCTCAAGGGTAGTTTCTTATTTAAGTGACTGACTCAGATCATACGACACAGAAAACTCTCCAAAGTTTCATTACCAGGCCTCATCACACGAAATGATGCACCGTGCTCCTCACTGACAGAGTCTATACCTTCATCCCCCTCACCTCCTTCCCACAGTTTCCTCAAATCCTTCTCCTAAATAACCTTCACTAACCTGCCCCGCTCCCACCTTTTTTTCCTTCTTATTTCCATGCTGGTTTCCCGCGGAGAAACAGGATTCGTAATACACCATAAAAATGGAAAGACGGGCGAGACTGCGGCGGTGGTGGGGGGAGGGAGGGGTTTGGAAGGACACCAAAGCGAGCTCCCCTGTTGCGCAGCCTGCGGTGGGGCATTAACAGGAGGTCCTGCAGGGTAAATCTTCTACCAGCTTCAAGGAACTCGCGCTTTCCCAATCACGCCTGACAAGTTGTCAGTCACCGCATAGAGGGGGTGCTGCTGAGAAGAAGCTGCATTAAAGACTACTTCTTTTAGTCGTGAGCAATTTCTTTGGTTTGCCGACGCAAAGCAACAAATGGTAGTATGGAAGTATGGAATTCCAGTCATTTGCATGGAGACGGATCTACGCAGTAAACGAACCACGGTGACCTTTGACCTGTGGCTGGCTCGTGTACAAAATGGGGAGGAAATGGGAGCCAGTGATGAGGGATTGGTCACAGAAAAGTGATGTGGGATATGGATCCGAGAGGCTGCTCTACTTCAAATGCCTCTTCTAGAAACATCAGCTGTGAAGGAGGCTGAACATCTAGAGCCGCACTTCAATGACCTGTTTACTGTTTTTATCTGTCAGAGAGGAGAGAAATATGGAAAGTTACAGCTTCACACTGATTTTATGTCAAGAAGAAGCCATTTAGTATTTTCTCTCTCTCTCTCACTCTCACACACACACACACACACACACACACACACACACACCTATCTCCATGGCTACAGAGGACATTACATTGACTCACATTGATTTACTCTAACCTTAACCACAGTTACTACTTGCCTAACCCAACCTTTACATGAATCTAAACCTACCCTTAACCTAAGCTTACTCAAACCTTAACTTAACCTAATCTTAACCCTACAAAACCTGAACATAGACTTAACCTAAAATGAACCTTGACATGACTAAACCTAACCTTAGACTTAACCCTAAACCTATAAGCTTAACTTACACCTAATGAAAACTTAACCAAAACCAAACTTGTAAAAATGTCTTTGAATTAAACTTAAATTATTTACATTATGGTGATTGTCCCCACAAGGAAGACAAGTCCCCATAATGTGACTGTGTAAACAGATTTAGGTCCCCACCACGTGAGTAATACATGGATCACACGCACACACACACATTACCCACACACGTCTCACACACACACACACACACACACACACACACACACACGAGGACAGAGGGAGAAATCTGTTCCCAGGCAGCAGGAGAATCTCCAATTATAGAAGGATGCAGCATCAATTTAAGGACTAATTACGTGCGCAATGAGCTCACCATCATGCGTCCGCGCCCCCGTCACCGCGCCCGCTGCTCGGCCCCACACCCTCCACACACGCACCCCCCTCCTCCACCTGAGCGCCTGGTGTCTAATTAAAAAACTACATGCACCGCGGCGCTCTCATTTGATTCACACCATGGAAATTAATCCTGAGATAAACGCGTTTGACGGACGGACACCAAACCGGTGCCGGAGCGCTGGAGGACTGGAGCTGTGCGGGGCTGCTCTCCCAGCCCGACGCAAACTGCTCTGCGTTTGGATCCAAAGGTAGAAAACACCAAAAAAAACAAAAACAAAAAAAAAACCCACATGCACTTTCAGAAATAGCTCAAGATTTAAAAAAATTAAAAAATACAGGATTGGAGAGTAAAATTTGCAAAGAGACTAAACTAGAAACAAAAATCTATTTCACATGTAAAGTTGAAGTCTCCACTTCGGAGCCGATTCCTCTCCAGCAACAAATGCCTTTTTTGAAAGCCAGACGAGGTTCGTGCAGCACCATGCAAACCAGTGGTACATGTGGTGTAACCAGTAAAAAACAGGTGGAGGGCTCCATGTTACTTTTGGTCAGCACGTGCACAGTCTGACCAGAAGCACAGAGATCCGCTATGATGCTGAAAAGGCGAGGAGGAGGGTTTAAGGCCTGTTCAGCCCAACTAACAGCAGCAGAACGAGCAGAGCATTAACACATGTTTTTATTATCCTCACAACACTGACACACTTATTTATTTATTGCTTGTGTTTCTGTTATTAATATTTTATTTGCTCTACCCAGATTTTACTAAATATTTTTGGAAAGTGCATTTCGTGACTGGAGAGAAAGAAAAAATAGTATTTCTGAATTGATTTAATATTTCCCATTGCAATTAAAACAATTCCACCTTTTCTCAATTCAATCTAATAGAAACAAACTTTGATTTTACACACGAAATTTGAGTATTTGAGTGATTACATTTCCGTTTCTCTTCTAGTAGACATATAACAGCAGATTTAACATTTCTTTAAATAGCCCCTGACCGCAGGTCTGTAGAGGTTTGATTCGGACTCTCGGCTGCACAATATTTCTCCTGTCATGTTGTTTTACGCGGATTTCTATTTTTTTGTTTTTTTCCACCGGCTTGATCCGTGATCTCCACGCTAATGACAAAAACACAAGATCACATCCAAGCTCACTGTACGCGCACGGCCAAGTGCCGCGCATGCACGCATAGGCTACCATCGGCCGTGCACCAAATCGACGCCCCACGGCCAACGTCCAATCCCCGCACGGCTTTCCAGGGTCGCGTCCAATCGGAGCGAGGCGGGCGGGTCCCGGGCTGCTCCGGAGAGGGACAGGGAGATGGTTGTGGAGAAGGAGGCTTGTTGGGCACGAATGCCACTCGTTGCGCGTCCTTATAATTTGGGGAGGTGTATGCAGCGCACGGCCCCGTTCGCCTTTCCAGGTGGAGAATCCAGGAGGAGCCCGACACCGGAGTGAACTGGGAGGACTGGGTGAACCCGCGTCAGGACAGGTGAAATTCCCAGCAGGCTGCCCCGCAAGGCCACATGGATTGATCCAGACGCACGGAAATGCGGTGCGTCTCCTCGCGGGTAGGGAAACTACACACACACACACACACACACACACACTGCAGATGTTCTCTCGTCTCGACGAGTCTGACCACTATCGTTCTGGATGTTGAAATATTTGTTTTATTCTTTAAAAAAAATTATAAAAAAATAATATATATATATATAGAGAGAGAGAGAGAGGATTGTGGTGATATTGTGTCACAGTAGTTTTATTTCCTCCTCCAGCGCAGGTTTCAGGAATAGTGTGCCTTGTCATTTCCTCGATCCTGCAGCAGTGATCACACACACGACGCCTTAAAATGACATTTTGTTCTTTTAAGCCCAAAGATAGATTAAATTTTGCATTAAACGGGCGTTTATTCAATTTAATTTAGTCGAAACATTAAGAAAATGTATGAAACGACTTCAGGGGTTTGTTGTGCTCCTCGAAAAAATTGGGACAAAGTTTTTGACGAATCCTTTTGACTGTGCACGTATTTAAATCTGCTTTTTAAAATATTTTATACATCCTCGTGAAATTAAATTACACCTCATGCATTGTGAGAATTTCCTAAAATACACTAATGTGTTGCTGCCGTACCTGTTGCTTATATTGTTAATTTATTGTTTTCACGCTCACATTAAATTAAACCTGTGTTCTGATTCATGACTAAATGGAATAACTTCATCCACAGCGTTGTTTTTCTGTACACACAACAGTCAGCTCCTTCAGTTTGATGTGTCACACATGCATCCGAAATAACACAGGGGACCTTGCATCATGTCGGTGTTGGTGCAAACGCAGGCCTCGTGCATGCAGATGAAAAAACAAAGATGCTTTTCTCTCCGGATGCAGGAGTAACGTGTTTTCTCTTCCTGTGACATGTGTTGCACAGGTCATGGATGAACATCAGCCGCTGCACCGAGGAGAATCAAACCACTGAGTCCATCAGGAGGAGCTGTACCAGGGATACTCTCACAATCTGGATTCGCTTATTGGTATTTATGTAGAGAGAGAGAGAAATAAAGATTTGTTTGTGAAGTTGAGAAGTACAATGAAAAGGAGGCAGACGGGCCAGAGGAGTGAGTGGAGCTGCTGACGGGAAGGACCGAGTCGAGCGAGAAAGAGCTGCAGGGGAAAATAAAAAAGGCTGCGAGATGAAGGAGAAATCCAAAACGGCCGCAAGGACTAGACGGGAAAAGGAGAACAGTGAATTTTACGAGCTGGCCAAAATGTTGCCTCTACCGTCCGCCATCACCTCCCAGCTGGACAAGGCCTCCATCATCAGACTCACCACCAGTTACCTGAAGATGAGGATAGTTTTCCCTCAGGGTGAGCGACTGGTCCACGAACGCACCACTGCACTTCCACCATCTTTTTACTTTGTGACATTTTCCCTCTCTGCATGGAATTCAGTTTACAGGGAATACACTGCATTCCGTCATGTATATATTTTTTACTTTATGTAGCACATATTATAATTCAAATCGTTTATTATAAATGAAATTATAAATGAAATATTATATATAAAGTTAAATTATATAAAAACATCATATGCATAAATTGGGATTATTATTAAATTCAGATGACAAAATCTGACAAAAATATTATTAGCATCACTACTCAATGAGTCAGTGGGATTTCCTGGTAAAATACCACAACAGAAATATTCAGATATACATATATATTTTAGTTGAGTAGAGCAAATAATAACAATTATAATAATAATAACTATAATAATATAATGGTCATTGAATCTTGCAACAAGTGTGGATTCGTGCAAATACAAAAATATAAATCATAATAGCTAAATTCTTTAGAAATAGGTTTTTAAAATATATAATAACATATTGAAGTCCTGTTGCTCGTGCTGCAAGGCTCATTTTAATCTACACACATATTACAGGAATATAATAGCGACTCCTCGTCGAACTACAGGACGTCTTTACAAATGGATTATGATGCGTGTTTTAATTCGCTGTGTCCAGAGGAGACAAGCTGCCTCCATCTTTTTATACAGGTCTCTGCAGGCTCCTCTGTCTGCGTGACTGAGAACAAGATGTAGCAATTAGAAAAAAGGCCCTGCAAGGCTTCTAATCACCTAAAGCCATGTGAGCAGGAGGCACACACACGCACAGACACACACACACACACACACAAGGGAAAATGCTCTCCCATGAAGCCAGATCATAAGCCCAGGTTTTTGCTACATGTACAGTATAGTTATAATAACACACAGGTCATGACATGCAAACTTAAAACACTATTAAAACACACTGAAATCAATTGATATAGATGTATTTAAACATAAAAGACACATTTTGCATCTATAGGATTTTTGATATAGTTTTATCCCTCAGCAGAAATACACTATTTCTGCATCCTCTCATGTGAGGGCATGGTAATATTCTACATGTCCGTATAAGCGGAGACCTATTTTTATTTTCAGTCAGGCTGCAGCAGGGGAGACGGATCACTCGTTTACTGATGATGCCTGAGCTCCAGCACATTTCTAATAAAGCCGAATGAATTTCACCGAGGGACACAGGCGACCTGCTTTGTTCCACTTACACCGAAAATCGTGGCCTACACTGTGAGAGGTTCACTGGACCCAAACATCCAAAGATGGAGGATATCTGAGCAGTAAAATATGGAAGAGGTTGCTTTTAAATAGTGGGATAACAACAACAATAATATTCATAATAGCACCAGTACTAATTTAAATAATTCTATTAAATTCCTGTCATCTCTTGAGAGCCCATAAATTAATTTATACAAGCTAGCACTAACAGTAAAAGGGACAGTGTCAATGCCTCAACACTAAATAATCTAATCAAATAAAGTGTGTGATATATACATGTGATCAAATATAATTAAATAATGTAAACATTTAACAAAAGAGCTATAAAATAAGAGCATGAATGCACACCGGTATATATGGCTTGAGATTGTGTATGTTTCTATGTGTGTGACACAAACAAGGTCCTGACTTTGCCAGTATAGCTTTAATTTATTAATAATAATAATAATAATAATAATAATAAAATGCTGTCGATTTATGAACCCATACAATCTTTAACAAAGTTTCATCTTAGATTTTGTGCATTATTAATAACAACAAGACGACACGTTGACTGTAATGTGCAGCTCAGCAGTGAGACAGTATGATGTGTGTGCAGGTCTGGGTGAGGCCTGGGGTCACACCAGTCGAACAAGATCTCTGGACAACATAGGTCGAGAGCTGGGGTCTCATTTGCTGCAGGTACATTAACATCTCCAGTATTATTCATCATCTATAACTGGGGGGGGGGGGGGGGGCTGGTTCAGGGTGGTCGTGACTGAACACGTGTCGTTTATTTACAGACGTTGGACGGATTCATCTTTGTTGTGGCCCCGGATGGAAAGATCATGTACATCTCAGAGACGGCGTCGGTGCATTTAGGACTGTCTCAGGTCCGTCTGTGCAATTTAACGTTACTATTATTATTATTCGTAGTAGTCGTAGTATCCCTGCATGTCTGTTATTCTGATAATTCAATCTCCACAGGTAGAGTTGACTGGGAACAGTATTTATGAGTATGTCCATCCTGCCGACCACGATGAGATGACCGCTGTGCTCACTCCTCACCAGCCCTACTCTCACCTCGTCCAAGGTATAAAAAAAAAAAACACGCCTCCTGGGCGCTGACGCAGACCCGTGTCGACGTTTTGCGGATTTTATTGCAACTCGCTGTGCTGCAGGACGAAGCTAAAATAAATGAATCGGATTTTTTAAATCACCATTACATTGATATTGTTATATATTAAATATCACACGTGCGTCTGACATTGGAGAGAAACGCACTAAAGATTCCTGCAGGAAGCATTTGGAAACCAGAAAATCGCTTTACACGTTTTCATGCATTTATTTATTTTCATGCAATGCTGAATAATACCATTTATTTTGTAATAATTACTCGTATTTGAAATGAGCAGATGCGCCATAGGCCTAATGACGCGTCTCTATTTTACTATGCACACAAAGCCTCTGTGCGTCTTATACGCAAATATGACTTTCTGATTGGATTCTTGTTTATATTCGTTTTTTTTCCTCCTGCAGAATATGAAATGGAGCGATCTTTCTTTCTGCGGATGAAATGTGTGCTGGCAAAGAGAAACGCAGGCCTCACCAGCGGTGGATACAAGGTAGGCGGTGAGGTTTTGTCACTGTGTTTAATTGACTCAGTGTTAATTAAGAAATTAATTAAAGTGCAATTAATAGATTAGTTAACAATTGTATAATAATGTCAATTTAAATATTTTCATATCTGTGCTTTGTTTCTATATTAGAAGAAATATTATATTACTATAATGTCCTGAATTAAAATTTGGTAACCATCTTACATTATTTAAAAAATAAAACCAAATAGATTGTGCATGTTGCTTCTGCAGTATTAACATGTTTAATATATTCTCACATGTCTCTGTGCTTCATCACAGGTGATCCACTGCAGCGGCTACCTGAAGATCCGTCAGTACAGTCTGGACATGTCACCGTTCGAGAGCTGCTACCAGAACGTGGGTCTGGTTGCTGTGGGACACTCCCTGCCGCCCAGCGCCGTGACGGAGATCAAACTGCACAGCAACATGTTCATGTTCAGAGCCAGTCTGGACATGAAGCTCATCTTCCTGGACTCCAGGTACACAGAATTTCCAGTTCGATAAAATACCAGCAAAATACAAATCAGCTTTTCTCCTACAGGCAAATTTTCAAATATCCCTGAATGGCAAGTATATTTTTTAACATCCCTCCTTAATTCCTTTCCAGGGTTGCCGATCTGACAGGTTATGAGCCCCAGGACCTAATAGAGAAAACTCTGTACCATCATGTCCACAGCTGTGACACCTTCCACCTCCGCTGTGCTCACCACCTCTGTGAGTTACCAGCCTCCTCCATTATTCCTTTTACAACAGACCCTTTTTTTGTCTGCTCTGGCAACCTGCTGCAGCCACCATATGCAGACAATCACAGACATACACACACATACACACACACACACACAAACAGGCATCACGTTAAATACGCTAATCTCTGTTTTCTCTCCGTTTCTTTCATCTCCGTCAGTGCTGGTAAAAGGCCAAGTCACCACTAAGTATTATCGTTTCCTGGCCAAGCACGGTGGCTGGGTCTGGGTCCAGAGTTACGCCACAATCGTCCACAACAGCCGATCCTCAAGGCCTCACTGTATCGTCAGTGTCAACTACGTCCTCACGTGAGTCCCACTATAAAGCCAGAGACATTTGCATGCATATAAAACTATTTTATTTGAATCCTACTTTTCAGATATTAAGTCATTACATTTGTTGCATTTCGGACTAAAATCCCTTAAACTACAGCGACGCAATAATCACAACACAAGGTTTACAGGGTTTTATGTTTGTGGTCTAAACGCAGCTGCATTTTTCATGTGTTTGCTGAGGGAGCAGCGTTGAATATTTAACTAGATTAGGTACAATCATATCATAGACTCTTATGATCCACGCTCGAAGCTCACTCAATGATGTGATGGGTCTTTGTCTCTTGGAGAAATCCTTCACTTTATCCCTCTGCAGCCTCTCTGTACAAATCCACCGAATGCGGCAGCGGCGGCTGCAGGGCTCAGGCAGTTGTGTGTTATGAGAGCACAAAGCACACTAGGGCCCTTTGAGACAAGACAAGACAAACATCACGGTTCAACCCCATCAAAAAACCTCTACTGTCACCATCGATCCGCAGTCCGAGGGAAGCTAAATCGATCAAACGGGGAACTAGGAATCAATAGCCATCTCATAGCTGTAGCACATGTTGTATTTTCCTTGTTAGGTTTGGTTGATCCAAATCTCGTGTGTGTGTGTGTGTGTGTGTGTGTGTGCGCGTGTGTGCGTGTGCGTGTGTGTGTGTGTGTGTGTGTGTGTGTGTGTGTGTGTGTAAAAGAGATGGTGTGTTTGTGCAAGTCCCTGTACGTGCATGCATACATATGGCAGCACTTCAAATATTGATTCCGTCAATGCAGTAAGGAGAAAACAAAGTGACTGCATTAAAATTACAGTGAATTTCCAAACGCACAATTAGGTCTAACACAGAGGTTTTCAAACGCTCATACACACACGCGCACACAAAGAACAATAACAACACCAATAACAAAAAAAAAAGTACATCAAAAAACAAACCAATGTGATTCAATCACCTCGCCCCGGCCGCATTTTTAGCCAAACAAGAATCCATTAATAAATCATGTTTGGAGCTCGGCTGATGGCGTATTTCAGACACGAGGTGCTCTGACATTGACCCTGAGGTGGAATTCAGCCAACACAGCTGAGTTTGCACAAAGGCCCAACATTATTGGCTCAGAGAGAAGTCAGCCAGGGCACAGATAGGATGCAGAACCAGCCACGGCAACTATACCTGCAAGAGCAAATAGCACTCACACTGTGCACTGGCTATCCAAACACAGCCTTTCCCCTGAGGTGTTGTACATAAAGAATGGGTCATATTTAGAGTCATATTAAAGAGGCTGGCTGTGCAGGGTCAGGGATGGGCCACAGGGTTTAAAATGCCAGGCAGCTGCTATTACATACTGTTGATGTGATAAGTTAAGAATAGGCTCATGTTTGCTGAACACTTGACACAGGAGCCTTTTCACTCCCTCGACAGTGTCACTTGGACCGAGTTCAGCCGCAGGACAGTGGGTTAAAATGTCAAAGACGTTGCACATGCTGCACACACACACACACACACACACACACACACGAGGTAGAAGAGCGTCTGCATTGAAGGAAACTGTATTTTTACTTAAAGACGCTCGCAGAGGAGATTCAGTGCGGAGATAGAGTGTGTGTGTCTGTTTGCACATTTTCTTGTGTTGCCTTCTGGCACCGTTCTGGCAGAAAAGAATTATTAACTTTCTTCAGGTTACCTGTTATTTATCTCAGAAGGGGGAGGGCTCAATCTCTGGAAGTTATCTGTGTAGTGGTTTTCACTTCTCATAGTCTTGACACCATTCAGACCATCAGAAGTTTGTTTGTAAAACAAGTCTGTTCCACTATCTCTATTCAATATTGGCCAAGACGTCTGCTGCAGAGTAATCACTGATTAGGCACAATACAACCACCACGACTGTACATCGGATTATGAGGGGAGAAAATGCCTAAAGGTTTGAAAAGTTCTAAAAGGTGAACAAGTGACGCGATGCCCTCACCAAACATTATTCAAAGTGTCCTTCAGCAAGGCTTGGGAATTAAGTGGCTCAGTGGCCTGCGGCAAAAAGAATGTGAGCCCAAAAAAAAAGAGCTAGATTTGATACGGTATGAAAAAAACAAGGCCTTTACAGCAATGCTAGCAGGTTGACCATAATGCTAGCTTCAGCATGCTAACACTTTCATAATGACAGTGCTATTATGCCCATTTGTAGCAGGTATTATGTGCATCATCTAAGTTTAGCAGTTAGCATTTTCATGTTTTGGTTATAAGCGCAGAACACGATTACAGCCGATGGTAATATCTAACAAATGTTTTTAATCAATCCTTGTTTGAATGGGACATGTACAGTATGAATGTTTGCAGCTGATTTCATCCTGCAAATAGTTTTCAGGATGTTTAATTTAAAGCGTCAGCCTCATGGTAGTGCTAGGGGGGATATCAAAGGATCATCAGAGTCTGTGTGCTTCATGCTTTTGAGACCACAAATCTGTCCAACGTTTCAGGGAAATTTATCCAGTAGTTGAGATATTTTAGTTTTGACAAACGCGGTGGACCAACTAAAATTTCTCGCCAAGAAGGAGGGTTTTTTTTAAGCTACTGGCGTCCCAACTTGGATAAATATAGGCTAAAAATTGTTATTCTTATCTGTAACATATATTTTGTTTTTTGTCAAAAGGGACACTGAGTACAAGGGTATGCAGCTGTCTTTGGACCAAATGAGCCCCACCAAGCCAGCCTTCCCCTACGCCAACAGTCACACTGAAGACAGGAAGAGCACCAAGTCACGTCTGACCCCGGCGAAGGCCAAGGCCAGAGTGTCACCCTACCCACAGGTAATAAACAGCCTGTTTTGCTGAGCTAAATCAAGAAAAAGAGACTCAGCAAATTCATCAAATCACAACTCCTGGAACTGTGATTTTCTTGTTTCTCCCTCCAGCAGTTTTCTGCTTTCAATCCAGAGCGCTCTGAGTCAGACCAAGACAGCCAATGGGGAGGAAGCCCCCTGACTGACTCCGCATCTCCTCAGCTGTTGGATCCCGGTGAGGCTACCGAGACGTCTTGTGCCTACCGACTGTATCCAGACTCAGGCTCCCTGTGCTATGGCCTTGGTTTATCTGAAGAAGATCTCGCCCATGCCCAAGCACATCCGCACACCACCACCTGTGACCGCGTCCGGTGCCAGAGCAGCCGATACTTCCTAGGAACCCCCCAGTCAGGAAGAGAGGTTTGGTGGGATGCCACACGCTCCGTTCTCTCGCTGCCGAAACCCTCGGTGGAGAACAACGAAGCCTACGAAATCACATCGTACCACGGAGCCATTCATGGTGAGGTGTTAGGGTTGAGACCACAACCATCTGTCCCTGCAAATAGTTCTGGCCTGGCTTCTCCTGGTAGCTGTTTTTCAAATGTTATTATGAGACATGCTAAGTTGTTTACGGCGTCTCTTGCCAGGGTGCCAATTGCTACCATCTGTTCAAAAATTGCCTGCAATTGAAAGCCAAGTTATTTCACATTTCACATCCTCAAACAGTGAAACAACCCCCACTGAGTTTCTGCCAAGACATCCAGTCTAATAGACCAAGATTCTATGTGCATATAAAGCAGAATTGTGCACAGCTATACAGACTCATGGTTTGAGGCACATGAAATATATGAGTAGACATGTAATTTATTTATTTCAGCATTTTAAAGTGTGGCTAATTCAACTCTCCTCACAGGTCGGGGTCACTGGGATGAAGACAGTGTAGTGAGTTCACCTGATGGAGGCGGGTCCACCAGCGATTCAGGTGAGCGTTACCACGGTGACCAATTTCGGGCAAGTCCCCCGAGAGCCAAGCAAGATGGAGACCCTGATTCGTGCCACGCAGCAGATGATCAAAGAGGAAGAGAGCCGTCTGCAGCAACACAAGGCACCGCTGGACGTCTCAGGGCTCGCCAAAGCTCACAGCCCATGCTTCACCTCCTCATTACCCCACCACTCCCAGCTCAACATGCCCAGTGTGGTGTGCCGAGGCCCCGGAGCACCCAGCATCGACCTCCCCTCTGAGCGCCTACATCACCGGGATGACATCAAAGTGCTTGGCCCCCATGACAATGACGAAAACACAACCAGTCCTGCTTCTTTATCTCGTCTCAGCAGCCCCAGCTCTGATGGGATGCCCAGGTCGGGCCTTTCCCTCACCAAAGACTACATGGCGACTGATCTGTCCCCCCACCATTCACAGCCCCAGGGGAGCCCACTGATCTACCCGACCCAGGAGAGGCAGCCGTTGGACAGACAAGCAGCCTACGCTTTGACTGGGTACTCCCTGGAGCACCTGTATGACCCGGAGAACCTGCGGAGTTACTCGGGACTGGCCTGTGGAGGAGTCCAGTATGACGTGGCAGCTCACGTGAGGATGCAGGCAGAGCAGATGCAGGGACACAAAGCCACCTCAGTTATCATAACCAACGGGAGCTGACGATATCAGTTGCAGACAGATTTTGTTCTCTAAATGAGGATATTAAATGAAGGAGGTGCTGTGTGCACATTAAACACTGGCCAGGTGCTTGATGGGGAAAGACGAGACAATAAAAAAAAGACTGTAAGGTACCTGCACTGGGTCCATGCGCCCTCTCTGGCTCAGTCAGTGCAATTTCTGTTTTCATCCGGCCTGTGTATCATGACATTCTCCCTCTCTGTCATCAGAGGACGATTTTCCAAGACTCTAAAGGACTCATATTTAAGAACTAATATTTGAAACGCCACCTGGCACAGGGCGGAGGTTTGCTCCATTACATAGGAATACAGTACTACTCTAATGGCAGTGAATTCCCCTCCTTCCGAAGGCGACCCAAGTTTTTAATCTGGTTAAACATCAAGCCGGTGTTTCTGTTCCAAATGTCTTACGCATCACTGGCCATGTGAGTTAATCTGTCCCGGACACGATTTCCAAAGGCAGTAAGCAAATGTGTTGTTCCATTGCCCCTTCACCTGAAAGCTCCATTGCACAGAGCGTAATGTTTGACACATGAAGTGCATCATGGGAAACGGTGAGCAATTCGCTATTGTTAGATGTCAGTGTTTCCTGGTATTTATTTGTCAGTGGACTATTTTCTGTATGTGTCATTTCTTCCTGTCCAAGTAGAAAGTTTACCGGTGGCATTAAATTAGTTTTGGTGTTTGGATGAAACCGACATTAGACTAGAAAAAAAGAATCTAGTGGAAAAACAGAAAGAAAGAAAAAGGGCCTCTGATATGTAAAAGTGTAAATTATGCAGGACAACTTTAAACTGTTTTAACGTGTATGTGAAACGCCCTCACTTAGAGCACGAAGAGATTACAAAACCAACTTGTAATCTCCCTGTGACCTCTAAACATAGATATTGTATGTATTGATTTACAGCTGTGGCTGAAATGATATTGTTTACATATCAGAGTATGATTTTTTTTTTTTTCCTGTTTTTACTTTAAGCTTTACCCGACATATTAGCATATGTTGAGTAAGCTTTAATTATTTTTTTAATTCTGCTCCACATGCAATTGAAAACCATCTGTTTTTGTATCGTCATGAGGGCCTAAGGGATAAAAATGATTGATACCAACTTATCTGAAATATGTTGAATGTCTTTAGTTTCTTATTTAATTTATGATGTAAATATCATCACACAATGAACCTTTGGACTAGGAGTGGCAAGATTATTTATTAATTGGTTAAAAAGTAAAAAGTTAAATCTGAATACTGTTGCAAACGAGTAACTTGTCTGTCGAGTTTTTTGTCCGTCAACTGTCCGACATCACAAATAATGCTGCTATATAGACACTACAGATATATATCGTTCACCAATAATAAATATACACAACAACTTTGTACAATAATGCATATTAAACATATACATACATAAAATATGAATATACATATAACTCAAGGTAGGAATCATTTTTCATTAAGGGTCCTTTCTCTCAACATCCTTCACAGTTCATACTAAATTACTGACTACATATATCACACTAACGTCTCTGAGGCTGATGCCAGATGGTAGTGATGATGATGCTATTCACAGCAGGTTTTTTTATATATACATAGAAATGTCCAGACAGGCAACAATCTTCTTCAGCACGAATTCTACTTTTGAATGAGGTTTTCAGATTCTTCGCTACCAGTTGGCTCACCACATAACTTGTCCACATAACACTGGCTCTGTCAAAGTGTGGTTGTGTGAGAGCTGCTTGTTTGGCACCAAACTGCGTCCGAGAACGTGAACTTTATCCAGGAGCATCGTCCGAACAATTCACCCAGTATAACATGGATAATTGGCCTTTTTCATCACCGCAACTAGCTCATCTTTTACACACAAAAAGAATCATTCCACATTGACTGGGCTTTCATTCACCCTGGTCTTGACCCAGCAGGGAAACAGTTGGACCACCCTGAAGGTGATGTTCGTCCCCTCCTTTATATTATTTTCTTTTAATCGCAGAAAGAAAATCATTGCTGAACATGACAATTTTTATACTTAGAAGCTGGATAAAGTCATGTGTCATGGGCCATATATATATATTATCACTGATAAAGATACTATGTTGGTCAGTTATTTCCACGTAGCGCCAGGTATTAGGCCATAACACACTCTGCTATTCATCAAGCATAGAAAAATCTTTCATGATATAAAGATATAGGCAAAAAATATTGAAATATTTAGACAATCATTAACGATGATGGCCATGAAAGTTTAATTTTACATTTGATAAAAACACCAGTAAATGAAAACAAGTCTAAAACCTTAAAGAACAGGCCTCGAGTTAGACTTTATTTTTCACCCCCATTAAAAGACCAAAACTGATTATGCATAGATGTAAATATTAAATAAATAGTTTAGAATTTCTTCAAACTGCTGGTCACTGTAGTTTTTTAGCAAACATTGGATGAATACACTTTTGGTGTGTTGACAGAATTTATGGCAGCAGGATGGTGAATGTTGGTCTTGACTTAAACTACAGTGTCCAAGGTTTTTCCAATGCAACAACAAAGGTGCTCCTAGAGGTTATATTAGACTTTAGATACACAAACAAAACGTTCCAGACTTATAGGACTCAACGATAAGAAAAACATAAAATTTTAAATTAAAAAAATGCCTGACAAGTGGATTCACAGAGGCCTGTAATCACAAACCTCTAGAGGAAGAAATGAGTACAAATCACTGCAACAGCAAACTACTGTGACTACTGAGCTGACATATTCTAAATGCACTTGCAGCAACACGTTCCTTCTGTCGGCGGAGCTGAACTCGCACATTTAGCTGCTCTGACCTCCGCTCTCAGACAATTTCTCTGCCATGTCTTTTAATGTATGCGAGTAATTCACATGTAGCTGGAGAACGGGCCTGCGCGCCTGTCGGAGCTGAGCGGGACCTGGACGCGGCCTGGGCCTGGACGCACAGCTCCCATCATTCACCGGGTGACATGAGCATGTGATGGTCTGCCAGATATCACCGCTGCTGTCATTCCAGGAGGTAGAGCTACTACACCACTCTGCTGTTGACATCACTGAGGTCTGGGAAGTGTGTGTGTGTGTGTTTATTGGTGAGTTACTTCAAAAATAAGAAGCCTATTTTTTTCCCCCTTCTTCTAAACACTGGGGCTTTTTCCTGATGTGCCCTGGAGGCGTTCACGTGCAGGCAGCTGCATATGCAGCCAAACGCTGGGCCCTTTGCCCAGACTTTGCACACTTGCATGAGCCTCGACACTCACCTCACCCCTCCTCACCCCTCCTCACCCTTCCACCCTGGATGCTTTTCTGTCCCTCAGTCCCACAGAGCGAAACAGGCCTAAAAATCATTATAGAGAGGAGCCGCGGTGGAAGAAGCAAATCCTTTACTCGTGTCAAACTAGAAATACCACTTTGTAGAAATACCCTGTTCCAAATAAAGGTCTTGCATTCAGAACTTTCAGTAAAAAGTAAAAGTATTTAAGTAAAGGAAACTAGTTATTACCTCCACTTACGGGACGGACTTCCATCAAACATGGAATTTATTTTGGTTTGGATCTGGATCAGGGGGCGAATCCAGGATTGTTTGTGAGCGTTTTTTGACATTTTCCTTGATTTCTCAGAAAATTATTTATAGATCTTGAATATAAAAAAAAAATCAGGCATGTTTACAGGACTGGTATTTATGAGTGTGTGCAATTTGTTGTGGATCCTGATTAAACTCTGGCTATAGTGAATTTAAATGTGACAGAAGAGGCCTTGGCAGATGTACGCAATTATTGCATGACTACAAATATGTGTAAAGCAGAACTGTAACGTTGTAGCTCATGAAGGTGCAGCTAAACGAAACTGGTATTATTAGTGGTTCTATTAATGATTACATGGAATCAGTCACTAGATCTTTGCAGATCAGTTGTTTTAACAACGTTTAGGTTGCAAGGTTAAAACCCTCCTCTGAAATGTAGCAGTGTGAAGTCTCACAAAATGGAAAAACTGCAGTAAAGTACCTTCAAATTCCACATACAGTACTGGAGCAAAATAATGTCTTAGTATCCTCCACTGCCAAAGAGTAAAAACTAAATTTGGAGGAGAGAGAGACTTTCTTAAACTCCAGCTGAGGTGGATTTGATTTTTTGTTTTTTTAGGAGTGATTCCAGAAGTTACTGGAGGAATCGCAGATTCTAGAAACGGAATAATTTCAATCAGGAATAAAACAAAGGATCGTGTGATGTCACTGCTTGAACAGATGTGTAATGTTAATCACTTCCTTACTCTCAGGAACCCCTCACGACGAACCACGGCGCTGCAAAATTGAAGCATTTGGAGTTAATCTCACCTCCATACGCTACTGAAAATAAAAAAACACACGGCATTAACCGTTTGAGGAGATAAAGATGTCGGACGTGTCATGCGGTCAAATCTATACGGAGGTAAACTGTAGAACCACGAGATCCCAGAGTTTTTTACGGCTGCAGCGAAGGAGAGACGGATCCCAACCTCACAAACGACCACAGAGTGCGAGGGTGCAGGTGGCGGAGGCTCAGAATAGCCCCTGAATGTCTGTTTGATTGATTTCAGGCCCGGGATTGAGGCCCGATTGCATATTCATACATCAGTTAAAGTGTTCCTGCGCTAGTGTCCTCCATAATTCAACCTGGCACTTAGCGAAGAGTCATCCTTATGAAGCGGCTTCAGACCAGAGCAGAGGAAAATGTTTCAACATGTTTTCTGCTCGTGCATACTTTATGACCTCTCCGCTCGCGAACTGACATCGTATAATTGTTTAATTCCTCGCCGTCTCTCACGTCTCCAACTATTCCACTACAGAGTTGCGGCCTTTGGATGGTCTGCTCATAAAAAAAAGATGCAAAGTGCGAAATCAGGGAAATATTGAGCCGTGCACAACAACCCTTTTCCATGCAGCCATAAACAACCAGTCAACCAGGGGCAGGAACAGTTCAAGACCTGGGAAAAATCACTCAACCAGGGCACTTAGTGACACCTCGACAGCAGAGCTCACCGCACCACGACACATTTAGATGTTCTGATTGGGTGGACCAGGATATTGAGGTCACCTGGTCGATCTGATTGGCTGAGCCGGGAGACTGGGGTCAGTTTGCAAAGTGGGGAGGAAATAGGGTTTCTGTTTATTGCACAGCACCTGAGATAGAAATCCTGATTACAGGCCAAGATGAAATCTTTATTATTATCTTCATGTGGTGCAATTTCTTTACTCCTGGTAATTATATGATGTCTTTCATTAACTTTAGGCTACATATTAAGATTAATAAAAAACAACTAGACCTTTCTTGATCCAAAATGTTTCCAACACAAATCCCTAATTTTATTCTGGTTGGCATTTATATCATATCCTGTTTACGTGTGGCTTTGCCCGTAGGGTTAGGGTTAGGGTACCCTTACTACATTACTCCCGAGAACAGGATTTGTGCCAGAGTTGCGTCAGACAGATTTAGAACCCCCACTGCTTCTCGACATCGTCAATCTAAGTCTTTTTGTTATTGTTTTGACTGAGAGACCCCTAGAGGTCGAAGTTACATATTGTACCTTTAACTGCTTATTTAAAAGGATTAAAATTAAGCGATATAAATGATGGGAGCTTCAGCCAGAATGTGTTTTAGACAACAACGAAAGGCTGTGGCACAGAGGAACTCAAAGCCAATAGTAGTCAATATATAATGAGAAAAATACAAAACTATCACCAAACAGCCAACAGATGAATCTCCACCTCTACATCCACCCAAACTAGAAATGTTTGGCTCTCTCAGGTTTCAGTCAGTTAATCATCTTTGGACCAAATAAACCTGCAGGATTCAGATCTTACAGCTCCACCGCATGAAGGTGATTTCAAAGTTTTTAAATTGACAAACACACAGAATGAATCCCACAAATTTAGGAACAAAGTTGCTGAAAACGATTTCGATGGATCTTTTTATGTGTTGAATCAAAAATCCCAACAAAAGCGTGATCAGTTTTTACAAAACCGTAACAAAACCCCTTTAATTTAAAACTCACTAATCTCTCAGCAATAAGGCTATTAAAGCGAGTACAAGTACAACATCCTGAGCCCCTGTCACACACACACACACCCCCCCCACCAGGGCTCAGACAGTGTGAATCTAATGCCCCCCAATCCCGTGAATCCCTTTGTTCCTGATTTCACACTTGATTTGCCCACAGCTTGAGTCTGGCTGGTATCAGCGCTCTTCTCACTGCTTTCACTGCTTCCAAATCCACAGAGCCACAGCCGATCCATGTCTCCTCTCTCTCTCTCTCTCTCACTCTCTCTCTCTCTCTCTCTCTCTCTCCCTCGTCTGCCATTGTTCCTTCTAACATCTCCCTGCAGATAAACACTCTTCACACAAGCCAAAGGAGTTGTGTGTGTGTGTGTGGTGTGTGTGTGTGTGTTGTTTGTTTGTTTGTTTGCATTTTCGCTCCCTCTTGATGCAAACACCCCATCAATCTGCCAAGAGCGGATCAGAGTGGATACAGATACTGTCATTTTGCATTGCACAGTGTTTTTAAACTAATTTCATGTAGATTATATGTACGCATACATCTTCCCGACATATATCTTCATTCGGTGATTTCCTGCAGAGTTAGGAGGATAATCCCCCAGTGCAACCAACTACCTGCACGCCGCAAAATCGCTCAGAAGTCTTAAGATTGATTCAACACCCCTCACGAGAGGCCTTTCAGCCGTTCTCTTTTGAAATCTTCCCCGTTTCGAATGCGGGCTCGTCAGTCAGGCTCTTCCACTCGTACGATCCCTGTAGCATTCGTACCGAGCAGATATTGTGACAGCTGCATGAGGAGGAGTGTGGGGGGGGGGACAGACAAGGAGAAAGAAGGAGAGAGGGAAAGTGCGTGGAGAGAGTCCCTAGAGAGAAGGTGCCGGTGCTCCACAGCTCCAAGTCGCCGCCTGCATGCCAATGAGGAGATTCCCCTGCAGTGGCAGCAGCAGCAGCAGGAGGGGCCGCTGCTGACACTGTACCACGATAGTCCTTGATGGTCACATTACACACTCGTCACAAAAGAGCTGAGCGCCAGATGGATTTCAGGAGCAAAGCATGGAGGAGTCGTCGCATAACTAATTCAAGAAACTGTAAGCAAAAGGCTGGTGATGTTTATCTGTGTGTCACAACAACATCGATCCATATTATCGAATTATCTGAGTTCGACTTTCACCTTTTCATCACAGAGCAAACCTCTCACACGGTTCTTCTTTTAGCCTCATCACCCGATGAGCTTTGCTCAGTGTAACCAGGTCTGCAGTTCATGGAGATACCTTCCTAATGTGTTATTAAATGCAAAAGACGGTGGACAAAATCTAAAGTTTGCCATTATGTGCAAAACCTTATTAAAAAGGTCCATGTGAAGCTCCACTTGATTTTACTTAAAGTTTTGAAGGACGGAGGATTCTGTCCCACGTCACTTACACGATTAGAACAGTTACAGTAGGAATGATGAGCAAAATCTCTTTTGCTGTTCACGTGGGCACTTCACTGTTGTTTTAGGGCAGACTTTTTTTGAGCTCGTCCTTCAAACTCAATTACGGCTGGATTCAAAGTATCTCACTGTGAAGTCACATTGTTCCAAGCCCAGCCATTTACCTGCAGTGCATGAGAGCAACAGAACAAATACACTGACACAGATCCACCAAGCAGATTTTGTGTTGGAAGCAAATTCAGTTTTCTTTTCCCAACTCTGCTTTAGACAGTACAGGCCTGCAACACCAGTTACATCCATAATGATGGTGCCAGCAGCAGCAGCAGCAGCAGCGTGAATAAGAGCATTAGCTGTGTGTAACCACCTCCTCTCCCCCCTAGAGAAGAATTAATAACTAATTATGTCAGGTCACTCTTCCAGATGGTGGCATCAGATGGGCCCACTGTCTGAACCTCACCTTCAACAAGCACCTCTGACCCCGACGGCCACGTCACCCCTGGCAACATGGAGCCTGAGGCCCACGCCGCTGGGAGGATGGAACCGGGGGGGATCTGTGAGGGTTTGGGGTGCACATAAAGAAGCAGTGAGGAGGGAGGGGGGGGGGGGGGGGTACGAGCTGGGCGTGTCTGATCAGTGTTGGATGGCTGCCTTTAAAGCTCCATGAATACAAGACACCCCGCTGCGGCCCTGATCTCCACGGTCATGATTCTGTTATTACACGCCATGTTCCCGTGATGGGCAGATGGCTCAGCGCACCGGCACATGCATTCACACACATTCAACGCACGCCGGGTCCGACGCATCAATGGACACAACCTGATACTCCCTTTTCTTGTCTCATTAGGAGGCTATAGAAACATAAGAACATAAAGGGGGGAATTAAGTGCCCGTGTGGATGTCAAAGGGGGACGTTGGCAGAAGATTGGGACGAGGGCTAACAAGCGCATGGCGCGCTCGCTCAGCTTTGAGCAGTGATTAGTGTTTTCGACAGGGCTGACGGGTAAAAGACAAGCCCTCCGGGACGGAGCAGCTTTTAAACGGACACTTAAACAGCCGGGGAACTGACAGCAGAGGAACACGGGCATCAGAGCGCCACGCTGATAGGAAAAACCAGTGGCGTGCATGTCGTGTTAAAGAAGACAAGGGTTAAGCATAAAGATTCAGATAACCTACACATGATTTCACACAGAGCGTGTAATTACCAGTTTCAATATTAAACTACGATAAGAAGAACGGCCTCCATGTGGCGTTTACAAATATTGAAAATCGGAAATGGTCAATCAGTGATATTTATTTTATATTATTTTTCATAATAATTTAAAAAGTGAATTATATTTACCCATGAAAATAGCCAATAATTATAATATACCTTCGCCCAATTGCACACTCATGGATTTCAGTTCTCTAAATGTGCCTGATTTTTTATCCCCTGGGAAATTGATGGAAATGACAAAAAACGTCCTGTGTTAAAGAGAGTGATTCAAACAATTCCTGGATCTGCTCCCTGTTCCAGATCCGCACCAAAATTAAATGGACTCTTTCCCGAGCCAAACCACATCCTTCCACCAAGTTTCATGGAAATTCATCCAGTTGTTTTTTGTGAAATCTTGTTGCACACAAACAATCGGAGAGGTGGGAAAACAACCTCCTTGGCAGACATGAAAAATCCACCTTTTTTAAAATCTCACCCAGTTTTACTTTACAATTTAAACTCGTTTACATTTCAATCCACTATTCTTCCCCCAGTTTAAAAGATCATGCTTTTCATTATGCCCTCTAAAAACTCTCTTTTTTACACTTTGTCTCAGAAAAGCCTCCTAAACTCTTGAGCAAACAGGAACTTTACTGAAGCCCCCCCGTGCACGTCTGCAGGCCGGGCTGACGTCTCTGCCCCGTGTTTGAGCAGGAGACACGGGACAAAGCAGCTAAGAAGAAGCCAAACAAAGACACCTTAAAAAGGATTTAAGGTGTTTAACCACATCTTATTCATTCTGCCACTTTCTCCTCTCTCCTCAGGAATAAAACGCTGGATAAAAGGGACAAAAGCAGAGCTCCCGCCACATTTTCACAGTGTGTGGCGGCCGACTGCACGAACACGACATCACGCTGTTGATATCGTCGCACGTTGAGCTTTTGAACACAAGTTATGAATGGCTAGTAAAGTGACTGGTGGCTCTGGCTCTCCAGTCTATTATCGCAAACGGGCCGACACATGTTGAACGGCGATAATTACTTGTGAAAAGGTTCATCATTATCATTACACCATCAGTTTCTGGCATTCTGCTGCTAAGTGTCTAACAAGATTAGCCTGCCAGTCACGTTTCTCCTCTCAGTCCAGCAGACAATGGACAACTTCACCAGCTGCCGGCTTTTTCCCCCCGTCGCTTCTTCACGGGCTCTCCGAACTTTGGGCCAAATATTTCACGATGAGAGAAAAAAAGCTAAAATCATCAGTGTCTCCTGAAATGTATGCGTCTCCAATTTGAGCTCAGTGACGCTAATTGAGGTTGTCAGTTTATTAGGTACATTCAGTGTTAAACCAATGCAGCCCTGCATAAACGCTACCTTCATGAAAGATAGTGAATTATGGTTTTGTTGAAAGTATTATTTTAGAGACGTACTGACTCAGTTAGATGTTATGTTTTATTCTGTGGTTTTTATTGTTTGTTAATTAGCAGGATTAGGCAACCCCCCCCCCCCCGGACGGATTACCCTAAAACCAGGAGGAAACATCTGGTTTAGTTCAGGGATGAATCTGTTAGATTTTGGTGCAGATCAGGATCAGGGGGCAGAGACAGGATGTCTTTTTTTTCCTCTTTCCTTAACAGGCACATGTCGTGGCACATATCAACCACCAACACCCAACAGTCCCCTTAAATTCAACCAGGCTGCACATACATTGCACACTTACAGATATCAGTCCCCTAAATGTGCAGTATGTTCTTAATCATGTATTCAATAGAAAAAGAAAGTTAAAAAGAAAAAACCTGCATCCGCGCCCCTGATCCGGGTCTGCACCAGAATCTAATGATGTCTTTCCTGACCCATAACACATCCTTCCACCAAGTTTCATACAAATCAGTAAAGTAGTTTTTTGCATAATCCTGCTCAGGAACAAACAAACAAACAAACAAGGGCAAAAACCAAACCTGCTTAAAATGGATGAATGGAACATTTATTGCAAGATTGTTAAGTTTGAGCTTAATAAGTGTACCTATTAAAATGCACTTTTCTGTTTTGGACATGTCATGTGCATATAGTTTTCTCAGGCCCGGGACAGAATTTAATTTGAAAGTGAGATGTTCACAGCTTGAAATATTCTGACAAAGTTGTGTTGTGGCATGTAAGAAAAAAAAACTAAAACCTTTGATGTTATTAACTCTCTCGAGTCTTCTACACAGAAAACTATGACCACCGACATCACACACACACACACACACACACACACACACACACACACACACACACACACACACACACACACACACACACACAGTTGTTGGTGTTGTGAAACATCTGGTGACCATTTCCCCTCACAAACACTGAGAAGAAAGAAAAACGTCAATGTTCATGTTCGAACACAAAACAATCCTCTAAAAAACAAAAAACACATTCATCGCCCATTGGTGATTCGATTTGACAATGTGACCAACAAAACTCCCCACAAATACACAATCGAGAAAATAGGACTGCAGAGGTCGTGTCCACACACTGTGCATTTCCCTCGGCTGCCATCGCTCTCCCAGTTTCCACACATGTTGCTGCAGTGAGCGTCAGAACGGAGCCCTGTCACCGGGCTGCAGCAGGAATCTGATGACGGCCTCTTCTAAGCACCATCTGGTAGCACTCCTCCTACCTGTTTGAAGAAAATCAACCCATCATCTACCCCCGACACTACCCCCTGCACTCTCACACACACACACACACACACACACACACAACACGCCGGTGCGCACATGTGACATGCACCTGCACACGTGCAACAATTCCACCCACACGCACTTCATTTGAGATGCACACTTTTTCTCAGCAGGAGTGTGATGTCATTACAGCTCTCTAAGGCCTCCGATTAGCCAGTGCTCTGTAATCACTCTGGTGATATATTAGTACAATGCATTGATTACCCCATAATCCAATCACTCGCCTGTTATTGATCTTTTATAGAGCACCCCCCAGACAATAAAGCTGCAGCCACAGACTGTGGGTCAATATGCACACAGGGAGAGAAGTCTCCTTGCAGCTAATTGGCTTATGACATAATACAAACATTTTGCTTTCTCTACACCAGCGGAAATCAATGCAGAGCTGAGCCGGTGCATTCAAATCAATTGTCTTGAACCACATGTCTCACTTTTTTTTCCTCTGCCAGGACTCAATTCATGTTTTCAGCATTATCACTCCATTCTATGCCGTTTAATCTTTCAGTATTTGTCTTGCTAACTCGCAGCCTCATCTTCTTCTCATTCCTAGTGTGTGTGTTTTTTCTACGATCCCTCTCGCCACTCCATCTTTCTCCCACTTGGTCTTCTCTCTCTCCTCTTCTCAGCCCTCCTCCCTCTCCGTCCGGCACTCAACCGACATTGGGTTGCCAGATAAGTTTCTGCTTACAGGGAGACCACATCTGACACCCAGCTGTGTGGGCCATGGGCTGCAAAAGCAGCTGCTGGTCATAAATCACCCGAGCTGGAGGAGCTCTGGCACTCCTTCTGTCAGCCGTGAAACAAAGACATAGAGGTAGCGGGGGGTCAGAGGTAGCCAACCTGGCTAACAACAGGAGACCCGAGCAGCAGCACCTCCGTAACACCAACAGCCCTTTATTATAGGAACTAGAAGACTGCAAAAGTGGGTGAAGTCACTGAAGGATGTGCGAAGAAACTACAACGGCAAAGTCGAGAAGTCAGCAGTAATATGGTGTGCAAACAATTATGGTAAAACATGCGATGCAGCTTGCGAGCTCGGAGGTCAGAGGACGAGCGACCCCTTGCTGAGTTACTGTAGCCGCAGAAATTCAAATAAATTCTGTCAACATAAAGGGAAGGTCTTTGCTGCAAGGCGTGTCATGTGGAGCATTTGAACTGCACATGACGGAGAAGAGTCATTATAAAAACAGATTTTAAAAAAAATAAAAAGATGATTGTTAGAATTTGTCAAGATGGTTTTACTTGTTGTTCCAGGCTTCAGTGAGATGTCTTTATTTAAACATTTTCAACATGTGGTAATTTTTAAGATTGATTTTTGTATCAAATGTGTGAAACAGATAAAACAACATTTAACTGCAGTACAATATCGGATCATATCAATATCAACATAACAAAACAAAAGCAGATTTTCTCCATATCTAAATTGTGTTTGAAATGATCTGAATTGAGAACTAACACAATTAGTTACTGTCATTAGAGGAACAAAGAAACCAGAAAATATCCACATTTAGACAATTTTTCAATCTTTAATCAACAATTAATTTCGGTGGTGGTCTCCCTCATAATAGAATCCCATGAGCAACAAATCCCAAATCCAGGATTCCCAACCACCAAATTTCCCTCATTAGCTTAATCCCAGCACGTACCCATGTAATGCATATACATCTGTGTGCGGCGGTATAAGGCAGATCTGATAGGACTCACTGCACCACCACGTTACACTGGAAAGTGTTGTAATTCAAGACCCGTCGTTCCTTCGCTTCAAAGCCACCTCTCGCAGTGTTTACACTCCAGCCCACACGAGGCTGCATTCTTTCACAGAGATTTGGATAATAAATTGGGTGTTATTTTACAAGTCACCCAATCTCTTGTAAGGTAAAGAAAAAGGGGAAGAGAAAGAAGGAAAAAGGGAGATAGGAGGGGTGGAGTGACGGAGGCAGGGGGTTGAGTATTCTTTTCTCGGTATCTAAAAATCAGCTTCTCTACATTGCTGCACACACACGACACGTGCCGTAAACAACACTTTAACAAAGCCCTTCGCCTTTTCTTCTCCAATGCATGCATCTCCTCAGCTTTCGCCCCGTGCACTCTCGGTTTCTTGAAACGTTCTGTCTCTCCAGACAGAAACATAATTGCAATAACAGCAGTGCGCCGAGAGGAGAAAGGGCAGGCAGAAAAAGAGAGCAGATTATAACAAGGGTAAAAATAGGAGTAAAAGAGGGGATGCTGACAAAAGAGAGAAAGGACGGGGAGAGAGGAGACTTCTTTTGCCCTTTGGTGTGCAGCAGGGTCCGATCGATAGCGCTGTAATGAGCCTGGTATTAGCTGGGTTGCAGAGGGACCGGAGCGGGGCACGGGGACGGCGGAGGGGGAAGGTGGAGAGCCGAGATCTGATTCCCAACAGCAAACAACACCATTGCTGCAGACATCAGAACCAACACCTGAGAACACCTATTAAAGCCAGATGACCCTGTGCTCGGCTAATGATGAATCCCCCCCCTCCTCCGCACTCCTCAAACACACACACACACACACACACACACGCTTATCCTCAGCCTGCTTCGCTGGGTTAGTCGCCATCGCAGGGTTGTTCCATCTCTCCCAAGCTGCTGCTAAAGCCAAACGCAGCACCCGAGGAGGGCTAACCCGAGCCTAATCCCGACTAAGAAAAGGACCGCACTCAACATCACCTCTCCTTTCTGCTGCAGATTACCCAACAATGGCTTCTGCCACTCTCTTAAATCCACTACACACCGGCAATTTGTATGAGAAAGATGGAGACGCGGGGATTGTCTTTGGTTGAGTTGAGAGAGGGAGAGAGAAGGAGGGGGGGGGGGGGACCAGTGGGGAGAAGTAAAGGGGGGGATAACCATCAGGTGCACTCAAAGCCAATCTGTCGCCTCGTCAATAGGCCCCTTCTGCTGGAGTGCCATGTGCACGAGGGCGCCGGGCTCTGCTAGCCCCCAGCCTCGGACCAGCGTCAGACCAGCCATCCGGGCAGGCGGCAAGCAGGCCGGGGCCACGCCTGGGTCCGCTCAATGGAGGGATCAAAGCAGGAGTGGAAGGATGGGCCCCCTCTCTTTGTGCTCTCGTGTCTCCCCAAGACAAACGCATCCTCCTGTCCGCTGGAAGACGCACAGAGGAGGTCCGACTGCAGGAACAGATGGTGCAGGGGACGGCCGCTGGGAGACACCTGCACTGAAAGGAGGCATCGTGTCCAACACGTCCACATTTTATCAGTAATAAAACTATTATAATCATAAACTGTGGAGGGATGTGCTGATGGCTTTATATCTGGGTTTTAGTAAAACCCTACATCTCAGTACACTTTCAAAAAAATCACTTAAATGCATTTAAAGAATAAATATGATGATGCGTTTTCTTAGCCTTAATTAATCCAATTTAAAAACATCAAGTCCAACGTGTGAAGTACTTGTTGATCGGCCACAGACGAAAAAGCTCAAACTCATCCATTGGCCAAACTGTTGCACCAACGCTAGATCCTTCCATCTCACTGGCGTTGCAAACACTCATCATCAAACTAATCCACAAAAGAAAGTCCCTCTCCAAACATTGTAATTAGCCCTGTTTGAATTTGTCAGAGCGCCATCGTTCAGATTTTCTATTTCTACTTATATATTATATATTCTGAGAACAAGACAATCGTGTGTGGGATGGTTCATTCTACATTAATAATTGAAATGATGTATCTGTAACTTGTTTTTGTAGATTCAGGATGTGGGAGTGGGCTCTGTAGGTATGTGACATACATACCTACAGATATAATATAATAACATTATTGATTTCAGAAATAAATAAAATGCGATTTAGGGATTTTTAGGTTATTTTTCAGTGCTGCAATAAAAGATTCCCCTCACTTCTAAAAACACATTTGTGTGGGGGCAGAAATCTGATGGATAAAACAAATAAAAACCTATTTTTTTCTTTCTGTAATTAGTAGACCTGAGCCTTTAACATATTTCTTTGCTGCCCTCACTCCTCTGTACATCCATCACAAAAAGCTTCCTTCTTACCACACTCATCCTCAAGCAGGCTGATGTTATAAAAAGCGACTGGCTGCTAATGACATATTTTTGTGGATGAAAACAATCAAAATTGTTCACTTTGTACTATTAATGTTATTTCGTCTTGCTGTGAAGAGTCACAGTCTCATTCGCTCCCTGTGAGCACAGAGATGTTCCGCAGCCCATCAGACGCAGGGGCCTCCAGTAGCTGTAACCCATGCTATGGTAATCACATGGTAATCACAGTTAACACCAGCGCAGGGTCCTATACTCTAGATTAATGCATCCGTCGCATATTCACGTTCCATTAGCATAAATCAGGTTCACCCTGCCTTTGTAATTAGTGTTTTCATGTGAATGATAATAAGACATGGTGATTAGGTCAGGGTACTAGAATGGAAATGACTTGTCAGCCTCAAACTGGTTCCGCACACGCTGGACGGGCTTCCTCGAGAAACAATTAATGATGTTGGAAGCTAATGGAAGTTTGATAGTAGGCAGCGGAAGCAAAAGGAGACTATTAATGCAATTTATGCGAGACACTTGACGCTTTAGCAGAGTTCTGGTCGTAAAATTACGCTTCTGTCAAAACACACGTGTGCAAAACTCCTCATTCTTCAATCCTTCATATTATATGTTTAAATATGTTACATGGAAATCCTCTTACGTGAGCTCTGATGTTGTTACACGTGAAAAAAAGGGCCTTTTTCTGAATCTACAGACGTCATTGATTGATGTGGGTTATACCTGATCACAGACTGAACATAAAGATGGAAGACGCGTCTCCACTTCCTGCCACTATCCAGAAATGAAGTAAAAATGTTATGAGGTGCAGAAACCGTCTTCCGCATATGGAGCCAGTCAGTAACTTGAACAAACATCAGCGGGATAAGAACTACGGTCTGATCCCAGACTCATCCAGTCAACATGCCGAAGTGTCCTTGGGCAATACACTAAACGCTGCGTTCCATTATACCGAGAGGTTTATCAGAAGTTGAAACTGGAATGCTCCATCAAGTCGGAAGGAACTTCACCACCCGCGAATTCGAAATCCAAGATGGCCGCTCCGTATATCCCCAGTAATGAAAGCTGGCGTTACTGTGCGGGAAAGGCAGCGTAATGCGTTATTACAAACTGCTTTTGATCAAAAATGGCTCACTGGCTAACGTAAACATTGGAACGCCATCAACTCGGGTAATTCGGGTGTGATGTCATTCCAAAGAGCCGAGCTCCGGGGTGAAATGGAACGAGGCATAAATCCCCAACTTTGTCAGAATGACAATGAAGAGTGATTGAAAAAGCCCAGTAGCATTATAGAAGCGCTTTATGAATGTGTATGTAGAGAAGCATGAATTCATATAAATTACCTCAGTGAGAGGTATCAATGTTGACAGCAAACAAAATTCTCCAAAACATTTTATTTTGTAATTATTCTAAGCACAGTCACAGAATTTAGACTCAATAACTTATTTTTATTTATCAGAAAAGGTTTATCAGAATGTTAATGGGTTCATTTACTCTTGAGTTTGTTTGTTTAAATCATTTTTAATCTCTTCTTGCACTTTTACGTTCCGTTCTCCAGGGCGGGGGCCACAGTTAGTTTGATGTTTTGGAACCCGTGGCCCCTTGTCCTTCTCTTTAGTGAAGCGCATGAAAACTCGAGGGTGCCTGGTTTATCACAGACTGTAACAACAACCTGTTTCAAAGAGAACATGTGCTGCACTAACACATAAGCACTAAAACATGAGCTCTCAAATGTAAATACTATACACTGCAAAAGGTGGAGACTGACACTGAGTGTATACATGTACATGCAGGTGCTGGGGCTACACCTGTGAACTCCAATGAAATACACAACATAAGCAGGAGAAGCAACAGTGACCGGCCATAGTTGGGGTTCCCCCCTTCGTGGGCTCTGTGTCCCTTGGGACGCCCCTTCCACTGCTGACACCCCTGACATGCAGCATTCCTACCAGACTGGTGACCCCCACAATGACGGACGGCATCCTCCATGCCTATAACCGAGCGAAGAGACCCGCGGCAGCCTCCAGAGACCGAAAGGCTGAGGTTGTGATCAGGAATGTGAAGGGAAAAAAAAAACTGGAAAAAGTTGCCAGATAATGTACGGAACAAATGAGATGAAATTACCTTTTTGTTTGTTATTCGTCCGTATGGGTCGATGAACGTTTGTGTCCATATTGCATTTTTCATTCAACCCAACACCCCTGTTTTTGGTAATTTATGAGGCCTGACCTGTGAATGCGAACACCCAGCTCCCAGCTCCAAAAAAACGTCTTCTTCATGGGTATCACATCCCCTCTTTGAACTGTTTGGTAACCACCACAGCTCTGAACGTGAAAACCGATAGTCTTCTTTTTGTTCTGGTTATGATAAGGATTCATTCAGAGCTTCTCCTGGGAAACTTTCCCTTTGGCCATAAAGTTGTAATTTAAGTCATCAACACCAACAAAACACATTTCTTAATTTGTTTATATGTATATATTTAAATACTTTATATTCAGTGGCTCCTCTCTATGGAGGCCGCCATGTTTTTTTACAGTAGCCCAGACTGGACTAACTAAACACCTGAAGGGGAGGGTGAGGTGAGGGGTATTCAGCTGCAACATGCAACTTCACCACTAGATGTCACTAAATTCTACACACTGAACCTTGAACGCCAAAAGCTCTAGAATCTCGCCCACATCTTCGTTGGCTTCTCCTTCGTGAACGTCACCTCTGGATATTTTTTGTCACACTGTCATTTTCCGGACATTTTCCTAAGGCGCTGGCAGGAGAGGTTTCTGTAAAATCTGCAGAGCAACCGACTCCGGTAAAATTCAGGAAAATATCTTCCTTGCCTGTCTGAAAGCAGCTACACACACACACACACACACATGGGAATCTCTCCGCGGGGCTGCACACCCCCGTCTTATTGCTCCAGTCACATTTGCGTGAGGACTATGCATCACACTGCAGCTCTCGTCACGGCGGAGGAACAGCTGAATGAGAGATTCTCAAACAGGGGCAGTAATTTGCAGAGTGTGTTTCTAAGTTATTCCAGCTCCCGCAGCTCAGCAGTGGCTGACCCCTCTCCCCTTCTGTCTGCTAAGAGGCCTACGGGGAGGAATCAGCCCAAATTACCTTTATTGATCCAGAGAGACAGGTGAATACCAAGCAGGCCTGTCTTCCCTTCACTCACCTTATCTCTCATGCGCCGCTCTCATCACTCCATCCCCCTCCCCGAGAGGGAGGGAGAAAATAAAGAGAATCTCTAAACAACACCAGCACACATTACTGTATCAGCCACAGCGGTGATTTACTGTTTGCATTCAGGTTGCTGTGATTAAACCGGCCTCTCTCCGTTGCTCATCTTTCACCGGTGACTCGAGCGAATGGGAATGGCAGGCGACTGTTTTTCTGCCTCCAATCCGCCGTTGTCCTTTCGCCCCAGCATACAAATCACTGTGGCGGTGGAAAAGATACTCCATTAGGTCCAACTCTGAGTTAAATCAATGCGTGACTTATCAAATGAAATAGGGGATTATGAGGTAATCACCTGGCAAACGCTGCTGAAATTGTAATTATCTCCACTGCACACATCTCAGAGAGAGGAGACCAAACTAACTATTTAAGTGGAGGGCGAGATAACAAGGAGTAGAAAAGCACAACAGCTACATGTCTGAGGCGGCGGCGGACGAGAGCCTGAATCTTTATGTTTTGCCGAGAGGAGCAGCAGCAACTCTGTGGTTTCTCTCTCCCCCGACGGAGCTGTGCCTCTCGTCCTCGGCTTCATTACTCGCTCATCACACCTGTTTGCTGCTCGTGCATCACGTTGGGCAGAGAAATGCATGAATGACAGGAGCTGGAGCTGTGCAGAGCTGCGAGACCTCCAGAGTTTAGAAGTGTGCAAACATATAAAGTGGAAATGATTAAATTACACTAAAAGGAGAAAAGGGAAATTTGGAAAAATGAATAAATAACACCAAATATAGCAACATAATATAATGCAATATAAAAATGCAATATTATAAGTTACAATTACTTTGGATTAATAAATACAAATCTTAATTGAAGCTCTCTCTTTAAAAGAGGGAACTAAAGAAATTCCCAATATGTCTAAATTCTTTTTTATATTTTTCCAATATATAATCTATATATTCACAATATATAATTTATATTTAAATCACATTATCATCCTTTACAAGCTAAAAAGTAATTACTGGTGAAACCTGTAGATAAAACCAAATATTTGATTTACTCAGAATAAAACGTGTAATTTTGGTTCAGTATTTTTACATTAATGAAATTCAGCTCTGACGAGAGATGAAGTAATTTTTGGAGGTAATTTATTTTATTTGAAACTTCTAAATGCTGTAAAGATCCCATGAAGGTCACATTCAAACCATTTTCTAACAGCAACTGGCCCATTACTAGTCCTTTATTATGCATTTTGTAAGATATATAATAAATAGATTTGATGTCATCTAATATTTTCTGTAGCATGCAACATTTTCTGAAAACCTCCCAGTAAATACAGAGTCTAAATTTCCCTACATTTTAAAACTGCGCAAGTGCAACACAGCCCCCTGGTGGAGGATTTGCGAAGTTGCACCACAGGAAGCAGGAGCAGTTGATGGCTCCCTTGCACCATCTGCTGGCCACGTGCACTCATTGTACTCTGCAGACAACATATGGGATTTGGGCCCTGACAGGATTCTCTTGTTTATTTTACTGTGAATGAGAATAATAGTGAAATCCTGCTGGTTCCACCATGAACAAAGTATAAATACTGGTTTAAATACACAGTCAGGTGCATGTGACTCACACCTTGTTTCACACAGCTGCCCACCACACAAACATTATCACAAGGAATTCAATTTATATTATATCACTGCTTCTTTGAAAGGCACTGGTGTGGGTTTTTTTTAATTCCTCCACAACCACCACAGTAAATCAATAATGAAATAATAATGAATTAAAGTTAAAGATACTTACAGTTGCAGCTTCACCCATCAAGTCAAATCCCTTTGAAACGCATATTTCCCACGTGCACAGCAGTTTAACATTTAACAAACACTTTCACCGCCAAACACACAGGTGGAAGGGGCCACATTCTCCTTTCTCCATTCAAACCAGCACTTACAACACAAACTTGTATGTTAGCAGAGACACAGCGCCCCCACTCTGGCTGACCATAGAACTACATCTGAGAATTAGTAATGTTGCACAACCGGTCATGAATCACCTGCTCAGTGTCAGAAATGGTCCCGACAGGACAGCTCTCTCTCTCTGCAGAGGTGTGACGGTGGGAATCCGGAGCTGTGGGCCGAAGGCCTCAAATCGGCCGAGTCACACTTCGTCACCTCGGCTGGTGTCTGTGATCGCACCCGCAGCAGCTCGAGCAAAGTTCCCAGGGTCATGCCACCAGTCACACTCTCTCTCGATTAACTCTCTGCAAAAATAAAGAAATACAAATTACAGGAACATCTCCAGTTGGAAAGAAATATTGCATAATAATGAATATCCAAATTTAAGCATCAGCAAGTTGTGTTGATTTAAAACAGCTACATAGGGAATGATCCATGTGTGTAGAACGTACAAAGATCAGTCGATCAAATAACAACGAGAGGGAAGAACTTACATCAACATCTTTATATCTGTATTACAAACTGGCTCCAGCTGATCATCAGGATGTGTGGCAGCGGTGACACATGCCACCACAGAGGTCGACCCCGGGGATCGAACACTGTCCGTACCTTGAGGTGTGCATTCCTCACACCCACGTTCACACCAGCTCCTGGGAAAACGGGCGGCATGTGCCTGGAAAGTCCAAAACAAGGTTGTGCAATTCACCAAGGGTCACAAAGTCAAACAGGGATAAGACGGCCCAGCCTGTGTCGAGAGCAACGTCACAAAACTGCTTTTGAAATCATGTTAATTTATCAACTGTATTATTTTGATGGCCGAAACTGCCAAAATAGAAAAATGGATACAGGACTAAAGAAGTGGAATGAAATACGATAGGAATAGGATAATGGAAATTTATTTAGAAATACATTTTTATGTCACAGTTTAGTATTTATTTGGGAATTTTCTTGCTTATTTATTTGGACATAATTGAGATGTGTATTCATTTATCAATTTAGTTATATATCTTTGTTAATTTTGGCAGTTTCAGTCCTCCGTAGATTTGCATGTTTTCCCAATAACACACACACACACACTCAAACCGCTCAGTTTTGAGTCACTGCATCACTGTCAGTCCAACATTTAAACCGTGTTTCACGTGTAACTTGAAACACTTTGAAACGTGCAGAGATTGGATGTTGATATGAACGAACCCAGACAGAAGCTGCAGGGTTTAAACGTCACTTGACCTCAACTTTGTGCACTGGAGGTTATAAGTTCATCCGACTGGGCCCCTGGTTTTCTGTTTAACTCTTGGAGGTGAGCAAATGTCACACCCCAGTAAGTGACACTCCACCGGCTCTGACACCCAACCCTGGGAAGGTCCAGGCCGGGGTTACAGAGGTCATCAGAGCTCCATCTCTCCATCACATCTCCTGATATCAGACCTCTCTATGTGGTCATTACGTTTTATTTTGATGCTCACGTTGTGATTTAAAGCCACTTTGAAACATCTTTCTCCAGGAGGCAGCACATCCTTGTTTTTGCTGCTTCACACCTCTGCAGTCTGGATGGAAGCTAAATCGACAATAAGCTTTATTCCCCTGTGAAAGACAACATGCGAGTGCATATGTCAATTAACTAAAACCATCTGAATTAGCAATCAGTCCAGTTGAGGTCACCAGTTCAGTGCGCGGCGCCCTGCTGCAGCCCGAGGCCGCCGTGTCTCCCATCACGGGAGGTGTGGAGACTTTGCACCCTGCTGAACACCCAGAGGTGATCCCCAGGGTTCCCACAGAAAGAGCTCGCAGGGTTTGCACCAGGGCGAGTTGAAGAGTTCGAGTCAGAAACTGATATTTAAACAATAAAGAAAATTCTCTGCAGATTTAAACAATTTATATATTATGGTTAATAAACAAAGAGTCCAATTGTTTCTGGGTTTTAAAAATCCAAATCTGTACATCGACCTGCAAAACTTACTTTAGATCTGCAGCCACTTAATGTCAGTAAAGAAAATAATAAAATAACTAAATAACAAATGATAAAAGTAATTTACTTCTGTGTTTATATAAGTTTATATCTTCATCACAAACTCCACAAACTACTCATATATTATTTTGGATTTAAATGGCTGCGAACCGATTTGCAGTTCAGGTCCACAAAGACTTTTCTTTCTTTCTTCCATTCATTAGCTCATGTGGCTTTGTTTTGAAGCAGTCACACGTTTTCTTGTGATTCACTGGATCTCTGGATGTAATATATTATCATGTTGGGGTGATTTCTTATTGGCAGCACTTATACGTGGGGAGTTGGTGGTGCACAGTAGAAAATGTCTGTACAGGAGGCAGAGCGAGTTATTGGAGGCCCAGGAGCTTATGTTTGCCTCAGGATGTGGTGATGGTTTAATTCAGCCCTGATGATCACACGTTGTCTATTCGAAGTTTAGACTGAATTTGTGGACAATCTAAATCTGAACTTTAATTTATTGAACATTCAGTCAATCACACAAAATAATGATTTTACCAAAACTATAATTGATGTTTAGTCTGAAATGTTGATTTGACTGAAGCTCCACACACACACACACACACACACACACACACACACACACGCACGCACGCACGCACGCACACACACACACACAGACAGAACTCCCACCTCTGTCTGTAGCTCAGTGGGGATCTGCACGCGCTCTGTGACGCGCTGATTAGCACCTTCCACGTGTCGAACAGTTTCCACACTTCAGGCGACACTGCGCAGGAAATGGCGACTTTACCACTTTGCACTTATCCATGGGAACAGAGCTGTTCAACTTTCAAACAGGCGGATGTGTTTAGCAGAGTTTAAGAACTTTTAATGAATAATCCAAACTCAGGAAACTCCACAGAATTACACCTTAATATATCTGTTTTACTAATATATCATCCTAAAGTCTGACATGATAGAAAAATAGATCCCAGTCCACAATTAAATTTCTTATGTATTTTATTGCGATTCTCAACAAAACACAAATGAGGTAGAAAATGAATAATTTAAAGCATTCATGCTTGGTATCAAAATGAGAAACATGTATTTACATATATGTACAGGAATAAATTAAGAGACATAGAATAATAATAATATTAATAATAAAATAATATATTGTCACATTAGGGAACAGTTCAGAGAGTCTTTGCAGGAGGACGGTTAGTTCAGCTCTGTCGCATTAGGGAACAGTTCAGAGAGTCTTTGCAGGAGGACGGTTAGTTCAGCTCTTCGTCCATCTCCTCCTCTTCATCGTCGCTGTCTTCATCGCTGCTCGAGTCCTCGTAGACGCAGATGGTCGCTTGGACCGGATAGTTGCGCAGGAGCATTTCTGCGTCCTGGAACAGGTAATCGAAGCATCTCGACTTTGGCCAATACAACCTACAAAAAGAGGAACAAATAATCAATAAACGATGCACATAAGGGGAAACAACACATTATAAATAACAGTCATGTAAAAAAAAAAAAGGTAATGAACGGAACTTACTTGACTGGGTGAACGAACTGAGGAGGTTTTGAGGACTTTGGGTCAGAGAGGTCTCCTATGTTCGGAATAAATCTGAAAGTAAAAAAAAAGGCATCTTGTTAGACTTTTTATCCAATAAAATTGAAAACGCATGTTTGAATTTTAAAGCCTTTAAGACTTTAAAGTGAACTAAACCCACCTTGTGTGCGTCAGGCTTGTCCTCTCCAGTCCACGGTCTCCACATGTCGGACTGCTGGGTGGGGACATTGCCTCCGTTAAAAGCAGAAGGTAATCCACCGTTATTTGGGAAAGTCTCCATGGTTGTTCTTGCGGTTGTCTGTTCTTCGTACAGTCCTGAGAGGATGTGAGGCTGCAGTGCCAGGAACCCTCCTATTTATCAGGGCCCCGCGCAGCCGGTGCCAAATTGCGCTTTGACGCGTCCCCAAGTGTTTCCATGCGCCACGATGGCGAGGTGCGAAATCACACGTTGGCAAACTCCGAGCATTTGGCCACTTTCTGCCTCAAGTCTGAATGTAGAATTTAAACATATTCTCCTTAGAGGCTGAGGCAGTTTCCTATGATTAGATCTGTATCAACTGTTTCTTGTGTTTTGGGGTTTAAAGGCCTTTACGCACTCGCCCTGTCCACTGTGCTCTTGTTCAGGTTTCATTGTGGTCTGAACCGGGAAGGTGACACGATGCTAATTAGGATTAACTGTGGCCTAATGGATTGAGTAATGGTTCAGTTTGGTTTATTAAATTAAAACGTTAATTAAACACCTGATTGAACTCTTCAACCTCTTCACCTTTCGCTATCAGTGTGCGCAGCCATTTGGGCCGAGAGGTGTGAACAAACACGTGCCCGACTGTCGCCGCCCGCTGAGAGGCTGATGGAAGAAGGCTCGTGCGCTGCGAGGGGGGGTTGACACGCGCCAGCCCTCCATTCATACAATAGCGGGGGGGGGGGGGGGGGGGGGCTGCACCTCAGCAGATGCAAAGCTCGAATGCAGCACACAAGAGAAGCGTATTACTGTTGCATTGTGGGAATTCTACGTGTTGAAATCCATCATCGTTTAATTCATTGATTCATTGATTCAAACGAAGTGATGCTTCCCCCCAGTGCACCAGTAGGGGGCAGCGTGAGGCCACATGCAGGGATGTGTGCAAATATGTGATTACATTTTTATGTGTAATGTAGAGGAGATTCTCCAGCTGTCATTCAAAACTAAAGGGAGTGTGTGTGTGTGTGTGTGTGTGTGTGTGTGTGTGTGTGTGTGTGTGTGTGTGTGTGTATCCATCCACATCCCATCACCTCTCTCTAAAGAACAGTCAGAGCTTGAGGCTGATAAGGTCCACAGGCTTTTCATTCTTCCTTCCTCCCTTCCTTCCCTCCACCCGTCCCTCTTTCCATCCTCCCTTCCATTTTTCGCTCCCTCCCTCCATCCTTCCTTCATTCTTTCTCTTCGTCCTTTTATTAGAAAGATGCCAAAGGTTCCTCTGACTCACTGACTTCCATCCTTCTCTCTGTCCTTCCTTCCATATGTCCTTTCCTCTCCCATCCATCTTTCCTTCCTTCCTTCCATCCTCCCTTTCATTTGTCCTTCTGTCCTTCCTTCTTTCTTTCTCTCTGCCCTTCCTTCTTCCTAACTGGACTCACCATGCGCTGCTGTGAGCTTCATTTGCAAACCTACACAGACTCGTCACGCTATCATCTTGCTATTCAAACACATTATGCCACGTGATCGGGCAATAACGTCCACAGAGCAGCCACATGAATGAAAGACTTTACCATAACTGTTAATATAAATTATAAAAGTTTTGGATGTTATTTCATTAGTTTTTTGTTCAGCGATAACAGAGCAAAGTAGATCAAAAAGAGTGAACAAAAAGACAAAGACAAAAGAAGCAGGGACAGCGTGTAGTGTCTTTGTCACATCTGAATGAAGCTAAATTGAAATTCTCTGCAAGGTCCAGAGACAAACATTTCCCCACCTCATCCGCTACACACAAAATATTAAGGTCACTCATCACGGAGGCGATCCAGGAGAAAGCCATTCTCCCGTGTTGGTGTATTCATCATGAATAGGTAACGAAAGGAGGAGACTGGGGATAAAGGGACATAGATGAGCTGTTTTTGAGACAATATACATATAAAAAGACGATATGACACATTCCGGGATGATTTTATTTCTCCTGCTGCAGATCAAACAAAGGCCTGAACAACTCAAGAACCCTTTTCACAAGTTTCCCTCATACAACCACTCTCCTCTCCATCGCGTTGTGTTCTTTCTCTCTGGTTCATTATTCATAGGTCTTATCTCCTCTTTTATCTCCAAGTAATTTACACTTCTTCCCTTACACAGACTGTTACAGTCAAATTATTTCCCCTCTCCACGGCAACAGGCGACCACAAATTCTAGTAATGGGCTGAGTAAAACCATATCCTTTTATTTTTGCTTATTAAACCCCCACAGTGATTTTGTTATGCTCCTGGAGGACTGTGTGTTGATGCTGCAGCCCTTCGTGACGCTGCCTCCCGTGTGGGTGAGCACTTTGAGTCTCTATCTTTGCCACTGGGCTCCTGTTTTGAACCAGTTTTCTCGTGTTTTGATCTAGAAGCTGCTTTGTACGGCTTCATTGGATGGACTCAGATCAATGCTGCACTTTGGAGTGGAAAACGTGCCCCGCTCCGGTGGTAGCAGTATTCTGGGGGATTTGCTCATGTTCCTGGCACACGCTGGGTGTCTTATCAACAAGATAAACATAACAGAAAACCTTCATTTATCTAATTAATGTCGCGCCTGAGTGATAATGTTGCTAAACCTTCTGTATATTGTTACTATTACCAGGGAATGTCAGTCAAGAGATTGAGTAAACAAGAGAGCTTGAGCTGTTTGTGCTCATTTACGCTCTCCTCCCCGTTTTCACACCCTGACAGCTTTCCCCAAACACACAGCAGTTGGGCATCACACATGTCGCCCAGCATCTTCCAAATGGAGAACTCCCCTGTTTTAATGAGATCCTAATCTGTCTTCATTTGGCAGAGCCCCGGAGGATTAACTCCAGGGAACGGAGATGACAAGAAAACAAGATATTCAGCATCTTACAAACTTTTAAATCCATACTTGTTTTTGAATACTGACACATCTCTCCATCGAGTTTGGTCCAAATTGGTAACTTAGTTTTTTTTTGTAATCATGCTGACAAATAAAAAAAAAGCAACAGAGCATAAGACAGCAGCTGAAAACATAAAAGGCAGAAGTGATGAAGAGAATAAATCATTTTACCAAGCGGCCTGTGGGGTACACTAAGGGTAGTTATCATTATTATAGTCTTTGCATTCTGGTCATTCAAGACCGTTGATTAAATGTATTCCAGGGCACAGTGGCATTGACCTTTGCCCTCCTTAATGTTGTGAGTAATGCCTCAGATTCAAAGAGACACATGGTCTACTAACAAGAATTGTCATCAACCACAGGAGGAGGAAGAGTCTTCATTCATTAACTGACAAACAAGATGCAGCATCTTCAGGACAATCTCATGCCACCTTCTTGCCTCCAGCTTGACTTTATTTATTCATTCATTAGTTTTTTTTCAAGAGAAGAAGAAGATTTGAAGGTGCAAACAGTAATGCTTTGATGGTTTGTGATAGTTTGTGCATCACCGACTAATCGATGAAGAGCTGCTTGTGTTCGAATTGAGGACAAAATCCATTTCACGTGATTCCTGCGGTGACCTGGGTCGTGATCTCCACTCGTGGACCCTCGCCAGAGGGAACAAATATAGAATGAACCTCAGACCTCATTTTATACACACATCAGCTTCCACTGATAAAAAAAATAAATAAATATAATTCACCTCAAACTAATTTATCATCGAGATCCTTAAATCATTCACTGAGATATACAAAATATGTTTAAAACAAACAGCCTCACAATATTAAAGAAAGTAAAAAGAAAAATCCTGGATCTGCACCGACACTGAATTGGCTCTTTTCTAATTCCGACTGCATCCTTGCATCAAGTTTCATGGTAATGTGTTCAACAATTTTTGCATAATCCTGCTAACAATCGTACAAACCCTGATGAAAACATAACAGAGTTAACGAAAAAAAAACCCACATTATACTGATTATGAATAGCTGCTTGCTCATTGTGGGAACTTTGGGGTTTCTCTACCATTTTTAAGATCTTGAACGTCTCTGTAAAGAGCTTTGAGATAGTGCATATTAAGATTTGGTGCTGTATAAATGAAATTTAATGGAATCTGGAACTTGAATTGCTCACAGTAGAGTGCATAAGTCCACCAAGCCTCAACAGTCCTTTAAACAGTTCTGATTTTCTTTCACTAAATCCACGAACTCAAGAATATTAAAAGAAAGTGATGATAAATTCCTGGATCCAAAGATTAACGTATTCTTTCCTGATCCACATCACAGCCTTCCAACCATTTCTGTGGTAATGCATCCCGTTGTTTTTGCGCCATCCTGCCAACTAACAGACAAACGAACCGAGATAAAAACACAACCTAATTGACGGAGCGTGTTCATCCATTCAGGTGATGTGAGGCCGTTTTAACAAACCCTATTTATTATTCAAATCCTCAACCACCAGGAGCGGAAATTCAATAAGCTCACGGTACAAAATCATTCAAAATGCGCCTCAGGTACAAAATGTTGCAGTTGATTTAAACGTGTTGCCCTGATGAAGTCCTGTGTGACCACGGCAGGACCTGTTTTTGGTGGTTTTCCTCTGAACTTTGAGGGATGTACTGAGAAATGGATGTGCATAAGGTCAGACTGATGCAGATGCCACTTCAACTGAAGTCCAGAGTGTTCCCTTGGAAACCATCTGCGAAGGAAAAAAAATGATAATGCACTGTAATTAGAAAGAAAAAGGATTCGGACAAAAACATGAGAGGAAAACACAGAAAAACTCAACTGTAAAGAATGAAATATTTAATTCCAAACATCTGGACCTATGACAACCTGTTGCTTGTTTTAGTCATGAATTTATTATTGAATAATGCATCATCCTAATGTGATGTCCTACCTCTTTCATTAACTCACGTCTAATTCCTTAATTTACACTTATCTTAATGACCAGCTTTATTTCAGTCACCGAAATCCCAAAGCAAAAAGGTCAAGATGACAGTGCCCCGTCTAATCCTGACTGACTTTCAGGGCTGCTCAATATTACGCGGCCTGGTTTTTTGGGTTCATGATGACATCAAATCGAGTGGGAGGTCTCCTGCAGCGATGATTGAGTTACAAACACCCCCGCGGTGGGGCTCAATTTAGATAACAGCGGCGAGAGAGAGGATCTCTGAGGGTGATTTTGTGGCGTGAAAGAAGTCGAACTGTGTGAGAAGTGTGAGAGATGTAAAAAAAAAAGAGAGGTTCAACTTAAAATGAGCATGGACCAAGGAACAAATGGGAAATATGAATGAACTACAATGGCACTATTTAATTCGTTTTATTTAATTTAAATGAGTGAAAATAATCATATACATTTTTTATATATACTTAGTTTTTTTAGGTCATTGCAGATGATATATAAACCGACAGTATTCGTTTTAGCCTTAACACAAATGAAATGTAGCTTCACTTCACCAGAATCACACACACTCATTAATGCCACATTTTTTTTCACCAAGATCCATGAAGTATTCTCTGAGAAATCAATGGAAATGAAAAAGAGTTAATGAGTTCCTCCCTTCCACCAAGTTTCATGGTCATTCGTCCCACAGTTTTTGCGTAATCCTGCTTAACGCACAGACAAACAAAAGAGTGCTGATGAAAACATCCTCAGTGGAGACAATAAATGAACTGTAAAAAAATCTAAAGTGCGTTCAATCGTACGGTCGGAATGTAAAGATTCAACAAGACATCTTTGCCATTGAATTACGCCTTTCTCGTTGAAACAGTGCAGAACCGAGGAATGTTCTGTCCGCATCAAGAGCAGCGTCAGAGCCCCGGCAGCTTTACAGACAGAGCTTCATTTGCTCGTAGAAATACTGGACACACACACATTATTCATGAATGAGTGTGAAGCAGAGTGTGGCCAAAATATTAAAAGCCCATATCCTACTTTTAAAAGTCATTGTGTGTGTGTGTGTGTGTGTGTGTGTGTGTGTGTGTGTGTGTGTGTGTGTGTGTGTGTGTGTTTGAATGAATTAGATTTTTTCCGGGGGTAACTGTCAGATGTACTGTCATGTGTAACCGCACTGAATCTCAATCAGTTCAAGCCTCTCACCGTACGGAACCTGCAGTGGTGAGTCAGCGAGCACAGCCCCCAGTGGTCAGGGTCATTGACATGCATCACGGTGTCCGGGCTCTTCAGAGGCACCTTACCGTCAGTGTGAACTCTGTGTTTTCAACAAGGGCAGCGGCATGCTGAACATCATATACTGATGACACTGGGAAGGCATTGCAGAACAGTTTTACCATTTCACATGCAGGGCTTAGTGGAATCCTCAGTGATTACTGCCACTGTGTGTTGAAACCTGTCATCAAGGATGTCATTTAAAGCCCATTGCCTGCAGAGCTTTGATGACAATCTCAATGTGCACCTCCTCCAAGGCTTCGTATACGTTCAGCTCTGCTCCACAACGTCACTGTTCTGCTTCACAAGGCTCTAAACACCCACTGTCCCTATCGTACGCACCAAACAGCAGTTAGCATCTAGCTGGTGAATACTGTGGAGCATTTAGTGGGTGCAGAGCCAGTGATTTCCCTCAGGAAGCCAAAATAGATGGGCTCTTGGAGAGTGCATACCTGGGCCAAGGCTAACATCCTATCTCGGCATGTTGAAGACAGAAAAAAGAAAAGACTGGATTCAACCGTTTATCCACATCTGCTCCAAAGTGCAATTACTTTCTTGCTTGGTTCATTCTTCCTGAAAATTTGGAAAATTGGTTCACTGAGAATAAACGGCAATTAAAACATACCCTTGATACTGATGATATCGTTGCCCCGCTGCTGCTGCTGGATGTGTAGAAAAAAAGAAGCTCACCAGTTCAACTGGAAGATAATAACCGATGGATATACCTCCTTATGAAACCACATTTAAATCTGCTAGATTCAGATTTTTGTTTGGATCCACACCAACTTTCCTTCACTCACTCATAAATATCAGTCTCATAAATATGCCTGTTTTTCTTCCATCAAGTTCCATGAATTATTCCCTGAGGAAATCTGTCAAATATCTTTGTCCAGATCTGTGCCAAACTTGAATGGGTTGTTTCTTGGCCCGTGTCCCATCCCTCCACTAAGTTTAGTGGAAATCTGTTCAGTAGTTTTTGATTAATCCCACAGACAAACAAATGGACCAGAGGGAAACGGAGGTTAAAACCAACTCTAAGTTTGAGCGTGAATGTTTGCATCCTGAGACGATACAAAGAGTTTTTACTCCTCGCTGACAAGACCTTTGACAGTTTTGCTCCCAGCGACCACCGCGCACTTTCCTTCTGATCAAAGCCCTCGCTACATTCACTGTGACTCCAGCACAGCATATCTTCTCCCTATGACCACTGCAGTTTGAGTAGAACAAAGCCGCGGACCAAAGGAGAACCGACAGAAGCGAACCCAGAGGAGCAGCATTAAATATCTGGCTGTTGGAAATTAATTGTGCAGTGTAGGTCTGCAAATGAACGACAGAAAACAGAGATGAGAGCAAGCTATGACGTCGTCTTTACACCGAAAGTGACGCAGACATGAACATGAATTGAGTCGATGTCTGTAATTAGCTTTTAGCCTTTTTACTAATGCATGACGTGATCGTTTTACATTTTTCTATTTTTGTTTAGAAGAACTGCATGATTAAACATGGCATCCAAACACACATGCTTTGACTGTTTCTGTTATTTGGAGCAAATTATTCACAAACTGTAAACAACAAACGCTGTCAGCCCTGAGGACCTTTTGCCAGATGCTGTGAGAAGAAACAATCCTGACGTCGCACACTGAGCGGCAAAACAAGAACAGACAAACAAACCCCACTGCTGCCCCAGAACCTCCCAGGAGCAGGGGCTGATCCAGGGGCGTGGGCTAGGGGCATCGGCCTTAGCTGAGATCTGATTGGTCCCTGAAGTGCCCCTGCTCTCTCAGTAGTATTGTTTGAACATTAAGTCAATATTGTGCATGGACGTATAACTGGCCCCTAAATCGTGGCCCCCTTATGGCCCCTGATTTAGACAAATCCTGGTTCTGCCACTGCATTAAGGGGGAGGTTGTTTATCAGTTCACTGTGCAAGATACAAACTGTGGGAGAATCATTAAAAAAGACGTAAACAACCTCAGCCTCGCTGTTCTTATCTGAACTGTGATTTTCAGTGTAACTTCAATAGCTGGAAAAATAAATCATGTTCGCCAGAAAATGCTCGATGCTTCAAATTAGATTTCAGATAACAAACGTTTCACGCTCTCAGAGAAGCAACGTGACCGTGAGGAGAAGAGCGGAAGCTGGAAGCGAAGGAAATCTGTCCAAGCAACAAAATATCTGAGTGCAAGCGTATAGCTTTTGAACAAATCGAAGCACAGGCAGGGACTATTTATATATTTGAGTTTAAGGGCTGCCGAATCTTATTGAATTCCCTGAGTCAGCTGAGTTAACCATGATTTAGAAGGGGGCACCTCTGTCTTCTTTGGGAATAAAACATCTCAGCAGTAAGAAGTCCATAAGATAACAGGCGCAGCGGAGCTGTCTGCAGCCTCCTCACTCAGCCCCAGACACTGCAAAGGATGATAAATACATGGGTCAGGATGAAATAAATCTTTATCTGACATTTTGTAAAGGTATCTGCTGTAGAGTGGAATCCATGTGTTTTCTGTCAGCAGCACTGAAGCAGCAGAGAAATAGGAGGGAGGTGTTTTGATGTCAGCTGGAGACGGAGAAGCGGGTTCCTCGCCGTGGTTTTAATGTAGCACAGGCACGCTGCCAGATTCAGAGCTGTAATTTATATATACGCCTGGATGTGTTTTACGCTACAAGAACTACTCTCGCACAGAGCGTGTTTCTCATTCAGCACTGACACACAAACAGACAGATCACCCAGTGACATCACAAATTCAAAGTCTCCACGCTTTAAATTTGTGTTTAAGGTTCGGTTTTCTCGAGTTTTAAGTTAACCTTAACCTTCACCTTACCTTAAAGCTTGTGTAGGTAATCCTGGAAAAGAGCAGGCAACCGATTCATCCCGCCCCCTCACAATCAGCCCTCTCCTCAAAGCTACACCCCCAAAATGCATGAATGCCAACTGCCTGACAACTGCTAGAAGCCAACCGTGACTCGCTTGCTAACATCTGGCTATTGTTTCTGCTTCAGCGGCTCCGATCATGCAGACGTTTCATTCAGTCTAAATGAAATGATTAGTCGTACTTTTTCACTTTCCAGAGCCACAGACTGCTTGTCACAGCAGTTTTTTTTGCTAATCTTAACTATACTGTAGTTGCCGTGTGCAGATATCATAGAAATCACTGGGAAACCTTTGGGAAGTGACATTAAAAAGCAACTAAACACAGACCTGGGTTTTGTAGAATCGACCAATATCATCATCCACTCTGTCATTAGGTTCAGTCTTTGTTGTATTTTACAGCAAGACGCTTAATATTAAAAAGTCTAATTTAGAGTCTGATCACAGGGTTGTGATTAAAGCACCTAGAAGCTGCAGTGTCCACGGGAACCACTTCAGAAGAGCTGTGATTGGCTGGTCCCATTGACAAGACCTTGCAGTTCCCAGCTCATCTGCATTTCAAGATTATTTATTATTTCTGATGTGAAACTAAGAAGGAAACCCACATCTCCAAAGTATTACGGCTGGGTATAAAGGCAAAAATTACTATTATTATATTCTGAGGTAGATTATCCTCCTCACAATGTACAAGTTATATATTAGGTTATATTGGTATTGATGAAAATGATGGTTCAAGATGCAGATGTGTTTGTAGAAAACTCTTGAATTAAGTTAAACTTTCTTTTGCTTTCTAAAAATGTTCTTGCATCTCCCAGACCGTTGGATATGTGAAGTGTTAATATTGTCATCTCACATACCCCCCCCCCCCCCCCCCCCCTATATATTCAGCCAAGGGTCTTAAATCTTTATTAAACGGATTAATAATCCAGGAGGTTTCAACACAAATAGACTTGGAGACGAATCAGCTGCTGCAGTGGACACACCTCCTCGCATAGGAGAGAATGCATGTGATCATTATTATTATCAGCACCAGCCTCGGGCAGTGGTTGACATGATACTTGAGGAACAATCCCAGTCTCCCTCTGGATGTCGTATAGAGAGGAGGCGCACTGAGCTGCTGCTGCTCCTCCAGGACTCTCGCAGGGATGGAGGGAGTTTTTGCGTGACGGTGACATGATGGATTCCCCCTCTCATCTCCACATCTTGGGTACGTTTTTAAACCCCGTAACAAGGACGTAGCACACAGGGAGTCGTGTTTTTTAATTTTATTTGTCCTTTTTTGTTTTGTTGCGCAAAGGCAGTGGAGTTGTTTCCAGGGGGGGGGGGGGGGGGGGGGGGGGTTGTAAAGTTCGATGCGTAAACGGCAACGTGAGCCATGTCAGCAGCTTCATCTCTGGGTTGATTCCGTGTGTTTTTTCTTCTTATGTTAAGGTTCGTTACAACCGGGGGTTGAGATGCACGACCTGCACAACCGGAGCCAGCCCAGCGCGCGTCGCGGGGACTACGTGTGGCAGTACGAGTACTATGACGAGGAGGAGCCCGTGTCCTTTGAGGGACTCCGGGCGCACAGATGTAAGATGGATAAAAGCACCACCTGCCTTTGCCTCTGCCGCGTGTGGGCGAGCCTCTAAGTGCATGTTCAGTGTTTGTGAGTCAGCAAACAAGGTTCCTGTGCATTACATTCTTTTTGAGTCCATATTGCCTCAGCAGTGCTTTACATGCTTCTCCACATGATCCTGCAGCACCTGGACTGGCTGGTGCTCCACACTCCACTTTTAATGATCAAGCCACTTAATGAAAAAAGAAAAAACAGACAAGTAGGAAGCTGCAGTTATCTTCTAATTCGATTTTAGAAATCCTGTATGCCTGCTTTTAAACGGTAATTGATGATTTCTGCTCTTGTGGTGGGCCCCTGCGGATGAAGTGGTCAATCATTAAAAACTATTTGCTGTAATAAGATTCTTTCCTCTGTGGCATTTCAGACTCCATCGTCATCGGCTTCTGGGTCGGACTCGCTGTGTTTGTCATCTTCATGTTCTTTGTGCTCACGCTGCTCACAAAGACGGGAGCTCCACATCAGGAGTGAGTATGAAAACCAGGTTTCCCACACATTTCACGGTTCCAGCAGCCAGGGGAGTGCATGGCAACTCAGCTCGCACACTTCAAATCTGAGACACTGAAGGCAGGAGGATAAACACGTGTACAGAAGCACAGAGTGGCAGAGCTGTAATGAGTTCCACTGGTGCGTTTTGCTATTCTGACAGTAGATTGTGTTGTAAGGCTGTCTGGTTGTTGATGTACCCGTCTGTGATAAGCTGATATTTGGGTCGGCGGTATAGTGGAAACTGCAGAGGAGTTGCTCTCATAAGGTCAGACTGAGACCAAAGAATAGGGAATTTATTGGCTTGCAGTATTTTCTTTCCCCTGCTATTTTTTTTTATTTTTATGTTTTCAGAAAAAGGCTGTGGATCGACTTTTAGTGTTTATTTTCGAGATGCAGAATCAAAAACGGTGAAAAATTGTAAATCGTGTGTCCAAATTGCACCAAATTCCACAGTTCAAAGTTTGAAGCTGATAAGAGGAACGGTTCTTGAGTCAAATACAGGCAAAGAGAGATTTTTGGAATTATAAAATAGATTTTGTCGACAGCTACATTCAGGACAAATGTTTAATCGTGTTTTCAAAGCCTTTCCCCGCACCAATCACAATCTAGTTCTGTCCTCCTTCCCTAAACAGAAATCCAGATGCTGCTGAGAAGCGCCATCAACCAGGGAGATGTCTGGTTGACCTCGGCGGTGTCCAGGATGAAAACGAAAAGGCCTTCTCTCGTCCACTGCTAGAGGGGTCCCGCTCGTATTTTCATTTCTTTATCAACGAGGAGGATCAGGGTGAGGGGAAACAAAAACCAGACGACACGAAGTTTGGGAAGCACACGGGGGCTGGAGCCCAGCAGGGCACCTGCAACCGGCCCAGGGGAGTCAGCTCCTTGGGGATGGATGATATGGAGGAGGAGGATGTTGAGGAAGCTGGGGGACACCACCAACCTCTGAAGGGACTAATGGAGGAGAGTAAGAGAGACAGAGAGTGTGCCTCTCTGTCCCACTTCAACATCCCCAATTTTGTGAATTTGGAGCACAGCTCAACGCTGGGGGAGGACGATTTGTAGAGCGAGCCGCTCGTCATACTGGAGCGACCCCCCCCCCCACTCTCAGGATGTTCACTGTGACATCCACCAAGGCTGTTTCTACTAAAGAGATGACAGGCGAAGGCATCGTGGTTTTAATTTCCTTTCCTTTCACGGGGCCACATGTGACCGTTCAGTCTCAGAAAGACACTCACCTGCCACACACCATCTACCGTTTTCATTCTTATTAAGCTCAAGAGTGTTTTAAGGCCCTTCAACAAGCGTACTTTCGGATCGGCAAGTAATTCCTTATTAAGTGCAGCTCAGTTTTACAAAGGCATTTCATTGTGGAGACAAAATTGCCTGGAAAATAGTAGCTTTCACTTCAGCTCCTCCGGGGTTGAGAGTGGCTTCTGGAAAAGATGAATTGCGACACAGGTGCAGATTGAAAAAGAGTCACTGGAGAGCGATGTGTTGTTGAATTGTTTCCTTGTGCAATCCTGGATGTTGGACATTTTCTCTGCGACGAGGCTCAAACGCCCCACGGTCAACCAAGAAGATTTAAAACACAGGATTGTTGTTGCTCTAGAAACAGGTGAAGTGTATTTTTACTGTGTGATAAGTAGCACTGAACCAAACATATCATCGTTCCTTTACAGGGTATAGGCCACCCGAGGCCATGGGTGGTAATGTGATATAAGGCTTTTGTATTCTGCTGAATGTAGTTGACAAATAAAGCTGATATGACTTTGGAAATCGACTCGACATTGGTGGGTGGCAGCATTTGATACCAGTTCACAATGGTTATCACCCAACACTGCTGCTGCTGCCGCTGCTGCCCTCAACTGAATGGAGCAATTTAGCTAAGTCAAACTATAGCACCCACTTGCATGTAGTGCCAAGCAGCAGGCAGAGTTAGCAACCAGCTAATGAACACAGCAGAATGTTCATCATCTCAACGACCAAATACTTTGCTCAGTGTTTTCGGAGGAGAGCTAAATAGGAGTTTGGATATCGGACTAACAAACAATTTTAAATAAACGCTAATGTTATGATGTTAAATCAATGTCTATTATAATGTTATATTAACGCTACAAAAAGATGATATGTCAGCATTGTGTTCACAACTTGTTGCGCTGCTGATATGTAGCCATAAAAGTAAATGCTAGTTGAGCATAGACTGTTTATAAAGATAGTGACTGGCAGCTGTGCAGGTCATAAACCCTTCCTCCTCCATGTTAGCAGATGGGACATGGAACAATCTAAAAGTACATGTTAAATACACTTTTCTCAAAGATGTGTATCAGTCGGACGATGGCGATAACACCTGCAACTAAGATATTTGGGCTTCACTTTTGCATAAAGGGAAGAAGTGGAGACTCGCGTCCACCTTTAAATACAGTCTTTGATATAAACTCTGTAAAAACATCAAATTACAATTATTATTGTAATATCTATAGTAATAGTGTTCAGGCAGATTGGAGCTTACAACACATCCAACACATCTTGCTGAGGAGCAGCACACTCCTTGTCTGTGTCTTCATTCATGTTTTCCATTCAAAACTAATTATATTACTTCGAATTTTCAGGCGGTGATTATGCAAAGGAACATTGCCAGCTATTGTTGTCCCATTTCAGCAGATGCACAATATGCTTGGCTGATGTGAGGATGTTGTGTAAATGCCAGAGAGTCAATCAGCATTAACACGTACTCGACTGAAACAGTATTTCAGATTCGGACAAACAGCCCCTTAAAGCTTTTCCACCGACACCTCAGGGAAATAAATATTCACACAGTCGGTCTGCTAACATATAGTATCTTGTGTTCTTCTTGAAAGGGCAGGCAGTGGCAACCAAGCTGAACAAATGCGATTAGTTCATTTCCCAGAACCATTTGCCAGGAAGTCTTTGGCAATTAAGTCGGTGCATTGTGTTCTTCTCCTGGTGGAAGCTCACCGGCAGGGAATGTTATTCTTTAATTATTTCACAGGCATTATCACATTCTTACATGAGAAGCAATTAATTAGTCTCCGACCAATGAACTATCACAGCAGCCGGCACGGGAACAGTTCTAGAAATTTGGTAATAAAATTCAGTTTGTTGAATAACTCGATTTCTTTTCTCCTTTGTTTCCACTTACTGAGCCCGGAAGGCCACATACAGCACAAATATAATTTATGTCTGTCATCACTGGGCTTAGAATATAAGTGTCGGCCAACCATTTATCATTAAACTTTAATTTTACCTGCACAGCTGAGTGTATACCTCTCATGACACCAGTGAAGGATTAAAAAATATATACTTCTGAAAGTTCAGAGATCAGTCAGGTGCACTTATCACCGAATTCAGGGCTGCGGAGCTCAGACAGTAAAATGATGTGTGGGCAGCAGGTTAATGTCTGAGGGTTATATAACGTAAACATCACGTGGCAGCACAGCACAAAGGATGCAGCACATAAAACAACAGATTTACCCACATTCCCTCATTTCCCGGGGGCCGAACTTCAAAATAAAGTAATTAACACATCAGGGGAGCTGGTTGGGGGGGTAATGAACAGCTCAATTGGTGGGTGGGGAAAAGGAGAGCAGCAGTGAGTCACATTTTTTCTGTGTTTAGTTTAAATACATGTCCACTGTGCAACCGCAGAGAAGAGAAAGACTAGATCATCTGCATGGAAAACAAATGATGGAGAAAACGGAATATATGTTGTACATCTACATCCATCGACTACTGGTGGATAAACTGGGTAGAGAGAATGCAAACGTGTTTGGATTTGGCCCATGGCATGGATTTTGGTGCTGGGCCCTCATGGATCTTTAGTGGCATTGATGCAAGTACACCAGTGGGAGGACGCTATGCTTTATTAAACCATGCCAAGTTAGCTGGAAAGAAGAAGACGGATTTATTTTCAGGTGCCGACAGAGCTTCTTGAAAATGTGACAGTCCATGATGCCACTTATGGAAAAGACCGAAGGGGGAGGACCGGATAAAAAACACCAGTGAGACCATTACATGGAAATGGTTCAGGTTTCAAAAGTCAGATCAGAAAACAAAATCTGCAAACTATGTTGGACGACAGTGGTTGCAAGGGATGGTACTACAAGTAATATGATCTCAAATCAAAAATACATTCTGGAATATGAGGCGAGCAACGCAATTACGATCTGTTAATACAGGGCTTGCATCCTTCAGGGGCTGCATTTGAAGACCGATTGTGTCACAGCGGTGCAACAACGCTGTCCCATTTCGTTGGCTTCTTCAAATGCAGCCTTGGCAAAGCTGGTCAATCCATGAAGGAAAATGAACATATCACTCCAGGCTCCACATGCCCCTGCAGTTTGCCTTTGTGCAGTGAGCGTCAACAACCAGTGGGTGGGGCAGTGGAGTCGCATCCATTCCATGCAGGGAGTCTGCCATTTGCTCGGTTCACCAAATGCCCCTCGGCGGTCCCTGCAGGCCTTATGGTTGACAGTTGTTGAGTTTGCAATGGCGCTTCAACAAATGAGCAGCAGTGGGGGAGGCAGAGAGAGAGAGAGAGAGAGAGAGAGAGAGAGAGAGAGAGAGAGAGAGAGAGAGAGAGAGAGAGAGGCATGCTGGGAGAAAGGATAATATTGGCGTTTTTTGTTGACGCACATGATCCTGAAAGAACCGGTGGGTGTTAAAAAGAAATGTGAAGGAGACGTGTCTTGTGTCATTCGTGCTGCATGATCAACGAGGGCCACCAGTTTGAAATATCAGCAGTGGAGATGAAGCCTCCACAGTCTGATTCACTGAGGTGTTACTGAGTTCTGATCCTGCGATGGCATTTACATTCATTCAACAAATCCATTAAATCTAATTAAAGAAAACACTGTTAGGCTGAACTGAGCCAACTGTCTCGACTAAAGGTCAAAGGAACCAGGATGACCGCAGGTGAGGTGTTGTCTGAGGATGAGAACACGCTACTTGCTTCGTCAGCGGTGGTGAGAGGTCTGAGGTAGCAGATGCACAACATGAAAAACGCTCTGCAGATGAGTCACTGCACCAAACCGACTACATACAAAAGTCTCTTTATCTCTCTGCAATGCAGCGCAGGGTTTGGTTGCACGTACGACGGGGATTCGATTTTATCTCCGACTATTCCCCAGTTTACTTTGTACGATACTATAAAGTGTAGCCAACCAAAACAGTTATTCTAAATTGGGCGGCTGTCAAAGCCAAACGCCTGTGGTTAGAGTCATTTTGGAGAAAGAGTGCAGTCTTAGAGCCTCTCTGTGGTGCGAGAGTCAGGGACGAGCCTTAAAAAAAATACCGTATTCTTACTTCAAAAGATTGTGCGTCTGGCCCCAGCAGGCTGCCAAACCCAACAGCCTCTTGCCAGCCAAGAAGAATCTGGGTGGAAACAGAGAGTGAGTAACTGTTTTCTCTTTCCCGGCCGCTCCGTGCAACAGAAAGCGAGCTGGCTGTTGTTAGCAGCTGCCAGGTGAGCATGTCTGGATCTGCCTGAGTGTGACTCAGTGAAAATGATTCTGCTGTAAGACTCGTTCTGGGATGAATAAAAAAAATAACTTCTCAATATTATAATTGGCCAAAGAGTAAAGCAGAATGTCATTTTTTAGTGTAGAACAAGTTCTCCTGTAAATCTTTACAATCCAGGTCAATAAGTGAAGAGAAAATCACACTGTGCATGTTTTTGTTTTCTCAGGGTTTTTCTTTTATAACTTGTCTGTATTTTTGTCACCGTTGCGTCTTTAATTAGTTTCAAACCAGTAAAACTACACTGGCGCTGCTGCAGGGGATTAGATGCTGTGGAGTCAGCACAGTTGAGCATGTACCAACAGAGTAGACTTTTTTAAACTGTCAAAGGAAAACTGGCGTCCAATACAAACAGTAATTGTATTGCATATTGTTCTGTATTAAAGTGACTGGACAGCCACAGAGAAAAGGAATATTTTCTCATTTTGTAATGCGTAGTTGATCATGTTGCCTAGCAATTGTATTACATGCAAGTCCACAGGGCTCCTCCGAAAGATACTGTGTTATTCAATTTATGAATAATTTATTTACATACATACAATAGTTTTCTCTTATTAGGATTCATTATTCATTTTGTGGATTGTCCAACTGTAGAGATATGTTTTGTTATGTAATGTATTTGTGAGCACACGTCTGCCTTCACTGTTTGTGCATAATGATGATAAAGTTTATGATGATTATCATTAGGGTTTGTGTGTTTTGTCATTAGTAAGAGTTAAAAACATGTGAAAGGTGATGTGTAAATATTTCATAGGGTGTAGAAGGAGACAGGTTTCAGTTTCTGTCGCACATGAATAAGTGATGAGAAAGGTGGTGGTGGTGGGGTGGGGGTGGGGGGTGGGGGTGTTTGCATATATGTGCACAGTGTGAATAAAAGGTGTGGGAGGTGTAAGTGTAGATGTTACCTGTTGGTTTTAAGAGAAGGGCCTGGATGCAAATACAAGTCCTCTGTTAAAAATGTATGGAAATTAATAAATGCATTAATAAAATGTGTATTTGGGCATTTAATAAATGAATTTAAATGTCAGAGAGGAGAAGGAATGAAGTGTGAATGTATATCGAGTCCTTTTAAATTCTGACTTCACATTTTATATTAAACATGCTCCTTTCCTCTTCGGCTACCGAACTCAAAACAAGTAATTTAAATCAAGCAACAAACAGAAAAACCAAATAAAGAAAACATGAGGGTGAGAATGAGACTTCAGCATCAGGACAACCTTTACATTCCATTAGATACACACATAGAATGTTCTTCTCCTTTTTCTGTTACACAGAGATATTTTATGTTGGGTAAATAAAGTGCTTCCCCTCAGCTCATACAGATTTTCTTTGAAACTTTACACAGAATATACAGATATTGTATTTTCCCTAAATCAACTTCTTACATTTGATCAGATCAGTAATAAGATATCCCCAAAAATATTTGCAATTGAAACATCTGTCACATCTTTTAAAGGCCACTATTCGAAATCTAAAGGGGAGGGGTGACATTTTTTATTGTATGCAGCTTCCCACAGAGCAAAACATCCGTTTGCCAGATCTGGGCCACAAGTTAGCCACAACAATATCACATGTCAGCCAAAGGGGCCAAAGGTGGCCCTACTTTGTTTCGTGCCAAATGGTCCATATCCACCATTTACCACATGGCCCACTTTAGGTTCACTTTGCAGATAGAGGCCCTACGTCTGGGAGCCGACTGTGGAAACCTTCACTGGACTGAACAGTGAGCTACACAATCACGAAGTGTTAGCTTTTATGCTTTGTTATTGTTTTTTTGGTTTTGCATTGGGTCTTTACATTTGCATGTATGTGGCGTGTTCTGATTACAGCTTTCAGTGTCTATTTTTACGTGTGAAATTCAAACACAGAGGAGAGTCTATAGGACATTACCCTGCAGCAATCACAGTCTGAGTGTTTGCATGTGGCCCTGACACTGTTGCACAATAAAGCCTCCATAGCTGGCTGCTGTGTCACGATGCTGACAAGCCTCGGGGTGTGTGTACCTGGCCCGGGCAGATTCCACCTTACCCCCGTCAGCCCTTGTGGGGAAAAAAATAACTCCTCCAAAAAGTCACCATGACACATGTGATGCAGAACCACAGCCTCAGCTGGTGCTTTCTGCTTTTAGTGCGCAGTGAATATTCATCAGAACTGTGCGCACAGGACGCACCGAGGAGTTCGAGGTTGTTACCTCAGGGAGGAGGAGGAGGAGGGAGGCACTGGAAGACTTCGATCCGTGTGAGGTGCTTCTGCAGCAGCTGCGCTAAACCGAGACGACGGGGAGACACTGGAGGGACTTTTTAAAATCATGGTAAGATGCTTCTCTGCGTCTCCGGTGACGTGCGTAAAGGGACGAACTCGGGGCTTAAGGTTTTCGCTCGGTAGAGGAGCGCACTGGGGCGTCAGGGCTGCTGCTGGTTCTGTGTACAAACCTGTTGGATGGTTCGTGTGGGCGGGTACAAGAAAAATAAAGCTGTTCAAATGAAATTAAAGAGGTTGATGGTATCACTGTGACAGCGTCTCCTTGATCTGTAATCACCTGAGGTCAAACTACTTCTCAACCATCCAAGCTTCTGAAATAATATCAATAACTATAAAAAGGTGTTGTAAGAAGAAAAGCTAATTATGAGGGCCACACCCCCACCTACAGGCAAGGTGGAGTAATTGTGCATTCATGCTGCATCGGAATAATCCTTAAAAGTAGCATCAAGTCGGAACAGGCACTCAAAAAGTCTGCAAAACCTGTTTGCACGAGCTGCCAAGTTGTTGACGTCATCACGTATAAACCAGTCAACATCATTTTTCAATACTGATTCAGTGCAAGTCTTAATAATCACTCCACTGAAGCTTCAGAGCCGCTCTTTGTTTTGTTTAGAAACCCGTTCGAAGGCTGAACGTGGGTGGTTAAAGATTAATGAGGTAGATTTTATCTCCGTAACGGTTTTTCATTTCAAGGTCAAACTTCTCCCAAACCATTCAAGCCTCTGAATTAATATCCAACCAGAAAAAGCTGTATCACTTGAACAAACAATACATCGGACTGACTATGAGGGCCGCATCCGCACCTACAGGCACGATGGAGTAATTGTGCGTTCGTTTTGTGTCGGAATAATCACGTAATTTATCTCCCGACTGCGAAAAGTCGACTTAAGTCAGAACGACCACACAGAAAAGTCTGCAGGAAGTTTCCAACTTATTTTATTTAAATGTTGCACTATTGTCAATCGACGACGTGTGACCCCAAACCTTTTAGCAAATACAGATATTTTTATGAATAACGTGCATAAGTTTTAAATTATTTATATGTCCTGTCACACTTAATCCTTTTTCTCTGCTCTTTGTGATCATGCAAATATTGAAAAGTGTTGTCACGGTGTTGTTTAAACGCTGTAAATACATATTATATGACCAGTAGGCCTTGATTCAAATTGATCACTATTCCTTTTGTTCAGTTATTTGAAACGATGAGTGTTTACCCAGACAGGAGAAGACAAAGGGTTAAGTTTCTTGCCTTTGCAGCATGGAAAGACTGACTTGAGCTGCGCGCCAAGTGAAACAAGGACAGGCAGATTCTGGAAAAACCAAAAAAAATGTGAAGTGCACAGGCTCAGAAACCCACAGTCACTGCGTCATTTCCGCTGGAAAACTTTGTTTGGACATGGCCTCCTCGGTGCCTTCAAATGCTCAAATAAACGTGGGAATTTTGAGAGCAGCAACCATAAAAGACCCGGACAAGGTGATTTAGCAAATTCAGGCCAGCATGTTCGCTTTAGTTAACATATGATTTCAAATTAAAATGGCCACAGCTGCTCATGTATGCACAATAGCTCTTTTCTGGACTAATTCCGGATAAATTGAGTGTATTATTAGTCTCACATATCTGACAATCCCGTGATGCTTGGATTCCTGTGCCAAGTCGTGATGGGTTAACGCCTGGATATCTTCTACATGTCCTTGTGATTCTCGGTTTGCATTCAGTGTTTAATAATCCTACTTCAGGGTTTGTTGTTCGGCTGACAAATGAAATGGAATGGTACAACCGCAGATTGTGCACACGTAGATTTTTATACAATGCACATGTAATCAAACATAGTTACATCACATATTATTTATCTTATAACCAAGATAAATTATGTATGAGCAAATGTACAGTAACGTCATAGGGACCCACAGTCTCAGACACATAAACATACATACATAGATGTGAGAGACAGAGAGAGATAAATCAGACAATGACGAATCAGAGTAATCTCATGTGTAATAGATGCAACAAACAATATGTCTGTTCTAGTCAGAGGAGTCCTCTCTCCGGAAAACAAAGATGAGAAATGTTGTTCAGAGTGATGCAAATTCAAAGATACAACATTTCCTTGTCACAGTGAAAAATGTCTTGGTTTGTTGTTGTTCTCCATTGTGAAGGGGATTTTTAAAAATTGGTAAAAGTCAGGAAATAGAGAGGAGGAGACCTGCAGTCAGTGGCAGACGGTCACACATGTGAATATCTCTGAGGCTTCACCTTCTATTCACTCCCAATCCGTGAGAGCGAGGAGGTGATTTGTGGCAACGCAAATTTCGGTGTGGAGTTTATCTTTGACCCACAATATGTAGACGAAAATCCTGTCAATACTGTCAATACCTCCTGAGTGCTAGTTCCCACTGGAGTAGGTGTATCCAGAACCACATTTTTACTCAGAAGGTGATAACAACCACTCTGTTGTGGCTCATAGGCTACAATTAAAAATACTCTAACCATTAAAAATACAGTAAAAAATACTGCGGCCAAGTGGCTGACGGAAATCACTTTTTAACTCAGCTATACAACCAATCCAGGCAGTGGCACATGGGGTTTCCGAGATGCACTTAAACGCATCAGTTTAACAACTTGGCTGTGTGGGGGGGCAGAACTTCAGCTCCACTCATATCTCCAATGCCTCAGTCTAACACACTCGTGCAGTTGTGGATGCTTCACTGGGTTCTGGGAGGATTAAACTGAACTTCTGATTGACAAACACCATGAAGCAGATTTCAAACTGTACAAACTGAGAGACCTTTACCTGCTGCAAGGGGGAGAAAACGTTTCTTCAATGTCTAATTAAGGGTGAGTCGATTTTTCTTATTACAGCTAGTATGGCTCCTAAGTACAGATTTATGATCGGATCTTTCACTTTGCTGAGGCAGAATTTATGGTGAACTTCTTCTCTTTCTCTCTGCTATATTGATTATCCTGGTGGAATGATTTTGTTTTTGTTTTATGCTCTGTAGGAGTTTTTGTTCTAAACCAAAATCATGTTCAACACCTACATAAAGAGTCTGAATGATATGGTATTTTCTACGGTAAGCTCACAGGTTATAAGCTCTCCTGCATGTATTTGCTGTGCTGAGAGATGCATGGCCGTACTAAAAAAAAAAAATGTCTGTGAACAAATAATCCCGACCTATATTTGCTCTTGATGCCAAGCCTGCACTCCCTCCCTTTGTTTATTGACAGTTAATGATATTTGCACAATCATGTGTAACTACTCGTGATAGTTTGCACATGTTCATATTGAAATATGCATGTTTATTGACTGCAGATGCACACTTGTAAGCAGGAATTAATCCTGAGTCGTTTCTCCGTTTTGGTTTAGTCTGAGAGCCCCGACGAGCAGCCGAGCACCGGGGTCCTGGGCCGTATTGGGAGCTGGTTATCTCCATGGAAGGCAAAGGGTCCAAGGAGTCCAACTGAAGATGACTCACCAACCAGTGATCAGGCTCCTTGGTCAGGGGAAGGCGAGGAGAGTGAGGAGTCTGTGAGACCCTGGGCGGGGGAACAACAGTGGAAGGAGAAGGAGGAGGAGAAGGACCACAGCTCTGGTCCCAATCCGCTGGGACTCTCCAGAGACAGTTTCCTTTGTGAGAGGAGGGACGCCACACAGTCTGCCCGCAGACACGACTCTGCTGTGAGTAGCACTGAGACAGGGGAGGGAGGTCCAAAGGAGGAGGAGTTTGTGGAGAGCGAGGGGAGGGAGGAGAGCAGCCAGGGGGCTTCAGCGAGTGGGAATCCTGAGAGGAATGCCAGTCATCTGACACATCTCTTTTCCTCCTCTGAACAGGGCGCTGACCGGGCCCACACCCAGAGACAAGCACAGGCCCGGGCAGGCAGGAGGCTCCATGTGTACCTGGAGGAGACCAGCGTGTTTCACCACGGCCAGGACACAACACAGGAAGTTGTTCGTACTAAAGTCCCAAAAAGCCTACAGATCCTCCAAAAGACAAAATCATCCCCTAGTTTTGATCTACCAAACAGCCCAACCTCAACAAGTGCAGAGAGCAGAGGGACAAATGTGAGGCCTGCAGCTGAGGCACAGAGTTATTACAGCGATCCAGTGGGAGTGCCACTGAAATCAAACAAAGACCCAGAGTTAGAGCCTGATCTTGATCAAGAGCAAACAGAGGCAGACAGCATGGGGCGTAAAAATCCAGCCAAGAGGAGACAGAGAAAGAACTCTCAGGGAGATGGGGGGAGCAGCCCCCAGGAGAAAATGCCTCCCAGTGCACAGCCTGTCCCAGAGGGTTCCCTCTCATCAGATAACTCAGTGACCAGTGCTCAGGGCAAAAGTCCAAACACTCACATGGGAGAGCCGTCTGAAAACTCCTCCCCCAATCAAAACCTCACCTCTCAGACCTTGCCTAAGGGAGGGGAAAACAAGACTTCCTGCTCTGATAGCGACAAGCAATTGGACAGCTTCCAGGATTCAAACTCAGTCGTTGCAGACACTCTGGTGAGGGCGGTTGATGGGGACGCAGACATGGAGGACGACAGCAGCCTTTACAAAGTGGAGAGGAAGACGGAGACGCCGGAGTCTAAACGCAGGAGTATGAAGGTTTCCCGCAGCGAGGTGAAGCTCTTTAGAAAACATGTGCCGCTGAAACCTGCGCAAAATCCAGCGGGAGACGTCCAGGATTATAAATCCAAATTAAAGAATGACCAAGGCGAAGAAAAGGAAAACCCCAAACCGGAGACTAATGCAAGGTGAGTTAAAGTTAGACAGAGACCAGTGTTTGATTTGTGAATGAATGAAACTGAGAATATAATGTCACTTTATTTGAATAGATGTTCTATTGTTCTGCTAATGCACCTCCCAACATAAGCAAACCTACCTGTCAGGCTTTTGTCTGGCACCACATCACTGTCAAAGCAGGGAATGTGTGTGCTGTGGGTGGAAAATGACAGGTGTAGCCACATTGAATCAGTAGTGTGAGTCACAGCATACAGTATAGTTCACGTTAAATATGGGCTGGGTGAATAATGAGGCTTGTGTATAAAAATAGGTCCGAAATCAACTTTGAATGTTTAAAATTCTATAAAGTATTTAAATATGTTTGACTTAAGACCTAATTTACCTCCTTTTCATACACAGACTACAAGACCCGAAGAAAACCCCAGAGGAGCCAAAACCAGTCGTCGGTCGGATCACAGATAAAATCAGCCTCTTTGAGCGCCAGCAGGGGGTGGAGGGCTTCAAGAAGACCTTCCAAACCCCGAGAAGCGCCGACGTCTCTCCGGTCAGGAGAGCCACAGACAGGCTGAAAGCAATTCCCGAGTTGTCATTCCAGAGGTCAAGATCGGCCGAACGCCACGACACGGTCAAGTCCAAGGCCGGGCCACTGGTTGGAGAGAAACCAATGACAATCAAGGAACGAGTGAGGAACTTAACGGAGGCATCTAAGTCAGAGACTAAGCCCACCCTGCCTCAGAAGCAAACCATGACAGGAATGTCTCAAAAATCCACATCCTCTGTGGCAGCCGCTGCCGTAGAGTTGCCAGAACGGGACAGTCAGGGTAAACTGGATGTGAAAACAGCCAAGTCAGAGATAACAATAAAACCTGATGGACGAGATACCACGTCCGTAGGGGTAAATATTTCCATTCCAAAGGATCAACCGACAGACTCTAAGAAAACAGACACAGCGACTTATAAAGCAGGAGATCAGGGTGTGAAACCTAAGAGCAATGAATCCGACATGTCGGCTAAAGTAACGGCTGATTCTTCAGAAAACGCTGGTGACATTAGTCAGCTGCCCAAAGGTCCGAGCAGAACGGGCTCGCGCTCTAAAAGAAGGAAAAGCAGAGATCCTAAAAGTCCCCTCAGCCCAGACAGTGAAGACAGATCTACACCCAGAGAGCCTACAAGTCCCATCAGCCTGAAAAGTGAAAACAGATCTACACCCAGAGAGCCTACAAGTCCCATCAGCCTGAAAAGTGAAAACAGATCTACACCCAGAGAGCCTACAAGTCCCATCAGCCTGAAAAGTGAAAACAAATCTACACCCAGAGAGCCTACAAGTCCCATCAGCCCAAACAGCGAAAACAAATCTACACCCAGAGAGCCTACAACCACCATCAGCCCAAAAGGTGAAAACAGATCTACGCCCAGAGAGCCTACAAGTCCCATCAGCCTGAAAAGTGAAAACAGATCTACACCCAGAGAGCCTACAAGTCCCATCAACCTGAAAAGTGAAAACAGATCTACACCCAGAGAGCCTACAAGTCCCATCAGCCTGAAAAGTGAAAACAGATCTACACCCAGAGAGCCTACAAGTCCCATCAGCCTGAAAAGTGAAAACAAATCTACACCCAGAGAGCCTACAACCACCATCAGCCCAAAAGGTGAAAACAGATCTACACCCAGAGAGCCTACAAGTCCCATCAACCTGAAAAGTGAAAACAGATCTACACCCAGAGAGCCTACAACCACCATCAGCCCAAAAGGTGAAAACAGATCTACACCCAGAGAGCCTACAAGTCCCATCAGCCTGAAAAGTGAAAACAGATCTACACCCAGAGAGCCTACAAGTCCCATCAGCCTGAAAAGTGAAAACAAATCTACACCCAGAGAGCCTACAAGTCCCATCAGCCCAAACAGCGAAAACAAATCTACACCCAGAGAGCCTACAACCACCATCAGCCCAAAAGGTGAAAACAGATCTACGCCCAGAGAGCCTACAACTACCACAAACTCAAACAGTGGAAACAAATCTACAACTAAAGAGCCTACAACTCCCATCACTCTGAAAAGTGACAACAAACTCACACGTAAGACAGAGGTCAGAGAGCAGGTGGATAATACCGTGGTGTCTGCCTCCAAAAAGCTCACAGCCAAAGTGTCATCCTCATCTGATGAAGGAAACACATCAGAAAAACCATCGCTGTCTGACGCCAAACAAAAAGCTTTTAAAAAGGAAGCAGATATTTCTGAAAAACTGAAAAAACAGGTTGACTCCTCACTTACAAAGAAGAATGTTGACAAACCAGCGAACGCACAGAAGGGATTCCCTGACCCGTCTGTCAACAAAGACGAACCTGATGCCCCCACTCGTAACAGAGGAACAAGGAGACCCATTGACAAGGATCCTGTAAGTTTACCCCGAAAGGAGGAAAAGGCAGAGGGTCTGGTGTTCACACAGGAGAGAGAAAAGGCCTCCAAGGGCAGCGGGGAGAATTCAGCCCCCTCTCCCTCACCCTCTGCTGACCAGCCTCCCTCGACGGAGCAGGCCTCACCAGTTGAAAACCTCAAATTAGATAAAGAGTGTGCTGTTCAACACGACTCGAGAAGCAAAGAAAAAGTGAGGCAGCCCGGTCAGAGAGACAAAGGGCAAAAATCGCAACCTCAAGACAAGAACACAGACGCGATAAAGCCGACTGAGAGGGAGGATGCCGAGAGGCAAGAAAAGTCGGTGAGTGAAAAAGCAAATCAGACTGAGAAGAAAGACAAAGATAAAACACAGCAGCTCCAGCATTCAGATTCCACTACAGCGGGTGGTCAAGGTGACCCGGAGACGGAGGGAAAGGCTGCGAAGGGCGATGAAACAAAAATCGCTGAAAGAAAAGAGGAGCGCATTAAAGACAGGACAAAACAGGAAGCTGAGAAACCAGAGGCGGCCTCTCAGTCATCAGAAAAGACCAGCGGATCATCAGATGATCACAAAGGTCAAAAAGGTGATGTTTGTGCCGTCACCCAGACTAATGAGGCGGTGAGTCGAACCAAGCCTGATAAAGGGCCTTTGAAGGGACCAATAGGAACAAAAGTGCGAACAGAAAGCTCTGGAACAGAAGTAGGTCCCGTGGTCATTGCAGCCGAACCACAGCCTAATTCTGTATCAGTGGAAAAAACTAAGCATTCGCCCGATGACTCACATACAGACGGAGCTAATGATGTCGAGTTCTCCAGCTCCGAGCCAAATTCCAAAGCAAAAGCAGCGGCCGAGGAGGTGTCCGTAAAAGCCTCCAATTACACTCCAGCTCTGATAAATGTACAGACGGGCAATATGGCAAAGGAAGAGCCTTCTCCTATTTCTGTCTCTAAACCTAAGAGAAGCCAGAGAGCAGGGCAGGATGACAGGAAAACCACTGTTAAAGCAGAACCCTCAGAGGAGAGAATCTCAGGAGATGTAGCAAAACTAGTCCCAAGCCCTACTCGCATGAGCACGGAAGAAAAAGCCCAGTGCCATCCTGATAGTACCGCTTTAAAACCCACAGTTCATGAGACAGAGAGGACAGCTGAGGAAACATCCAGGCCGCTGCCAAAGGATCATCCTCTAGTCCCTAATGGTGACATCTCGTCACATTCACAAATCCTCACAGTCAAAGAGGAAAAAGCACCCACTTCTCCAGAGGCTGTCAAACTGACCCCAGGGTCACCCCAGCGTTTGCCCATGAAGAAGCTCCATTTGCCGCGGGGACTAAGCAGAGATGATGCTACGAGACAACAAGACGCTCCCTTCGAGCTGGCTGGATGTGGACTTCCCCAAACGGAGGCTTAAAGTCTCCGAGCCCAAACTGAGCTCTTCTGGGAGTGAAAGCAACCTCCTGGACACTGATCTGGACGACGATGATTTCGTCGAGAAGATCAAGAAACTTTGCGCGCCCTTCTCCTTCCCGCCACGCAAACACACCCAACTTAGGCCACCTCAGCCCCTCTTTGCCATGCCGGCGATCAAAGAGGCCCGCTTCGAAAAGACGTTTGACCCCGAGGAGTTTCAGTTCGGCTTGAGGAAGAAGGATCACTTCGAAATGCCGAGCATGTTAGCCAAGCTCAAGAAAACAGAGAAGAAATCTGCTGTGAAGCCCGCAAGGGCCAGTTTGGCCGATAGATGCTTGCTGCTCAGCAGCCTGGAGAACGACTCTCGGCACAGGGAGAAAACCCCAGTGAAGGATGAGGATGATGGCAAAGAGGAGAAAGACAATAAGGTCAGGGTGAAGTCTCGCTTGGAGGGGAGCTGTGTCCTCAGCAGCCTCACCTCCACCAGCTTCAGAGGGAAGAGGAATGGAGCTCAAACACCAGCAGACGCCAGCAGCTCTGGGGATGTTTCTCCCACCAGCCTCCCCCAGCTAAGCCCTCCACCCATGTCAAGCCCGACGGCCCAAGCACCAGTCAAAGACACACTGTCCAAGCAGAGCTCTGCCCTGAGCGGCAAAGAGGAAGCCCAGGCCACGGAGGCTGTGGTCAGTGACTCAGGTCCTCCACTTCCTTCCTTTAACGACATCAAGCTGCCAGACTATTTGGAGAAGTTCCTCCAGCGGGAACCAGCAAAACCAGTGCAAAGCACACAAGGACAAGAGGAAGTCAATAGAAAGGTTTGTTTTCTTTACATTAACTTCACTGCTTAAAGACAACCTGGTTGTAAATCTGCTTGTCCTCATAACTGAGATTTTCACCGGTTAAAATACCTTTCACAAGCTCAGACAAGTTGAAGTGAAGCAAAGCTACAGCAGCTACAGCAACAATCAGTGTGATCGTTGTCTAATGAACGTTTCTAATGTTTCCAAATGGCGATGCAAGTCATCTGAGGACATTTTTATCTGTAGAGAATCACAATAAACTTGTCTTTGTCTCAGGTTATCGAGAAAATGACGACTGTGGTTCCTGGAGGTGAAGCAGACGTGGCTGTAAAACCAGGTCCGCTGCTTCCCTGAGGCTGTTCCTCCACGTTTCCCTGGGATTCCTCCGAACACACATCCTGCTCTGCCTGAGAAGCCTCTGGCTCAGCCGCATGAGAAACCTGCTCATCATGTCAGTGAGCCACACACGTGTTATATCGTATATATAACAAATTAACTCATGTATATGGGCATTAGCCGCCAGCTGCACTTGGAGACACTATTTATTATTATTGATGTTTCTGTTAAAGCTGCACCACATGTCCAGAGCTTCTCTATTCACACTACCTCTGGAGTTTTGTCTCATTTGTCTCTTTGATTGAATTTGTGCTAGTGACAATTACTACATGTGTTTAGGGCTGCATCATTTCCATGACAAAAAGCACATCATTTCATACTAATTACAGGATAGGATAGCGTCATGTAAACCAGAGTAAATTGCTGCTTTCAAATGGAACTTGTGGTAATGATGCAGGAGCAAGCGAGCGGTCAGGTAACCTGCACGTTCAAGCACCTTCTTTCTACTCGCTCTGCTTCTACGTGCAATGCTTTGAATTCAAGTGTAAAACAGCCTCTGTGGACCGACTCTGTCTCGAGAAGTAAACTAAAGGTCGGTCAGGACAGTTAACAAACACAGAGCTGCTGCACAAAGCAAAGTGCAGGTCAACATTTCTCGCATTTTACAGATGTTTGTCGTGCACTTCCGACTTTGTCCCCATGGTAATTCTGTGTTTCTGCATTCCAGATAAGAGTTCGACAAGGGATTTCACAAGCGTCCAGGAAAGGTACAGTAGACGCAGCTTTGCCCACTTAGAGCAGAAACAAGATGGAGGCAGGACTGTGGACAGACAACTCTGTGTTCTCTGGAAACATCTGCTTCTCATACACTGTTCTTGGGGGGTAAACAACGTATTTAAAAAAAAACAGCGTGGGGCAAGTTGTCAGCTGGATGTGATTACAATCACAGAACACAGCGCTGCCAACGCAGTGAAAACTTGTGGTTTTTCATTGTTGTGTAACTGCAGTCGTAGAACGAGAGATACTCACTCCCCTGCTGTGCAGTGTTCGCAGTTTCTCTCCTGGGGATCTTCTCTCATGAGTGCCTTTTAAAAAAAGAAAAAGCCCACTGCTTGAAAAGGCTTTTGAGATCCAAGTTGTTGCTGTTGACTACCAGGTTTTAAAGAGCAGCCATCTTTAGCTCATGCACTCAAATGTTACTTTATTGTAAAGTGCTGCCACACATTAGCAGTATGAGTGTGCAGCAGTAACTGTAACTCAGGAAAGTGCTTTACTATAGTTCCTCTTCTGCAGCGCAGTGAGTCATCATCATGCAGTTCACATGTCATGCATTTTGCCATTTACTTTTCTCTCTCCGTGGCCAATGTGTTGATCTTTGTTTGACACTGCCCCTCATCTCTTTACGCAGATGGTTTTATTCGAGAAACCCGAGTTCAGTGGCCAAGCGTATGAGATTCACAGGGATGTAGCAGATGCCACGGCTCTGCAGCTCTCGCCCCTCATATCTGTGAAGGTTGTCAGAGGATGGTAAGTCGCAGGATTCGACCAAAACTCAAGGACAATGGGAAGAAAATTGTGAACTGAGGTGTAGTTTGAATTGATGTAAGTGTTTGTTTGTGATTCAAGTGTTGATTGTTCTGGCTGCTGGATGTGTCACAATTTAATTAAATAGCTGCGTTGAGAGTTCCACACTTGATAAATATAATTATTCACTGCACATATTCCTCTAAAAGAGCCAGCGGGCTTTCACTCGGATAGTTCAATCCCTTTTTCTTTTATTGTTATATTTGAATAGACTAGACTTTATATAAAGATGACACCAGTTGGATGACATGAACCCTGCCTCCTCCATGTTAGTGCATGGAGGAATCGTACTACTGCAATACTGTCTATATAGCCGCTGTTATTCTTGACGGATGTGTAAAGGGATTTAGCATCTTGGGAAACACAGTTGTTCCTTTTCTTGAGGAGAGGTAGAGGAGAAAATCAGTTCAGCTCTGATAACAGTCTGTTAGATATAGATCTGCAGCGTGCTTAGCATAAAGAGTGAAAACATGGCAGTGTTATGAGGGCAAAGTGTCACTTTTACGCTTCAGCTCTGTGACCGATTTATCAAATTGATGATGCTGTTGCAGTTTTTTTAAAACTCACAGATAAGTGATATTGCTTCTCTCTATCTGTCGCTTTCAACTTTCAGCAAGAGAGAACATTTCAATTTAAGAAAATACTGCTAAAACCTTTTAATCCTGTATTATGATCACGTGCTTCTCCCTTATGATGTTGTATGTTTTGGTTTTCTCACCACAGCTGGGTGCTCTACGAGAAACCAGACTTCCAGGGCCGCACCATCGCCTTGGAGGAGGGGGGAATAGAGCTGACAAACATGTGGGCCGAGCCCGGTTCAGACACGGAACCAGAAAACCTCCCGCCCATGCTGATTGGCTCTAGTTCGACTTGCTGTCTGGGTGAGTGCACGGATCAAACGCTTCCACCTCATCTGGCCTTTAATATCTCAATATCCACATTGTTGCAGACTCACACGGCCTTCAGAAAAGTAGCTAATTGCTTCATCCATCGTCAGTCCTGAATCCTCCAGAAGAGTAAAGAATAAGATGTCAAGACCTTACTTGGTGTTATTGTGAAGAAGGCTTTAAGGACCTGTGTGGGCCACTGCTAATAATCACTGTGCTTGTTTCCACGCATCTGCAGGATTACAGCATACCCCACATTGATCTGTTTACTGAACCAGAGGGCCGCGGGAGAGTAACACCGTACCACGATGACACAATAGAGACGGGCTCGTTTGGCGTCCCGCTGAGCACAGCTTCCATCCAAGTGCACTCTGGGGTGTAAGTGTGGCTGCCTCTGCGAATCCAATCATTGAGATCCTTGTGAATGACCTCTGTGTTACAGCAATGAATGGAGCTGTGTGTGTGTTTGTGGAGGGTTGTGTAACTGTATCTCAATCTGTATGTGCTTGATCAGACTTGTAAAAGAATCTGCAAATGCCACTTTTCTCATCCATCCTATAACGTTTAACTTTCGAGGGTCAAAGGGAGCTGGAGCCAATCCCAGCTGACATTGGCCCAAAGGCAGCTTTTCCCCTGTACAAAGTCACACACAGAGTATTGCTGCAATATTGGCCCACAAGTCAATCACAAGACAAATGGTCTAATTATGGTGATTGATATGAGTAGGTAGTAACAGTGCCTTTGTTTTGCAGCAGCACAAAACAAAGTAATGAGACAATCCCAGTGATTTTTGTATTGATAGCGACAAACTGAAGGAGACTTTCTTCTCTACAATACGTTGAGACTGCTGAGCCGCCTGTTTTAATGGGATCCTCTGTTTGACTTTGACAAATAGCTGAGAGATGATAATCATTACTAAGGTCCTGAGTGTTTATCTTCGTCTTTGGTCGGACTCGCGCTCATTTTGCTGCTCAGGAATGTCTCTCCTGCCGTTGCATGTCAGAGAAACGAGAGAGAGAGAGAGTAGGTGTGGGCACACTTGGAAAACGTGCAGAGGTGGAGACTGAGAAGTAGACAGATGAAGAGTGAGAAACAGGCATAGGTGCGGAGAGAATTTGGCAGAGGGGAGAGTGTTTTTCCACGTGAGAGGTGGAGGCATTCGGGACGTTTTGTGCCCTGCCCCTGACGACGTTAATGACAGCAGACCTTTTTCCCACAGCTATTTCCGTAGGTTTACCTTGGCAGTCGCACCTCCGCTAGAATCCTACCATTTTGGGGATTGTTTCAGCATTTCCCAGAACCTCAACATAATTTACAACTTGCCTTGTCATCTCTGCTTAGTTATTAATAATTTACCTCTGCGACAGTTGGAGGAGCAACTGCAACGTAGTTTTGCGTCTGACAATTGTACTGTAGCTTTTACTGTGGCCCAGCTTGGTTGACTTCCCTCAGCAAACTGACTCATTTGCTCCTCTTAGTATGTGTCCTTCAGCGCCATAAGGTTGGCATCACTTCTTGGTATCGTTTCCTCGCTCTGGCAGACTGAGCTGGGTGTATATTTTCTTCTACCCAGAGGCTCACATGTGGTGATCGGTATGTAGCTTGGTGCTGTGCCACACAATGGCTCGGAATGCCAGACACAGTAAAAAGCTTTGAACTGAGGCTTACCATTCCCAAGATGTTTTATTTTACAGCAAATAGATTTTGTTCTCTGGTCTGGTTCCGTGCCTCACGTCTGAGGTAGATAGAAAGTACCCAATTAACATACTCCCTTGACTTATGATGTAATGAGCAGAAGGTATCAATCATACTTATCTGTGTTTTAAGGACACAGGAGCCACTGACTTCCTTTACAAGTCATGCACACAGTGAATTGAAAAGATTATTTTCAATGACCTTAAAGGTTAATCATTTTAATTTGGGTTATTACTTGGAAAGATTGTGATGCTCTAATGTTCGGAAAGCACATAACTTTCCTCAAATCTAATTTAATCAACATGTTCCTCTGTCCTGCAGGTGGCTGCTGTTCAGTGACCCGGGGTTCCAGGGTATGCTGGCTGTGCTGGAGACAGGAGTGTACCCTTTTCCTGAGGCCTGGGGCTTCCCCTCACCCTTCGTGGGATCTCTCAGACCTCTGACAATGGTGTGTGACATTTAGTGTACACTGCAGAGGACACTACACGTTCATTTGCTCTTTACAGCCATGCTTGTGCGCTGGTTCTATAGGAATGTTGGTTGGTGGGTCGTGACTAAAATATCTCAGGCACGGTTGAATTTCAATGAATTCTTTTAGAGACATTAATGATTCACGGAGGATGGAGCCCACTGACTTTGTTAAATGTTCTGTATTTATAAAGTCCTTTTTTTCCGAACCTATGGACCACTCAAAGTACTTTATAATGTGTGTCTCATTCACACATTCTCATCCGGAGCACTCAGGACTCATAGGCACATGTTGCAGTATGACTCCGCTTGGCGATGGGAGTCATCCACTACCGTCATAGCAGCCTAACCCATCACAATTTTCTGCTTGAGACACACAACTTAGCTTTCGTGCTAGCTGTCAAAGCAATGCTACACAGGGAATAACATCCACAAGCAGATGAAGGTTCACCAACTATCTCAAGGGTCATTTTGACATGGACCCGTGTTTGCATTGGCGTGATTTTACTGGCTATCGCCCGCCCTTGGCTGTTTGTTTAAACAGGATTTGATTTGCTGCTTGAAAAGTTGAGAAAAGTTTGCTGCTCAACTGCAGAACACTTGTCTGGAGGAGCCGGTGATCAAATCGGTAACGAGCCAATTACTAGACAACCGCTTTTCCCCCTGAGCCTCAACACCAGGGTGACTTCCTGTCTGGCACCTCTCTGAAGCTCGTATATCTTTATTTTAGTGAGACACCTCGACAGCAGAGGGTCACTCGAGGACAAATACAAATGCCTGTGATGATCTCCTGACTTTTCATCTTGCTCTTGTGGTTTGCATGAAATCAGCCTGCTTCACTTTGTAGTTGCGGTTCCCTTTGTGACTATAGCCTCTGTCCTGCTCAGAGGCAGTCGAGGTGGAAATGAGCAGAATTTAGTTACAGGACCTGTTCCTTTTTCTTTTGTCACTGTTGAACAGAATGGTCACATGCATCTATGTGGAGCTTTTCTTGAAAGCACTTTACCCATTCACACACACACACACACATTATGATCGTTGACTGCTTGTGTTCATTTAAGTAGAGAAATATGATTGTTAATAATAATGTGTCTGTTCCAGGGGACTTTCAAAGTGGAGAATCCCAATGAAGTCAAGGTATGCACAGTATGCACTTGTTAGTAGTATAATTAAGTCAATGTAAACAATGTTATGTTAAATCTATAAATGTAGGGTTAGCAAAGGATGGGCTATTTCTTTCCCCTGGTTGTGATTTTCGTGTTTTTCATAGTAAAAGACAAAGAGCATCTTCTAGACCCAGTGTGTTGTACTGGGAGAAGCACTAAAGTGCACAAATTCAAGATGTCGTGCTCACAAATATCTTCTCCAAGGACATGTGTCTCCATATTCATCAGTCAAAGTTGATTTGACTCTTTGGAAAGAATCAGGTGCAGCTGACTAACAGCTAACATTCGAAACTCAAATGGGTTGCAGTAGAGCACATGCCTCCACCAAGGCCAAACAGTACAAATTACACACACTAGATATCAGTTCCCTAAATAAGCCTGATTTAAAAAACATATATATTTTTTTATAAGAAAACTAGATGTGCTGAAATTGAATGTTTTCTTTCTGACCCCGTACCACATCCTTCCAGCGAGTCTCAGGGAAATCGATTGAGTTTCAGAGCTGAGCTGAATCTCATTGCAGTTTATTTTGTCACACAGTGTAAATGATGAGTCAGGTTTAATGTACTTCCTGTCCTCATTATGCTCCAGGCTGTGGTGTATGAACAGCCCGGCTTCGAAGGCTCCTCTTTGGAAATCGACAGTGATGTTTTCAGCTTTTGCGAGGACGATGCAGACGTTGCCGCAGACGCTGAAAACCTCGACACTAACAAGCTGAAGGCTGTGGGTTCATTAAAGATCATCGGAGGACTGTGAGTCTGAACTCTCCCTTTGCATCATATTTCATTCTCCGTATGTGCACAGAATCAAATTGGGTGGCAGCCTGGCTTGGAGCAGAATTCTTCTAGTCATAGCCAACCCTGCTGCCAGATGGAGATGTGGAGGTTATGTAATCACAGTTTACAAACACACGTCCAACCCCCGCACGTATGTCTTGTTCCAGCTGGGTGGGCTACAGCCAGCCGGGGTTCGAGGGCCAACAGCACATCCTGGAGGAAGGAGAGTACCTGGACTGCAGCGAGTGGGGGGGCGCGGAGCAGCTGCTGTCAATCAGACCAATACTGGCTGTGAGTACGACGCCGCACTAACCCACCGCACACCAGCGTGGTTCAAATGACGGTTTGACCACCAAGATTGTACTTTATCAGTGACGGGGATGTAACAAAGTACATTTACTACTGAAGTACATTTATTTTCAGGTACTTTTTACTTTTACTCCACTACAATTTTACAATGCACTGCTTCACATAGTTTTTTTATATATATATATATATATTTTTTTTTTTTTAAGTAATCAGTAACAAGGGGGGAATTGATCCACTGATCCAATCAGAGTGGGCAGGTAACTGGGGGGTAATCCCATTAAGATGTTTTCAGTAGCACGTGTTTTCTTTTATTCTTGTATTAAACAAACAGTTCACATATCAACGATGTAATAGATCGTTGAATTAGGGGATAGGCTTCACTTGGCAAGTACTTTATATTTATTTTAAAAAGCAAGAAGTCACTTTTGCTCAAGTAGAAGAGTTAAGGGTGATACTTTTACTGAAGTAAAAACTATGTCTCTTTCTATCCCAGACAAAAGTGGCTACTGGAGGGTAAATAAAATAGACTGACACTTCTGGCCTTTGAGTCGTCCAGTATTTCATAAACCACACGATATTAGTTTAATACATTGGTTAAATTGATTTACTTGTCTTCTCTGAGAGCAGTGGTTCTCAGCCTGAGAGGTAATATGCACATATTAGAATTCAAATGACTCGTGGGAAGACAAACAAACAGGTTCTTTGACACGGTTGATAAGATACACGCTGATAAGAATTTTTCATTTGCTCAAAAGAAGGACATTAGTGAGAGGATAATGCTATTTCAAAGTAATGAGATCCAACTTCAGGCTTAGACTGTAAACTTCAAAGTCCTCCGAGAGGCAATTTGTTTTGCAGGACAGCAAACAGATAAACAGTTTAACAGACAATTAGAGTTAAGAATTAAAATGGTATTACTCCATATCAGTTTTTGAAGTTGTATTTCACTTCCTCTCGTCGACATCTTGCTCCACAAGGCCCTCGGATCTTGTTTTATAGAGTTATTGCAGTAACACAGGACACTGTCAAAAGATTTCAATAAGAATTTTGCTATCAACCTGAAAATATAACTGTTTTCCAAGGCAGTAGATATGCTGTTGGCCCTTTTTTAAAAATGCTATCAGAACATTGGTCCACACAAGAGTTTGTTATCTACAGTAAGACAAAGCTGCTCCGTCACCACCTTAATCTCCTCCCACCTTCATGTGGCGTGTTTGCCACTCTCCCAGTATTAATGGTTGATCAAAATTAAATTGGTTTGTATTCGGATACTGTGCTTGACTGTTTTTCTGCCTCCTAATGAGACGTGATGACGAATAGATTGAGAACCACTGCCCTGCAGGACGAGAGCGAAACGTCGGGTTGAACATTGAGGGAGTTGAGATCAAAAAGCAAATAATCGACAGTAAAATGCGGGTGAAAAGTTATTCTTAGTTTGAACTGAGGAAACCAGACATTTTATCATGTTTCATAACAGTCAGCTTGAGGAGTGTATTGACTTTTATTATAAATGTTTAATGTAGCTCAGTCTTCAGATTCTCATCAGATGATTTCTTTCCTCTTGCAGGATTTCTTGTCGCCCCACCTGAAAATGTTCAGCGACAGAGATTTCGGGAAGCTGGGAGTGAACATAGACCTCACGGTGCCCGTCATTAACATGGACGACACGGGCTACGGCGCGAAGACGCAGTCGATAGATGTCATCGGTGGCGTGTAAGTGACAAAGTGTTAAACCTTCACTGCAGCGTGAGCGTTACTGCCAAAGAGAGGGTTAGCATGGTTCACCGTGTCATTTAAGTCATTTGGATCAAATGAGTCTATTGGGATTCCTCGGCTGTGTTTCACCCAACGCCTCCAGTGACGGCTGAGAAACGACAACAGCCCAGCACATGCTGTAAGATTCACTCCTGTATGCGTCAGCCTGATAATTACCTGTCTTGCGGTTTATTGCCGGGTTTTTTTTGCAGCTCAGGTGCGTAGCAGTCAGGGCGCCACACCCGTGATGACATGTGGAGACAGAGCTCCTAGTTCACTAATGTTTAGTTTGCCACACCTCACTTCCTGCAAACGAAAGTAGGTTCTTGGAGCATCACACCCTTTTACAGTGGGAATTGATGTGATAACAATGCAGGATGTGGAGGAAGAGGAGGAGGAGGAGGAGGAGAGTTCCTAGATGCCGGAACATCATTTTAAAAGTAATCTTTTATGTTTGCAAGAGGAAAAGAACCAGAGCTCAGTCTGTGTTTCTTTTTCTGTTTCCTAAAGATGTCGTCAGCTGAAAAACAAACAGAAGTAAACAAAACCAGAAGCAAATCAGAATAATGAAAGGCACAACATGCAAGGCTGATCGCTGCTGCCCAAGGGAGAGACTCAACAAGAGGCTGAATAACATGGAGGGGAACATTTCGTCCAGTCGTTTCGGAGGCGGGACTCTTACACCCTTCGAGGGCTAGTCTTGCCGCGCTGCTAGCCTGTTATTAGATTACGCGGCCTCGCCCATGTTGTGCCGTCGTCCATCCAGGCGTCCCGTTGGCTCGTTTTAGCGAGGCTTTAGAAAAGAGGCTTGTTTTGTCGTCTCGCATGTTACGATACACACGGACCCACAAATGCAAACACTGGTCCCTTGTCGGTACGAGGAGCCAGAAATAACTGACACGGAGATATGACACATTTGACAGGATTGCACAAAGAATAACAGAACCGCGGAGTGCCTCACGTGGGAGGAGACTTTCCACTTGGACTCCGACCAAAAACTGTTGACAGTCTGTGCATGAAAAATGAAAAACTCTTTTGGGTCTTGTGTCTGTGTTTGTCTTCTAATTATGAGCAAATGAAAATGGAGAAACAAGAATGTTAGTGCAAATTGAAGGGTAATTATCCTCCTCTCCCTCCTCCTCCTCCTCCTCCTCCTCCTCCTCCTCTGTTTTCTCTCTCTCAGCTGGGTGGTGTTTGAAGAACCAGGCTTTTGTGGCGAGTCCTACATCCTGGAGAAAGGCCTGTATGGGAGCCCGGAGGACTGGGGAGGGCTGCAGCCCAGAGTTGCCTCAGCGATGCCTGTCATTCTGGTAAAAAAAACAAACACTGTGACTCAGAGAAAGTTATGAAATACAGTCACTTTGTCCTGTTGGAAACAAAGTTATATTAATCAGATTTAGTGCTTTCCATGATTAGTAATTGTGGACTTTTCCAGTATTGAAGCTGTATTCTCACTTCCCCAGATATGTAGCCATGTGGCCAGGCACAGTATTCATGCTAAATCAAAATCTCTATGGCAGCACAGGGCAAAGGCACAAAAAACACAGGAATAAATCAATGTGCTCAGGGTTAGAGAGGAAAATACTGGAGTCATGAGACTGGAACGTTATAAACATCTCGGATGATGAAGGTGAGTCATCATGGATGATGATGGCAAACAGACGTACGTGTGGTGCAGAGTCTTCTGCAGAGTTACAGCTTCACTGTGGAGGCTACTGACGAGCGTTTGCTTTTACACTTAACAAGCAAACTGCAATGATCATTGTTGGCCTTGTCCTTCCTACCAAGGTTTCCATGGGGCCTTAGAAAGTTGAATAATAATAACTTCCCTCGCTGCTTTAAAATTCATTTTTGTTTTGGCGGGATGCATCTTTTATAATGTCTCTGTGTGTTGTAGTTCTTTCTCAACAATACAGATATTTGGGCGCTATGATAAAACTACAAACAAGACCTTGGTTTGGTTTTGTCCTGATTTTGTTCATGGTTTATGTTTGTGGGTTTTTGGACTCTGATGTTTCTTCATATCTGTCGCACTTGTCATTGGTTTTCAATTTAATTCATTATGGTCTTAAAAAGTCTGAGCCTGCACATCAACCACTGCTCTGGTTACACACATAACATGGAAATAATAAAGCCATTTTTTACTTTTCGTGATCTTCTGTGGTTCAGTGGCTGTAAATGAGTCTCATCATCATTATCTTGTTCTTCTTCTTTTTTCCAGGATGATTTCGAGAACGCAGCCAAGTTTAAGGTAGGTGATATAAATACAACATAAAGAACCCATCTAATCCTGCTGAGATACTGTCTGTCTTATCCAGTGGAGTGTGAGAGACGCTCAGAGTGGATGACTCAGGCTCATTGTTCTCTGTGTGTGTGTGTGTGCGTGTGTGTGTGTGTGTGTGTGTGTGTGTGTGTGTGTGTGTGTGCGTGTGTGTGTGTGTGTGCGTGTGCGCGTGTGTGTGTGCGTGTGCGCGTGTGCGTGCGTGTGTGTGTGTGTGCGTGTGCGTGTGTGTGTACCCCAGGTGCAGCTTTACTCTGATCCCGCTTTTCAAGGCTCCGTCGTGGCTCTGGAGGACGGCGCTGCCTCCCTGCCAGACGGCTTCTCTGTGGCCTCCTGCAAGGTTGTGGCTGGCAAGTGAGTTGGATTTCAATTGTAGATATTCTTTGAAACACCCCCCCCTTTATTTGAATTTCCCCAGCGGTGATGCAGCAGCGGGGGATATAGTGTACATCTTCCATTTTTCATAATGAAGCATCCACGTTTATTCTCAGTGGGCTATTTGTCCTCAAGCATAAATAATATATAATACATACGCAGTAATTTAATGTGTACCTTGTAGGTAGTGACTCATTCTGTGTGTGTGTGTGTGTGTGTGTGTGTGTGTGTGTGTGTGTGTGTGTGTGTGTGTGTGTGTGTGTGTGTGTGTGTGTGTGTGTGTGTGTGTGTGTGTGTGTGTGTGTGTGTGTGTGTGTGTGTGTGTGTGTGTGTGTGTGTGTGTGTGTGTTTTCAGCTGGGTGGCGTTTGAGGCTGAGGCGTTCACAGGCCGGATGTATGTGTTAGAAATCGGGAGCTACCCAGACCTGAGGTCGATGGGCTGTGCTGACGGCAGCTCCTCCATCCTCTCGCTGCAGACTGTCGGCTTCGTAAGTAGTCGCAGTTTCCCTTGACTGACAAATAAAGTCAAATGTGAAGCCAGCCCATCTTTAGGTTGATCCCTGGTGGCTGGCTGCAGTACAGGTCATTGAACCGGCCTCCTCCACGTTATTGAATGGGTAAAGGCCACATCGAATAAAATGTTCTGACATTTAGTTTAAGATCAAGTTTTTCTGGTAAGTTTAGTTTCAGTTAGTTATTGATGCGATAGAAACTGGGTGAAAGGTCACATCACTTCTTTGCAAACTCCAAATGACGTCCAAAGCTCAGGATGTTGGCACCGGGGATATGCTCAGGATGAAGTGGAGTAGTGTCTTCCATCTTTATATACAGTTTGATGGTTTTAGGCTCTATGTCTGCTGCTCTTATAGTGATTATCTGTGTTTGCCACTTGTTTCCATCAATATAAAGATTAAAAAATAAGCAGCTTAAAGGTTTCAGTTTTGAATTTTACAGGCCAGATGTGCCACAATGTGTGCAGGAAGGATTTAAATAGATAAACAGGGCTCTAATTAAAGGATCCATAAATAGCATAACACTATTCATAGCTCTGCATAATGTGAAAGATAAACAACATTACACAGACAGTTTAAACAAACTTTTATAGAGTGAAAAAGAATGTTTTCATAACAGAAAACCACCTGTGTGTCACTGTTAGAAAAGGGGCGACGGTACTGAAGCCCACATTCATATGAGCTTGCTCCATTTCCACAGGGACCTCAGTTTCAACCCGTGTCACCTGAATAATGTTCTTTCTCCGTCTCCCTCCCTCGCGCTCGGCAGGAGTTCTCGCTGCCGTCCATCACTCTTTTCGAGCGCTGCGGTCTGCGGGGGAAGAGGTTGGTGCTGACCGACGGCTGCGTTAACCTTCAGCTGGCTGGAGGCTGCAGCCGGGTTCAGTCCGTGCTCGTGGAAGGAGGCATGTGAGTACAGCGCAACCGGCCGCGTTACATAGCAAGTCATAAAGAAACAACCCCAGACGTCACCAGGTTCGTGCACAACGGCCCCCTGTGTGTGTGTGTGAGACTGAATCTCCAGTGATGTGAGGGCATCGCATGAAACAGAATATCTTAGTTTTCCCACACATGTCACAGCAGCTGCAGCGTCTTTTAATCCCTTTCGAATTCAGACGTTAGCAGCTGCCAAGTCGACGTGTCAAACTTTTTTTTTATTCTCGCTGGCAGCCGGTTGCAGGGTTCCTTTGAATTAAAAAAAAAAACCACGCCTGTGTATGTTTACCACCATGGTAACAATAACTGTGTCAGATGTGGAAGCAGGTAGAACAAAGCAAAGTACCACAGGTCAAAGGTGAAGGATTTAGAGATAATAAAACAGGGAAAATCTGAGATGTCTGTTTAAATTAGCATCTTGGTGTTATGTTGAATTTGCTGTAGATATTTTTCACATGTGCAAAAGCAGCATTTAATCCACGTCTGTTAGAGAAACAGCTTCTTGAGGTTATTTGTTTGTCTCGTGAAGACGTGAAGCATTTCGGGCCCTGGCATGATGTTCCACAGATTCAGATTTACGGCAGTGCAGAGCTCAGGGTTTTTGCACATGTTATTGCCTACAGTATATTACAGTATGACAGGGCTGCCAGATGCAGCGCTGATGGAAACCTGCTGCTGATGTGTGAGATTCAGGCTGTAGGTGCGAGCGCCATGCTGAGGAAATAAAGGACTCGTAGTGAGCCAGAGCCGTCTGTGGAGTGGCACATTCCGGACGCAGGAGAGACGTGCAGTCAGCCAGAGGACACGGCGATGGAGTTAAAACGTGTCGCGGAGACATTGGATGGTTGTGGAGCTCAGCACCTTTCCAGAGATTGTTTAGATGCTGCGTGGAAGAAAGAACTCAAAAATCACAAGACTTCAAATTTAAGATTAGATTTGTTTCCGAAATGTTAATAACATTTATAATTAGTATATAATTGTTCTAGTTTCTAATTCAGGAAGTCTTTTGTTTTATTTTTTAGTGCAGGATACTTTGCAGAGGCCGTGATCTCATCACTAAACTAGCAGCATAATGTTACAGGGCATTTTTCTTCAAAACCTCTGGCCTAACTCTTAACTTTATACCCTCACAAGTTGTTAAAATATACCAAATCGCACATGCTCATAGATATCAGTCTCCTGAATGTGCCTGGTTTTTTTAAAATGTAGTTCCTCCTTTGTCCACTCTGCGCCCGTCCACTGACTTACACCCAATTACCTTGTGTTGTGTTTGCTTGAATATGTAAAACCTGACTGTGTTTTTCTGTCTTTGTTACCAGGTGGATTCTTTACGAGGGAATCAACTACCTGGGAGCTCAGATTCTACTGAAACCCGATGAGATTCACGACTGGCGGAAGCTCAGCAGCTGGAACAAAATCGGGTCCCTCCGCCCTCTGTTACAGGTGCGTCCCGTTCCACGAAGAGCATTGACAGCCCACTTACTGAATATAAATATATATATATATGTATTTATTCTCTGCAACATCTCCTTGTACATATTCACTAATGCAGTATACATCCTTGTGCAGTGACCCTGTGCCACTGCAATTAATTCAAGCACTTTTCTCTTCCCAGAATATTCCTTCTGTCTGTAGTGAAATGTGTAGATTTACATTTTCTCTGTATTTTCTATGATTTTATTTTCATTTAATTTAAATTGCCAATTTTTATTTTATTTCATACCTTCACATATTCTGTTGTTTACCTCGATTTTGCTGCTGGAACAGTTGAATCTTATCTTATCTTACAGTTAAGACTTTTTCAGCATATGATATAGACTTTTTTTGAAGTATTATTAAATATAATTGCAGGTAAGAGAGTTGTGAGAAACTTTGATGAGGGACATGTCCTTTATCCCGGTGAAAACTGACCTAATTCTTCTTTCATGTATTCCCCCCCGAGCAGAAGCAGGTGCACTTCCGTGTGAGGAACCGACAGTCGGGGCTCATGATGTCAGTGACGGGGGATTTAGACGAAGTTAAACTGCTGCGGATACAAGAGACGGAGGAGACGGGCGGGTTCGAGCAGATCTGGATCCATCAGAACGGACATCTCCACTGCAAGGTACAGCATCATCATCATCATCATCATCATCATCCTACTTATAACCAGGGTCAGAGCTCAGTGGAGTTTGTGCTGAGTAGTGTTCTGATGAGTGATGATGGAGCCGTGTGTGTGTTCACCTTCATGCATATTAACCCATCACAATCTAGTCTCCTAAAACATACATTCTAATTCATGCATGTCACAAGACTAATTTACTTTCTTTTACTTTTGCTGCAACATATTCTTAGGTGTGTATAGGTTTTTCCAAACGGTCTGACATATTGAAGGTAACCGCTCATGTATTTTAAAATTTAAAAAAATAGCTGTGAACATCTGCCTTTGTTGAAAGTGGAAAAAAACTAAATCACCCGCCCACTGCCAATCAGAGCTTGCTGTGATGACTGCAGAGCCATTTGAAGACTGTACCCTTTCAGTTACTGGGTGTGGATGGGTTTCCTGTTCCGTATGAAAAGGGCTTGGGACCAGCCCAGTTCTACTCTGTTCTTCTAAATGTCACCAGAGAAAATAACCAGCTGCTGTCCTTGTGTGTTTCCAGCTGCTGGAGGAGTGCTGCCTGGGTCCCAGCGGCAGCCTGACGATGGCAGGAAGCCGCGTGGGTCTCACCCCAGAGCCGGGCGACCACATCCACCTCTGGAGTATCACCCCCGAGGGCTTTATCCGCTACACCCCTTCCTCTAATCTGGTCCTGGAAGTCAAAGGTGAGCAGCTATAATCCACTTGTATTACTTCCTGCTGGGCGGGACGAGTTCAGCAAATGTCAGAAAGCATTCAGAATGCCAAGGAGGTATTTCATGCTTATATCAGCATCGGTAAATCTTTTCACGCAGCGCAGACAATTATCTAAGATACCATGTTAATTTCAACACAGAGGTTTTTACAGTGCGCCACAACATTAGTCTTTCACAGGATGCAACTTCTATCTATTGATTACCTATTTAAGTTCAAACAAACCCCATATTAGCAGAATTATCGTCTGAGGGATCAACTTGTGGGTATTTACATCCTGGGGGTCAACCTATATCACTGTCAATTAGTGACACCTAGTGGACTAAACAATGTTGTGGTTCACTGCATGTAGATTGTACACGTGTATGATTCCAGATGATTTTTAAAGTGAGATATGTGAGAAATTAAATATCTTTGACAGTACCATATAATCGGCCCCTATCTGAACAGAATAAGGATTTACAATGGCTCATGATGCGTGATAATAAATTAGTGTTGTTTATCTTTAACAACAAACAGGAAATTAAAAATATATTGTTTTTTTCACGTGTCTCTCTCAGGGGGCCACAACTACGACAAAAACCAAGTCATTCTGAACACCCTCGACGCAAATAAACCCCAACAAAGGTGGGATGTGGAGATTATCTGACAAACCTCCGAAGCTGCTCGACAGGATCTTAATATCATCCGAGGCACAGCCGCGTGACGGGTGCTGGAGGACGAGGTACGCTGGAGCAGAGCGGAGATCAGAGAGGATATGGATCTCTCCCTGAGAATGTACGGATACCCACTGAATATGCAAATAGAAGTCTGAACTCGTAATACTCCATATTTTACACTTCCGGTAATATATCCAAAGATTTGTATTTTATCTTTTCGTTGAATAAATCTGTTTGCCCTGATGTTAATTAACTTAAAACAGTGTTAACACGTCTTCCTGTATTTGTATTCGATGTTCCTCAGTATATTCCAGCTGCACGCACAGAAAGGAAACAAAAAACAATATCTCCTGAAATGTCTTTTATCGTTGTTTAATCAACACCATACACACACACACACACACGTCTTTAGTTAACAAAATAAAAGTATTTTTGTCAATAAATACATTGTACAGTAGAATGAGCTGGTACTTGGTGTACAACAGTGTGGAAGCTGATCAAGTTTAATTATCTGTTGTTCCCTCACAGGCTTTTCTGCTCAGAGTAATAACACGAGATGCATGATGGGGAAAAATAAGCGCTCATGGAGACAAATGTAAAATAATGTAAATAATTATTTGCCTTATTGTGCTGCTTCTCCTTGTACTGGACATAAAAGCATCTATTGACACATCTCCAGCTCTGTATGATATTTATGTATTATTCTCTAGCTCCTTGTTTGGTAGGATGCAGCAGACAAAGCTTTCAAACCCCTCGCTGACCTTACAGTCTGCAGTTGAGGTAAATATATATATATATAGGTTTCAGCATGACAGAAACACAGCATAACTCAAGCACCTTGTGAAAACTTCTCTTTAACAAGAACAACAGTCTTTGGCCTGCTCCCATTACGAGCTCCGATCACGCTCGTAGTGTGTCGCTCCACAGCAGCACCTCTGATTTGTTTGGACAGTACAATCTGATGCTGTCAAGCAAACGTCTTGTAAAGGTGAGAAGACTCACAGAGGCTTTATTCCCTTGGTGATCAGCTTCCCCTCTTTAGTTCTGCTGTGCTGTTCCCTGCGCTCCTCGCTCTGACTCGGCAGACTCGGTGCAGACATCCTGCACCAGCTCCTCGGACTGGCTGGTGTCATTTTCAGCCACCCTGACGACCGTCTTCCCTCTGGCGTGGCCCAGCTCCAGCTTCTGAAAAGCCTGGGGCACCTGGGAGAAAGGGAACTGGGCCTCCACGACTGGCAGGATCTGTGATGGGACGGCAGAAAGAAACAAAAGGAAGTCGGATGTTTAAAAAAAAAGGAAACAATCAAGAGATCAAATATATATCTTGGTTCTGGCTGTGGGTTTGTTTTAATGGGTTGGAGGGGAACAGGTATCACAATTTAACCAATTTCTAGTGGGACAAACAAAGACTGAATAAAGATGGATGACATGCCTCCACTTCCTCCCACTATCCAGGAAATAAGCTAAAACATCTTGGATAGTAATGCCGCCATCTTGTGTCGATGGCCTCATTTGGGGCCTGCGTGTACACGAGCAATCTGGGGATGGAGCTGCGGTATCATGGTTCGCTGATACACACGCTTGACCAATCATGAGAAGGTCTCAGCTGTCAATCATGCCACTTTACTCTGTTTTTATAGCAACCAATAACTAATTGAAACAAAACTTGCTGATAAGAACTACCCCAAAATGACAGAAACCATATGTATGTCAAATCAGAAACTGAAGTATATCTATCATATTATTTAATCGATTCAAACAAACAAGGACCCACAAGTTTCTAATGCTACATCATCTCTGCTTTGATAGGCGCTAATGTGAAAAGGTGAGGGAGGGGTTCAGAATGTGATGAGGCTGAACAATCCTGTGGTTGTCCCACAACACCAGCAGCCGGGCTTGTTATTCTGGTCAGCATCTCTTGTCGCTAACAATGAATGGGGAGCACGGTGGCGTCACACTGGGAACTATCCACACTTCTGGCTGAGAATGGGACGCGCGGCGGGAGCGTGCGAGTATTGGTTTTTGTGCGGGGGAGCTGTGTGTATGTGTGTGTGTGTGTGTGTCCACGGCTTCCTGCCACTGGTCCGAGTGAGCCGCTTGTAGTAAAGCCCCGGGACAAAAGGACAGAGGTTGCACACGCTTTGGCGAATGGCTGCTCAGCACTGTTTAAAAAATCCATTCACCGTCTCCTGGCGCCTGACTTGATTGCCCAGCTGCCAACAGTGCACGCCGCCCATCAACCAACCAGCACAGCGGGAATGTTCGCTCCTTAACAAAGCCTTGAATACAGGCATGTATGGAATCCATGGTATGTTCATATACATTGCTGTATGATCTCCATCCCTGCATCAGTCCCCCCCCCCCAAGGCTGTGACTGTTGTGCAAATGAGAGGATTTCCATCTTTCCATCTCCCCTCTCTTGTCAGGGTGAGTGGTTCTGAATGACAAGTATGTGGGAAGTGAGGCAGAACAGTACCTTCCCCGCATCCACCAGTTTCCTGACCTCGTCCAGGAAGGGCCCGTCCGGAGCATATAACCCCCACCGGTAGAAGACTCCACTTGATAGAATGTTCTAAAAAGAAAACACAGTAGAGGCAATAAGACGTCAAAGAACACACACAGTCACTATCTGGGTTATTCTTATTTGAGCACTAAGTTTTCATAGATGTCACAGGTTTTAATATAAAACAAGAAATATTGTGTTTAGTCAGAATTTACATTTGGAGATTTAGGAATCATTGCAATCATTTTTTAAGATATATATTTATAAGCTGAAATATCAGTATCCTAAATTTGAATAATAGTCAGCCAATATTTATATTACAAGTGTAAACTATAATTGATATGTGACATTATAAATTACTCTCTGGCATTGCTTTGTCACACTTTCTGGTAAAACTATCCCTGCCTCCCTGATCATTCACTACTGCCAAGAAATTAAACACTAGAGGGCTCAGTTGCACTGTGCTCTCCCATATGATAGAGACATGCTGCCCAGAGCCAGACACTGAGGGTGTGACTGCTGCGGATGAACTCCGCCAAACTGACCAGCTGCACGCTCCCGGGGACAAAGGGGCCGGAGGCTTGGCAAGAAACACTGGTATTTGACGGGGGGAGATGGGCCGCAATCTGCACAAACACCTGAAAACTGCCGGTTCAGCAGTAAACACATGCGGACACAAACACACACATACACGTGACATTTACACTAACGCTCACACACACAGTGTACACAACCCAGGTCCTGCTGCACGCACACACACACACACACACACACAGCGCCAGCCATGCTGTCATCAGTGCCTCCACTGCTCAGGACAACTTGACTCAGTTCCTGTAGCAGCTCCACCCTGTCCTCAGCTATTCACCCACTACCCTCATTACACATGTACTCCACTGACAGAGCAGCTGGTGAGAGAGGACACACACACACAAAACTCTGGTGCCGCTGCAAACGGTGGACTTATTACACCCTGTAGGTTTCTTTTCTACAGATCAAGTGTAAACCAACTCTACAAAAGAGAGAATATGAAGCCAAGTCAAATTATTACACAAGTTTGGAACAGGTGTGTGTATGTGTGTGTGTATCTATGTAAAGATATTGCACCCTATTACACAATTATGTCTTTTCATTGCCACTGACGGTTGAGTATTCCATTTCGGTTTGGGAGGACCCGAGCACCACACCCATGCTAAAGGCCTCACAAATAGTCCCAGGCTCAAAACAGGAATTCAAAATGAACGTCAGAGCGGAGGATTCTGAAAACTGTCTTCATGTTTACCTGTATGGCCTTGGTGCACAAGGTGATTCCAGCGTTAACTGTCCCGTCCAGCAGGCCCCTGGAGTCGGTGTTGCGGAGTAAAGGTGTTACCAGTGTTACGTACTTTGCCCCAGACCAGGGCTTCAGCAGGCCCATCGCCCACTGCTCCGTCTCTCCACCGATGTTGTCCAAAATCACATCAAACCTGAGCGTGCAAACACAGACAGTCAGACATCAGAGGAGTCACAGTGGACTAAGGCTTAAACTACTGAAGTATACGTACACACTTCATAACAGCGTTCATAAAGAATACTTTTATCATATCAGGTCACTACTCTTCTGTCAGAGCGCAGATTTCAAGGGTATGTTGGAAAAATATCATTGTTTTGTCTTCAAGCCAAAGCTGGGGGTTATTTTGAGGGCAGGGAGGGGGGGAGGGGGGGGGGGACTAGCATCCACTCAGGCCTTTAGCCCTGGTATCCATGGAAACTAAAAAAGAGATTCAGGGAAGCTGTTGACCACATTTGGTGTTTAAAAGGGGAGAAGCACATTCAGTTTCAGCTGTCTTGGATGATAGCTTTTCATTAGCACCTTAATTACCTCCACCAAGGACGTTATGTTTGTCACCCCTGTCCATTTGATTGTTTGTTTGTTGGTTGCTCTGTTTGTCTGCAGGATTATGCAAAAACTACAGAGCACATTTCCATGAAACATGATGGGAGGATGGGACGAGGGCCAAGGTTGAACCCATTACATTTTGGCAGAGATACAGACAAATGGGTGGCTCACAGATTTTATTTTTTTTTTTTTAATCACTAGCTGTAACATTGTGAGATTGGGTGGTTTTCTTTTTTACTTTTTAACAATTTCCCAAGAAAATAATTTGTGGATCTGGATTTTTAAAATCTGTCATATTTAGGCGACTAATATCTATGAGTGTTTGCAATTTGCGGCAGATCCAAATTAAAATCTGGATCTAGTAGATTTAAATGTGGCTTCATTGGCAGGTCAGCTCTAACCCATCATTTGTCGCATCATGATCTTAGCTATACAGCTTGATTGCATTTCATTGAACTGTTGGGCCTTGGCGGAGGCACAAGCTCTACTGAGGTTAGTAAAAATGTTTTACTCTACTCTGATCTCCATCTACACTTTTCACAGAAAGCCCACGTACTTCTCCATCATTTCTAGTTGTTCGGCAACATCTCCTGATGTGTAGTCCACCACCTCGTCAGCTCCCAGCCCTCGAACAAGGCCTTCTGCGTTCTGGGAGCAGGTGACTGTTACGTGGGCACCCCAGGCCTTCAATAACTGGCAACAACAGGGACAATGCACACAGAAAAAAAAAAGAGAGAGGCATTAAACTCATTCAGGGTTTTAAAAGAGTCACATTTACATGCAGGACACTTTGTCTTACTTGAATAGAGAAAGTTCCGACACCTCCCGATCCTCCAGTGATCAAAACTCTAGGAGAGTTAAATTACACATCAAGTGATATTTTTTTTTACAGTCCACAAGTTAAAGAAAAGATTTTAAAACTCTTTTGATGTCAATTAAAATGAAGCAGAGGAGCAATTTCACCACCGGAGAAAATGTGGTGAAAAAAAAAAGCAGCTTATCAAAGTAACGATCTGCACGACTGCACTGATTTCTCTTCAGGAAAAGAGCACATTAAGAAACTCCAGCGCCTTGAGAGAAACGACTCAAGCCTTTATGACAGTTTATAATATTTGTCAGGAACTTAGAATTCAGAACTAATGTTCTGTGCTTGGAGGAGTTCAGTACGAGGTTATCCAAGGTCAGGCTGATGCTTGCCTTTTATTTGAAGAGCTTTCTCTGCAGAGACCACCTCCACTGACCAGCGCGGACAGAGCGGTGCTGGCTACATAAGGGATTGATGCTGCCTCTGTGTGACTCACTAATTCCGGCTTACGGGAAACCTGCAAAAAAACAGCGACACAGACATTGTCAAAAGTTAGAAACAAACCAACATGTCAGCAGTCTTTTCAAATTCACAACCAAGTTCAGTCTAATCATCAGAGCTACAGTGAGGGCGACTAGCTAGTTGCTGCTGAATTAATGAAGTACAGGGAAAACACAGGGCAATTTGTGCGTCTCTGTAATTGCTGCCAAAGTGGCTCCTGCAACCAAACAAACTTAATCCTAATTACAGGGAGAGCTTTGTCAAAACTTTTCACTACATTCTCACAATTTACATAACAACATACTGACAGGGGACTCGATTCGAATGCCAGTCTTTCGTTAGATGACAAACAGTAAACAGTAAAAATGACAATATACAACAACTGTGCAGCTCACCTCATACTCTGTAGAGTCACAAACTCTGCCAGACTTCCTTGTTTCCATGGAGGAACAGCAGCCCACACCTGGAACACAAATATGACACTTAACATGCAGATCATGACTCCGTTTAACCACCTCCTCATAATGTCTGAATCTGGTTAATTGTCCATTAAGCGCTTAGTCGGGTGTTCCAGTCGGTTGAAAAATCATTTCCAGTGATGTCTTTTAAACTACTGGAAGATTACAGGGATACTATGTGCAGAAACAGGTGTTTTGTTCTATTATTTAAATCACATTAACTGAATTTGCATCATTGTATTTCTCTCTGCAGGAAGACAATAGGCAGGAGACAGTAGACGATGTCTTGTGAGTCTCACTCATGCGATAGCCAAGCAGAAAGAACTTGGGGAGGGAGTAACTGCTGTGAAACTATACACTTGTATAAACTCATCTATTTTATCTCAGTGTTTCACTGTGGTAACCACCTCTTTAACAGCTTTGGATGTGTTCAACTATTTCTAAATCCCTGCTCACGATATTAGGTCGACTTACATTTGCCACAATTTCTAAATTGAAGTCGATTTTTGTTGATATTGTCAAACAGGTGTTAGCTCAATATGCTCTTACTGAGATCATAGGGCTGCATAATATTCAGCAATAATAATAATCATTATGGTGATTACAGTTAAATTAATACCATGGGACCTTGGTTTTCCTGTGAAGAGTTTGAATATTGTCCCTGTGTTGGACCTCCCACAGCTCAAAGACATGCAGGTTGAGGTTTGGTTCATCGAAGACTCTAAATTGCCCATAGGTGTGAATGTGAGCATGAATGGATGTTTGTCGCTGTGTGTTTGCCCTGAGTTATGTTAGCATCCTGCCCAGTGTAGACAATGGATGGATGGGTGATTATTGGACTGTGTATCTCTATCACCCCCACTTATACTTAAAATATTGTATCGTATACGTCTTCACAGGCTGTGGCTGGACTTTCATCTCACTGCAGTGAACTTGTTCTTGACCCTTGACCTTTTATTATTCTAATGCTCTTGTTTTTTGAAACTAGATGCCTACATTTCCCCTCGGGATCAATAAAGTATGTATCTATCTGTTCTCTTCAAGCTCGTACCTCATCTCCTGGAGCAAAATGTGTCACCTCCGCTCCACAGTCCACCACCACACCAGACACATCCCGACCCAGGATCAGAGGGAACTCACTGTCCCCGTCCATCACAGACATCGGGTCCCTTCTTAACTTGAGCAATTTTGCTCCATAACCACCTGTGGAAGAGAAGAGGAAGTGATCAGGTGAGTTGATGTGTGACTGCTGCAAACCACTGATTGTCTAAGTTGTCCAGAGTCTGACACTCACCCCTCATGGCCAAATCAAGGGGGTTCAGACTGGCTGCGTGGACTTGGATCGTCAGCTCAGTGGGGGACGTGACGGTGGGTGCAGTGGCTTCCTCAGTGTACCTCAGAACCCCGTTGGAGCCATACTGGTCCAGGACCCAGGCTGACATGCAGCTCTGCCGTCTTGAAGGTGAACTGCAGACATGTCTCCTGCAGCACACGCCGGCTAATGTTCGGGTCGAGCCTGCTGCTGCTGCCGCTGCTGCTGCTGCTTTAGCTCGGGACAAACACCGGAGCCAGGTCGATGCCATAGCTCCGACAGCAGCCGTGTAACTCGTCCTGCAGCTGGATGTCTGTGGCTGCAAGGTCCACTTCACCTCTGGAGGAACACTTGTCGTTTAGCTGCAGGGCCGACTAGCTAGCTACCGAAGTCAGCTGCTCGGCTAACATTAGCATGCCCAGGTTGTCCCCGCCCTGAAAAGACGTAGAAATTAGCTCAGCGAGTAAAATGCACAAGCGACACACTCTCTGTTGACGTTAGGTGTGTTGACGAGTGTTTAAAATGATTGAAAGATGAAGTATCGTTACTAAAACGAGCGGATAACACGCCCCTCTCTAGCTAGGTGGCTACATAACAAGCTAATGTTACAACACACAGCGTTAGCCAATCGGATTTCTGTAGCTAAATATTCTGACCAATGGGGAAAGAGAATGGACCGGAGCCGTTACTTCCGTATTTACAATAACAATAATAATAAGTAATATTAATATAGGCTTTGCATTATTAACCATATACATATAATTGGTAAAGTCATATTCATAAAGCAAGGTTTTGTAATTCATCCCCATATCTAAGTTAATAATAATAATAATAATAATAATATTGATAATATTAATATTAATAGTAACTTTTATTTATAGAGCACTTTTCAAAATCTAAGTTACATATTGCTATAAGTTCTTTTAAATGATTTTTTGAGTAAATAAAAACTAATTGAATTAATATTCTGATGAAATCAGGAAAGGGTCTGTGATAAAAGTATGTTTGAACAAGGGACACAAACACTACTTAAAGTTGAATTTTCTTCTGTGACCCTGAATTAAAGTTAATTACCTGATTTAGTAGCGTCTATTGAAACCGACTGAACACCCCTCACGTCGCCCTCCACTTCCAAACACTTATATTCAGGTATCAGAAAGTGCAAAGCCAGTTTCTAATTTGTCCCTTCTGGGCCACTATAGAGGCCGACCCAATCTTGAGGTAGATATAAGGAGCTCATTCTGTTTTCCAAAACTAAATGATTCACATTCTAATTAAATAGTGAATATTATATAACATTTTTGACAATAGATCTGAATAAATCCTACTCACTGAACCTTTCGAGCTCAGATTCAAAAACCCATTATGCATCAATAATAGTCTATTAGCATAAAAATGCAAGTGTACATTATAACCCAATACGTTTGAGAGGTCTACTTAACGGTAAAATGACGTTTGGGTGCTCCATCAGCTGCAGTGTAATAAAGACTAATGCACAAATCAGCAAAGAAAACTGAAAGCTAATGGGCAGAAAACATTATATATTTATGCCTTAGAAATACATCGAGGGGTGATGGGGTTTGTTTTAATATTTACACGATTATTAGAGTTATAGCTTTGGCATTAGCTTCTCACAGGATGCCCACAACTTAGCATTGTGGTCGTTTAATACTTAAAACCACTTTAAGCTGGTTACCATGCAAATAACAGGGTTTAAAGCAAAACAGCTTCCCTGCTGCCGACCATTATAAATCATAGCTGCAAGAGCATCATGGCTAAAACATAAGAGGCGCATCAGTCACCTCATGTTATTGGAATTAAAGGCCGGTAAAGTGAATCACATCACACTTGCAAATGACATAATCTGCATGTAGGATTTATCCAGAGACCAAAGGGGGAGATAGAAAGAGAAGCGGGGGGCCATGTGGCTGCGTGTGATCATGATTCAGCACGAAACCAAGCAACTAACAGCGCCGTCATCACGATCACCGCTCCCAGGGGAAAGAGGACATGCTGGGAATTGGGTGCTTTGTCTGTGCTGGGTCATTACATTATACAGTGGGTCTGTCTAAAGAGAATACAGCTGGCTGCTGCTGAAAAAAAAATGTCTGTGTTACTCAGACTAGAGGGTGTCAGCACTTGGACAAAAATACAGCTATTAAAAATTTCTTGTTGACCAGCTCCCCACGGCGAGAGCAGGTCAGACTATGAGAGCAGCGTTTTGTCTGAAATTGATGTTTTTCAGAGGAGTCCTTCTCCCCCTGAAACACAGTGTAGAGGTTTTCTTGGCCTCTTTTCCGTCCTGGCAGCTGTGGCCCAAATCACATGTGTTTTGAGCTAATTTAATTTTGTCTCTAAGAAAGTACTGTCCAGAGAAAGACTCCCTCAAGTCACTTCTCCCTCCTGCACCAGGATTATATAAAATGCTTCATTTCTTTTCTATTTTTCTCACCTGTTGTTCTATGCTTGTGCTTTCTGATTTTATTATTTCACCAATCATCCCTCTGCTTTGATTTCTTACCAGAGTCAAACAAACACGATTAGCACTCAAATCTCCAGATGTTTGCGGCATCCTGGCTGAACCGTGAGCAGACAATGATCTTTGATTATCATGTGACAAAGCAGCTCCCTCTGAGTCTCTGCAGAGAGGAAGAAAAGAGGAGAGTGCATCACAACCACTCACTAGCTGGGCTCAGGTTATAGTTTTAGAATGAACGATTGGGCTCTCTCCTTGGTAACTGCCCCATTTTTTCTTGAACAGGTCAGAGACCGGAGCAGTGGTGACTGGTCGTCACGTAGAGCGAGTGCATTTAGAAATATATCATCCCTGCTGGTTTTACATGTGTTTGACTGCTGTCGGATTCATTTTATTTTCATTTTCTGTCAGCAGAAGAATATAATGTGTGTGCACAGTGAACAGCAGGTGTTAAACAACAGAAATGACAGAGACTCATTGTAACACTCTTCAGGACATTAATGAACATCCTAAACATTAATACACAACATGAATCTGAAGCATCCACTCACCAGGGTTTATTCTATACTTACACATAGATTCTAATTAGACAATTTATGCTGTATATGTACATATATTCAGTACACAATATATGAAATTCCATAGGTTTAACGACATTTACACCATTTATGTGTCATGAATACATATTTAGTTATTTTGGGCCTGATTAACTTGACCCCATGTCCTATGTTTTATTCCTAGGGTGTCTATACACACACACACACACAGACACACACACACACAGTGAGGTCAGTCCACAGGAAACACTTTGTTCTCTGCTGTTCATCTCACAGACAGCATCTTATCTACAGGCTTCCTCCACACTGCAAGTGCAGCAGTGGAAATATAATGAACCATATCATGAACTGTCTCTGTTTATCTTGGAGATTAACTATACTCCCCATGCTGACATCACACACACACACACACACACACACACAAAAGTGACAGCAGTACGTGCTTCCTGTCCGTTTGTGTTTATCCACCTCCTCACCACTTTTGTTTTTTCAGTTTGTTCATCTCTCGCTGTTCATTGGCCATACGGCAAAAATAAATACACTGTAACTGGAAGGTGCTCCAAATCCAATATTTACACAGAAACAGGTTGTTTAAGTGTGTGCGGCATCCTATTGTTTGACAGTGTTGATCTGGTCTTTCTAATGACAATCACTCTTTGGCACAACTTAAGTTATCTTAAGACATGAACTTGTTTTTTTTTCTTGTCAAGACCATGTCGTTTTCAAATTTGCTTAACTCTAAACCACAGCCTCTGCCCTACTCTTAACAAACAGGATTCTTAATTCGATCCCTAAATCTAAAGACAACAGGCTCAATGCTTAAAAAGCTGTTTGAGAATGTCAGGGCCGTGCAGATGATTGTCGTTATTCTCCACAACACAACACAAACATTTAGTACATATATTTGTAATAACCTCCTTAATAACCAAGGTCTGCTTCGAAACTCCTCGGTAAACTGTCTGATTGATCTGCAACCGATTAATCGTGTTTCTGTATTTGTTCCAACAAACCTAACAAAATGTAACATGTCCAATCGATTTATAAAAATGCCAGTAATGGCACCTTGGCAGCGTTTACACTGTTCTCCCCGGCATCAATCAGGCCCATTTTTAAAGACATTACATCACTCAGGCGACAGCAGCGTCTGTTCATTCACAAATATCAAGAAATTATTTATTTACAAAAGGCTGATTCTTTATAAACCTCACCCAAAGAATGCTAATTTCAGGCTTAAGTAGCCCAATTGTTTGTTGTCGTTAGGAAAAAACACTTTTGTTGTCTGATCTGCAACACTCATGTGAGGGCGTGGTTTGTGTGTTTATTTCTTTATTTGTTTTGGGCCCAATTAGCTTTGCACTAAACACTGCAAATGTAAACATATAAGACATGTGTGTGTGTATATATATATATATATATATATATACGGCTGGCTGGCTGCATATACTGCAGCCAGCCACCAGATGGCGATTGAGATGATTTGGCTTCACTTTCCAGCAGCTTCATGAACCAAGAAGTTGAGATTTAAATGAGATGAAGAATCTGAAACAGTTTCTTCTAAGTTTTATGAACTCACACGCACACAGTAAATGCAAATCACTGTGCGCTGTAAAACTGTCGATTGTGTTTAATTATAGAGTCTGAAACTGCTCCTGCTTACACCACCGTGCCTTCACCTTAATACGCTCCCAACTGCGGAGAACAAGCCCGACACATTTATTCAGTGTAGTTCACAAATGAATTAATTATCCCTCCGGTTCTACTTTACACCCACAGAGATCAAATATAATCCTCTGGGCTCCTTCTCCGGAGAACATCGCATTTACACAAACACAACTAAACTTTCTCCCCGGTCCACAGCACCTAATTGGGCAGCCGTCTGAAAATGAGCCGCATTCATTATACAAATGTCAGAGCCTTCTGGTGGAGTGTGGGAAGAGGAGACGGCTGGGAGGAGGTGTGGTGGAGGGGCGGTGGGTCCAAAGCTGACAGGCTGCTAATGAGATATCATCAAGGAAAAGAAAGCCTCCTCAGCCCATGTAAGAGGCAACATTTGTAATATGGTCGTCGGGTGTGTGATATAATGAGGCACTGGAATTAAACAGCGTTATCTTGCATGTTTTTACCATTTCCATCTCATTCGTCACACGTCTTCACCAGGTTTTCATATTCATCAGCCTCAAGCTGGTATTTACAGAAGAAAACTCCCCACAAACAAACAGCCGCCGATGTTTCAATATTTTTCTTTCCCTGTGTCTGTTCTGTTTGCTTTTCAAGTTCTCTCATCACGTGCTGTTTACCAGGCAGCAGTGATGTGCAGTTGTAAACAGAAAGTGAGGCCTTATCTCAAAGATCCATTTTCTGGTCAAATATTGTGACACTACTTGTCTTACTTGAGAGAGAATATATAATATATACGTGTGACTCAATAGGTAGATGTAAACGGATTTGAAAACATTTGGTAAAAGTCATAAATAAAACTGTATCTTTGCCCATTATACAGAGCTATTTTGAAGTGCTATTTCTATCTTATATGCTAGACTAAGCTAGATGGCTCCAGTTTTGTATTTTTAACACACAAGCATGAACACATGGATTAAATTATATCTAACTCTCTTCCAAAAAAGCATGTGCATCCTCAAAAAGCCAAAATGTTGCTTTCAAATCCATCCTTTCAAAGCTGTGTCATTATTTCAAATGTAAAAAATAAAATGCATGACGTAAACATCCCTTGGTTGAATGTTAAAGGTCTTGTTGAACTCTCCTTTGGGATCTTAATAAACCTCAAACCTGAGAGATAATTTCTAAATTGGAACTCTTTGACTGACAAATGTCTAAAAAGAACCTTGATTATCTAGAGGTAACAATATGTAGAACATTTTAATCATCACTTCATCCTTAAGCAGCAGTTCTGTTTGACGCAGTTTCCACTTGTCCGCTGCTTTGGACACTCCGGTTGAAGGATGGATTCTCTTTGCTTCCTGTTCGAGGGATGTGACTCACAGTTCACTCCAGATATCGTGTGGCACTGAGCGAATAATGAAGTTAAAGATGAACAGTGTCGCTGCCTCTTCTACTGAGCTGAATCTGAGCTGGAGGCAATTTAACATGACATAACACAGTCTAAGGTGAGACACAAAAAAGTCATCCATTGGTGTGACTTCCGATAAAGTTTTGGTGGACAAGACATTTTTAAGTGGCTTCATATTTTGTATCTGACATTTTGTCTCTTTGACAGAAATAAAAAGTTGGAAACTTTATTTCCTTGGTGGCTGAGGAGGTGGTGCAGGTTGTCCTCTAACCAGTGAATGAATGGGTGAATATGATCTATTCTAAAGTAATTTGATAGGTCAATAAGAATAGAAAAGCACTTTATAAAAACAGTCCATTCCATTTTTTAAAATACTAAATATCTGCAGGAAATACATGGATTTGGTTTTCAAATATCTGAAGAGGTCAAACTCTACTTCAAACCGACTAAACCAGTATCTGAAGGGATTTCTTTCCTCTACACACAGTTGTCTTTTATTGTTTAGGATTACTGAACAGTAAAGTGTCTGATTTTCACTGAATGAAGTCCCTTTGCAAGAGGCTGTGTTTGAATTGCCTGTGCTCAGCCTTCAGGTTGTCAGATGTTTCTGACAGGCGAGTGCACCTTAAAGAAAAAAGCATTGGGCCTCATTCACCAACCAAGAAGACATTTCTTCTTAAAGCCCATTAAGCAGTTTTTACAAAGATTCACTGACATTCACCAATGATTTGTTCTTATGTAAGAACAGACTCTTGACAACCGAAATGCTTGTTTAATATAATCAGTTTTTTTACTTTGAATTTTACAGTTATAATAATATTGAAATTACCATCATATTTTATTATTTTTAAGTTCAAGTACATATTATTCTTTTTTTAAACGCATGATTTTCGTTCAATCACTCCTGGCTTCTTAGATGTTCTTTTCAGTTTCTGTGTGTGCACGCAGCGCTGCATTCTCATGCCCTTATATGGGCATTGGCCAGGGCGTTTACCTGGATGCTAATTGGGAAAAACTGGCACGTGCTCTCAACTTACGAACACGTGGCATTTATCAATATAAGAACGCAGTTTAAGAACGCGTCATGAATCTGATAACTTCTTAGGAAACTTCTCAAGAACAAATTTAAGAAGTTTCTTAAGAAGATATTGGTGAATGAGGCCCCCCCCCCCTGTTGATTCTCTGCTGCCTCGTAGACCAGATGGTGAAGAGACACACAGACCCCCCTCTCTCATGCATCCATGTATTCAACAGTCCTTGTGTTTGGGGATTTATTCGTGTACATTGCAGGTTTCTGGCTTCTCATGTAGCCAGAAACCTGCAAACCTGCAATTGACGCACAGTGAGTGGAGGTTATTCTCAGCAAACAGGTGCCATCATGTGGCATCGGGTGTCCTTCCAGAAGGTTGGACAGAGGGAGCAGGAATGGATGGTTTGTCCCAGATATGCAGTTAGTTAGATGAGAGCCGCTCTCCGAGGCCTCCGACAGTGCTAATGAAATCAGGTTAGTTCTGCGGGCTCTTGCTGCTGTTAAACAAAGAGACAAGGTTTTATTTGGCAGCAGAGCAAATATTAATTTAGGTTATTTGCCTGCCAAGTCAGATAAAGGTCTGCATGTCTGATGTCAAGGAAGCGTGTGTCCAAGCTAAAGAGGAAAAAGCCATAAATATTCTTTATCAGGGTCTGACTCAGGTTGGAAAGTTTTAAAGGACCAGTGAAGGGATCTATCAAAAGAATATTGTAGATATTGTTCATAATTATGTTTTGACTGCAGTACAGTCACCTGAATATAATGTTCCCTCTGCTTTTCTTCCACAGAGACGACCGAAGACTGTAAATAAAGATGGATGGACAGTGCATCTCCGCTTCCTCCCACTGTCCAGAAATGAATCCCCAAAACTCCTCCATACAAACACTGCCATCCTAAGCATTTGGAGCCAGAGTCTGCGCAGTAGCGATCGGGGGATGGAGCTATGGTTTGAGGTCTCGCCGGTACTCGTGCTCGACCAATCGCAGGTCAGTCTCAGCTGTCAATCACTCAGAAGAGTGACAGAGCTGTCAGTCAAACAATTGGTCCACGCCCACACAGTCCTGAGAGGAGGTCTAACCAGAAATACATGTGCAGAGGCTCTGGGGCAGGTTTTCCCATGAAGCATCTGTGCCAAACGTTGCTGCCATTGTTTGGGTTTCCATGGCGACCACAGACACTGGGCATGAATCAGGACACTGATGAGCTCCACGTGATTAGTGAGAAAGACAGAAACACAAACGGCTCAAGAGACGTCTGCCTCCGTCTATGCTAATGGCTAATGGATCCACTTTAGCTGTGTGTTGATACAGCAACGGGGGGGGGGCGTCGTCCCGTCGAACGAGCAGCGAGACTCCTGTAACGGCAGAATAAGTACGGCAGAGCAGACCATCTGGCAGGAAAGGACCTTTCAGCTGATTTTGGCTTTTGTTCACCATTTCCCTTTTCCTTCCTCTGTTTCACGTCATACTGTTGCTAAAATGTCCCTGTGGCCTTTTTTAAAATCCATTTACAGTTGATTAAATTTTGCAGATAGTGGCGAAGACACTGTGCACAGACGTACTTTTTGGAAAGTATTGAAATGATATGTACTCAGTGTTTTCCTGTATTTTTTTTTGGGGGGGGGGGCTATTATCATAAAAAACTGAATGAATGGGTCAACATAAAAAAAGAAGTGCTGCAGATTTGAGATTTGTTGTAATCTGCACGTTAAAAACCAATCATTTCACTGTGCTTTTGTGTTGTTTTGATACAGTTCTACTGGAACTGGTTCGTCTCCCTCTGCTGGAGTTGTCTTTGACAGCTCGATCAATAAAAGTTAAATTGGAGAGCTGTGTGAGATGAGGGGAAGGAAGCAGCAGTCTGTGCTCCGCCTGGTCCAACTCTGGACGATTAGTCCGTCCAGGGGCCTTGTGCTGCTGCTTTATACGCCTATAAAATCAACACTAAAAGATCCAGAGACTCATTTATGCTTCGGCATGAGCTCTGTGTCCTGTAGTGATGAGAGCTGCTGCTGCTATTAAATCCTCGAATGGTCCAACTACTAATGTGCTGCTGATTTGTTGGATGTCTTTATTATAGTGTAATTTATTGAAGGGGTTTGCTACTTTTTGTGTGTTTTGCCAGTTGAAAATGAGAAAATGTTAATGATTAAACATGTCGACCCGTCAGTGAGAAAATATGATTTATTTAATTATTGCTTAGTCACATCTTTGGTAAGATCTCCTCCTTGGTTCCTTCTTGTTGTTTCATTCCTGCTCTAATGGATTTTGAAAGTAAGTCACATTGTGGTGCAGGTGAATAAACTCACATGGGCAGCAGGTTTACAGTGAGAGTTTATATCAGCCATAACCTTTATGCTGCTGACACAGGAGGCTGTAACTGGAAGAGTTATTACGCCCCTTAAATGTTTTTATGAGTGATAAATTGGTTATTTATAGTCCGTGAGAATAACTTTTTCAGCAGGTGTTTATCCACCGGGAGGACACTTGTATCTTTAATTCTAGAAAACACTTTTAATAGAGAATTTATCCTATGGAAAAAAACATCAATCGCAATTGTTAACACCTTATTAACACATATAACTGCAGACTTGAAGCTTATTGATAATTCTAAGCCCTTTCGATGCTGGAACACTCTTATGAAGCTTCTGCATTCATTCTCTACGTGTGTATTTACTTATATAGTTTAGTGTGTAAGGATATTAAAAGAAAATATGTTTCCAGAAAGAGTTTTGTTAAATATCTTTTATACGATAGTTGTTTGTCAGCAGCTCGACTGATTTGTGTTTTTGATAGTGTTAGTGTGTTGTTGTCAGAGAGTTTTTTGACCTTTTCACTGTTTTCTCTGGGAATAGTTCATGTATCTTGGTGACTAAAAAACAAGCAACATTTAAGGAACTAATATCCATGAGTGTGTGAAATTTGGTGCAGCTGGATTGAATCTAAGGGGACTGCTGGTCCTTGTCGGAGGTACGTGTGTTTTGTGTGAACCTCAGGTAGATGCTTGACATCAGCAAATATGGATCCTTATAAAATCCAAAATTATGCTTGTACAGCTTGTAAATTATCTGTGAAACACACAAAACAAAGATGGCATATAGACTATTGACAAACCCATCAATGACGACCTATATAATGCTCTTCTATTGACAGATTATCTCAGTCAGTATAGCTGAGGAGTGAACAGGACTCACTCAACATGCACTCATCTAGCCACTGCCTGTCGTCTTTGTTCTCTCTACTGAGCAAACTACAGGTTCTTTGTTGTTCTTTGGAAACCGACGTGTTGATCAGTGTCACCGCTTGTGAGCAGCTTCTGTTGCCGTTTGGACCCTCGATGGAGTCTGAGGCCTGTTTCTCCCCGAGACCTCGAACCTCTGTTAATCAGCCTGTTTCCAGTGAGTTTCGTGCACCAGGCAACAAGCAGTGGGACTCTACAGGTGTGACACTGAGCCGCACATGTGAGTGAGGTGTGAAATGGATTATTCATGAGCCCAAAACAAACTCCTGATGAGCCTGGAAGATAATGTCTCTCGAACAGCTGAAGTGTAGCTGTAAAAAAAGCTGAGCGGATAAGTGCAGGGGACAATTTGATTTCAGATTTAGATATCTTTAAAACATACAGATAAATTCTCTTAAACGCTTCTTCGTTGTCTCAATATCAACATGTAGTAATCCCTGAAACTTGAGATGAGTCAGAAGGGCTTAGCCTGTAGTGACACTTGACTACTGTATCAGTTATTACAAAAACAAACTATAACAAAATATATACGTTTTTACTTGAATTCCACAGAGCGATGGAGACAACACAACAAAGTAATTAGGACCATGTGATCGCAACACTTGTTTTTACACAACAAAGAGAAGAGAAGGGTGAGGAGGTGTGTGTGTGTGTGTGTGTATGAGAGACCTGCAACACTGGCGGCCATCTGAATAATTTATCGAACCAATCAATGATTAAAGGTCTGTTGGGTGTCACACCTCACATCAGAGGAGAGGTGAGTGTACATCGTGCAGCTTTATGGAGACAGTATGATCAGGTAAATTTCCAGGTAAGATATAGCAGAGGAGAGAGGAAGTAAAACTCACTGTTGATCACAGAATATGGGGTGGAAAATATGCGATTATTTATTTAACACTGTTTTCAGACAGGCACTGAAGTCCGGGTATTTTCCCGAAATTTTCCGGAGGGGCTATATGTGATCTCCCCAGGCTCCGCCCCTCACCTGAATGTTCCTGTTGTCGTGAACAGGCCTGACCCGGATGATCTCCTGCTGCGTTCTTCATAACTGAATTTCTCTTGACATTTCCCAACCATTCCACTTTGAAAAACGCCTTTATTGACTTTGTGGCCAGTTTCTGTAATACTTAGTAATATCACTTGCACAATTATCGTAATAGAGTTTGTCTAATGGGGGGGTTTTCTTCAGGGAAAACTAATATGATACAGGGGAAGTGATGTGACTTATTCAGAATAGTCAGGTGGGGCTGGAGTGAACTCAGTGGCTGAACAGACAAAGACAAGCTCAACAGAATTTTGTCAAGTGGAAAAAAGAAATCCACCAACTCTGAGTGCTGCTTCATGGGACTGTTTCAGCAACTGGTGTTCAAAGCTGAAGAACCAAGAATTTGCAAGATGAACGCTATGAAATCAAGGTCTCCCTTGAAATGGTACCATCAGAAACGAAAAGCATTAGGAGTCATGTTTTGCTTCACGCTTTAGCTCGGAGACACAATTGGAGGGAAGGAAGGAGCAGCGATAAGAGGAAAACTACAGACACTTGAAACCAATCAACACAGACATGACTCAGCCAAGTACCCGACTGAGACGAGATGTCGGGAAAACACAAGGTTTGTTGAGCCTCTTTTCTGCGAATCAATAAAACACATCAAGTTATTAATTCACCGATTAGTCCAAATGTGACCTCAGCAGAACATTAGAAGTCAGTAGAAGAAGAAAAAACCTTTGTCATTTCCTGTACTGTGTAAACATCGTCTGTTGTTTAACAGATGACATTTTATTACAGGGAAATAATAAAATCTGCATCATAAAAACTGTCCTATCACTTGATTTGGATACATACTATGTTTGCTAGATTGCAATAGATTGATAATAAGTTTGCAGATAACAATCTTCAATTCAAAGGATGGACTGAATACAATGAGCTACTATGATGTAATCCAACAAATACAGTTGTATTTACCTTTTGTTGAGACTGATGTGTTGCAGCTGTCGTCTTATCTTTGACTTCCCCTCATTTACCCTCATGAAATGTGGAAACCAATAAAATACAAGTACAATAACACCACAATGGCTCCAGACACTTCAATAGAGGCCAGTCAACAATTCTCTGACACCGTTTTAAATTGCTAAGGGACATATTGTACAGGGGCCCATGTCGAATAAGAAAATTTGAATTGTAGTTTAGGTTTCTGACGTTGATGAGATCTCTCTCAGGAATGGCCGCTGCTCCAGATTCCTCAGGTTGATGCAGGAAAGACTGCTTTTAGAATCATTGCTCTACATACTGTACAGCACCTGGAATGAATGCAACCTGAGGCGCTGTCATGTACGTACCGTGGGACAATTTGTACGTCCATTGAAAAGCTTGATTGTCTTCTCTAATGTGGAAGGATTAACGGTGGGATATAGATTTGATTAATTCGATTTAACTGTGGAAAGTTTTCGGTGGTGCACTTTGGCTGTTGATCCTCCTTTAGTTTTTTTTTTGTAAGAGCCCACATCTGCAGACCAGACTGGTGGAGGACAGTAAATGGATGCATCCGGAAAAAGGGGAATGCTAAAAGGGAGGGGGGGTGGTGGTGGTGGTGGTGGGGAGATGGGGTTGTGTGGAGAGAGGTTAATAGTGCAGAGAGGATTGAGAGACAATAGGCCGGGCTAATGAGTCATGAGGCAGGGTTTGCTGGTGCTGAGGCATTTCCCAGTTGCACGCTACTCAGCCTGCTGTACCAACACTCACTCATCTTTGGTTTGATTTCTTTGCCTTTGCTGAATGCTCTTTATCAACTGTTACTCATCTGCTTGTTAGAGATATAGTAGCAACTGCGAGAAAGGACAGAAAAAGTGAAAATTAGGTTGTGGATTGCAAGATCCTTGTTGCAATATTCAACATATTCCATTGAGTGGATTGCACATCCCTCAAAATTAATTGTTGGGAAAAAGAAAATAGCTTAATTTTGCCATTTTCATGCGATACATTATTATCACTACACAAAAAGGTGCTGTTGTCACCCCATAGTTGATATTCCAGACAAACTCTTCCTCCATTAAGTACAGAACAACGATGTTTCATTGTAAATCCATATTAAATTGATCTGATATTAGTGTGTGTCTATTTTTCCACGCTCTGCAGCTGTTGGAGAGTTAAGCGTTGGGACATAAACGGGGACGAGACCGTGTCGTGTAACAGCCAAAGGCCAAACTTGTTTAAATACCTAATCAAACATGAAGCCGAGATCCCTCTGGACTCTTTAAACTCATCTGTGCTCGTCCAGTAACTGGGAGATATACATATGTAAATAATGTAGCAATAATCAAACATGTGACTGAAGGAAGAGGTTTCTTCACGTTGTTTGCTGTTCTCTGAAATGAGTGAGGTGTTATACACAGTCTTGTTTGGACTTCACTAGAATACCACAGCGGCTCACACTGTTTTACAACCCGTCGGCCGGTGCTGCTCTGGCACTAATCCAGAGGAGATCAGTGGGGGCATCAGGGAATGCTGAGTCCATCTCTGGCCTGTAGCTCGGCAGCTGCCTGTCTAGACTGCCTGGCAGCTCTGTGACGGTGAATACAACATCGCCGCCACGCCCTTTAAATCAATATTGGTTTGGCTTTGTGCATTGAAATCCATGCAAATTTGGGAGATTAGGAAAATTAAGACAAACATTAGGTAACTGAATGTGTTATGCAACAGTTTGGCAAAAGAAAAAAGGAGAAACAATTACAGCCGTAATTTTTCATCATTTATTGTACATTGTCATTTCTTCCATTATTTTGTACCCAAACTGATAAACAGTACAACGTTTCCATTTATACAAAATATAAACTATAAGGGGGGGGGGAATATAAATCAAACATCAACCCTTCCCATAAAGTTACACATACAGTCATTTCCTGGGTCTAACCCATGGATGAAGGGGGGAAGTAAGGGGGGTGTCAATCAAACCCTCATTGTAAAAGACCACAACTCTTTAAAAATCACAAGGCAAAACTGACACAAAAGTCCTGTGGAAACTGAATCGCTCCGTACATCTGTGTGACATTTCTAATAAAAAGGCCGAAGAGCCAAATTAGGAAAGAAAAATAAGGACCAACTAAAAAAAAAAAAAAAAAAATCTCCCTCAACCAAATTTTCACTTTTACTGACAAAAACCATTCTTATTCATATTGATTGCCTGGTGGATTTCAAGCCACAAAACAGGAAAAGAAAAGAAAAAACCCTATGTACACTCAAGTGGTCCGCATTTCAATCAAGATGGTGACATGCCAACCGCAGCCCTGAGCATCTCCATAAAGTGATGGCGTGACTATGGGAAACGCGTAAAAGCCGAAAGGGGAAGCTGTGTGCACCGCCATTCCTTTTGATTCCTTGCAAGGGGGCTGAATGTGTGAGTGTGGGGGGGGTTGTCGTTTGTTAAAGAATCTCCAGATGAAAGTTAAACCCCCTTTATTTAAAAGAAATGTCTTGGATTTTTACATGTTTAATTATTATTTAAGGAGGACGAAGGAGGTCACGTAGTCCATCCATGTCAGTCTTGTGGTCTCTGTGGTGAGATGACGGGATGGGAGGTGTTGGGCAGGAGAGCCGAGGCCGAGAGAAAAACGGGGCTAGGGTGTGGTGGTGGTGGTGGTGGTGGTGCGTTGGGGGTCTTGCGCTTCACCAGTAGTGCTGCAGGAGGGAGGCTGCCATGATGAAGGGGGCCACGATGGAGAAGGGGCCTGCGTGCAGCGAGACGCCTGCTCCGGTTGCGGTGGTGGCATTGGCCGAACTGCTGAGGGTGCCTGGGGCCATGGTGGTGGCGTTGGAGGTGGAGGTGGAGGTGGAGGTGGAGTTACCCGCCATTGCGGTTGTGCTGTTCTGGGAGACCACCTGTTGGAGGAGGAAGAAAAGGAGGATAGGTGGACGTGTGGAGACATATTCTGCACCAATACTGATCAAGTTCCAACAAGGCATTAAAGTTAATGAAGCATAATGAGACGAAAAGGTCTAAAGACTGTGATCGGAAAAACACAAGATGCCAATCAGGGCTGAACAGGTTTTAGATCATTAGCACATTGATGTCCATTCATCAGGCCAATGTTGAACGAATGTTGAATGTTAGGATGACTGGTCGGTCAGTAAAACAGATAAGAGAGACCTATGTGTCTCCGCTTGCGTGTCAGGTTTCGTTTGGCACACGCCACCGCAGAGAAACTTTAGATTCTCCCTCCACCTTCGCTCAGGTGGACAATACACTGGACCTGAATCATTCATTCACCGGAGTGTGAGCTATAACCAAGAGGTACAAAATAACAGGTGGGGGAGGGGGGGATATAAATATATACAGAATGCTGTGACTGAGGGGGATGTAATGCAATTAACGCAAAAAAACACATCAATCAAGATTCAAGATAGAAATTTCTCCAGAGAGTGTCTGATGTAATCCAGACCATCGCACAGAATATAATCCCAGTCTGGGACCTATCAATAAAGTCAAATAATATATAATCCTTTTATGCTCTTACAAAGAAATATCTCACCAGTTAAATTAATTTTGTCTACAAGATGGAAGGAAGAGAAAAGTGCTCTTACCTGTGTTGTTAAACAAATGGCGAACAAAATCACTCCGAGCTGAAAGGTCGTCATTCTGGACATTTTTAACAAATATGTTCTTCTTCTTCTTCTCTTTCGTCTTCTTCTAGCTGTAGTTCTGTGTCCAGAGGAGGCTGCTGCCCACAGACGCTGCTTCTCTCTAATGTGCACGCAGCATCACACGCAGCTTTTTATACTCGGGGCTGCAGCGCTGTGACGTGGAGGAGGAGACACTGTGCGCGTTTGCATCCACAGCAGGGGGGCAAGTCATCGTGGACCCTGGTTTCAACTCGTCTCCACTGTGGGAACCATCGACTCGCTTCGGGATTTCATTGCATGAAGAAAAAAAAGAATATTGTTAAAACATCAGCTGGGAGTCACGTGACTGATGTGAGCTTTACACTTTATCACCATATGTTCAGGTGGAGGTCAGTGACGTCACCCCTCATTAAGAAAGGTACACCTGTAGTCACCTCATTGGTCGAAATGTACCTGCACCCTACTTCCACCATTACGTTGCCATGGTGATCATGGTTCTGCTCTGATGCATTATGATTATTATTGTTATTATTATTATTATTACCAATTTGTTTGTGGACAACAATCTATCACTCACCATCACAGGGACTAGCGGTGACAAACGGTCTCTGCTGGACACAGGCTTCATGTGTTTGGCATCATCGACATCTAGTGGCCAAATTTAAAAGGTAATAAAATGAGAAAAAGTTACGTATTTGTTTTTTATTGGACATTCAGAGTCTCTAAGAAATGATTAGCTTATAATTGCTGCTGTTCAAAGTATATACTTGAATATAGTATATTAAATAGACAATTGACAATTATTCTGGGTGACTTTAGGATATTTAGTTTCATATCTATTTGTTAAAACTTGTAATAATCCACTTTTACATAAATACACGAACACATTGCAACAACACAAGATGAAAAGGTGAAAAGGGGAATACACTGCAGCAACGTATGATTCAAATTGAATGACTTTTTTATATTTTGATTGTATGTTGTGATGTTGTTTTTGTATTATATATTTAAATTGAATGGGTTAAAATACAATTTACTGGCTGCTTTACATTGGTTTATCAATGTTGGTTTAAATAATGATTTTGAAACTTGTCTCACACCCTTTAACCCAACTTTGAGAGCTGTTGGGTTTCTCTATAAATATTAAGGTCTTGACCTTATTATGTTATTATGCCTTTTTTGCCATGGATTTTTTCTGAAGCACTAAGTAAACTTGTTTAGATAAGTGCTATACAAATAAAGTTATTATTATTATTTGTTGCCTTGGGCCAAAGTGCCCAAAAATCCTTAATACCCTGAAAAATTAAGATTATTTTGTTTGAGTTCAGCCTAACATAAGATTCCCTAAGATAAATGTTTTATAACTTTCATAGACCTTAGTTATACATAGTTGGAGCATTGTATATATTTTCCTATGCAAATAAAGTTATGGTTAAAGGCAAATGACATTGAAATAGTTTCCTGTACTACAGGTCTGTTTATTGTTCACTGAGCTCGACACACACACACCTGATCATGATTACTATTTTTGCATGTAATCTGATGCAGGGAAAACACCGAACTATATTCAGTGACACAGCTATTCAAAACTGTACGAGTGGACATCGCCCCCCTATGGTGACCACACGCCACTGTGAACCACAGAGGGGAGACACACTGTGTCTCTTCTAATGCTGAGGACAGACAGCAACATTTTCAGTTACCCTCCTAACTGCAGGATGCGTTCACTGTAATCATGTGTCTGTGGACAATAATACAAGTAATGATACGCAAAGTGGCCAATTTTTATGATTGGCTCCAGATGTTGGGGATTGTAACCTTAGACCTTTAAGTACTGTCTCCATCCTCCGTCACTGGCGTAAGAGGATTTCTGAGGGGAGCAGTGAGACGGTCTTATCCTCGCCCTCACCCCCTCAGAGGAGCCCAAAGGGACGGGGCTCCCTGCAGAGGCACCAGATGTGAGCTGTTATGGAGAGCCGGAGAGAGGGGGCCTTTTGTGAGGCATCAGATAAGCCCTGTTCCCAAAGCCGACCCGGATCAGGTATCATCAGCGGGTCTACGAGGGGGCGAAACCCAAGCCCGGCGCTCTGGCTCGGGTTTCTGTTTACACGAGCGTGGTCCCTGGATTTCTCCAACCGGGGCAGGCCGAGGGAGGGAAGGCTGGAGACAGGGAGGAGAGGGAGAGAGAGAGAGAGAGAGGCCCTGAGACAGCTCCAGTGTCTGTCTACCTGTCTGTCTACCTGTCTGTCTCTCTGCTGAGGGCTGGATGACCAAATGGGAGTCCTGCAGGAGAGGGGCCTGACATCCAAACCCAGCTGCCCTGTGTGTTTGGTGTTTTAGGACCACAATCATACACTTGATTTATGATAGTAGAGTAAAACTGGATCAAATCTGTCCGAAAAGACAGTGTGTGTTTATGTTTCTGAAATCAACCAGTGTCGATCTTTTCATCACCAGCGGAGAAACGTGATACTGTAACAAATCCTCATGGCCTTTACCATCAGGAATAAGCATGGGACAAATGTTTATGTTTAAACACACACACACACACACATGTCCATGACTTCAGAGGACATTGGCTTGTACTGATTTCTTGGTAACTTATTCTAACCTTATTCTAACTTTCCTAATCCTAACCATTATCCTAACCTTAACCTAAACCGAGCCTAAACCGAACCTTAACCAAAACCTAACATTAACCTTAAAACATGTCTTCATCTTAAAATGTAATAATTCACTGGTGGGGACCTGCTTTAAACAGATTTTTGTCACCACGGCATAAGTAATACCTGGACCACACACACACATACTGTACACACACACACACACACACACACACACACACATACTGTACACACACAGCTCCTTATGTAAACAGCCTGTAGGCATGTGGGACTTGAGCTGGGGGGGCAAATGTGGACATTTCAGGTGTTTGTTTTGCACACACACACACACACAGTGTCAGACACGCAGACAGACACACACACACACACACTCACAGACAGTGATCAAACAGATGCCATTTGAGAAAAGCCCCAAACATTCTGCTGTGGTGTCGTTTAGCTCACAGCGCTCTTTTCATCTCTTTATTTTAAGACAAGAGTTTACAGACAGTGTTTGTACTGTGTCCCCTCAGATAAAACACAGTCTTTGCATTCCTTATGAAATGTATCTGTTGAGATTTGGGAGGGGTGGGCGCCAGGTTTTGGGTTACACCAAATCAGAGGGCCCTCCCTTCCCTGTCCACCGAGGGCAGCGTCAAGTTACTCGCACAGAGCAGGACATGGACCGATAGCTGCAGGATTAAGATGTCAGAATAAAAGATGGAAACGTGGGTGGGTCATAGTCATCATTTGGGGACAAACGTCAGACCAAATAACAGTTAATTAGGGCCAATTAGGGACAGACTCCATGTCTCCTAATTGGGGTTTATGGTCTGTATTCATATATCGTTTTCTAGTTTTGATGACCACTCAAAGAACTTTACAGTTTTGCCACTCACCCTTTCACACACACGTTGGTACAGTGCAGGACTCTTCATCACACACTAGCAGCACAACCGTCAGCGACAGTTCTGGGTTCAGTGTCTTGTACTTGGAATGGGGGAGCCTGGCATCGAACTGCAGACCTCCTTGTTAGAGGATGATCCGTTCTGCCTCCTGAGCAGATTTTTGTTGAACCTCACATATTCTTTTCAGAGAATCTCTTTGTTTTGTGTTATTAGGTTGAAAGTGTGGTTTTCCTTCCTGCTTGGTTTTTGCATTTCTCTTCCAGGTAATTTTGCCTGGAACTTTCAGCTGAGGCACAGTTTTGTCGTTGTAACCTTTTAATATCCAAATTCAACAACATGGGAAACCTGAATGGTCTCCAACACATTACATCTTAAATCATTTTACTGTGCCAATCTTAAAACATAACTCACACACAATATAGATCCAGATCTAGAATCAAGAAATTAACAACATTAAAATTCACTCGATCTAGATTGTTGTTTGGACCTGCACCAAATTCCACACACTCATAGATTTCAGTCCTTCAAAAACCATGAACATTATTCGAAGTTTTTGCTTCTTTTCTTAACATACTTGATTGATTCTATTATGGAGGTTCCTTGATGAAGTTGTTGTTTCTTAGATTTCTATCTTCGGGATAGACCCTATAACACTCAGACTCAAGGAGGGTTTACTTTGAAAGTGCTGGCCGGAACACATGTGTTAGGTGCCGGTCGGAGCTTGACGGCGGTGGAGAGGAGAGAGTGGAGATTGTTCGGCGGCGGAGCCTCCAGCCCGGAGCGCACGCATGTTCAGTGGACTCGGATGGTGCGAAGCCCCAGATGAAGGACTCAGACGACCGGGAATGACAGCCGCTGTCACCAGGAGTGACAGCTTTCACTCTGACCCACTGCTCCGCTAAACCAGCTCCAGCTGACACCCAACACTGATCCGGATCGGATCCAGCCACACCGGGACTATGCCAGAGATGGAGAAAGGGAGACCACCGGAAAATAAACGCAGCAGGAAACCCGCGCACCCCGTAAAGAGGGAGATCAACCAGGAGATGAAGGTGAGAGTCAAGTCCGGTGAGACGCATGTTTTCTGACGTGTTTGGTAACTTTTTACGCACGAAACTTATTCATTGCGCACAAATCACTGCTGGGAATAATCAGACACATGCTATGTTTGTTTTTAATGAATGCCCCCCTTGTGTATTTCATGTAGACCTAAGCAACCATAAAGCACTGGGAGTTTACGCAAGTTTACGCATTGGGACAATAAACTTAGTATAATAAATCTTTATTATTAGTCTAAACTGAAAGTGCCAGACATAACCGCGCACTCGGGGAGATCGGGACGTTTTAATTACAGTTGTTAGCCAGTGAAGATGAGTAGGTTGTCCTCTTCATGACGCCATGTCAGGCCAGCTGTGGCCGGACGCGCAAACTCTTGATGTCCAGATCCAGATGTGCGTCACTTCTTCGTCTTCTTCTTCTCCAGCTCCTGCGGGTGCGCACACTTGCTGGACCACAGAGCTTTGCCCTCATGCCTCCCATAAGAGAGGGGGCATTTATATCCTTTAAATAGCCTTCCTCAGGAAAAACACTAATGTCCTATCTGGCTTTTTTCTCCCTTCGGGATGCACATGAAAAGTCTCAGAATATGACTGTTCACTAATGATGTGACCTTTAAGACAATCTCCTCCGCTTGTTGCCTCTGCACAAGTTAAACCTCAGGAACAGACATCCCCCCCCCCCCCCACCACCATTATGAGCCCATTACTGCATGGAAACTAATCCATGGATTGTCTGCTTTGTTTGGGTTTGGACGCTGCCTATTTCAGACTGTGACTGTGGTGGTAAAGGGATATCTGAGGCTCCTTCAAGCAGGAGCTGAGAAATATAAAAAGACAAGCAGCTTTTTTTTTTGTGAGAAGGGGGGGAGATTGTGGCCTTTTTCGTGAGAGAGGAAATGTGCTCTTTTTTTTGTATAAGTGGTTTGGACTGTATCGTTTGATATCCAGGGGAGGTGTACAGTTACAACTTAACTAATTTTAATCAAAACACGTGAAACGCTATCCCTGCTTGATGTAAGCCTGCCTGGGCTGAATCTCAGGGTCGGCCCCAGTTTGTTGCCTTTGGCTACAACTCTCTCTGTGGTTTGGGATATGGCTTGTCACTCTCACAAAGCAGATGTTTGTCTGAACTGCCAAAAAGAAACAAAAACAACATTGTGGGAAGTGGAGGGGTGGGTGAAGAGAAAAAGAAAATGGCGTGTCTTTGGTTAACAAGAAAACAGAAAAGGCTAAATGACAGTGAGATGTATATGCATATAAAGTTGTCATGTATGTTGGCCCTCTGGGGAACGCCACAATTCCCAGATTAAGCATGATGGGAAATATGCATGTTTGTGGAGTAAAGTCCTACAGATGTGCACCTTTAGAAAAAGTCAAACCAAGGCAGGGAGGCGAACTGATTTCTCGCTCAGCTGAGGTCCAGCCTGGTGTTGTCTCTGTAATACATCTGTTTCAACACCACATTCGGACCTACTCCCTCCACGTCAGACCCGAGCGCAGCACCGGACACCGGATACCCAACTTTAATCATCGTTAGGCATATTTAGCTGGACATGATACCACCGCTTGCACTCAACCCACACACTCTTCCAGACGCACACACACAGCAGAAAGTGAGCAACGGCGAGAGGGAGAGATCCATTTCTTCTTGAGGCCCCGGTGCAGAGCAGAGGTCGGAGTGAGGAAAGCAGGGGGAAAGAATGTGCAGCCAGTATACTACACTGCACTGCAACACACACCACCGCCACCGCCTCAGCAGACTGGCTGTGCTGGAAAAGGGTGAAACCTGAGAGGCGGCGCTGTGTCGGGTGTCAGGGCTGGAAGGTGCAGGGGCGGAGGGGAGGATGGCGAAGATGGGAGACGGTGTGTGTGTGGGGGGGGGTGGCAGAGGGGAGAAAAAGCAAGGAAAAGGGGAGGGACGGGGGAAAGCTGGAAAAGAGAGAGGGAGAGAGTGTTGGACACTGGAGAAGAAGAAGGGAGAGGAGTGGGGCATTTCCGAGAACCGTGGGACCTCGCTGCGGTGTAGGGTGTCCCGCTCTGATTTCTGCCCATTCCGGATCAGGTTTCTCCTCCAATCCGGTTCTCCCAAAGCCACAGAGAGAGGTGGGTGGATAAAGAGAGAGACCTTTGTGTTTTGTTTTCATCTGGTCGTAATAAAAAAAAAAAAGAGAGTGAAAGAGAGAGAGAGAGAGAGAGAGAGAGAGAGAGAGAGAGAGAGAGAGAGAGACCACACATCCCATCTGCGGGGGAACAGTTTTCTTTTCTCCCTCTTTTTTCCAATTAAAATAGATAAACAAAGGATGATTCATAGATTTCACACTGGTGTTAGGTTTTAAACCTTTCCGTCTCAGATTTAGCAAGAGTAAACAACTCGAATACATCATGGAAAAAGTGTCACACTGTACTCCACTGTGCCCGTATTCATTTCTCAGACAGGGCCGGCGCTGAGAAAGAATCCCTCGCATTGATTCAGAGTGGGAAGGTCTGATTATGTTTAACATAGGATAAAAAGTTCCACTAACAAACCCCAGAGATTTACGCTCACAATTTCCCATTTGCAGGCAGGCTAAGGCTCGGTTACCCTATCAATTTACATGGAACCTTAATCAGTGATTTCTCTTTTGGTCGTTTTTTTTCCTCCCACAGACGTTTGCAGAAAGCACCATGAACGAGCTGCTGGGATGGTACGGATACGACAAGGTGGATCTCAGGGACTCGGAGGCCAATGAGATCAGGAACTACAGAGAGAGGCGTCAGCATGTGTCTGTGCTGAAAGGTGAGGGCAGGTGTCGACTGTTCACTCTTGGAACTGAGCCGTCTTCAATTCACACTAACGAACAGGTTTTGCAAGTTTTGTTTTTCACAGACATTGAGTCACTTTTGAAATTTCGTTTGACCGCAAATGCAACTTCTCAAATTTCATTCATTCAAGTACATCTATTGTTTCTCAACGCGTTTGTACTAAAAAGCAGAGTAGGGCATTGTCACAGGTGTAGAAGTTATTACAGTATCACGTTTGCCGCACACTGGTTTTATTTACAACTTGGTGGTGTATTGTGTTTATGTCTTTCAGAAAACTCGTTGCCAAAACTAAAGGGCCTGGATGCCAAAGTCGGCCATTCAGTCCTGGCCATGAAGAGTGGAGAGAGAGAGTCCTCCAGTGTGCCCTCCTCTTCACCCTCCTCTTCATCAACATGTTCAACCCTGACCACCCCCAAAGAGCACAAGAGTGCCCCTGTAATCGTCCCCCTCATAAAGCCATCAGCAGGTATGACCACACATGGAGAGATACAGATTAGATCATTGGAAATTCTGGAAGTGTTTGTATCACAGACTCTATATAAAGATGGATGACATGACAGCTTCCCTAAAGTGAAGCCAAAGCATGTTGGTCATCCCCTAGTGGCTGGCTGCAGTATATCTACATGGCATCCTGTACTTTAGTGGACGCAACATAGATCTTATCACACCGATGTTCAAGTATTCACGTTTCTGCTGAGACTGACTCTTAGATCTGTCTTTGGCTCTAAATGGGCAAGACGGCAGCGAGCGTATGCGGAATCTTTTGGCTTTATTTCTGGATAGTGAGAGGAAGTTGAGACGCGTCGTCCATCTTTATATTCTGTCTCTAATTTATACACCGTCTCAATGAGCAAGACTTGCCGACTTATATCCTTTAATTTGAAGGTGTTTACATCCAATGTAGAACTGTGACCTTGACAGTGAATTGCACCACTGAAATCTCTGTGTGTGCAGCATGGATGTAAATATCCTCAAGTACGCCTGACAAGGTCGACTCTTGAACCTTAGTTTAATTTTCAGCGTGCTGGAGTTCCTAAATCAAAACAATGAAAAATGTGTCATATCACTTTACATTTACCAACAGACTGCCCTGCAGATTAGAGCCGGACCATTAAGGATTAATGGGGGTTGATGCTGAAACCTACATCAGGGAGTAAAATCTGTCCCATACAGAGACATCAGCTGATAGCTATATTTTTTAAATTGGCTATGATTCCTAAGATGTTGTTAAAGAAATGTAATTGAGGCTTGATATTTGACAGTTTAACTATAAACTTTATTATGAATAACTATAAATAAAAAGAATTCGATCTTTTAACCCTCACACTCGTCCCAAGCTCTTATCCAAGTTGTGTGCTTGTACCTTTGTAAATTGCACTCATTGGTTTCCCTCCTCTCCTGTGATTCTCCTCCTGCAGTGGAAGATGTACAGAATGTACAGATTGTGTGCGTCTGGTGCCAGAAGGAAGGTGTGAAACGCTACTCTCTCTGTATGGGCTCGGAGCTCAAGAGCTTCTGCAGTGAAAAGTGCTTCGCCGCCTGCAGACGGGCCTACTTCAAACGCAACAAGGTTAGTGGTAAACAGAAAAATGTATCCACAACATCACAGCCGGGGGATCACAGGAATTGAACCAGCTTGGTCCCTCACTGGTGACATGCTAACCCTGGGATCTATATGATGATGAATGATCTATAGCTTGTTTATGTTGAAATTCAAGCATATACATGCACATATAGGTGGTGTTATACTGGGAGAGTTTCTTCCAGCTGTGTCACTTTACATACACAAGACACCCAAGCATCAAGTGGTTGCTGGCAGGTAAACAGACAGAGAAAGTGATACTCCTGATCTTGTGAGGTCATAGCAGATGGATTAATTTACAGGAATTTAAGAAAGTGGGGAGGGGTATCTGTGAGAACACACTTTTTAGTTATTATGAAGAAGCCCGTATAGGAATGGTGGGAGGGAGGTCAAAGTTTGTAGCCGACACTTAGTATCAGTTTCGCGTTAATGGAGGAGGGGCCGGCCGTTAAGTGGCTCTGGTCTGGAGAACCGCTCCGATGCACATTGCCATGATTTTTCAGCTTCCCTTACAACATGGCTATACCCTCTTTGGTGTGGGTTGACATGCGGGCCCTATCGCCTTTCACCCTCGCCATCATTTATACTGTGGTGGTTTTATTCACATGACGGCAGTAACAAAAATTGAGTGCTGAGCAAACTGCGTGCAACAAGCCCTCCAGTTTTTTTATTAGAGGTGGGGAGGAGAGCGTTGCCGTTGGCTTGTTACTGCTTGTCTGAGAGGAAGGCCAGGAGGCCTGGGGCGAGGTGTCCATTTTCAGTGCATACCTTACCTTCAGCTGCCTCATGTTTCGTAACTCAACACGACTCAATGGGTCACAGAGATGTGGGAGCACTCAGATCCACAGCGTATCAGCTTACATGAATCAAGAGGAATTTCCTACATTAATACTGCCAGGGCCATTAATAATATGACAATACATCACCTGCATTATCTCCCCGCTCGGTTGTAGAGGCGTATCTGTTTCACAACACAGTGATTGTTGTGCTGACCCTGAGGGTTTGGTGCCACCCGTGAAGTTCAAACCTCCACGACAGGCCGATTTATTATAAGCTATTTTTTGAACTTTTTTGATTTGGTTTTAATAACCGCAGAAAATTCCCAGTATTGCAACATTGGGAATTTGAGATTGAATGCATCACAAGTAGGGGGTCTGACAACCTGCCTCACAGTGCTTGCCATGTGTGTCACGCTGCGGTTTTTCTCCTGTCAGGCCAGAGATGAAGACCTCCACAGTGAGAGATCCCCTCAGCACCAACATACAGAGGACTCGCCCAGACTGGTGTTGAAAATAAACAGCAATGTCAGAGTAAGAGGACTTTATCAATGTATCTTTTGTTTTCCAGAGTAAAGTATTAATATATGTATGCTATGAAATTAAAATAACTGTACAGGCATGCTGGAAAAATGTGAGTCTTTCTGCTAGATCTGTCACTTAAATGACCCCCCACAGTCTCTCTCCCCTGTGCCACAGGTATGTGACTGGTGCAAGCACGTCCGTCACACGAAAGAGTACCTGGACTTCGGATCCGGTGAGGAACGACTCCAGTTCTGCAGCACCAAGTGTCTGAATCAGTACAAGATGGATGTTTTCTACAGAGAAGCCCGTGCAGCTCTCACCAGCTCCAGCCCGAGCAGGCCCAGTCAGGAGGGGAGGGCAGGACGGTGGCGGGGTCGGTGTCAGCGGGCAAAAGTTACTCACTCCTGACTCTTGGAACAGCAGCAACAGTATAGGGGAAGCCCGTCATAGAAACCTCTCCCCTAAAGGACCTGCGCTAATGCATGGATCAGCAGAATCTGCCTCCATCTCCTCCTCAGAGGCATCCTCCTCCTCTTCTTTTTCCTCTTCTTCTTCCAAGGTCTCTGTCTCTGGGCTAAGGACATTGGAGAGACCCATCCAGCCCCCTCCACATCTGCCTGCCATGGAGGTGTCACCCCACCCTGCTCAACTTGGTCCTCTGCCTCATCCTCGTTCCCATCTGGACCATCAACCAGTGGCTCAAATCCCCATCCCCTTCATCAGACCTCCTCTTCATGCTCAGGGCCTGAAAAGCCCCCTTGCCAATGCCCCCAGACACCCAGGCCCCCCCTCTAGCCCCCTCCACAGACCTCCTCACTCTCCACGCCTGCAGCCTCCCAACCACTCTTCCATTAATCCTCCTGGAATGATGCACCCTTTTCCAGGAGCCTACTTCCCTGGCTTGCACTCCCCTCCGCTCAATATGATGCCAAGAGGTCCCATCCCAATGCCTCACATGATGAACTTTGGTTTTCCCAATTTTAGCCCTCTTCTGCCACAGCCCACTGTCCTGGTCCCATATCCCATCATTGTTCCCCTACCTGTTCCCATACCTATTCCTATTCCCATTCCATACCCGTCGAATTCAACCCCGGAACCTCCAAGTCACAGTGGAGTTATCCAACCTGTGCCAGAGGGTGCAGACAGGGGTAGATCTAGGGTTACCAGGCTGCCATCCCCAGGGATCCTTCAAGCAGAGAGTAGATTGGTAGCAAACAAGTTGGGTGGAACTTGTTACACTCAAGGTTTGGAGACCCTGAGTGTAACTCAGGGTCTCCCCTCCCCAAGTGATCCCCTCACAAGGGACACAGATTGGGTTAAACTGGAGAGGCCATTCCCATCCCCAGCATCCACACTCAACAGTGGAGCATCCTCTCCCAGAGCGCAGTACAACGATTCTCTGTGCTCAGCTGCAGGGTCGGAGGTGCTGACAGACTATAAGCAGCAGCATTCAGAGCGACAGGTCATCCAAAGGGTTCTTCAAAGGGCCCAAGTGAAGCTGGAGCCCAGTGCCAATGGAGCGGTGGACCTATCAGGGCTGGGGGAGTCAGGGACTGGGCAGGGTACCAGATCAGGGTTCCACAACATCATCAGACCCACCCCTCCGCCACCAGAGTCTCCTTCACATGACACTGTCTACCACCACCAGGACTCCCACACTCCACCTTCACACACCCCGCCGAGCCCCACGGGGAGCAGCTATCTGAATGAAATCACGTCCTCTGCCTTAAAATCTCAGGACCACTGTCTAAATGGTATGTCCTCATCGTCCACGCCCTCCAGTCCAGACTCCTCCCAACCACAGAGAATACCAGTGCCACCCCCTGACCCTATGATCAGTGAGCTGGAGGACCATCAAAGAGAACAAGTGCTCTGTTGGTCCGGTGCGGGTCGAGGGCCCAGTCGCTCAGTCAGAAGAGCCCCTAGCTGTAGTCGGGGAAGTAGGAGAGGACCCCCATGTTCCTGATGAGGACCATGCCTATGCCCTTCCCACAGCGCCAAAGACAGGTGGGACCACCACCCCACTGCTCTTGCCCAAACTCAGGGACAAGGGCAGCCTGCGGAGCCCTGCTAATATGCCCAGTGCTGGAGACATGGAGCCAGCTCTGAAGAGGCGATGCTTACGAATCCGTGATCAGAATAAATAGAGGATGGAGGTGAGAGATTATATTACAAGGCGAGGCTATGTATAGATAGCTTTGCTTTGACTAAGTGTTATTATATCTGGTATCATATATGGTCAAGGACCAGAACTTCTGTGCCGCCTTATCATATTCAAACTTCCGCACAAGCATCCCATGGGTTTTACAGCATCAAAGCATTTCTTTGAGATTTCCAGACAAATTTAAGGGTTGACTTTGTTCTGTGTGGCAAACCCCACCCGAGTGGTATTCCACACAGATTCAATTATTTTTAAATGCCATTTAACCCGGGTCTGGAAAAATGTGAGCATACAAAAAGAAAAATCACACATACACAGGGCAAGCTTAATCACAGGTCTCACAGTATGCACGTGGTCACTGAACAGCATGGCGCCATAAAGAGAGAATCCCAGTAACCTGGCACTCCTCGTTGCTCTAAGGTTACAACAGCGGGAAGGAGATGGAGGGCACAGCCAGTGAGAGTCACTGTGAAAGCCAATCACTTCACCACAACCTGACAGTCACGACGCTTTGTTTGTATGGCTGCCTTGTTTTTCTACAAATTAAGTTATGTGGGCGTCTGTTTAAGAAGCAGGGAGGGATTTTGGTTCGTCGTCTTGGAGGAGGCCAGATGGCCGCTGCTGAATCAAAACCGTGACCCTGAGGTTGTGGGATAGCGTGTCCACACTGACAGGGAGACAGATCGGCTGAGTATATGCGACCCCGAAGTCAGAGCTTCTTACAGTATGGAAATTGAGGCAGTACAGACATCTTTCTGAGGTCACTGCAGAGATGAGAGATGAGTGTCAGGCGTATGAGAGCCAGCCCTCCGCTGCGATGGAGCTCTGGGGCTTCATTAGAAAACACAGGGGCTGAACCGGAGCGATCCGATTACACGTGTCATAACGACACCCTGTTCTGGCTTCAGCTGGTCTACAAGTCCTGCGCTCTCTTCTTTCCTTTTCAGCCCCTTTTTTCCTCCTCTTCACTTATCACCCCTGTCCCCTGCCAACCAGATGTTGTTGTTAGAGCGCAACAGAAAATGCCTCCTTTACTCTGCACCAATCGAAGGCCCCTCTCGACTTCACCCTCCCCATTGGTCGTCCGAACAGGCCGCGACACCTCCCGTCATCCTCGCCCGCTGCTGTCTTGCCATAATGAGATCACGTTACCATTTGACTGTATGTAATGAGATTAATCTGCTGATATTACGGAAAGGGCTTACATTTCACCTGCCGTGCTTTACTCGCCATATCCCGCCCTCGGGGCCCTGGCAGAAGGGTCACATTAATTATGGTGTTAAAAAATGAGGTCCGTTGATAGAGAGAGTACAACATTACCCTTTAGTGTTACAAGATACCCTTCCCCTAAATGCGCTCTCCCTACTTTACTCTTTGTCATCTGTTGTGGTTTCCTGCGTCCCCTTAGCAACCAATACATATGAAATCACAGCGTGCAGACGGATTTATGGCTCCGTGTTGTGTGTAATGGGAGCTGGCTGCCGCATGCGAGTGACTTTAGCTGACCACCTCTGTACTCTGAGCCCAACATTTCTGTCCTGTTCTATTGTCTCCACGGAGAAAACTCCTTTTTTGATTTTTCAAAAAAAAAGAGAAAAGTAAATCTCCGTCTCTGACAGAATCGGCAGCCAAGTGGAGGATTTTACCTCAGGAAACAGCCCTTTTCTTCGTCTCGGTTTTCCCGGCCTTTATTTGGGATATTTTATAGCCCCGTGTAATCCGATCCCACCACATGGGTATTCGCTGAGCGTTTGAAACTAAAACGCAATGGGACAGAGGGAGTACAGATCCCTCGTTTGGCCCTTACATGCTTGTGTGTGTGAGTCTGTTTAATATGTGTTTGAACGAGCGTGTGTGTGTAAGTGTGTGAGAGAGAGACAGGGGCCAGATGTTCTTGGTTTGATGGTGCCCTGTGCGACAGTTATCCGAGCGTTGACATGACTAAAAAGCCTCGTTCTCAGTGTTTATGTAGAATGGGTGGATTAGGGAATGAGTGTCCAGGGCGGGTGGGGCTGGTAAAAGATATGGTGGCAATGGAAACATATAACATCTCACCACGTTCTCCCTCTTTTTTCTTTCTGTCCCCCCCCCCCCCCCTCTCTCTCCACCTAATGAACAGATTCACTGTTTAACACTGTACGGCAGTGCCAGATTCAGTGCCACGCCCCCTTGTGGACGACACCAGTGCTACCACCCTCCGGCCTCTCCCTCACGCCCGTCAGCCCACCAGAGAGCCGCCCTGCCTGTAGACCAGCAGGGTGCCAGCCCAGGAAGCAGTCCAGATGGCCACATTATCTCTGGAGGGAGGAAACGACACAGTCACAGTTTCTCCCGGACCAAAGAGCATTTCTGGCTCGAGTGTGTTATGTCGTGTTCATGAAGCATCTCCGATCTTCTTCTAAAGCGCGTCTATGAGCGTTCACAAGTTAATGTGGCTGCCCAGATGCGCCACTTCCCTCCTCCTCCTCCTCCTCCTCCTCCTCCTCTCCTCTGCTTGCTCCACACAGCAGACACAGCTCTGATCAGCCTTGTGTGGTCTTCTCAGATGGAACCTGAACATGATCTCTTTCCAGGGGAAACGGTTTGTTTTCTCTGCCTGGCTTGCACAAAGAGCCACATTGTTCCTCTCCCCATATCCCACGCTGACTCCCCACTCCAGGTTTTGGATTACCTGGTCGACGGGGGCTCAGACTTCAGGAGCGTTTCTTTCTCTTTTTTTTTTTTTTTACCAATGGCCAGGAATATAGTTTACCCTTCTCTGCTCCACCAACCTAAAAATGGTACACTCTACACACACTAGTGCTGAGGTTTGATTCCTCACAAGCGATCGCCTGCTCCACTCGCTTCCTTAAAGGGAGGAGAGATATTCTGCTGAGATTGAGACCTCATCCTGGGGCAGAGAGAGTCTGGCAGACAGCTGAATGGTAAAAGGATGCTCCCTCTGCAAACACAGCATACTGCACATGAGGTGACGCCAACTCTGAGATACAGTAACTGAGCTGGTCTGTGAACACTTGAGTCGTCCTGATGACGCTGGTACAGAAACGTGTCATTTTACAGACCTTCTCCTCATCTTTCACCTGATCTGCCAAAGCTTTAATCCATAAAATCTGAATTTGAATCACTTTTAGCACCGAGCTCCGTGAAGAAGTCCTGAACGTTCATGGTACACGACTGGTGATGTGTTTTTTTTAAACTCTTTATTCTTCTGGCTCTGATCAGACGATTCTAATATTACCGAATGTGGTGTTATACTCAATCACCCGATGCTGTCGTACGCAGCGATCAGTATTACAGTCCCCACTCTCTGGGACACTAATGAGATTTGAACCAGCTATAGATCACATAGTAGAGGCTTCGTCAGCAGTTGTCCAATTGCAAGGACTCAAGTTTTCTTGCCTACACAGATACTATTTGATGATATATTAACTTATGGATGATGCATCTGTAGATTTTCACAAAAAAAAAGTGCTTTATTTCTTCATTCGTTGTTGTTGTTGTTTTTCCTTTGATGATTGTATTTTGCAGAGTGCCCGAAGCTCTTAAACACCCCTCGTGTCTATGTGTATATACCGTGTCCCCACTAGAGAGCAGTGTTTGCCTTTGTAACTTTGCACCTGCCCCTTTACACCAGGAGGCCCCCCTCACAGGAGAAAACACTGCTGAGGCCCTTCACACAGGAAACAACGCTGCACCCGGTGCCAACTCACTGAGCTTCTCCCCCACGTCACGCTGCCATTATTTTACCTTTAAAAACCTGGTTGTCGCCTTTTTCCAGCCGTGTCATGCCGAGAGGACGCAGAGGTCACAGTCATCACGACCCCCTCCCAGAATAACCCCAAAGTGTGGCCGACCCCCCCACCCCCCGCCATCATTCCAAAAATGACATGCCAATCAGTTAGCGTGTGCATGCGTGTGCACGTGTGACCGTCTCCCACCGCTCATTCCAGCCTCCATCCTCACCGCAGGTCACGCTATCATCATGTCAGTGTCATCCTCGGCTGGTTGGGGGGCTTTAGTCAACAGCTTGTATGAGTCAGTGGTGACATCACTCCATTCAAACAGCTGCTGTGTCAACAAGTGGTCCTCTGCTCTGACGACAGAGCCCCCCCCCCACCCCCCAACAAAAAATAGAAATACCATTTATTGATTTGTTTGATTGCACATTTTGATCATTGCCATTTCTAACCCGATACAGTATATATGTGTGTGTGTGTGTGTGTCAATCCAATGTTATGCCAAAACAACACTTTTGTTTCAGAGGATTTCGTTGCCCCCCTCCCCCCCCACCCCTGTCAAACATGTCGCCCACCGTCTGAACACACTGTTCTCACAGGTTGTTTGTATTTGAATACAGATTCAGTGACGTGGAGCTTTGGTGCGGAACCTCTTTGTAAAGTAAAATAAATAAAAGTTATTCTAAGAGCAAGGACATTTCTGTGTTTTATTTTGGCAGAACTAACAGTTTTTTACACTCATTTTATTATTATTATTATTCTGTTGAGATGTGTTGGCCTTATCCCTTTCAAATCTAAATGTCGACCCAAACAATGAGTGAGATGTGGAGCTGCAGATAAGGACTCCTCACTCTCTAGTTCCTGTAAACTTCTATTTTTAGTGGCAGCTCGTCTGCATGCGGTGCATCAACATTCCTGAAATACTGAAAGTTGGTCGAGACTCTGCAGTGACGGTAAATCCGATGGATGAGATAAGAGGGCAGGAATTCGAGCAGTGGCTGGTGGATGTGAGGTGGTGTTGGGTGGGTGGGGGGGGGGGGGGGGGGGCTGTGATACCCTGAACTGTACAGTGGGTGGGTACAGAACAAATGTGCAGGAGTGGAGTCATCCAAACAATTATTAGTCCTCAGGTAAAGAGGGGAGGTATGTAGGGTGGATTCTGTTAAAGTTATCTAAGGTAATGCAATCCAAAACCGGATGTAGCTCACTGCCTTCAGATTAAAAGCAGCTGACTAACTTCAAAGCAAACTTTTGAAGTTCTTTTTCAGAACTTTACATTCTGAAAATGAAATCAGTTACAAGTTTTAAATGTGCACATAACATTCACACACAACCCCTCATCCAATGTGATACCAAATTTAGGAGTGTTGCTCATCCAAGATATAATCATATTAGTTTAAAGTATTAGTATCAGGCTTTTCCTATTTAGGGTGTTTTTCCGTTCACACAGTTTTAGTTTGACAGTTTCCACCGGAAGTCTCCCCGCCTCCTGCTCCAGCTTGACGTCGCTCCCGCGCCTCAGACACGTTGAGCTGAGATCAGGTTGTTTCTGAACCTGGAAACAGACGAGACGCACCTGAGAGGGAAACGCGTCCGAGAGCAGAACAGAACAGAACAGAACAGAACAGAACAGAAGACAAAAGAACAGAAGAGAAGGAGGAAGTCTTCTCGGGTTCCGCTGAGACATTAATGAAACAGCGTATGAATTATTAACTTGACCAACTCAGAGGAGCGGACATGAGGAGCTGAGCGGCTCAAACTCGGGCCCACAGGTTATTATTGTGTGTCTTTGTTTCATGTGATCGGCTGTGATCCGCTGTGATCTGCTGGGATCATGCCGGGAGCGGAGAGCAGACTGGAGAGCCGGCTCCAGAAGCTCGAGTCCCTCATGAGGAGCCCGCAGGCGGCTCTGAACTTGGAGACGCTGCTGGTGAGTTGATCTGAGTCATGATTCTGTCGCGAACACACACACACACACACACACACGCGTCTCACGCAAACAGCTGGAGCGAGCAGGGACGCAGTTTCAGGAGAAAGGACGAAACGTACCTTGTATCTGTTGTTGTTGTATGAGTGAAGGATTGAAGGACATCCAAAGGTTTATCTGCTTTGCGACTTGTAGGATTTCCTCTTGCCAGTTGTTTGTTCTGTGTGTAAGGTGACATTCAGTTCCCCCCTAGTGGGACTAACAAAGTTTCATTTCATATGGATTTATAGGCCTATTGTACCAAATGTAATCCTATAGTTTCGTATCGTATGGAATTGAATTGTTGACATATCATTTTGCATTGTAGGCCCATTGTTTTGAATTGTTAGCCTATCGTATCACGTTATAGTCCCAGCGTATCAAATTGTAGGCCTATCTTATCTTAATGTGCAGAGGCTTATGGTATGAAATTGTAGACATATTGAATTGTAGGCCTATCGTATCTTATTACATCGTAGGCCTATCTTATCAAATTGTAGGCCCATCATATTGTGCCGAACTGTAGGCCTATCCTATGCTGCCCTGCGGCATCGTAATGATTTGATAATACTGTGAAAAATTCATTTGGGACGTTCATTAAAGCTCTGATTGACATTCATCAAAACTGTGAAATTGGATCCACCCCCTGATCCACATTCCGCACCAAAACTTTACGACTGTTTCCCCAACCCACAACTTATCCTTCCATAAAGTTTTGCTGTATCCGTCCAGTGCAGTTTTCTTGTAACGCCGCCCACTAAGAGACGAACCAACAAACAAAACGTCACTGACAACATAACCTGCTTGGCAGAGGTAAAGAACATGGAGGAGTTATGGGTCATTGATTTATCTCTCTCCTGCCACTCTCTCCTTGTGATTACCTGTTCAGTCTTTCTGCTGTTGCCTCGTGTTGACCCGCCCCCTGTGTGACCTGTCCCGAGAATGTACTCAAGCAACTTTGATAACACTATTGTCACTGCTGAGCCCCGACCTCTGACCTTTTGCAACACAGCATACATGGTCAAATTGGAATTTGGCGTAAATGGCGATCTATACCTATACATGGACCTTTATTCAGAGGGTGTACCCCATGTGGAGACGCTCAGTTGCATCATATACAAGTCAAAGGAGATTTGATGTTGTATGTACCAATCACCACATAAACCTTTCTGTCTGCATTGGTTCCTGCCGGTGGGACCGTGTCTATTCCGAGTGTTGATGAGTCACGAGTGAAATCCAGCGTAAAGCCTCTACTTTCAGCTTCACATGGACAACCCCCCCCGACTCACTTCACAATCAGACGACCACACGTAATGAATCAGTTTAATCCCATCGCGTCTCCCCCCGTCAACAGTCGTCACTTATCAGTGTGAGCCCCCGCACTCGGCTGCGTTGGGCTCAGAGCAGCAGAGTAGTGGAAACAACAATGGCCACCGTGACGACTAATGCGAGGAGCTACCTTGCAGGAAACTGAAGTCACTTCCTGCAATTCAGATGGAGATAACCCCCCTGAGTGACCTCACATCACTGTTTCCTGTTTGTCCGCAATTATTTGTGTTGTGTTCGCTCAAAAGATGTTTTGTTGAAGCTTTTTTATAGAACAAAGGTTTTTGGTTTAACGCGATGAAGCTTTTTCGGACAGAAGGTTCATGTTTCGTGTTGTTTTAGTTTTTTTTGCGTTGTTACAACAACGTCTTTAAATGTCTTGTTTTGTCCGACCAGCAGTCGCAAACCTAAAGGTGTTGATAAAATGAATCAAAGCATAAAAAAGCACTAATTGTCGCATTTTAGAAGCATGAACCAGGAAGTATTTACCATTTTGAATTGTTGCTGATGAATTTCCTATTGATGGAACAAATTGAATATCAGTTTAATGGTCGGTCTTTGTTTAATTGATTAGTTGATCAATTAATTGATTGTTTAAGTAATTTGTCAAATACAAACACAAGCACTATAAGTACTTGCAGATTTCCAGCTCCTAAAATGTGCTGATTTGCTGGTCGGACAAATCATTTTAAGATTTACTCTTAAGTATGTCAAAAAAAACCGATTCATTAATGAATTAATTGTACAGTTTATCTTTAATGTAGCTGTGTGTCTTTACACAGGTGAACAATCAAAGTAAAAAGTTTAATGATAAAACTTAACAAACCCAGTATGGAAATATTTTGAGTGTGTGTGTGTGTGTGTGTGTATATATATCAGAAGAGTAACACTGGTAGATTTATGGCAGGAACAAAGGCAGCACATGTGGACAGAAGAGATATGACTCTTCCCTCATCAGCATGTTCAGAGCTAACACATAACAAACACATTGAAAATGCGTCAGTATATATGATTTACTTTGTGTGTATTAGAAACCTCGGACAGGACGTAGGCATCACGTGTCCATCAACAGGATATACTGATTAATAGTAGCTAGCATGCAAATATGTGTCAGAGGTATGTGACAACTCCTTTGTGAAGAATGTAAAGACGTGTACAACGCTGATACTGTCTAAGGAAATGCATGATTTAAATCAGGAAGCCGAGGAACAATTCGAGGCAGGTCTATAGTTTCTATCAGGGGCAGGCCCTAGGAGACTGGATCTGTTTGAGCAGGAACATTTGAAACTTTTACTCTTGTCCTCTGAGCTCCAGTGCTGCAGCTGAACTCGCTCTGGGACTGTGGCAGCTCACAGTGGAGTCGGGGGGGGGAGTGTCAGTGTTCAGGCTGGTGAGGACACATAGCCCTGCTGGAATTGCACAGTCATGTTCAGATTTGTCCAGATTCCACAGGTAAAAATCTGTTCATTAAACAGAAGCAGCAGAAGAGCCAAAGAAAACTGGATGAATGTCTCCCCTAAGGAAGAAATGTTTGCGCCCCTGTCCCTTTGTTTGTTGGTTTATTTGTTTGATTACTTGTCACAAAGATTACGTTTGTTCGTTAGAACCGATTTCCATGCACTTTAGTGGAAGAGTGAAGCATGATTAAAGGAAGAAGCCATTAAATGCTTGAGTGGATCCGAATAAACAGAAGGAGTAATTATTCATTAGTTCTCGCTTTGTTTAACATGTGAGATAGGGCGTCAGCCTTGGTGGAGCTCGATCCCAGCGCAGTTCCAGTTCTTATGAAGTTATTCTACATGTATGATTCTTATTATTTCAAATTGATGAAGATGAGATGATTTAAGGATGAACCCGAGTTGCCTTTTTATGTGATTCCAGTTCCTCAGATCTGACTGTACTAAGCATCAGCTCGATGTGAGTGCTCCCTTTTCCCCCCAAACTTAAAAAGTGGAATTTATTGCTGTTTATATGAGGTAACATGAGGTCAGGGATTTCTGTAGCAACAAAAACAATGTGGTGGTCTGTCGTGAGGGAAGATTTTCATGATATTTCCTCAAACTCTGTGTCTAATGTGGTTTGTTCACATCCAGGCTGAAACATGATCAACCTCATAATGTCTGTTTCAACGCCTGTGCTGATCCATCATATTGAATCTTGGTTTTCATTTAGTTCTCAGTGAATGATGGAGAGATGACACTCAACACAGAAATTAATATAAAGTGTGTGTGTGCGTGCGTGTGCGCGTGCGTGATCAGTTTTAGGACCTGGAACTGTATCACTGTATTTCAAAAACTGGTTTTAGTTGCATCAACATTTTTATCATGGTGGAAAACTTCACAGACACACACACACACACACACACACACACACACACACACACACACACACTCACACAGTGTAAAACGATCACAAACCCTGGAGTGCTCAGTCTGAATCCTGACCCATAAGCTGTTTGTCCCACAATAGCTTCTGAGGCTTCAGGTCTTATTTCCAACCGTCTGAGGTGCAGGGGGGGGGGGGGGTCCTCTCCTCACCACTGCTATTTAAAGGTGTAGAATTGTTCCACATGCTGCTGCACCACCCACTCGTATGTCCCTGGGCAAACGGGCCCAGCCCTCGCCCCATCACACACACACACACACACACAGAGGCATGGATGACTCCAATTGACCCCTGTTTTTGGGGAACAGAAGGTCAAACTCTGCCCCCCCCCCACACACACACACACACACACTCCACCCTGCCCACCTGCTCAACTACCCTGCCAGCCTCATGCGTTGGGATCACAGAGACATTTTAGTTCTTCGTGAAACCCAACACCGCTGATTTAAGCGGTGATGACACCACTGAGGCCCCCGGCTTTTAGTGTGTGTGTGTGTGTGTGTGTGTGTGTGTGTGTGTGTGTGTGTGTGTGTGTGTGTGTGTGTGTGTGTGTGTGTGTGTGTGTGTGTGTGTGTGTGTGTGTGTGTGTGTGTGTGTGTGTGTGTGTGTGTGTGTGTGTCTGTGTGTGTTTAACTGGAGCAGGTGGAGGTGGGCTGTTGCTCGGGCAAGGGGGTGTAATGGCATCATGTGACAAGCTTTTATCGTTATAGGACTTGTTTTGTATTTAAATCCGACCGACTGTCCAAGTTTGGCTATAAGCGCTCATGTTTCACTCAGGGGAACCCCACTCACAATAATGTTATTCCTGTTTTACTTCCTTACTTCCTTAATTCCTTCCTTCCTTCCTTCCTTCCTTCCTTCCTTTACTTTATTTTACAGAATAAACAGTGCAGAATAGATATTTTTGTTGGGTCAGACTCAAATGAAAATATTATTTTCTTTCTTTCCATTATAAATGATACTTGAATTCAGCTTTGAAACATCATTATATTTTCAATCCAAACAAAGAAATCATATTTATTTTATTATTTTAACATAAGTGTTGATAACATTTGCTTTTACCAGTCTACGTCTTGTTTTGCGTGGCAAACATATTATTAATAAGGCTTTTAATACACTGAGCAGGGTAAACCTGGATTATATGTCATGTTTCTACATTTGAAAAAAGTGTGATTGTATTTTGTTTTTCCTGTCTTTCAGGATTCTGTCAAGGCCCTGTCGAACGATCTGAATTATCCTGCTCTGAGGAAAAACAAAAATATCGACGCGTTTCTTAATCGATGTAAGTTGTGTCTCTGATTCTCAAACTTACACTGACAGAACAACAACAACAACACTCTGACACGAGGAATTACGTAACAACATGTTAGTTAATGCACAAAAAACTAAATGGATGGGATCTTTTTGTTTTTAAATAATCAAAGTCTTCAAACTGTGCAAGAAAATCTCCACTTGGTTTTATCTCAACTCTAAAGGTTACATGCAAAAGTTCACAGAAGAGATAAGTAGAATAAACTCTGTGAAATGTTGGCATTCAAGTTAACTGCAAAACGGTAGATATGTGTGACCCTTGTTTTTTGTGCACTGTATTTTTGTTTAAGGACAAAGCTCAGACATCTCCTTGTGTTTTATACAAAATGATGCAACATGTAAGAACCACATGGCTGCAGCTCGACCTTTGTGTTGCTATGGTATCATGTGTATGTGTGTGTGTGTGTCCTCCCCACAGATGAAAAGGCCGTGAGTCAGCTGCAGGAGGTGCAGGTGAAACTCGACGACTTCAAGAAAGTGAAGTTGATCGGGAGAGGAGCGTACGGAGAAGTGCAGCTGGTGAGGTGTTCCTCTCCGTAAAGGGTTAATCGATACGTGTGTGTGTGTGTGTGTGTGTGTGTGTGTGTGTGTGTGTGTGTGTGTGTGTGTGTGTGTGTGTGTGTGTGTGTGTGTGTGTGTGTGTGTGTGTGTGTGTGTGTGTGTGTGTGTGTGTGTGTGTGTGTGTGTGCGCGTGTGTGTGTGTGTTTTTTGCTCCCTTTGACTTGAAATCTTGCAGCAGTTTTGTGCTTCAGTGAGGGTTAGGGTTAACCCTGAGTGAGGAAGCTGCACAGATGTTTACAAATGCAGCAGTTTGCAGCAGAATACCATAAAGGTGAACCACCAGAGGGAGCAACAATCTGTGAATCTCCTAAACAAACACAAACTGTGCAGCAGCCACCAGCTATTTTGGGCATTTCAGATATAATTTGCATCTTTCGCGACCAAAGTATTTGACTTCGGTCTCATAAAAGGGATCTGGCAAAGAGACTTTTCCCTATAAACTTCCAGTTCTTCCAGATGTGTGTGTCGTGTGCCGATGGAAGTCTGGTTTCTGCTGAGTGTCTTGTGGTAGAACAAGTCTGGACTGGCTCAGTGTGTGTAGGAGGGGAGTGTGAAGTCTGGTGTGGGGGTGTGCTTGTGGGGGCTCAGTGTGTTTGTGCTTGAAATCCTGTGTAAGCATGTCTTTGTATGGGTGTGTACTACAATTACGGATTCCCCTCTCTGCCTCTCATGTCTTATCTTGGTCACTGCGACCTTCTTACTGTCTTCTTGCTCTCATTGTCCTTGAAGAGTTATAACTGAATGTACGCCAACATGTTCTCTTCCACCTCACCCCCCCTCCCTCCCTCCCCAGGTCCGACACAAGGCCTCGCAGAAGGTTTACGCCATGAAGCAGCTCAACAAATTTGAGATGATCAAGCGGTCGGACTCTGCGTTCTTCTGGGAGGAGAGGCACATCATGGCCTTTTCCAACAGCCCCTGGGTGGTTCAGGTGTGCACATACATTATATAGGTTCTTATTTTTATATAAGCTGATTATAGTGAAACGACTGAATGTTTAAAGGAACACATGCTCTTCTCCTTCTGCACTGACTGAACTGAGCTTTGCTAGATACACACCCAACATGTAGTTGTTATCATCCTCGTGTTCCTAATGTTATTATAACTGTGTCTCTCAGTGTCTCTGGGTATTTCAGTGTCTCTCAGGGTCTCTCGGGTTCTCTCAGGGTCTCATGAGGTCTCTCTCGTGTGGCACCTTAGTGTCTCTCAGGGTCTCTCATGAAGTCTCTCTCTAATGTGGCAGCTTAGTGTCTCTCAGGGTCTCTGTGTCTCTAAGGGTCTCTCATGAAGTCTCTCTCTCGTGTGGCAGCTCAGTTCCTACCTTTTCAATCCAGGGACAGTTGATTGGACTAGTCTCAGCTGTGCCTATCACCTCTCCCTGGTTCACCTGGATGTTCTCTCCTAGCCACCTCCACAATAATGTTTCCACCCGGGTGGAGATAATGATCTTTGAATAAATTTATTATTAATCCAACCAGATTTCTCAAAGTGACTCTGCAGTGTGGTCTTTAACTGACATCACGTCTGTTGTCTCGTAGCTGTGCTGTGCTTTCCAAGACGACCGTCACCTCTACATGGTGATGGAGTTCATGCCTGGAGGCGACGTGGTGACGCTCACCATGAACTACGACATACCTGAGAAGTGGGCTCGCTTCTACACGGCCGAAGTGGTGCTGGCGCTGGACACCATCCACTCCATGGGCTTCATCCACCGGGACGTCAAGCCCGACAACATGCTGCTGGACCAACACGGACACCTCAAGCTGGCCGACTTCGGCACATGCATGAAGATGGACTCGGTAGGTGACACCTGCGGTCATGGTGTTACTTTCAAAGGTCATGGACCTACAGCAGGGGTCTGTTTAAGCAACAAGGAACTAGATATGTTAGAATAATATTTGCCTCTTGATTCTTTAGAGAAACTCCTTGATAAGTAAGGCAAGGCAAATTTGAATTTAAACACATTTCAAAAATCAAGGGCATCATTAAAACATTAGACAATACAAAAATGAAATTAGAAAGAGTTGAGTAGAGGATAAAAGCAAATAAGAAAACCCAAATGGCTCTCGGTAGAGCACATACCTCCACCTATGTGTAACAGTCCCCTGATGAATCCCCTGGATGACTCATAACTAAGCAGTAGATGTATTTGACAGTAGATTTATGAAATATGAAGACCTGACATCTGGACGGAAACGATCCACTGAACCATCAGTGACTTGACATTTCTGTGTCTCAGTTTCCTCGACCTTTCTTGGGGACCCTAGTGCACCACCAAGTGTTCAGACTGTGAAATGACGCCCTGTGCTGCTACTGTTGCGTCAGGTTGTTTTGCAAGTTCTCCAGAAGTTATTGTGTTAAACAAACCAATCCTCGGTCCCGTGGAGGTTCTACCTCGGCCGGGAGTCAGGAAACATTTTTTTCCACCTTTTGTTTTTATCACAGCAGTTTGAAAATAACAAGTAGATCCAAACATTTAATCTCCAGCAAACAGTGTTTTGTATAGTTTCTTTCTTTTGTACAAAACAGAGTAAGATTTTTACTGCTTAGGAACAATCCGGGAGTTTTACATGAAGGCCACAACAAGGTAACATTTCACCACAGTTTGATTTATGGCTTTATATCATTAATTAAGCCATTTAAATTGTGACTTAGAGCCCCGAACTCCACCACCTTCTCTTCTGTGACTGCTATTGAATTTGTGTTTTCTCTCAGGAGTAAATGTTGTGTATTTGTGTGTCTGCAGACGGGCATGGTGCACTGTGACACAGCTGTGGGCACGCCGGACTACATCTCCCCCGAGGTGCTCCAGTCCCAGGGGGGCGACGGTTACTACGGCCGGGAGTGTGACTGGTGGTCTGTAGGAGTCTTTATATACGAGCTGTTTATTGGTAAGTGACCCGCTGTTCATCCAGCTGTATTTCTGTGCACTAATATATTTGCTGCACTTATATTATTTAAAATGCTCTCTTGGCTGGTGCAGCTGTGGAGTAAAACAATGTATTTTCCCCAACAGGTGAAACTCCCTTCTATGCCGAGTCCTTGGTGGGAACTTACGGGAAGATCATGAACCACAAGAACACGCTGGTCTTCCCGGATGATGTGGAGATGTCTCAGGATGCCAGAGACCTGATCTGTGCCTTCCTCACTGACAGGTCTGCACATGGAACCATAAATAACAACAACAAAAAAAAAACCTCACTTTGTGGTTTGTTCCCCAGAAGGGAAACCGAGCGTTTCACAATATCAGGCTGTGTCGCTTGTGCAGACGTCTGAATACGTGCTCGGCTTTTCCTTTTCTTATTTTACTACGGTACTCATAGCTGCACGACACACCAGCGTAATTGTGTTGTTTGGATTGTAGGATAGAATAAGGAGACCTAATTGCAGCCTGTTGTTGCAGCTCTCGCTCACATTTGAGCTCTTTCTTTTCTGACTTTGTCCCTTTTTATTCTTTTTTTTAAATCTTTCTTATGTTTTTTTGTATTCCTTTATTTCTTATGTCCTGATTTCAACACCTTTACATAGAAAATCTAATCCCATCACTGGGGACCTAATAGTTTGCTTCTCTATAGATGGTGAATAAAGATCTAGATAATAAAGTGCTAAAATATCTGGATACTGATGAGACCATATTGCGCTTTGAATGTCATTTAGAACCAGAGTCTGCGCAGTAGTGATCGTGACGTGAAGTCGCGGCATCGAGGTCCTGCCAAACATGTGCTCGACCAATAACCAGTCAGTTCCTGCTGTCAATCATGACGTTTCACCCCCCCTGTTATTAAATGTCTAAATAAAACCAAACTTCCTGGAAAAACACAAACATATGTGTGATAAGAACTAAGTGTACTTTCATTTTTAGTTTGGTCCATGTCCCATCTACTAACATGGATGAGGTGGGGTTTGTGACCTGAACCAGTTTTTTACAAAGGATCAGTTTGTTGTTTGTGTCGACTTTGTCATTGTATTTACTGACAAAAAGAAAATACAGAATATTTTAAATACAGAGTGAATACGGAGGATAAGCTCAATACAAACAGGGCAAGTTTTAGATTTGTCCCGACTCATTATCAGTATTAAAGGTAGACGTGAGATGAGTGGATGTAGGGGTGTGGGTCTCGTTCTGGTCCATCCCCCTGGAAGAAACCACTTCCTGTTTACATTAGTAACTCCACCCCCCCAGGAGGACACACACTCACACACTCACACACTCACACAGGCCCTTTCTGCTTCAGCACAGAGCTGCCTTTCACTTTTCCTCACTGTTTATTTACCTTCTTACTCACTATTCTCACACACTCACACTCAACACTCTGTCACCATCCCTCCGCTCCACCATCATTCCTCTGAGCACTGCCATCGTCTTCTTTTTCTGATTTTTAAACCTCCCTCCTTCTCCCCCTGTATGTTGTTCACCCCCCCCACACTTATAAATGTCTTCTACCTGTTCTCTGTGTCACTTTCCATTTCTCCATCCTTCCATTTTCTGCTCCAACTTTCGTCTTTGCACTCCTGCAGCTTTTCTTGAGACACAGTTTGTTTTAAGACTGGCTTTTTTTTGTTTGGTGGGGGTTTTAAAAGCTATTTCTTCCTCCCCGCCCCTGCCCTCTCTCTTCCTCTTGGCCCGGTCTGGAATGTCCCACACGTGGCAAACCTAAACTGCCGCACCCCTCCAGCCTTGTACCCAGCAGGTGGAGGGGAGAGCGAGACAGAAAGTGTGTTTTTTAAATAGACCTGAAGCAGGGAAAGCTGCAGCAGCTCGAGCTGTCGTGTTTGATGCCTCCTGCGCTCTGATCCACCTCTTCACTCCCTCTCTCCTCCTGGATCCACATTATCTCAGGTCTGACTGGTTAGAGGAGGTTTTCAGGCGTGTCCAGTGTCCCACCAGTGGTCATGCGGCTCTCCATGCTGGTCAGCGTGGTCAGCACTGAGTGGTCACTCTGCTCGGCCGTGTGTTTGGGATGACATGTTTTGGTGATGGCGGTGGTAGTGGTGGGTGGAAGGGGCGGGGCGGGGTGTGTTTTGTGTTTGGGCCGAGCGAGGCTCCGCTCACAGTCTGGGTCCCTCTCGCTCTGTGCAGGACGGTTCGTCTCGGCCGCACCGGAGTGGATGACATCAAACGCCACCCCTTCTTCAAGAACGACCAGTGGACCTTCGACAACATCCGAGAGAGTGAGTGTGTGCCTGTGCACGATTTTTCAATATCTTCTATTCAGGTGCACGTTTAACCTCTTTCCATCTTTGGTGATGTGTGACTTTTTTTTTTACTTTCCTCTTCCTCTTATCACATCGGTTCATTCCTCTGCAGGTCTGTTCTCTTTCAGCCATGAAGCCTCCATATATGGTGCACATGCTCCACATATGATCCCTGCTGATGTGTCTCATTGTTGTTCTGGTGGCTGCACAGAGCTGCAGAGCACGTGATGCAAAAAAAACCCTGCAGGAAAACCAGCTGCATAGGAATTTAACAAATTCAGTTTTACTCCCACGTTTTGGACTTTATTTGACTGATGTCACATTTGGGCTGCACCACCCACACTAGCAATACACACAATGACAGACCTGAGAGAAAACAACTTGTCCTGAAACTATAAAAATACCAATTTAGCTGCGGTAACCAAAGATCATATTAATCGAAGTAGTTGCTAAACCAACAGTCTCATATAATATATTGAGATTATTATAGAAATGAACCTTTGTGTTGTGTGATCTATTATTATTATTATTGGCTGAAGTAGAGTTACATTACTTCACATGTTCATGCGAATTACATCTAATATTGGTGAATAATTGTTGTTTAACATGAGTATATGATGCTGCTACATTATTCAGCAACTTGTGATTTTAGTATTTTTACATGTAAATTTACATTTACAGATTGAAATGACACAGGATGGAAATAAGGCCAAATACCATCTCAATGGTGAATTCCAAATGGAAAATATAAAAGTTAGAAGGAGCAAAAAACAGCCAAACCAAAAAGAGGGACATACCTGTTGAACATGGACCTTTCACTTAATACTGAAACATTTATGATCCATCAGTTATTTCCTTATCAAGCTTATACTCTACTTAGTATTTTCATTAATGTGATTACTGCACATTATGACTTATTCTCCCCTTGTACAGTTTTATCAGGGACATCATTAAGGTGGGACGGAAAGAAGAAAAAAGGGAATATATTAGGAATATGAACAGGGCCTCTGTGTGTGTGTGTATAATTGCACACAGGCTCTTTTCCTCTCTCGGCTTCACCTGGCTCTGATTATCACAACAGACAGAACTACTGATCACAGCCTGGCAGTCTGGAACACGAGACCACGACGCTGCCACTGCTGTGCTGTGCATGTGCAAACTCTCTTCATGTCATGCATGTCCCGATATACACACACACACACACACACACACACACACACACACACACACACACACACACACACACTGGAAACAGGACTCTGGCGTCCCACAGAGCGACATGCACCTCCCAGCCTTCTGCGTCTGTTTAGAAATGACAATACTCCCCCGCTGTGTGTGTGTGTGTGTGTGTGTGTGTGTGTGTGTGTGTGTGTGTGTGTGTGTGTGTGTGTGTGTGTGTGTGTGTGTGTGTGTGAGTGTTATTTTTGTAAAGTTTGGGCTCCATGTTGTCCTCGTATGTATCAGGCTTATTAAACACTGGGATCCAGCGCTGTGCATGGATGTACGAGTGGATGGATGGGATGGGAGGCAGCGCCCCCCCGTAGCGGCGGGCGGGGCAGGCTGTGCGGCCTGTGTGGACGGCTCTAATGAGAGGGGGCGCCCCAAGTTTGGAGGGTTGCTCCAGCTCTCTCACTCTCACTGTGGCCACGGCTGCCTGTCATTAGGCGCCCGCTATCAGAGAGCATTCTGGGAAGTCATGCCACAAGGGCCTCCATGGAGCGTTCTGTGTCTCTTTCTGTCTCGCCACATTTTGGCCTTTTATTTTTATTTTTTTTCTTGCCTCTTCTTTTTTATTTCCCCCTCGTTTCTTTCATTCCCGCACTTGATCTCTCCCTGTATTTTCTCCACCATCTCCCAGTCACGTTTGTCAAGCTGAGGGTTCGAGTCCTGACCCGACAGTAATGAGCTCTTTGCTCCGATCCAGAACTGCATTGGTCTGGAAAGGCGACCCATAACGGCAGCTTTTTCTTTTCTTAATCGGAAGCCATTTATAGACTAAGTGAGCAGCTAGGTTTTATCTGATTGGCCTTTTGACACATTTTTGTCAGCGTGTCGTGCAGACGTCTAAAGAGCAGAAGGAGTCGACTCTCCTGGCGTAGTTTAGGCCTCGTTTTTTGAAAGGCGCTGTGTGTGGGGCACAAAGCGAGCACTGTGCGGGGGAAAGGAGTGGGGCCCGCCGCGTGCCAACCTGCAGAAGGCTCACTCCCACCAGCGCCGCCAAAGGTTGGCAAAGACTCTCCTCAGAAACACCACTGGAAAAAAGAAAAAAACTCAATATTAAGAGGTTGTTTAAGTACTTAGAAGTGAAATACCTTCGGCCCTTTGGTCTTAATCGTGGATAGTCATCATTTTTCTTTCGTGGTTTGCACCTCCTCCTCCTCCTCCTCCTCCTCCTCCTCCTCATTCACTTTCTCTCCATGACTTTCTCTTTCCCTCTCTCTCTCTCTCTCTCTCTCTCTCTCTGCGTCTGTCTTCCAGCTGTGGCTCCAGTTGTGCCGGAGCTGAGCAGTGACATCGACACCACAAACTTCGACGACATCGAGGAAGATAAAGGAGATGCTGAGACCTTCCCTGCTCCCAAAGCCTTCGTGGGCAACCAGCTTCCGTTCATCGGCTTCACCTACTTCAAGGAGGACCAGTAAGTCTTTTATTCTGAAATATATCCTGAGCGTTTTTGTCCCCGTGTTTATTATTCATACATACCTATCTTATATTTTTAAATTGAACTTGATATGCTTTTGTCAGCATTACTGGGATTTTATGTAGATTTTCAAAATGTAGCGCTCCACCTGGCGCCTCTTGGCTCAGGAAACGGCCTTAAGGTCAGCACTGAGAAAAAACCCCAGCTTCACACCCATACCTTTTAATAGAGACTCGCACCAGTCACACACTGTTTGCCTGTTTGAGCTCCACACTGCCGCCTTGTTCTGACGGCCCCTTTAACTGCCCCCCCTGCTCACGATGAAGTCCAGTTTCTAAGCCCCGGTCTCCATGAGGAGGAGAATTAAAAAAGCAGCACCTCTGTGTCTTATAGTGCTTCAGTCATCAATGATTCAACCTACAGGCGTGTGTTTGCTTTTCAGGCTTGTACTAATCCAGCTGAACGTTCACATATTTTCATGTAATTTCTCTTTTGCATGAAGCTCAGGAAATGGAGTCAAGAGGCTTCTTCTGAAGTCAATAGACAGACGTGAATACGTATCAGGAAGCTGATCAAACGTTGGCCTGCGGCGAAAACAGCCTTCCTCGGAGTTCAGATGCACCTTTATCATGAGTTTGAGAGAGACGCTGCATTCACACTGCAAACCTTATCTGTTAAAATGTGGCAAGGATCCGACTCCAATGTGAACTGGTCATGGCCTGATGTGACCCGCATGCGCAGAAGAACACGCTGTGCACGGAAGTAATAAACATGGAGGCCACAGAAGTTTGTGGTTCCGTTTTTCTCTCGATATGCTTTCAAACACGGACGGGTTACGATACAACCCCTCAAGTTTTGATTTGTACGGACGTGTCACCCCAAGTACTTATGAGGTCTAGAACCTCGCTGTCCCTCCACTGACTCCGTCAAAGTTGTCTTCAATGTGTGTTTTCGCCGGGTTCGCCTGAAAGTGTTGGTGCGTTGCCATCAATCTACTGTTTTCTAGAAATCTCTAATTGTCTGTCTGTATATGGCTCACACATCTCATATATCGACTTCACACTTGGCATGTGTATTGATAAGGGCACAAGGAAGTGCAGTTTTGAATTTGCTGCAATTTGGACATGTGATACGTTCAAAAGATGGATAAACAGACAACTACAACAGCACATGCACAACAACGACAACTGATTCACCAGCTCAGGGTTCAACGGCAGTGGCTCAATTGCTGCAGGTCACTTTTATATAGTTTCAGAAATAAAACCAGGGGCTAAACAGGTATTCTAGTTTTTATAAAGATGGGAAGACTATTCAGAAACAGGACGCAACTGGTCTTTACAGTGGCTGGAAAATGGCTTTCGCTTCTGTGATCACAGTAATGTGGCCCAGTTGTGTAATGATTCCCAGAGAAAGTTGCCCACCATTACAAGTCCCCCGTCATGGTGAAGGGTTGGCAGCGGACGGTGTGGGTTGGAGGGCTGGAGGGTTTCTCTTTAGGTAAAAACATCCAGATGCAAGAAGGTCTGACGGACCCTTAGGCCCTGTTGATTTTTCCACAGTGCAGGTTTTCTAGGTTTTATTCTGCAGGCATGAGATCATGGGTCTTCAGCATGAAAGCCTCCTAAATGGTGGCCATGAAGTCGTGCATGTGGATGAACATTCAGCTCCCGCTTCACAAACCAGTAGAAATGATTTATGTGGTTTGGGTGAGGTACGTCACTCGTTTGGGAGAGATTTGGACCAGTGGATGGTGCTGGATGTTGTCATGGCTGGAAAATCACCTCAGGTAAACAGTCACAAACTCTCACGGCTCTGCTCTGTCGTCTCACTCTCAGGCTGCTGAAGGGAAGCAACAGCCACTCGGTGGAGGATATCGAGGACTGTAAGGAAAACTCTGAGGATAAGGAATATTTCTCGGACAGTAAGAAAGAGGTGGGTGTCTTAATATTATGGTAAAAAAAAAAGAAAAGAGAGGAGCGATAAGAGACATAGAATAAAAGATAATGACCATAAAAAGTAATACTTCTTTTCTCATCTGTGTGAGCAGCTTCAGAAAAAGCTTCATCAGCTGGAGGAGCAGCTCAACCATGAGATGCAGGCCAAAGATGAGCTGGACCACAAGTGCAAGTACAGTTGGACCACGAACACACACACACACACACAAACGCACACTTTCGTCAAAATTTATTTGATTTCAATAATTGCAATACGTTATATTTGTTGGTATGGATCTATTGTGGGACCCCCCCCGTCCTTCCACATGCATACGTGGAAAGTCAAGACAACAGATGACATAGTCGAAATTCATTATGATAAGGAGGTGCTGGGGTGGGGGTGGGTGGGGAAGTGGCTTGTCGGCAGCTAAAGCAGCTGAAATAGAAATAAGAGCGTTGCCGATTGAAAGCACAGGAGAAGATCAGCGTTCGTCAGATCGGTGTTTCATCCATTTGATGAAAGAGGGAATCTGCTCGATTGCTGCAGACACGTTTTCAGATTTTACTCTCGGTTGATTTGAAAAAGAATGGAAAAGAAAATCACTTCGAGCATTTTACTTCATCTCAGTGATGTCGGTGGATGAATGGCAATAGCCCTTTAGCGATGCTTGATTGGGGAAATCGGGTGAGTGGAAATTTGGGGTAAACGTTCTTATAAAGGAAGAGAAAGTAAAGCATGTACAAAGTGATTATAAGAGAACAAAAGACAAGTTCCTCCTGTGAAGTGGGTTTAAGTCTGTAATGAAACTGTTCTTTCTCCTCAGAAATGCTACCAACCGTTTAGACAAGCTGGTCAAAGACTTAGATAAAGAGGTGAGCGTGGAAAGAGGAATGGATTACACACATGTTGGCTGCATGTTCAGTCCTCTCACCGTGTTTCGTGAATCCCTCTCTGATCAGATGAACAGCCGGCAGAAAGTCGAGGCCTCGCTGAGGCAGCTGGAGAGAGAGCGAGCCCTGCTGCAGCACCAGAGCGCCGACAACCTGCGCAAGGTGGAGTTTGAGACGGACAGAAAACGCGGCCTGGAGAATGAATGTAAGCACGAGGGAAAACCTGTGTCCAACTATCCATCCATCCATTATTTACAACGGTTATCTTTTAAGCTAAACTTAGAACGTCCCGAGAGCCCCATGTCCATCTGTGTTTGAAGATAAATATAAGTTTTCTTTGGGTGGATCATTAGATTTCTCTAAATCTGTTTTAATTGATCAGTGAACAACCTGAGGGACCAGCTAGAAGACCTCAGAAGAGGAACCAGAACTCCCAGATATCCAGTGAGAAGAACAGCCAGCTGCAGAAACAGGTGAGGGGGCGTTTTTAACTTTAACACAGCTTTATAGCTTTTTCTTTCTTCTATTGCTCATCTTTTTCATAATTCTTCACTGTTTCATACTTGAGTTAAACATGCTAATTTAAATATCCATGATCAAGCAACCGACTGTGACTGCTGTTTTCATTATCTTTCTTTCTTTCCCCTCATTAAATCTCCTTCGCTGCTGTACTGGCCCCGTTTTTGTCTTCAGGAGGGGAAAAAAGTTTCATCCTGTCTGTTTCTCATCTGCAGCTGGAGGAGGCCAACGCTGTGCTTCAGACCGAGCAGGAGGCGGCGGCGCGGCTGAAGAGGAGTCAAGGCGACATGCAGAAACAGGCCCAGAGCCTGGAGGTTAGCCTCAGGGAGATGCAGGAGAAGTGCAGCCAGCTGGAAAACAGCAAGATGGAGCTGGAGAAGCAGCTAATGGGGCTGCAGGCCGAGCTGGAGAAGGAGAAAAGAGACCGCAACCTCAGGACAGAAACCATCACTGACCTACAGGGTGAGACACGTTTGATCACAGCTGGTGTGGAGAAGAACTAAAATAAGTAGTTTTAAGTAGATTTAAAGCAAGAGAAGCAACTATAAACAACTACACTCATTGACCTGTAGTTGTATGACTCTGCTAACCAGTACGGTTTCAGTCTACAAACGTTTTTCCGAGACTCATATCAGTCACTGTGACCTTTGACCTTTAAGCACTGACATCTAATCAGTTAATCTTTGAGTCCAAGTGACCACTGGTCAAAATGTCCTAAAGTCAGATTTGAGATATGTTCAAGAGCCTGATAACAAGGTTTGTTAGGTCACTGTGAGTCTGAACATTATCACGAGGCGTTCTTAAGATAATGCATTCACATGCAAAAAAAAATGGGTTTGACCTTTGACCTCCAACTAATCAGGTCATATTTGCGTGAAGTTAATGTTCGTGCCAGATTGAATGAAATTCCCTGAGTGTTTTTATATATTTGTATAATTCAAGAACATGAGCTCACCATGACCTTGACCTTTGACTCTTGATCACCAATTTAATCAGTTCATGTTTGAGCCCAAGTGAAAGTTCGTACCAACTTTTACGAAAATTCCCTGGAGGCGTTCCTGGTGTGTTGCGTTCACAAGGGAATAATGTGCTCTGCGTGGTCTCAGCGACCTTGACGTTTGACTTTTGGCCACTTAAATCTAATCAGTTCAACCTTTAGTCAAAGTTTGTGCCAAATTTAAGGAACTTCCCTCGTGGTGTTTTTGTTGTGTCCATTCTTTAGACCTACCACTTCCTCTTTGGGCTCCTGTTATGCAAACTTAGAATTTGATAAAATGCAAAACAGTCTCCCATAATTCTCAGCCGAAGCCACCGTGGCAGCTGTTCAGAGAATGTATATAGTCCATAGTTAAAGTCTATAGCTTCTACCCACAGGCTGCACGCTGTGACGGGAAATTAACAATAAAGTGTTTTATTTCAGTAATAACCAGTTAGGCACGAGCAGCCAACCTTTATTTAAAAGCTGTTTATATCCCAAACTTTAACGTGTCTGTTAAAATGATATAAAGTTAATTCCCTGCCATAACTGCAGCTAATCAAACCCGGGTCTCTATTCAATTCAACTGCAGTAAACATCTCCTCGGTAGCAGGAAAGAGGCATTACACAACACTGCAGGCTGGACGGAGCATTAGATGTGAATCAGTGTTTTTGGACCAGGCCTCGGGAAATGTCTGATCATAGGTGGAAACATCTGTTCAAGAGGCTGTAAAAAGCCAAAGCCGGAGCGAAGCCAGCGCCTCTTGTGAGTCGCTGTTTGGAAACTTTAACGTGCTCGGGCCGCGCGGAGAGGTCGAACGGGACGTATCGAAACAACGGCGCTGCCTGTTTGCTGTGGCGCCTCGTGTTTCTTTTTTTTCCACATGGGTGGAGTCGGTCGAAGGGGAAATAAACATCAAGTTCAGTGTTTTTTTTCATGTATTTTAAGGCGAATTCATGCAGCAGCTCTGCAATGTCTCGTCTCAGATCATGTCTGAGTAGTTCAGGTGTATTTGCATGAATCCTTTGCAGTCAGATCATACGCACTTACTAATCCTCCTCTTTTCTTTCTCTAGTTGTCGTGCTCTTATTTTTCGGTCTCTGTAATTTCTGTTCCCATCCACAGGACGGATCTCTGGGCTGGAAGAAGAGGTGAAAGAGTTGAAGTCATCCCTCGCCGCGGTCCAGTCTGAGAAGAAGCAGCTCCACGAGAAGCTCAACGATCTCGAGAAGGTTTGTTTGTCATATCTAAGTGTTGACTTCCAGGTTTATTCCTCCTGAAAAGCTACATTTGACATTTCTAACTTGCGTGATGCCCATTTTCCATTTGCTACTGAGATATTAACCCACTGGAAAACCTCATGTATTCACGTCCGACTCTGTAGGAAAAGAGCAACCAAGAGATCGACCTGACGTTCAAGCTGAAGCAGCTGCAGCAGAGTCTGGAGCAGGAGGAGGCCGAACACAAGGCCACCAAGGCCAAACTCGCCGATAAGAACACCATCTATCAGTCCATCGAGGAGGCGAAGTCCGAGGCCATGAAAGGTGAGAATCCAGGGGGACAAATATAAGACTGCAGGATAGACGGAAGCACCAGTGACGGGTTTCTAGTTTAGAGTTCAGTTACTCGCCCTCCGTGGTGGATCTAGGAATTTCCTAAATCGGGGGGGCCACATAGGCGGGACACAACTTACACAGAGAGGGCCAATTATATGTCCAACATCCATGCACAAGTCGTTCCTTGTTTACTGTTTGCTCTGTAGCCTTGAGCAAAGCCACACGTCATCGAGTATGTTTTGGAAAATTGTACCTTGCTCTTTAAAAAAGCTTTGAAAATGAAAATTCTTACCAAATCATCTTTCATAGTTATTGTTAGTAAGTTACTGTTTTATTTTTTAAAAGACTACTGACAAGATAGGGGCACTTCAGGGGACCAATCAGATTTCAGCTGGGTCCATTGCCCCCCCTGGCCCCCGGCCCTGGACTGTTTTGAGTCTTGAAAGTGAGAAAGCACTTTAATCGATCCGGACGGCTGCAGCAGAAATGAAACAGCCATTAGAAAAAGGCCGAAGGTCAGATTTATTGAGTGAATCTTGAACAAACAGCATTTGAAAACCATTTGACAGAAAACTGTAACGGACCGGCCTTCGAACATTCTGCTCTGATTGTCCGTCTTCCTGCACACTGCCATTTATCCAGCGCACCCAGCAGGAACTCAGAGCAGCAAAAATTGTTTTATCAATACTGTGCCCCCCCCACCCCACTGATGGTTCTCCCTGATTAATTTCCCTTCGGTCCAGAGGTGGAGAGCACGCTGGTCGAGGAGCGAAGCCTGAAGCTGCAGGTGGAGAGCAAAGTGATGCAGCTGGAGAAGGACCACTCCATGTTGGACTGTGACTACAAGCAGGCGCTGCACAATCTGCAGGAGCTGAAGGCACAGAAGGAGAAACTCTCTGAGGAGGTGCGTCCATCTCTATGTACAATAACTGCCTGTTTTCAAACTAAATGACACTTATCATTTGTGGAAGTAAAAAAACAAAAAATAACAGAACAAAATGATGAAAATGCTTCCAAGAGAGAAATTGAGTCATATATTGGCATTAATCTGAATTCATTGACATTTTATTTTTAACTGTATTGCTCGGCTGTTTCTCCATTCATCACTCGCAACAACCAAACTGACATTTAATCGTTTACAACATGCAAATTCTGTTACTTCCGGCCAAACTGTCAATCAAATAGCACGCCCTCGGATGCGTGGATCGAGCGTTTGGCTCTCGGCTTGCGGGCCTGCTGGTGATGGCGTGCCACGGTAGCGGGCGAATTTGCGTTAGTGGTTGCAGGTAACGTCATCACGTGTTGACTGTGGCGAAAGATTTTTAACTCTCAGACAGAAAGAAACAGGAAGAGGACGTCTGGGACCATCTGACTTCTTCTCAACTAACAAATTCATGCGGTACTCCATCATGGAAATTGAAAACGTTAATGGAGCGCCCCCGTGTGTTTGTGCAGGTGAAGAGCTTGAGCTCACGTCTGGAGCAGGAGATCCACAAGCGCAGTTTGAGCGAGAGAGAAGTGAAGATGCAGAACCAGCAGATGTCGGTGCTCCGCTCCTCAGAGAAGCAGCTCAAACAGGAGGTCAACCACCTGCTGGACATTAAGCAGATCCTGGAGAAACAAAACCAGGACCACCGCAGGTCTCTCAAACACACACACACACACACACACACACGCAGCATTTTGTAATGTTGTTATATTTTTGGCGAGTGAATGTGGAGAGTCTTGCTCATCTGATCTGAGTGAAGTGCTCTGGCTCAGAGTTTCGGTGCCGTTTCAGGGAGAAGCAGGAGGCCGACAGCCAGCGGAAGGATCTGAAGGACCAGTTGGAGGCAGAGCAATATTTCACAGTAATATTTTTTGTTATCCCTGTTATATTTGTGAACGCTGTCAAACAGCTAAATATTAGAAGCGCTGCATGGCTTAGCCAACAAAGAACAAAATGTAATAGTACTGTGTTTGACTTGAACAGGAAAATGATTTTATTTCATTCGTGGGTTTTCATCAGAGGTCGACCGATGAGGCAGTTTAACCTTAAACTTTATAAATAACAAGAAAACACAAATACAGAAAGTTAATTTACAACTTGGATTGAGAAAATTCAAAATGTAAACATCTTTTCTGTATTGTTTATTCTAGAAAAATAAGTTTCTATATTGGCAAACTAGTTTTCACCCGCCAGTTCAATGCATCATGTGTAACTGGCTGAACCTGCCTGTGTTCCTCTTCCCAGACCCTTTACAAGACGCAGATCCGAGAGCTGAAGGACGAGTGTGACGAGAGAAATACGATGTTTAAACAGGCTCAGCAGCGATTGGCGGAATATCAGGAGGAGAGGTAACTGTGCTTACACACACCAGTGCCTGTGTTTACGTGGACAACACTATTCTGATTGCTGATCTTATCCCGGAAAATTCTCGGTTATGTTGTTTACATGAGTTGCTGTTAGAATATTCCATTCACATTCCGTGTCAGAGCAGAGTCTGATTAACTTCATTACTTTCGAATCCTGGTTGTATGTCGACGTCACAAAATGCCATGAAAACTCCAATAGGACGTAATAATGAGGCTAAAAACGCTGAGAATTATGGTTAAATGTCACTGATGGAGAAGAATCCACAACAAAACAAGTTCACATTTATCTGTACTTTTAACGAATGTAGCAGACTTTCCAGATTAGTGTTGTTTGGCCTCTGTGAATTCATCCCACTGCCAAAAAAGCAGCATATGACCTTTAGCTGGATGAGTAGAGTAGAGACACGATTAGCATCATTCCCAGATGCTCCCGCCTCCGAGTGCTGTGGACAAGGATTCGGCTTCGCTGCCGTTTTCAATAACTCTCACTCGGGAAAAACATTTAATATCGTGCCTTTAGAAGAAGGTCATTTAAATACTCATATGTCCGCAGTAGAGTTTCTGACTATCATAACGTCAGCAGGGATTTCTTCTTTAGCTCAAAGGATTTCTCCAGTTCTCACTGTTTAATGAGACGATGATAACGGCTCCTCCCGTCCGCAGGGATTCGATGACGTCCCAGCTGGAGGCCAGTTTGACCAAGGCCGACTCGGAGCAGCTGGCTCGCTCCATCGCTGAGGAGCAGTACTCCGACCTGGAGAAGGAGAAGATCATGAAGGAGCTGGAGATAAAAGACATGATGGCGAGACACAAGCAGGAGCTCGGCGACAAGGAGGCCACCATCAGCTCGGTGAGATCAGAGTTTAAGTCAAGATCTTTTTTCTTTTACTTGGTTCTGTCCAGAAACGGTGCTTCAAAAGCATAAAACTAGATCAACTACAATTATACTCGATTTGCACGTTCCACGTCTTGGGAATCTGCTCTAGAAATACAGTTGCTTGCTTGTTATTGTTTGTGTGGAAGAGGCTCACGTCTCTCCTGTCCCCCCCCTCGCCTTCACAGCTGGAAGAGTCCAATCGCACGCTGACGGTGGACGTAGCGAACCTGGCCAACGAGAAAGAGGAGCTCAACAACCAGCTAAAGGGATTGCAGCAACGTGAGTGTCAGTTTGAGTTAATGAGCAGCGCACACAGGAGATTTTAACAGGGCTGACATTTCATTAGGGTTCTGGGAAAAGTGTCTAAAAGCCGTCTTAACATCCACGTGATTTACTGGGAAGAGGCCGTGAAATGTCACAAGAAGTCGACGTCGGTGTCTATAGAATGATGTTGTGCATTAGCATTCAGTAAAAGTGCACCTGAGCCCTGAATTCATTTCCATGCCTGCTATTTATACAGATCTGCAGCAATCCAAGGAGGAGGAGAAGCAGATGACCTCGGCCAAAGTGTCGTTTGAAAAGCTGCTGCAGAATGAAAGGACACTAAAAATTCAGGTGTGTGTCTGGACGCCCACACAGGTCCTGTGCTTCCTTCTATACGTTCAGACAGTTGTTTATATCAATATGTGTTGTTAAGAATCATTTTTCAGCTACAGGCTTGTGTTGAACTCTGGGCAAAGTATAGAACTCTGTCTTTCAGCAGCATCGATACTCCGGCAGGCTTCCCTCTCCACAAAGTTATATTTATCACAAATGGATCTCTGTGACGCTGTCGTGCTGTTTTTTTTGCTCTCAGGCTATCAATAAGCTGGCGGAGGTCATGAACAGGAGACAGACGATGCGCGGAGGCAGCCGCAGCATCGACACCGAGGTGCACAGGAAGGAGAAGGAGAACAGGAGGCTGCAGCTGGAGCTGAGGACGGAGAAGGAGAAGCTCAACAGCACCATCATCAGATACCAGAGAGAGATGACGGACATGCAGGCGGTCAGTGCACATGGCCCAAAAGAATACAGCAATTTCATTATGAATACATTTTCCAAAAGAGTAGTGTAGGAGGAAAAGTCCTTTTTGTTTGAGGCCAAGACTATTAACCTTTTCTTTTTGGAACTGGACAAACTGCTGTGTCCATTTATTGAACCATGCTTCCAATTAAAATCCAGTTTTGATCAATGAAGCAGCCCAGAAATTCAATTACGTGTGTTTGTGTGTGTCGCTCAGATGATAGCCGAGGAGAACCAGGTGCGTCTGGAGCTTCAGATGGCGTTGGACAGTAAGGACAGCGACATCGAGCAGCTGCGCTGTCAGATCACCTCCCTCAGCGTTCACTCTCTCGACTCCACCAGCATGAGCAGTGGTAACGACCTAGGACGTGGGCGACGGATATCCAGGTAAACACACTCCTCGCCACGTTGATCCGTATCCAACATTTCACGGGAAGACACACTTCTGCACACACTCTCCTCGTTCTTCCTGAGTTCCTGCTGTTCTCACTCTGACTCCCTTTGTCTTCCAGACCGATTGTGTTTGACTTTCTCCTTTTTATCCTCCTTCCTCTTTTCCCCTGTCTCTCACTCCTGCTCCACGTCTCTCCTCGGGGTCGGACTCAGTGCGCATTACTCACTCTTCCACCTCTGAGTCCATGTCCTTCACCTACCAGCGCACACACAAATCTGTCTGCATCGACACCCGGCCTAACCTCAACTCGGCTCGTCCTCTCTTTGACTCCTCTGACTCTGACGATGAAGAAGAATATGAGCAGTTGGAGCAGGGCCGCCGTCCCCTGGCCCTCACCTACGAACAGGCCCCTGAGCCTCACTCTGCAGGTGACCCTGCATGGAGGTTTAAACCTGGGCTGGGGATGGAAACAGTGGTTTATAACTGGGGCTCCCAAACTTTTCAGCCCAGTCTCCCAACATAACAGTGGCAGAGATGTTCAATCTCCATTATCCCTGGTTTTTATTTTAGATGTATCCTTCCTTCTTTTTATCTTACGTAACAGTAGTTGTTTATCATTTTGATTTCATTTGTTACAAACATCTCACAACCGCATCTTCAGTGTCTGGTGACCCCTCTAAAGGGTCCCCACCCCTAGTTTGGGAACCTCTGGTTTAAAACATAGACCGTATATAAAGATGGATGACATGCCTGCTCCCTGAAAATGAAGCCAAAGCATCTTGATAAATCCTGCCTCCTCCATGTTAGTGGATGGGACATGCACCAAACTAGGCTAAAAAAAGGAGTTTTCTATGATTTTTAGGTCGTTCCTATCACACTGATGTTTGATGTGTACATTTTTCTACTGCTTTTAGTTAGTTATTTGATAAACGAGTTGAAACATCATGATCTTTACTGTCCAGACTGTTCGTATATGGGATATTTTGGCTTCATTTCCGGATAGTGCGAACAAGTGGAGACGCGTCGTCCATCCATCAAAATTGTTGCTGTTCTCATCCCCATTCCCTCAGTTTGCAAAGAAACAACTGCAGCCCTGGTTCAAGCCTGCAGTTAATCCCTCTGCTGTGTTGACTCTGCCTCCGCTGCGCTTTAATCCTCGTCAGTGTTCTCCGGACACGAGAACTCACAGCTTCTGCTCTGCTTTGTTGAAATTTGTTCCACTCACTGAAAAAGCTGTGACAGTTTGTGTTGTGGTTTTTATTTTTTATTTTATTGACTAGATATTGATCCCTGATAACCCTCAGTGTTTGTTGAAAACCAAGAGCAGGACTTCCTGTCGCTGACCCAAAATCATTTCCTCTCTGAGCGACGCCACCAAAGTGCTTCACAGTGATCAAAGTCTTGTCCTCCTCTTTGTTTTCACATCTTCCTGTTTTTTGCTTTTTCTCTCCACAAACTACAGACTCCAGGCTGGAGGGTTGGATTTCACTTCCGACCAAGAACACAAAGCGGTTTGGCTGGGACAAGAAAGTAACGTGGCCCCCATTATTTCTCATATCGACTGATTTTGTTTTTTCGTTGTAATTACCACTGCACACTGAGTCATTTCCGTCCTCTCACCCCATCGCCTCCTGTTTTTTCCCTTTTGTTTTTCAGTATGTGGTGGTGAGCAGTAAAAAGATCCTGTTCTACAACAGCGAGCAGGACCGAGAGCTGGCCAACCCGTTCATGACCCTGGAAATCGAGTGAGTCCTTTTACAGCAGGGTTTCAACAAGAAATATTGATAATACACTTTTATGTGAAACATTTTCATCAGTAGTTTCTTAAACACATTTTATGATTAAGTCACATTACAACCTTGGATATGCAGCCTTGCGTATCCAGGGTCTTGGGCTGAAAAGTTAGCTTTAAATTAATATACCTGATATCTTGTGCCATTTTAAATCGTTCTCTTTAGTTACACATGTAAACTTTGCAACGCCAAGAGAACTAATTCCTCTTGTGATCCCGGGTGAGCTAAAGTAACTTCCTCCCTCCTGCAGTAAACTGTTCCACGTCCGACCCGTCACTCAGACTGATGTGTATCGTGCAGATGCCAAAGAAATCCCAAGAATATTCCAGGTAATGATCTCGGGAAGCCCAGTATTCCCACCTCTCCTTCTCTGACTGTCTGTCTGAATCACGTACTCAATTATTAAATGAGTTAATAATGAAATCAATAACATTTGCATTCCCTGTCTTCTCTCCCTCCAGATCCTGTATGCCAACGAGGGGGAGAGCAAGCGGGAGCAGGAGATCGCGGTGGAGGCCGCGCCGTTCGGTGACCGCCCGTCCTACATCAGCCACAAGGGCCACGAGTTCATCCTCACGCTCTATCACTTCCCGTCCAGCTGCGAGGCGTGCACTCGGCCGCTGTGGCACGTCTTCAAGCCCCCGCCCGCCCTCGAGTGCCGCCGCTGCCACACCAAGTGCCACAAAGACCACCTGGACAGAAAGGAGGAGGTTATCGTGCCGTGCAAGGGTCAGTGACGCTGATTTGTACAATTAAATGTTGCACAAATTACTAATAAAAGTAGTCTATCAGAAAGTAGAAAAATTAAAAAAACATTCATCAGAGTTTTCAGGAGACCTTCAGCCCATTTGGTCTATCCACAAATGAAAACCCAAAATAAACATGATTCATAATGAATAAAGCAGAAAAGAAATCTGAAAATTTTCATTTTCAAAAACTCGAAACAGTTTTTTAATACACTTTCTTTTGGTAAATGAATGGATTCATAGTGAGTAATCAAAAATTCTAAACTAATGAGGACCGATTGTGGTCATATAGATTATATACTTGAGGAAAGTATATTACATTTAAATTATATTTATTATTTAATTATTAAAATGTTTTTGTTACACATTATAGATTTTTAACCTTTTTTTTTATATTTGACCTAATATTTCAAACTCAGCGGTCCAGTACACCCCCACCACCACCACACTGTGCAGCCTGAAACTGCACTGGAGAATAAAAACCTGTTCTTTTTTGTTTTTTTACAGTGAACTATGACATGTCCACTGCCAAAGAGCTGCTCCTGCTGAGCAACTCGCGGGAGGAGCAGCAGCGCTGGGTCAGCCACCTCCTCAAACGCATCCCGAGGAAACATCCGACCATGAGTCCTCCCTCTGCCGCGCCCAACAGCCCGCCTGAAGCCACCTCGCGCTCGTCTCCAAGGAACTCACCGCGGCCGTCACCCAGGGGTTCGCCTCACCTGTCGTCCCACCGTGGAGCCATAAAGGTCCAGCCCAGCAGACAGCAGCAGTCGTCAGAGAAGACCAGGTAAGACCCTGAGGAGAGAGAGAGTTCACCCCAACAGTAAAACTTGTCTTTTTACTTGATTGAAGTAGTTGTTTTTTTATTATTTCAAGGTCATACTTTTAATTCATGTATTCAAATAACAATTTTGAATCAGACTCAATGAATTTTCTAAAGGATGAATCTGTATTTCATTGATCTGTTCAGTTTTCAGAGCCTTTCTCTCATTTCTGTTTGAATGTAATCGTGTTTAAATGGGAGGTAAGATGTTAAAAATTGGGGGGTTTTCAATGTGAATTTTAAAATGACATTTCCAGAGAATATTTAAAGATTGTATTTTAAGTCTGTTGTGTGGTGCTCATCAGCTTTTCATTTGTGTTTCCTACTAATTATCATCATCACCTCCTTTTAAGTGGAATCATTTTCTCAGCTGTCACCATCACGACCTTATGAGCTGCAGCTGGATTTTAGTCCTTTTATCTTTTTGCACATCAGCTCAATCAGACGTGACGTGAACTTTGCGGAGCTTTAGCGTTTGTTTTAAAGTTTGAATGTCTGAAAAGGTCCATGTTGAACATGTGTGAACAGAGCTTTTTTTACTCTCATACAGTGAAAACTAAATTCCTGGATCTGCCTATTTAATCCTAATCTGCTCCACCCTGCGGTCACACAGCTTCCCAAAAATAGAATTCACTTCAGTAGTTTTTCACGTAATCCTGCTGCTAATCTGATGTTTTGCTTTGAACGATGCATATCGCTGATACAGCATTTAACGCTCCGTCATGGCCCCTCACTCAGCGTCAGTTGCCACCTAATTGAATAGAAACCATTAGAGTGAGAGTTACTAACTGTCTCTGTCGTGTTTACTGTGACTGATTAAGTCTCAGTTTGTCAAAGTTTTCCCTCACAGCCACACCCTGACTCTCCTCCCCCCCCCCCAGCACTGGCCCCATGCTCCGCATCATCCTCCACTGACCTCTGACCTCTTCACCTCTGACCCCACCTTTCTAACGTCTCTCATGCTGGGAGACTGTAAGTAGCAGAAGTGTGTGTGTGTGTGTGCCCGCCCGCTCACCCGCTCACCCGCTCACCCGCCATAGTGCCGTGCTGTTGTGCCTGTTAACCCCCTCCTCATTAGGAGCTGCATTTAGACACCTCACAGCTCCACGCTGCCCCCTGGTGAGCATGGAGGACATTGCCCTGGAGACAGTTATGAGGCTCCTGACCCCTCGGTGACCTTCATTACTGTTTCAGATTGCTTGAGTTTGGCCTGAGAGATTGGAATTGGTCGTTGGATGATGATGGTGATGATGATATGTTCTTCTGAAGAAGAGGTGAAAGAGGCGGGGACAGAGGGTAACCGCACCTCTGCACGGATCGAGTGTGTGGTTGCAGTGTGTAGGCGTAGAAACGGGCATGTTGTTTTTGTGTGTGTGTGATCTTTAAATTTGCAGCCGAGAGTCAATCAGGAACTCAGTGTTTGTGTTTCGTGAGAAGAACAGTTTGACGTTGTGGATAAATCTGCAGGTTGCACATAATCACCTGCACAAACAGGAGACGGCTTTGGGAAACATCTTGATCTGGATGTTTGCAAAGTAAAATATTGAAGTGACAGTTTGATGTTTTTAGGAGATGAGCTCATTAACTCTCTTGGTGGCAAGAAGAAGGAAAGACTGATGTCTGCGTGTCAAGGCTACAATCAGCAGCTGCTTAGCTTAGAAACCAAGTTACTAGGTTTCACATTTTACTTCTTGCAAACAGACCAAGATTGTTCCCTTAGGTGGTCGAGCGCATTCTGCTCATGCACCGCGTGAACCTTGTTTCATATGTGTGGATTTTGTGTGGGCTTGTCTCTGCAGCAGCATCCCAGGTTGTCAAATCACTCTCTCTCTCTCTCTCTCTCTCTCTCTCTCTCTCTCTCTCTCTCTCTCTCTCTCTCTCTCTCTCTCTCTCTCTCTCTCTCTCTCTCTCTCCACAGTTAACCCCGGCTGATCAAAGATTGACTGAAAGACTGAGAAATAAATAAAAAAAATGCTAATCGTGGAGAGGAAACATTCACAGCGACCGGCCGTCGTCATGAGAACTGGGACCGTTTGTCATTTTAACCAGAGGGAAAACCAGCGTAATCTTTTTGGTGTTACAGTGCGACTTCATCCAAAGAAGAAGTGAATAGAGAACAGCCTTGTTTTATAATCATCATGACATAAAAAAATATTATTCTGTCAAATGCAGTGGCTGAAGTGGATTTATAATTGTGACGTGTGTGTGTGTGATCAATTGTACATAGGATGAAGAGTCTGTGTAGCTCATAGTATGTGATTGTTTTATTTGTATGGATATAGCTGCGGCACGTTACACAGAACATGCTTGTGCTGTAGATGTATGACTACAGTTTTTGCAGAATGGAAGATTTTACATCATTATGACTCTTGAATTTCTTGGACGCACAATATGACACTAAATACTAAATGGATCCCATCAAGACATAAAGACGGAATAATGTGAACTGAACTGAAATGCTGTGCTTTCTTTACATCCATGACAAATTCAAATAAATTCTGTTACCCTGAAAATTGAGAATTCATGTTTTCATTTGTGTCTTTTTTTAAATACGTTGAGATTTGTGCAGCTCTGCAGACATCGAGTCTGACGCTTTCTTTTGTGTCTTCACGTCTTATTTTGAAGCTTTTCTACTGAATTTCACACGACAACTTCCCCTCCAGCGTCGACATGGAATCAAAAGAGGCAATGCAGTGTATGAAGTGTGTGTTTGAGTGTGCGCTTATATCTTATATCTATTACTACTTAAGTTTCCTAAATGTATATATTACACTATAGTAATGTACAGTAACCCAGCAGACAATGATGTAAGTGTACAGTATGACAGTAACGTTATAAATCCAGCGAGTTGTGGCATGTGGCTGCAGGATGTGTTTCAGCAGTTTGCAGTATAGCTTTGCCTGTTCCTCAGTGCTGCATGTGGAGTGAGTGGGCCTGACTGAAATAAATCTTTCAGAACAGCCTAAAGCTAACTGGCACTCGTCATACATTATGTATGACGGTTCATCGTGTTGCCCATCTGCTAAATTCTTATTGCAGGTCCAATCCAATCCTCTGTATCAGCCGGCGTGAAACCTACTGCACTGACCAGGTTTGACCTCAGGTGGCACGAAGCCTTCTGCTGCTGTTCCTCCTCCTCAATGTGAAGTCACGCTCTGCAGTCTTTTCCTCTACATTTCTTCACTGTCGTGATTAAATCCAAACGATGTACAAATAAGAACTGAACGTTCTTTTACTGGGTATTTTGTTTATTCTGCTTTTTTATACTATATAAGTTTACATTTGATTGAAAAATATTGTTCTTTCTATTCTACTCAATTCATTTCAGAGCTGGAGTTACAGGTTAGGTGGATATGATGCAAAATGATGCACTGTTATAGATTCACTTCCATATTTTTACCTAAATAACGTTTTAATTCTGAACTTTTACTCATAAGGGAGCATTTCTACATTCCTAAAAGTATTTTCAAGGAACTGTTTGAATATTGTCTTTTACATCATTTTTCTATACTTTCAATACAATGTTTATTTGGCAAGAGTAGCTTTTAAGGTTCTAAAAAGTATTTTGTTATTTTTATTGAACATTTTAATTGAATAGGCACATTCATACTTGCCATTTTTCTATAAAATGGTTAATTTTACTTGTATTATTTTCACATTATTGTATCATACGTTTACTTAAGTTAATTATTTGAATCCCTTGGTTCCATACTGTCCACACCCTGTTATATATCACTAAGCCGTGCGACTTTAACTGTTTGCATCTGGGCACAGTGAATAATTTATTTCTGCTGAGCCGACACCTCGTGTCTCGAAGTAGCTTTTTCTGATGATGAGTCTAATTTGTTGCAAAAATAAATCCAATACACCTCATTTTAAACTGATGATCGTGCATTTCTGCTTCTTTCCCACACGCTCGCTCTCCCTCGCTGCCTTTGTACAAGAGTCCAAAGGAGACATTGATGTAAACATCTAACTTTAAAGTGTTTCACTCAGCAAAACCATCGCTCACATATGTTCACATTAACGTTTTCAACTTGATATTCTGTAAGTGAGGCGTTTTTTAAAGGCTGAAATAACATAATCACAAAGTTTCCAGGTCTTGTACTTTCCCGTCAGGTTAGTCACTCACTCTGTTGCAACTGCGTGTCCTTGACAAATGTCTGTGTAGTGACGGGTCAGTGTTTGCTCAGTGAGTAATGATTAGACTGGGGGGGGGGGGTTCTGAGCCCCAAGTAATTTGCAAGAGAGAGCACTGCTGAATCTGATGTAAAGAGCAGAGCGGCTGATACAGATTCAACTAGAAAACAAGACAGTAAGTTTTATTTTGTTTCTCATGTTACTGAACATCATGTGCATGATGTGGAAATGGCGTCACTTGTACTTTATTTGTTGTTGCAGTGGCGCAATACGTCAGGGGGATATTTAAGTTTTCCAAAGGTGTCGTCTGCCTCATTATAATTTCTCTGCATCCTCTCTTTCTTGTGTCTTAGTGATGAACGCCCTCTTCGCCTTCCTTTGCTTGGCATACTTCTGCCATGGTGCCCTCTCCTGCCCGGCTCTTTGCAAGTGTTACTCCAGAAGAGCTGAGGTGGTGTGCAACGAGGTTCCCCTGACAGAGTTCCCCTCCGAGGGTCTCCCGAGGAACACCACCATGCTCACGATCCAGCTGACCAACATCACCTCCATCTCGGAGAGGCACCTGAGCGCCACGCCCCTGCTGCAGGAGCTCCACCTGTTCAGCAACCACCTGCAGCACCTTTCCTCCAATCTCCTCCGGGGCGTTCCTCACCTCAGCACTTTGGATCTGACAGAAAACAAACTGGCCGGGCTGCCAGCCGACGTCTTCAGCCACGCTGCGCTCCGCAACCTGGTGCTGAAGGACAATCTGATTGAGACAGCGGATGCAGAGTGGCTTCCTGATAACAGCACTCTCACCTGGTTGGATTTATCTAGAAATCTAATGAGAAAGGTCCCGACTGCTCTGCTCCAGAAGCTGCCGCAGCTCGAGAGTCTTGACCTCTCCAACAACCGTCTGGAGACGATCTCTGCAAACTCCCTGGATGCGCTCACCAAACTGGAGAGGCTGAACCTGCAGGACAACAAACTAGAAACCCTGGATGCATCTTTACTCGAGAGCACCCGCAACCTCACCTACCTGTTCCTCTCTCGTAACAAGCTCAACAAGATCCCCCAGAAGCTGTTTCAGGAGCTCACTGAGCTCAAGAACCTGCATCTGGACGACAACCAGCTGAGCCACATCCCTCCAGGTTCTCTGGACCGGCTGAGCTCCCTGGACGAGGAGGGTCTGGACCTGACCTCCAACCCCTGGCAGTGCGACGGGAAGGTGGAGTACCTGTGGAGGTGGCTGCAGAAGAACAAGAAGAAGCTGTTCCTGCCACAAACCATCATATGTGCTTCACCTCCGTCTTTATCGGGGCGGTCGGTGATGTCGCTGACTGCGAGTGAACTAAATCTTCAGTCGTAACCGTTACAATCGTCGTGTTGGTAATTATCTGACACGGTAAAATTCACAGTTCAGCCTGTCACACGTTTCAATAAATGAATAATTGTATTAGTGTAACATGAGTGTATAATTAAATGTGATTTGATTAAAACATACGATTGTGTCTTTGTTTGCACTTCACTTGCAGATAAAAAGACTTGGTAAAAGCAAAGAAAATATTGACTTGTGTGTGGTACTTTTAGAAAGTACAGAGAAAAGTGAACCGGTCAGTTGATGAGCTGGTTTGTTTGCTGTTGGCTTTGTTTGCCTCTTGCGACATTTTATGTTCTGAGTCAAATGTCCTCGACATTACAAATAAAACCGAGTCCACGTTCAAAACAGAGGGAGTTCTGCTTTTCCCCGTCAGGTAGGTCCATGCTTTCGAGATCATGATTTCAACAATGTGATGATTTTAAATTGAAATCATTGATTTGTGTATCTATTTTCTCTGCAGTGGTAAAGATGAACTTGTGGCTGCTCCTGAGTGTCGCTGCCCTGGCTGAATGCCGTTACTCCTGCCCAGACCTCTGCTCCTGCTCGGTTCACCTACCAGAGGTCATCTGCAGCCGAAGCTCCCTCACACATTTCCCTGTCGACGGTTTACCTAACAACACTATGCGACTCTCCATCCAGTCCACCGGCCTCGCCAATGTTACCGCCCGTCATCTGAGTGTGGTTCCCCTCTTGAACAACCTGCAGCTCTATCACAACAACCTGACAAGCCTTCCCTCAGATCTGCTGAAGGGGGTTCCTCTCTTAAACACACTGGATCTCACCGGGAATCAGCTGGTTCACCTGCCTCCCGACGTTTTCAGCCACGCCTCACTCCATAATCTGGTGCTGAAGAATAATCGGATTGAAAAAGTGGACGCTGAGTGGTTCTCCGTCAACAGCAGCTTGATATCGTTGGACTTGTCTGGGAACCGTTTAACCGGCGTCCCGTCCGCTCTGCTCCGGAAGCTGCCTCATCTCCAGAGCCTTGACTTGAGCGATAACAATCTGCAGGAGCTACAAGCCGACGCCCTGAAGAACCTGCACCACCTGGAGATGCTGAACCTCGCCGGGAACAAGTTGACTTCCCTGAAACCTGCAACTTTCACCCACAACCTGAAACTATCCAAACTTTTCCTGCAGGAGAATCACCTCCGAGATCTGCCAGCGACCCTCCTGCGGGGTCTGCGACACCTCGAGCTTCTGCTGCTGAATCATAATCAGCTGCAGTGTCTCCCCTCGGGTTTTCTGGATGAGGGGGGATCATCTTTTCAGGTGATGTTAGCAGGGAACCCCTGGGTGTGTGACGAGAAGATTGAGTTTCTGAAGAAGTGGCTCACTGCCCATCCTCAAAACGTTGTCTTTCTGGTGGAGGTGACCTGTGCAGGGCCCGAAGCTCTCAAACATCGACAAGTGGCGTCTTTGACCGACAGTGAGCTTGGTCTTCAAAAATTAGAGATGGGGTACATAAATAAACATATTTAGTCCCATCATCCTTCACTCTTATGTCAAGAGTGTTTCATGTTTTAAACCCTGAAATAAAACTTAATAATCAAATTCCTTTGACCCCTGCTTGTTTTTGTCATCGTTTAGATGTGGTCCAGCCCACTGGGGGGCGTAAGATCCTCAAAAAGTGTTGACCCTAAGGAGCTGAAGAGGTGGTGGCGCTCATTTTAGAACCAGATTACTGCAGATCTGTGGCAAACATGCGTTAAAACAAATGTGACAGGAAATATATTCTGATTGAATTGTGTCTTACGTAGAATCCTTACTCCAGCACATCGGCCTTGTTTCAGCCATGCCCTTTTGTTTTTAATGATGTTGAGCATGTGGGAGTGTGTGGGCAGAACAATGCAAGAGTCTCCCAGCTGACCTCCGCTGGTTGTGTTTGAATATCCCTCGTTCTCTTTCTCTTTCCTTAGGTCTCTTTCTCATTCAGTGTGTGTGTGTGTGTGTGTGTGTGTGTGTGTGTGTGTGTGTGTGTGTGTGTGTGTGTGTGTGTGTGTGTGTGTGTGTGTGTGTGTGTGTGTGTGTGACTGTGTATATCTTCTACATGGCCACACACCTCCTGTTCTCCTGCAGCCTTGATCACGGTGAGTGCACTGGACTGTAATTTATTACTTTAATAATTTATATAATTATAATTTATATACCCTGATACAATATATAAAACATGGCCCTCCACTGGTGACTGTTACTTATGGAAATTAAATATTGTTCCTGAATGTTCCCCAAAGAGCAGGAGAAACACCTCGGAGGTTAATAAATTAAATTATTTTGTTGACTAATTAACTCAATAATTAAGTTGAATTGACTTGATTAAATTTGAGTTAGATTAACTGAATAAAATTTTCTTGATTTGATTAAATTAAAGGTGAATTTACTCAATTGAATTTAGCCATTTAAATGTATTAAATTGAATTTGTTCAATAGTTTCTTCTAATTGGAAGCATCCTGTTTTGGGGGACAGGCGAGAAGATCTCTCTCCTCGACCTCCACAATATACTGCTGCTCCTCGGGCAAGACGTTCAATCTCCATCTGCTCCAGCCAACACCCCCCCACCACTGATCCCTGTACTCCTTAGATACAGATCCCCTGATGAGTGTGGAGGAACGGAGCCTCGCTCTCGGGCACGATGCCGTACTCTCGGCTAATCATAACCGACTGACACCGAAATCTAAAAGGTCACGTGCACGGGTTTTTCACGCTTTTGAAACGGACTGTGGCCTCTCTACGACTTGCTGATGTAGTAATTGAGACGTTATTGTCTTTGATAGCATCTCATTAGCTAATAGCGGAGTAATCACTTGACATTTTTATCATAACCAGCTGTCACCCAGGATTCCTCCGATATCTACAGGTAATAAACTAATGTTTGCTGACTTTCTCTTTCTCGCCATTAATAACAAAAAAGAGAGAGTTTCCCTTCTCACAAGACCCACGTCCATCCATCTGCTCTTTATCTGCACTGCTGGGCTTCACCTCTGCTCTTCGACCTCCATCCTTCTCCGGTCACAATCGCCTTCTTACGTTAACGTGTGTTTGAGCTCAGGCTGAGAGAAGAAAAGCCGAGTCTGTTGGACTCATTAAAAGTGAACCTGAAGGTGGGTGAGAGGAGTCACACTGTGGCTGCCTTCAGAAGCTTGAGGCCATTAACCAAGCGAGCACTTAACAACAGTAAAACCTGCCGAGCCCGTCGTCAACCATCCTACGCTTTTTTTTCCTTTGCTCTGCATTGACGTCATTTTGTTTATGCCTCAAACCTGCGCGTTTTCAGGACCAGCATGCTTTGCATCTCTCGGTCAGGATCAATTAGACCAAAATAGCCTGAACTCGCGCATTAACCGGGAACTTCGTCTATCATAATTGTATGTGCATTGTATTCATCGCATTCTCCTGCTCATAAATCATCGCTCCACTCGACAACACAAACACGGGGAAAAGGAATATGCTGCTGCCTTAAAGCATTATCTCATTATTGGGAAAGAGGGCTGAAGCAGTTTCCCATTCTGTATGACTGGTTGTTGTAAATGACCCCTCGTGCTCTTCTGGGAAATGGGCTTTTAAGGGGCTCTTCCTAGATGGACACTGCACATAACACTGGCCACAAATCCAGGCTTCTCTATTGAAGGGAATAAAGGTTTCGATAGAGGGTGTTTACATATACAAAGACGACTGTAACCACAGGGAGAACGTTCACAGAAATGTAACAGCTATTTATTCATCGAAAACCAGTGTGCACACAGAAGTAGAAGAAGTAATGGCGAAGGTGCACTTGGAAACGAAAACAAAAAAGACTTCTCGGGTCCAAAAGAATGAAAAATGAAACAAATATCAAGATGACAACAACTTAGTAATGGCCAAATTAGAGAGGACACAAAGCAGCAGCGTTGATGGATGTTTGGGTCTTTTCTCAGGCAGATACAGACGCAGCAGATGAAACTATTGATAAAAACAACGTAGGAAAGTACCAGCAAAGACAACAGATAAATATCAAGTTTCACCCAAACCACACTTTCTCTTTCGGTGATGTCCCAGTGATGTAACCGATGGATATTTGTCTCCAACCCAATGAATGGATGTGAATAGAACTTGTATAGCTCACCACTGCACCCCCGTCAAAATCTCCTTTTTGTCCCCTGTAAGCCGCCCTAATACACCATCATATGCAATCGTCAACACCACTGTTCATTAGTGAAAATAAAGATAAACAGGACCCCCATCTGTGGTTCATTAGCCCCCCCTCAGGAAACACAGCAGCTCTGATCTCCCACATGTAGTCGTCTTAAAAACGTTACTGTCAGATCATCCGCTCCTGCCCCACCTCCTGCCATCCCCCTCTGACAGTACACATCCACGCGCCATACCGACTATGTAAATGTTCCACTGCGGCGATGCACGGCGTTCGATCCCTGCTGCTTTGATCCGACGCTGATCTCTCTTGTAAATACTCCTGTCCCCGCTGTTCCTTTCTCGTCTCACTCTGTAATTCCTCTTTCTAGGGAGGGCAGATTGATCAGCACATCACCATCCGTCTTTGTTCGCTCACAGTGACCCACGCAGGGGACAAACGGGGCCAAGGGAGTTTAATTACCTCCGAGCACAAAAGACAAGGACGCGGCATTTCATCACAGTTTGATGTCTAAATCTCCCCGGTGACTCCTCACGTCCTCTGCCAGAAGTTTTAAATGTTGGCTCCATGATATTCTTTCACACCGGGCTAATATGCATCTGTCTGGAGGGGCTTTACGTAGGGCCTATAACAGACCTTTCCCCTGTTGTTGGGGCACTGGGCCACGCAGACGTGCCTGCAGCCATTCGAATGTCTTCACAGCATCTAGGAACAAGGCCAAGGCCACTGAGTTAGGTCCTATGTCACTGGTAAGTGTGTAGAGGGGTCAGGACAACTGTGTCTGACTGGAATGAAGCAGCCAAGAAAAAGCAATTGTCATGAGCTATATGGTATTTATTGACCATTTATTGACAGGCTAGGTGATATGTTTCAGACACTATCCATCCATTATTTATACTGCTTATCCTATCCTGGATTGTAGTAGGAGGCAGATACCTGGAGAAAACCCACACAGACACGAGGAGAACATGCAAACTCTACACAGGAAGGCACAGAACCAAGCAGGTACCATCATGCCACCCCCTTAAAATACCAAGTGTTTTACACATTAGTTATTCAGAAATATCTGCAGCTGGGTCCAGATACCAGAAATGTTTTCATTTATGTAATCCAAACAAAAACTTCACATCATAATCTTAATCATTGTTCCAACTTCAGAGGGGGAAATTTCCAAGTCGAGAACATTTCATGGGAGCAGTAATATAAAGCTGTCAAACTTCCATCAGTGACAGATATAAAACTGACATCCCAGAGGAAACACAAGTCTGGTGATGCCTTCACTAAATATCGTTCTTTTTAACGACCTGTTGCCCTAAATGAATTGAAATCATTGAAGCAAGCCTCTATGACATGGATGTTCTGCTCCATAAAACATCATTGTCTCTGGATGAGATAATCCGTCGGGGCAAGTGCATCAGCCATCAGGTCAGATGTATTACAATGGCTTTGGTCTCTCAGGGCCAATTTCCTTAATTACATGTCCACACATTTATTATCGGAAGTGACACAGCGCCACTAGAACATGGCTGATCCAGTGTAAACGGGGACCATCAGCGAAGGGCATGATCTGAGTGACCGAAAGGAAAGAAAACACTACTCATACCAGACAGAAGGAGACGTAGGTTTTTATTCTACAGCCAGAGGTCCACAGGAGAGCAGTTCCTAAAGCGTGGCTGTTTACAACCTTCTAATTAAATTAATTTGCTGGAAAACCCGAGAATTGATTTTTGAAATAAACTGAGGCTCCTTTAACAAGCTTTCGCTTTGAACAAGTCGTTGAAAGCGTTGCCCATTGACAGCTTTAAAGTTCCTCTGGAGAATATGAGCAGTAGAAAGGCGAAGCCTGATCAAAGCCACAGCGTGAAGCAGTGACAGAAAAACACAGAGCGCAGACACTAAATGACAATTCAAAGAAACACTATTCAAGACATTAATGGGTACAAACATGAATACAACAGCTTCACTGGGAGTCCACCTTTAAATTTACATATTCATATTTGCAGAATTCACAAACTCTCACTGGGGGACTGAACGGTGTCAGTTGGTTCTTAGACTTTTTGAATTTCACTTTCACCCTCAATGGAATTCTGCTCAGAGTTAAAACTCTGAGGGCTCTACTGTACGATACACACAGGACGTAGAGAGGGAATTAGCCTAGCGTAGCATAAGAGGAAGAAACAGCTCACCTCTATCAAAAGTTCCAGTCAAAAAGTTTTCTAATTAGCTAATTTGTCTTTTGTCTTTGTCCTCACTTTGTTTTTAATTTCTTTACTGTCCGTATATAAAGATGGACGACAGCACTGCTCCCAAAAGTGAAGCCAAAGTGTCTGGATTGCCCCCTGGTGGCTGGCTGAAGTATCGGGAAGAAAGCTGTGATCTAACATAAGTTTCTTTCGAAGATGGTTTCTTTCATTTGACATAGTTCTTATCAGACTGATGTTTGTTCAAGTTTAATCCTCTGCTGGCTTTAGTTTCATATTTACGATTCAGACATGAGCGTGATAGGGATCTTCTCATTATACTCTCTGCAGGAATCTGCAAGAAGAATAAAAACCTCAAACTATCACTCAAACATTTCAACTTTTGACTTCTTCTGGCAGTGAGAAGCGATTTTTTTTGTCAAACTTAAAAAGATGGCCCTGTGTGATATCAGCTAAACGATCCGACCAGTTCATGATTACTTACAATCTCTGATAGTCTCATACAGTGGTCATCAGATGCTGCTCAGCTGTTCTCTGGGATTTCAGATTGATGAGGCAACAAGATTCCTACATAAAGTCCAAGTCTACAGTGCCCATTAAATTATTCACGCCCCCTTGGAAGCTTTATGTTATTTTGTAGGAAGCAAAGAAGATATCTGTTTAAAGCAGGTCTCAAAAAGTGATTTAAATTAATTACAACTGTAAAATAGAATGCACATTTGTGTAAATATGCAAGATTATAATGGATTATAATAATATGAGTTCACAAACATTTCGAGCAGATGACTCTAATCAGAGAGGTTATTTTCTACAGCACGAGATCTGATGTAACTCTCTACATTGCAGGAACCTGGTTTGTTCTCAGAGCAGCAGACGACTGGTCGACGTCACGTAGAAACATCGTAAAGCGACTTGAGCCGGAGCCAACGCAGATGTTTTCACTGAGGCTGAGTATTAAACTGCCCAGAACCACCAGCTCTCTATTTCACATCAAAAGGCATGGTGAAAAAAAAAATAATATCCATAACCGGCCATAACTTCAAGTCAAATCTCAAGACACTGATCTGGCTGCGGGTCTAAAGGCTGAACGCACACTTTTCCATTTTCCTCCATCTTCATATCACGTAAAGGGTTTCGACAGCTTCACGTTTATTACGTCCACCGAGGCCGTAGTTTGACATAATTTTGCCCTCAGGAGTCGCTGAACATAAATCTGTATTTTCATTAAGACAAAAAATATAAGGTAATAAACTACTGAAGCGATCCACTAGGACACTTAGACCTGATTTATGTTGAATACTGAGTTCACCACACACCTCAGTGTCAGTGCAGCCATAACTGAGGCTGTGTCTCAATTCAGGGTCTGCAACACCGAACAGAAATAAGAGAAGACCTGAAGTTTGGCATGAGTAGAAAGTTCTACTGTCCCTTGGTTTTCTTTGTATCACTAGCTGTTGATTGAGTTTAAGCGTGACACTCAAGCCTGAACCCTATGATATGTTGGGCCAGGGAGGATCCACCAGTCGGAGCCTTCATTTCTCTGGGATAGAAGGACGCATTCGTCTGCCTCATTTGAAGGAGCCTTCGAAAACGGGGCCGTCTATAGTGGTGTCCCGCTGTGACAGTCTTCAAAAGCAGCCTCCGAAGGTGCAGCCTTCCACAGCTTATATCCAGCAGCTTCCTTCAAGCAGAAACCTTCATTCAGCTCTTTGCACAAGCTGCACTTCCTCTCTACTCGTCTGTGTTTATGTTGCCGCAGCACGACTGTGTTGATTTTATTGTTTGACACTCTACCTTGACATCTTGAAAGGCTCTGGCAAAGTCAGCTGCGAGGCCATTTTAGTAATGCATTCGGTACAATGCGGTGACCGTGCTCAAGTTATTGGATTCTGTGAAATGAAAGTGTATTTACATTCTGCCGGTTCTATAAATTCCTACTCGCTATTCCTGATCCGCATTGCTACAGAAAAGCCACAAGGGAAAGACGTGATTATTTTACCAGATACATTCTGTAAGATAAAAAAGAAGATGAGGTGAGAGGGGGAGAAAAAAAGAAGATGTGAAAAATAATTCTTGCAAATGCCTTGAGTGGGTTCAGTGCTTCATCCTATTCCGCTATTTTGTAGAAGGTCAAATTTAATCTATGTAATTATTGTCATGAAAGCTCTCAGCTTGAATCAAAGTGCTCCAGGATACGCCCACTCACTGTTTTAAACATTCCTATTGAAAAAGATCATCAATAAAAAATGCTCGGCGATTATGTTTTTTCCTTTTCCTCTGAACGTGACATCAGGGAGATTACCTTTTCCCTCTGCAGCAAATATCTCTCAAATGGAGCTAGTGCTCGGAGGGGTGGGCAACATTACACATTCTTATTCAAATTAATGTGTTTGGCCATTTTCTCCAGGATATGAATCCATTAAAATATCCCATTTGCTCCATTTGGGACTGGACATTATCGGCTTTTAGTGTCGTCTAGAGAGCCACATTCATCCAGGAGGTGTTTTGAATGTGGTGTGTTTCTTTTCTCTCTCTCCGTCTTTATTTTTCTTTTCTACCATTTGCAACTTGGATCCTGATGTTTGGGTTAGCCTATTTTTAGATAAGAGAGATGAGTAAAAGATCGCTGTCCTACAGGTCGACGGAGTGGGGGAGAGTCCCTGTGTGTCCGCGCTGTCCTCAAATGGTTCGGTGTAACCTAATACTACTGTGCTGGTACGTCACCAGAAAACAATCCCAGAGCTGGCAGTCAGCCGGACGGGATACACAAGGATTCAGGAATTGCTTTGATTATCTGAAATTTTCGCGGACGACACTGTCGACACTGATCTCTTTAAATTTCTCTCCACTGAAGTTACCAGGTAACTGACTAGCAGCAGCAGCTGGGAGCATCACCGGGTTCAGGCTGAATGTCAAGCTGTGTTTATTTACAGCATCTTCAAGCATGATCCATGGTTTAACACTATGACGGTGAAACCAACACGGCACGCCAGAGATTGTTCTTCTCTACCCTTGCTGCATGTGAACAGTGGAAAGCCATGTCAGCAAGATCGTGTAAACACCATTAGAACGGCCCTCAGTGGAACACATACCTCCGCTAAGGCCAAATAGTTGCCTCAAATTCCATCTAGCTGCAATAAATCTGTGAAAATGTAAAGAGAATAAACCCTGGATACGTCGTTTTGTCCCCTAAATTCAATGGGTTCTCACTTGGCCTACGTCTCATTGTTCCACCAAGTTTCGTTGAAATCCATTTGGTAGATTTTTGCTTAATCCTCCAGACAAACAAACCAATGGAAAGTGGTGAAAACCTGAACAATTGGAAAATCTTCCCACAAGCACAAACCCACCATTTGTCATCATTTGAGTGTGTTGAGAGGATTTAGTTCTGCAGATGCATCAGACGACCTTATGTTTAATAATGTGGCTAAAATAAATATCCCTTTGCCCAGGACATTGTCAGACAACTCATCTTTACTCAAAAAACAATCTCTGAGGATATAACAGCTCTGACCGTCCAGAGAAATACACTGAATCAGTGGCAATGTCCGTTAACAAGCTGCAAGAATTCTCTTTTGGGCTTTTTTAATGGACCTATAATGATGAGCACAAATATTCGTGTAAATACTCAGGAGCCGCTCTAATCTTAAAACGCCCACTGAGCGCCGCAGATGACCAACATGTGGGAGTAAAAACTGGTGATTAGCTGTCAGATCACAGCAGGTCGCTGTGTAGTACACCAGATGGTTGTGTGTTTGTGTGCTTGGAATTATTTGTATGCTCTTGTGGGGGAGAAAGGGAGGATGTTTGTGTGTGTGCATGCGTATGAATCTAAATTTGAACGTGAAGGCGGGTGCATGTGTATTTCCATGTGCATCTGCTGAGGGGGGGGGCATTGTACCATTGCACAATGCATGGCTTTGACATTCCAGCTCCACCTGTCAGCGTGCACAAAGCCCTTTCTCCCGCTCTGACATGTGTGAAACTGCAGCTGGTCGGCAGAGATAGCAGAACCCTGTGTTGGACACGTGTGGGTGGACGGACTGCAGAGTCCTGCCTGACCTCCTCCGCGATCTCTCTCTGTCTCTCAGGCAGCACAACTTAGACGGGAGCTCGGTGGGAAACAGTAAGACGCTGATTCTGAATCCGAGCTTATCAAATACGCTGACGTCTTGGGCCAGTGAATGATGCTCTGTCAGTGTGAGGCAGGAAGATGGATCTGCCTCCTTCACTGTGACACGAGGTGCAGTGTGGCACTTCAAATCTTATTTTTTTGACCTTTACTCTTAGCTCCCTCATCAGGCCAAACACTGTATTTTTTTTTTTCTGTGTAAAAACCTCTTCATGTCCAACGTGGATCAGCTGAGGATTAAACGCCCTTCATGGGTTCGTGATATCTTTTCAGCCGGTCAAATTACATTTTTCTTATGCTGGCATGAAGGTCACAGCTTTACCTGCACAGCAGTGATACCCATCCACACTTAGGTGCTGTGTAGTCTTGCAGTTTGCTAATGGGAGTGAGGATTGATTGTGGAGGGGATGCCCAATAGCTCATTGGGCGGGAGCCCCACGTATGGAGGTTCGAGTCCTGCAGCCGCCACAGGGTCGGTTCTGGCTCTTTGCTGCATGTCTTCCCCGCTCTCTTTCCCCTTTTTTACACATTCAACTCTCTCCTAAAGGTAAAATGCAAAGAAAAATATCTTCTAAAATAAGGAATGATTGCTGAACCAATCTGAAATGAAGGATTATTAAGATTATTTAAGAGGAGGTGTAGTCGTGAGACCTGAACACTAAGCAAAAGTGCATGAAAATGTGAAAATGTAACCCAGAGGTGAGGGTGAACACTCAAACCCTCCTCCACTGCACCATGTCACTGTGAGTCCACCTCCTACTGACGCCCTCTGTGTTTTCCTCAGTTAAACAATTTAAATGTTTCACCTTTTGTGCACAAATCATGTATTTACACCTGAGCTGTTGTGCGTATTTGATAAGATAACACCGGGGCACATAGAGTGCAGCCTTGACACGGCTCGTCCCTCCAGGTTGCAATAAAGAAATCAAACCCTCGCCACCTGGGACATGACGTCTGGATTAAATGTCCCATTTTAATTACAGCTCCCCCGCTGTGCCGAGCGAGGAAGTTTCTGAGGAATGTTGAATTCGTGCGGCAGGTTTGGTGTCACTCAGACTAATGGTGTAGGAGTGACCTTTCAAATTGTGGAATTTTATCCTTTAAATATAGCAGTTTGAGAAACATCATCATCTCTATAAGTTTCAGAATTGCAGATACAGACTTATTTATACTCTTAGATATCGTTTTTCATGAATTATTGAAAAAGAGGTTGATTATTCATATTCTTCTTCATCTTTTTCATCTATCTGAGCTCCTTCTTTGCCACTTTTCAGAATTTTCCAGCCTCTTGATCTTGTGAAGCACTTTGTTTATATTGGTGCTCCACAAATACAGTTATTATTATCACTTAGTTGGATTCTTCTTTGTTTAACGTCCAGCCTGTTGCTACCTCACCTCGGCATATTCATGTATTCGGAGCCGAGTGGTGACGACTGCTGCTAAAATGTAAACCCATTAAAAGAACATGTCCTGCAGCTGCTCAGGTCCCAGTGCTGACAACGTGATCCTTCGCAGAATCGCAGCCCGACTGACACATCCACTGCTTTTAACATGCTCCACTACCTCACTCTCAGTCGCAACATAAAACACTGATCCAAGGAAGATCACAGGCAAAAACAGACACGATACGTTGCCTTCATATATCCCCTATGAAATGTATGGCACTGTAAGTCTCACTTTCAAACACCTGATGCCTCATGAACCTCTCAAGGACTCACTACATTTGTATTTTCTCTCACAGGAGCTGTCTATATTTATTACTTCAAAAAAAAAAAAATACATTCATGGTGATATATATATATATATATATTTCTGTACAGAGGAATACGCTACTGTGCCGTCTACAGTCTGAGTGTGAGGATGGGGATGGGGGAGTTATATAAGGGGCCTACATAGGGGGAATCCACGTTCAAACAGTTCCCCCCAGCCCACAGAGAGTCACTGTGCAAAGGCAAAGCTCATCAAATCAATATATGTCCCTTTAATAGGTGCAATTCTTCAAAATATGAAGGTCCTCAGAGGCCATGGCTGCAGTTTCTATTGAGGCTATTTACAATCTCAAGTCGTCGTTGTATCATTAACCCAGAGGTTAAGTTTGAATCAATCAAATATCAACAGTGGATCATTATTTCTGATGTTTTGTTCTTCTGTTCTGCAGGTGTTTGTTGTTCACGAGACAAAATACTCGGTGGTCTCGGCCGTGCCTCCAAAGCTCGTGTCCTTGCTGGGGGTCGACAGGCTGGCCCCTCCCCTGGGATCCTTCAGTAATGGGATGTATGTCTCACTGTGGCAGGAGCGCATGGTGCTGTCCCACACCCCCGCACCGCAAACGTGTTGGTGCGCACTGGGTGCAGCCTCCAGCTCCCCGGTGCCGGAGCGCAGCGCCATCAGCTCGATCTCGTGCTTGGCCGCAGTCTCCAGCACCTGTTGCTTGTTGTAGAACAGCACGAAATTGTTGATGATGGGGTGGATGGGCAGCGCGATGGCGATCACCCCGCAGAGGAAGCTGATGGCCGCGTTGCACCGACCCAAAGTGGTCTTGGGGTAGACGTCTCCATAGCCCACTGTGGTCATTGTGATCACAGCCCACCAGAAGGACTGTGGGATGCTGGTGAACAGGGTGTCCGGGTGGCTCTGCTCCATGGTGTAGCCCAGTGCGGAGAAAAGGAAGACCCCCACGCCCATGTACATGAGGAGCAGCCCGAGCTCTTTGAAGCTGCTCTTCAGGGCAGATGTGAGCGTCTGGAGTCCGGAGGAATGACGTGCCAGCTTGAAAATGCGCGCTATGCGCATTATGCGTAAAGCCTGCACCGCCTGCTGCACGTTCGCCAGCTCCATCATCCCGGCGCCGAAGGAGGTGAGGATGAGCACCACGAAGAAGGGCATTATCGCCATGAAGTCGACGATGTTCATGAAAGCCAGCACGAATTTGATTTTGTTGGGGGCGGAGATGAGACGCAGGAAGTATTCAACAGTGAACCAGCAGATGCACAGCGTCTCGATGACCTCCAGAGTCGGGTGCTCCGTGAGGTTTCCCTCTGCGTCCTCCACCTGCAGGTCGGGGATGGTCCCGACGCACATGACCACGGAGGAGACGAGGATGAAGATGAAGGAGATGATCGCGATGATGTGCGCAGGCATCGAGGACTCCGGCTTCTCCATCAGCCTCCAGAGGCACATCTGGAAGCGCTGCCAGCCTGCAGCAGACGGGTCTCCCTCTCTGTCCACCAGGATAGTTTTCACTTTCTCCGCGATCTCTGCAAGTTCGTCCTCCACCTCCTGCAGGTGGCAGGTGCAGCACTCGTCCAGGAAATCCGAGTCGATCTTCCAGAACTCCATCTCCTTCATAAAGCAAATGGGGCAGATTCCCCTTTTCATGTGGATCTCTCCATAATAATACAACTCAATTACGCACTTGAACGCCTCGGGGTCCCTGTCGAAATAAAACTCTCCGGTGTCCGGGTCGTAGTCGTCACACAGTGAAGATATTTCCTCCGGAGACTTCAGGGAACAGTCCACCAGCTCAGCCAGCCGGGTGTCCGGGTAGCGGCTCAACACGTCCCCGTACAGCACCTGCTTCACTCCGCCGATGTTCACAACGATCTCCGTCTCCTCGCTGGCTTCGGAGCCGTTGCAGTCTGCGTACCGCGTCCTCTGGACCCCCCACATTGTGTAGACAACAGGTCCGACACCAAACTGCCCGAATGAACCGAGACCTTCAACACAACCTGCTGCTGGCAAAGTAGAAACAAGTCGCCAGACGCTCCGGCGCTGTGCGTAAAAGCTGCAAAATCCCCCAACCTCTGTGTTTAAGTTGAAAGATACTGGATGTGTCGGTTCTGCGGTGGTTGCAGCGTCAAGTCTCCTCACTCCAGCTCGAGCTGTTTGGCAGTGAACAGTGCGCCTGTGCGCGCACAGAAAGTTGGCATCGAAGTGCGCGTAATGTCAAGCTACCCACAATCAAATCTCACACTTCCTGCTAAATCTTCCAAAATAAAACGCCCCCCCCCCCCCAATGTAATTTGTGCTGCAGGTTTCTTCACAGTGACTCTTGAGCTCCAGATCACAAAGCAGTGATTTTAAGGTGTTTTAATTGCAGTGCTGGAGTAAGAAAATGAGTTTGGTTGTGACTTGATTTTAATAAGTTAATATCATACACTTAAATGACTCAGATCATCAAACAAATTTTAATATTAGACAAAGATAACCCGAGTAAATACAAAATGCAGTTTTTAAATGGTGATTTCATTTATTAAGGGGAAACAGCTATCCAAACTTACTTGGCCCTATGTGAAAAAGTAATCGCCCCCTAAACCTAACAACTGGTTGTGCCACTCTTACATCACTTAACCCTAACCCTAACCCGTAACAGCCACAGATTCTGGAGCCTTTCCACTCTTTGCTAAATGCTAGCTTCATGGACCTAGCCCTAACCCTAACCCTAACCCTAACCCTAGCCCTAACCCTAACCCTAACCCTAACCCTAGCCCTAGCCCTAACCCTAACCCTAACCCTAACCCTAGCCCTAGCCCTAACCCTAACCCTAACCCTAACCCTAGCCCTAACCCTAACTCTAACCCTAACCCTAACCCTAACCTAGCTGCTGACTAAAAAGACTAAATAACTATGCAATATTTATAGCCTAGCCTATATTATAGTAAACCTCATCACTTACCAATAGGGGACGAGCCCTGAATCATGGAAATAACTTCAGCAGCTAGGTCGATTTTCATTCTATTTGATGCAGCCGCCATCTTGAAAAGCTTGTAAAATTGCCTAATTGACTTAGGCAACATTGTCTTTTGACAACTGAAACAGTTATTTTCCCTATTAGTTTTAAATATAATATTATTGGTTATTTATTTGCAGAATAATATAATTTTACAACTTTTATTTTATGGGCATCTGATCAGTTCTGCAGTAAACTGATCAGCATCTCAACAGGACTTTACCTTGTTGTGTGTTTCCATCTAGTGGCAACGCCTCCACACTGCAGTTGTACCATAGACTGAGTAGTACGTGTACTTTCCTTTTTCTGAAAGTAAACAATTGTACAAATCACAGAGGTAAAGAATCCATTAGTAATTAGAAACCTGTACTACATTAAAGAAACTTTGTGTTTCTGACTGAAAACAACTTAAAAATGAAGTGAATATATTTTACAAATTGATCGATGCTATTGTGAATATATGTGTACATGTATAGCTGCCTGTACTTATAACAGCCTATATGTATATATGTATGTGTGTGTGTGTGTCTGTCTACACCTATTTATTTACTCAAGCATGTCTCAAAAATATACGACATAACAAAATAGTATTTCTGTACGTAATGAAAGGTGTATATTGTGTACATATTCTCTGTAATATCATTGGTTCTTTTTTATTTCGTTATATTTGATACTTTCACATCTGCTGCTGTAAAAACTGACTTCACCCATTGACTGAGTTTATCTTTATCTATATAAACATCAGGGACTGTCCACCTTCAAATCACTGATCGAAACAAGTGTCTTTCATGAAAGGTATTATTATTATTATTATTATTTCACTTGTGCTCCTCCTCTTCATAGTGGAGGAGACTCCCTGTCTGTCTCTCTCTCTCTCCCTCTGTCTGTCTGTCTGTCTCTCTGTCTGTCTGTCTGTGTGTCTCTCTCTCTCTCTTCTCCTCTCCCTCTCTCTCTCTGTCTGTCTGTCTGTCTGTGTGTCTCTCTCTCTCTCTCTCTCTCTCTCTTCTCCTCTCCCTCTCTCTCTCTGTCTGTCTGTCTGTCTGTGTCTCTCTCTCTCTCTCTCTCTCTCTCTGTCTCTCTATTCTCCTCTTCTCTCTCTCTCTCTCTCCCTCTCTCTCTCTGTCTCTCTATTCTCCTCTTCTCTCTCTCCCTCTCTCTCAATGGTCGTATCGAAACTACACGTCGCCCTCTGATTGGCTGCAGCCCAGCGTCGGCAGCAGCGGACCAATGATCGCGGGCCACGGTGAGAGTTGTCCGTGTAGTTTAGCAGCGGACCGAGCGCTGAGGAGCGAGTGTTTGTGAGGACGAGAGAAGAGCAGCTGAGACCATGAGGCCACTTTTACTTGGTGAGAGACTCGACCTGTACTTTTATCTCTTATTTATACTAAAACATGCGTGAATTGATTTAACGATGCGTGTGTTTCAGCGCGTGTTTCTCGCGTGAGGTTAGCTGGAGCTGCTAAGTGAAGGTGCACAGGCCTCTGTTGTCTTTGAATGAATAAACTTCACCTGTTACACACATGATCAACAACTCTGCTCATCAGATGTAACAGATCCCTGTTTGTTGAGTCCTGTCAGTGTTAATGAAACATGTGATCACCCACTGCTGATGATGAACCAGTTTGTTGTGTGTGTGTGTGTGTGTGTGTGTGTGTGTGTGTGTGTGTGTGTGTGTGTGTGTGTGTGTGTGTGTGTGTGTGTGTGTGTGTGTGTGTGTGTGTGTGTGTGTGTGTGTGTGTGTGTGTCAAACATGTGATCACCCACTGCTGATGATAAACCTGTGTGTGTTGTCATGTTGTGTTGCAGGAGTGTTGGGCTGCTCCCTGCTGCTGTGTGTCCAGGCCATGTACTCGGCCAGTGATGATGTGGTGGAGCTCACAGCCTCCAACTTCAACAGGGAAGTGATCCAGAGTGACAGTCTGTGGCTGGTGGAGTTCTACGCTCCCTGGTGAGTCCACACAACTCTTACTTTTACCAAGCACTGACACGTCTGTAGTTTCATGCCACCTGACAGTGTGTCGGGGTGTCCTCTTCACTGGAACGTTCATGTGTTTAGTTTGGGGGGGGGGGGGGATTTGTATGCAAAGCAGGCCGCTCTGCCTTGGGTTGCACAAAGGTTTCACATGTTCCAGTGTCATGCAAGAGCAATTCAGAGTGACAGGGGAATAAAAACAACAGAATACGTGGCACCGAAATGAACCGAGACACTCTGTTGCACTTCTGTCCGTCCTGGAAAAGGGATCCCTCACGGCTCTATCTGAGGGTTTCTATGTATTTCTTTTTTCTCTGTAGTTTTATTCTTTCCCTTGTTGAGGGTCAAGCGCAGAGCCCTTTGAGGCCAATTGTGATTATGGGATATACAAACAAAACTGGATTGATCTTGCTGTGGCAAAGATAAAAACTCACGTAGCACACTTGGTTCTGATACTCATGGGTGTAACAAGTACTTGTGAAGTACAGATGGGGACAAAATGAACACGATTAACATCTTTCTGATCCTTACTCATCATTTGGATTTATCTATTATAAATCCACATTAAGTAGCAAACATCTCCCTCATTCATCTGTATGAATTACAATTATTATCATTCACATCTGTGCATCCCATTTGTTTATCTCCGCAGGTGCGGCCACTGTCAAACTCTTGCTTCGGATTGGAAGAAGGTGGCAACGGCCCTCAAGGTAAACAAATCATCTCCGTCCTCTTATCACCAGCGTGGCTGTCGACTCACTGTTCTGTCAGCTGGAGACATTTCCAATGAAAAGCTTTAACTCACGGAGGGAGAGATGCAGTTGCTCCAGCAGGAGTTTGATATATTTGAAATTACAGTGTTCTGACGGCTGAGTTATTATATTTTTAGATAAAAGAAAGTTCCACTAAAATCGGTCAGGAATAAAAAAAAAAAAGGGGGCCTACAGACTCGTTACGTCCATGAAAGAGGTTGTTTTCATTGCAGTCCATCTGACAGTCGGCAGCATGACTCAAAAAAGCCAGAAATAGTTTTCATGATATTCTGCGGCGCGGTGGGAAATGCCCCGAGAAAGAACTCATTACATTTTGAATCGATCCAGACAAACAAGCACATCCAGGATTATTTCTTTTAGTTCATTTACTTTGCGAGATAGGGCATTAACCTTGGCAGAGGTATGCAACCTCCGAGCGCCCTTCCAGTTTGTATCTGAACTACACTGTTTGTGCAGAGAAGTCTAGCTTTCATAACCACTGTAGGAGTTTCTGAAGAGACACAAGAGATGTGAAACTGATGTCCAAATTACGGGCATAGAGAGACGACAATATATTTAGCTGTAATAAAAAGTTGAGTGTGGAAAAACCCATAACCTGTTTGTCCTGGAACTCTTCAGGGAATTGTCAAGATCGGTGCCGTGGACGCAGATCAGCACAAGTCGCTGGGCGGACAGTACGGCGTCAAAGGGTTCCCCACCATCAAGATCTTTGGAGGCAATAAGAACAAGCCAGACGAGTACCAAGGTACAGAATGAAGCCATGCAACCTCTCCTTCGTTTTTTTTTAATTGTCTTTTTTGGAAACGTTTGGGTTCTATAATGAAATTAGCAGTGACTGAACTCCTCACGTTTTCCCTCCCCCCACTCAGGTGGACGCAGTAGCCAGGCCATCGTGGACGGAGCCATGAACTCTTTGCGGAGTCTGGTGAAAGATCGGCTGAGCGGCAAATCCGGCAGCTCTGGCTACAGCAAACAGGTAGATCCAGCAGTGCACCTTGCAGTAGCTTTATATTGCAGCTGTTTGAAACTGTGAAGTTGGTTAAGTCACGCTCAACTGCCTCCAAGCAGAGTGGCGGTGGCGGCAGCAAGGAGGACGTGGTGGAGCTCACCGACGACAACTTTAACAAGTTGGTGCTGGAAAGTGATGATGTGTGGCTGGTGGAGTTCTTCGCCCCCTGGTGTGGACACTGCAAGAAGTAAGTTTGGTTCCTGACACAGTTCACATCAACATATCACAGTACAGCAGAGCATTGCTGCTCTAAACCCTGAAAAGTGATGTTTGAAATACTACATACAACAGTTTTTTCTTTTTGGAAACCAAAACAAGCTCCGCAGATTATCCATGCAGTCCTCAGTGAATAAACTACTATTCTTTCAGCGGGAAGTAATCCCTATTAAAACTGTTCAGACGTCAGAGCTGTTGTGTTCCAGATTCATTGGATTTGTCCGGCTTTCCTCTGCCAACCTCATATTGTGGAATTGAACTCTGAGTGCACTGCATCATCCTCAGTTTTTCTCAACCATCGCTCCCTTCTGTTGTTGACAGCCTGGAGCCTGAGTGGGCGGCTGCAGCCACAGCTGTGAAGGAGCAGACCAAGGGCAGAGTTCACCTCGGAGCTGTGGATGCGACTGTACACCAGGCTGTGTCCAGCCGCTACGGGGTGAGTAAGACAAGAAATAATGTGGTACATGGAAACACGATTCAGATACTAACTTCTGTACTTGTAGAGGCAAATTGATCTTCAGTTTAGCTTCATCTTTACTTTCTGCTGCAGCTCGTAGGTCTGACACTATGTGGCAGTCACATAAAGAAGAGCACAAAGTTAATGATCCACAGCAAAGTCTTTAAAGACCTTTATTACAGTTACATAACCGATTTTAATATTACAGCCGAAGTCCTTCCATTAAAAGACATATCAGGTTAAATTGAATCATTAAACTATATCTTTCCTGTACTCAATCCCTAATTCAATTTCAATATGGAGCTATTTACAGCCAGAAATTAAGAAATGTGTGTTTGTGTGTGTAGATCCGTGGGTTTCCCACCATCAAGATATTCCGCAAAGGCGAGGAGCCCGAGGATTTCCAAGGAGGCCGCACCCGTGGCGAAATCATCGAGAGAGCCTTGGATCTGTTCTCTGACAACGCTCCTCCTCCTGAAACGCTGGAGGTCAGTGCAGTAGAGTGTTTGTATTGTTGGATGCACGTGTGAAGGTTTATAGATCACGAAGCAGGTCAAGCACCAAGCTTAAGTCCTTTTCTGACATGAACTCCAGAAACCTGTCTGGACAATTGGCTCCGGATATTTTCCAAACTTTACCTTTCACATATGAAGAGAGATGAGATGGTCAGACACGTCCACAACAGCAGGAAAATGTCCAGAACATTAAGTCTGGAGTCTGGAGTTAGGACATGACGTACAGATGACACGGCAGAAATCATGTGTTTTTGTTTACAACACTTTGACACCAGCGTCGGTTCTTATCGCCAAAATCTTTCGGATCTTGTTTTTCCACGTTGTCATCTTTGTCGACGTCTTCTAAGTGTATGGCAGCAGTTTTTCAGCCTGAGATGTGTGTGTCTTCTTGTATATGTGAGGTTCTTTATTGTTAATTCTGGTTTCAGATTCTCAGTGAAGACGTCTTGAAGAAGACGTGTGAGGACAGTCAGTTGTGTATAATTGCCGTCCTGCCTCACATCCTGGACACAGGTGAGACCAGACACACCCCCGACTCTGAGGACATTGTCAATACTTCAGAAATATGACTAATTATACCAAGTAGAAAGAAAACACAAATGAGACACCATCCACGTTCCTTGTGTCTTTACAGGTGCAGCTGGTAGAAACGGTTATCTGGAGGTGATGGTTAAGATGGCTGACAAGTACAAGAAGAAGATGTGGGGGTATGGATGAGCATGGATTATTATTATTATTATTATTATTATTATTATTACTATTACTATCATTATTCTAATGACTGATCCTTTGTCAGCTGGCTGTGGACTGAGGCAGGAGCTCAGATGGACCTGGAGGCCTCTCTGGGTATTGGCGGATTTGGCTACCCCGCCATGGCCGCCATCAACACACGCAAGATGAAGTTTGCTCTGCTGAGGGGCTCCTTCAGTGACACTGGCATTCATGAGTTCCTCAGGTAGGGTGTGCTGTTGTCAGAGCTTGTTTCACACATCTCAAGTGTCGGCTGAATGATGAAGTTCACTCGTTTCTCCCCCCCCCCCCCTTAGGGAGCTCTCTGTGGGCCGTGGCTCTACTGCCACACTGGGAGGTGGCGTCATGCCCAAGATTCACGCTGTTGAACCCTGGGACGGCAAAGACGGACAGGTGAGTGGGAGAATCCCAGCTGCCTCGTGGTTTCATTTAGAGCAGTGCGAAATGAGAAGCAAGCCGCTCTTTAGCCGGTGTTGTTATTTGTCTCACTTCAGCAAGAGTCTTACAGGCATTCTGTTAAAAGTACAAATGATCTAAAAGTGTTGCAAACAGATCAGATTTACTAACTGTCTTTACTTTACACTCTTCGTCATCTTCAGCTTCCTGTGGAAGAGGACTACGACCTCAGTGACATAGAGCTAGATGACGTCTTTGAGAAAATTGAGTTATGAGTCCAAAACGGGGCGGGATCTGATCCTGACTGGCTTGGTTGGATCTGATCTGGTCTGGTTGGGTCCTGCGCGAACCACCCATCCTCTCCCCCCCCCCTTCCCTCTCCTGTGGACGAGCGGGAGGCCTGGTCGCCCAATACTCCAGAAAAGACACATGAGAGACACCTGCAGTTTCTCTACATCATCTTTGTCGGTCACACGGGAACAGGAAGAAGATGAGGGGGGGGGGTGAAGTTGTCATGTCCCTGAAGTGAACTCTCGAACCTGCTGAACAGAAGAAGCTGCGTATTTATGCGACCACCACCCTCTGAGAGGAGGAGTGAGGAGGTTCTGAATGAAGTGTCAAACATTGTCCCTTCTTCCGCCATCTTCAAGCACCTTCTCTCGGATGTCTACTTGTCAGAGTAACACTTCAATGTCCAGTCTGGTGTTTTCTAAATATACCTTTTTTCTTTTTCTTCTCTTTTTAAATCAGTGAATGTTGAGAATCTTTGTGGGTTTGGCCCCATGTCTGTCCCGGACAAGGGAATACTGTGGGACCTCTTGTGTATATTTTTCTTACACGACTTTATTTCAATTGTGTGAAAACAAAATGACGTTTTTGTTACAAAAATAAAAAGGAATAAAAACAATCACGGGCTTCCTTATTCACGTAAACTGTTACAATATCAGAACACACGTATCACTGAGCGCATGCAAATACCAAAGGCATATAAAGCTCGTTCAGAACGGCGACTTGTCGATATCCTGAACAACCGAAAGCCAACACGGTTCAATGAAATTATAAAATTATACCTACTGACGTAATTAGTTTTCCTCTTCATGTAACATAACGGGACTCATAATACTTGCAAGCATATAATCCAGTCAGTATAAATATATATGGCACAGCAAGGCGAGGGAGGGGGGGGACAAGCTTATACACAGACTCGAGCAAGTTCAACGTCCACAGAGGAAAAACAAAAAAAAATCAATTATCCATTCATGTAAACATCAAGACAGTGGAGTGCAGATAAACTGAAAGGGTTGTGTGGTGACGACCGAGCAGCACGAAGCTGGAATGATGTGTGTGTGTTGGAGAGAGCGTGCGTGAGCGTTAATGTCTCTGCCCTCAGAACTGACGAGAGGCTCCCTGATCGGACTGCAGCAGTCTGACGATGGACGGGTCGCTCTTGGCACCTTTGATAAACTCCTCCAGCGACAGTCTACCTGTGGAGCAGAGACCGAAAGGAATACAGAAAGATTTTCATTTTCACCTCAAATGACAAAAATATAACCAGTGCTTCCCCAAGACAACTACACATTTCTTAAATTATAACAAGCTGACATTAACCTTATTGTTCAGTCATTCATACCTGTCCGGTCACATCAACCAGCAGGGGGTGTCACTGAGCCACTAAATCTGTTTCACAAATTCTTCCAGCGAATTGATAAACACACGAAAAGTAACAACTGAGCAGCACATTCCTTAAAAAGTGGCTATTTTAAGAATCTTATGTAATGACGTTTACTGATGTCAAAACAGAATTGGTTCTAAGAATAATTTTTAAAAGTCGGTAGCTAGGTATGACTCTGATATTAATGAAATGAAAGAACAAACACAATTATTGCCTCTATTTTAACAAATTAGTAGCAAATAATTTATTAAAGTGCATTTTATAACTACAGGGGTATTAAAACATATTTAATCTTTTAGTAGGTATTACTATGAAATGTGCTGCTCTTGAGTTGTGACATTGATTATTTTGATATTGATCTATTGAACTATTTAAATATTCTATACATGATATAACATTCCCCCTCGTGTTTTATTTTGCAGATAAAATTTCTAAGCAACCGAAGATAAAATTAAACAAACACAAAAATGTCAATGTTCCTGCGGCTTTGTGTAAGTTTGCACTTTCTGTTTTTCTGTCGGTCAGCATCTGTTTACGTTGCATCGGAAATGGAGGTGAAGTGACTCTATGGAACCACGTGGTGTTATTAAACCTGAGCCACAGACACTCACTCTGACCTTCAGACTTTCTGAACCTCCTGCTTCAAAACATCCTGAGCTGCCTCATGCTCTAGATATCAAACCGTGACATGTCCAATACATTCAGGACAGGGAGACGCGGGACATGATTCAAGGACATTTGTTTAGGATGTTTCTCCTTAAAAACGTCCACAAAAACATCCAAAATTAAAGCGAACACGGATCTTACCATCATTATCAATGTCCATCTGTCTGAAGATCTTATCTGTCCTCTTCTCTGGTGTCGACTCATCCTCAGGCATCTTCATCACCGACGACACCATCTTGTAAATTGCCTACAAACGACATTCATTAAGAAATGACAATAATAATAATTCTGAATTTTCTTTGTCATCTGTGTGAAGCTCTCGGGCGTCACAGATGAAAACTTACTGCTGCTGTTGCACTCGCTGCTCAATTCTCTCACCAGGGCTTTTTTTTTCCACGTTCATTTGTATCCACAAACACAGCGGACTGAGCCAATATTGATATGGCCCTGCAGGCTGCTCAGCGCACCATATTGGAAGAGTAAATATAGCCCCGGTGATAAGAAAAGAGAAAGAGCAGCCTGCATTCGTGACGCCAGGTGAACATATCTTATGAATTCAGACCTGGAGATCAGTCTCCACACAGGAAACTAAAGAGTGTTTTGCATATGACTGAAAAAAACCAAACAATGATCAGAGATCGGAGGAGAGAGGATCTGCTGCTTGTTCTAAACTCAGTGTCTTTAGGTGTTTGGACACTGGATAATCGAGACACTCGCAGACGTTGTTTCTTTACCGACCATGTAGTGAATCTACTGCGTTAATCAAGAAATTTGAATCTGTAGATCAAGTTAAACATTAGTTTATATTTAGTTTTAAATAAACGATATTTCATATTTTATTTATGTAAACGCAGCTTAAAATGTGCTGAGAGACAGAAATGAGATTAGATATCTACGTTTACTTCTGGCTTCCATCAGAGGGAAAATTCCAATTCAAGTAAAAGTATTTAAATTGACCAAACTACCATGTAAATTAGCATTAACTAAGATTAAAGCATATATTAATCACACATTTAGATGAGAGGAAGCCGATTATGATGGAATATAGAGCACATCCATGAAAAGCTGCTCATTCAGTTCCCATCCTCACCTGAACTATCTCCAGCATCTCTGCTCGACTTATGTATCCGTTCCCGTCCAGGTCGTACATGCTGAAGGCCCAGCGCAGCTTCTGCTCCAGCCCGCCGCGAGACGTCACGCTCAGGGCGATGATGAACTCCCTGAAGTCGATGGTGGCATCGCCGTTGGTGTCAAACGTGCGAAAGACGTGCTCAGCGAACTTGGAGGCGTCGCCGTAGGGGAAGAAGTTGGCGTAAATCTTCTTGAACTCCTCCACGGTGAGATGGCCGGTGGGACAGTCCTTGAGGAAACCGCGGTACCACTCCTGCAGCTCGTGGTCGGTGAACTCTGTGTTTTCCCTCAGGTCGTTCAGGACCTCGGGCCTCAGCTTGCTGTTCTGTTTCCCCATGTCACAGCTCGCTCTCGCTCTCTCTCTCTCTCTCTCTGCAGGCTGATGGGTCGGTTGGCGTCTCTACCTTCTCCTTTCACTCCCTCTGTGCTCTCACTCTCCACGTCGACGGCTGCTCGGCTTCCTCCGCTCCTGCAGGAGACCAACAACCCTCATTAATATCCTTGTGTGAAAATCATCAATGATTCATCGGTTCAATATTTCCCCCTCAGTTTGCTGCAATGTTTTCTCAGGAAACATCTGCTGAAGATGCTTCTGAGAAACGACAAAAATGGACATATGAGGCGATACAAAGGAAGAAAAGATACGATTATAAGTATATTGTGTGTGTGTCACTGTATGTGTGTGTGGTGGGAGGTCTGGTGTCCATGGCTACTTTATTAATCCTCTGGCAGAGCCATAATTTATCAACCCTTCGTGGCAAGGCGCAGAGACGCAGTGTCCTGGGGCCTTGTAATTATCAATAAAGCCACTTTCTGAAAGGTCAGGCTAATGCTGTCTGTTGTTACTGAGAGGGACAGATATTCACCTCCACCACAGTTCCCACAATAAAATGCATACTGTAATTGATTCCAAGCAGGTGGGGTTCATGCACTGACAAAAGAGAAACACAAAAGACGGCTTAAAAAATACCAACGCAAACACACACAAATCACCTGGGCCTATTCACCTTTGGTTTCTGTGGTTTGTCTCAATGCTGTTTCCATGGTTATATCCTGCAAAATTGGGTTTATTCATGTATGCAGGGGCATTCATGACTGGGGATATGAGAACGCATAAACACAGCACAGCCACAATAAAGCTGTAACAGCATAATAACTATTAGGCGGGAAGCTTTGTGCATCCAAGCCACTGATGAAGCAGAGGCAAACATGTGCTAGGAAGTAAAAAGGTTACGACACCTGCAGGGAAAAGACATATGTGACGCGTGTGTTTTCAATTTGAACACGTGCACAACACCCCATTGTTGCCTTTTGAGAGTTCTGACCTGATTTCTGGGGTTCAGGTTCCATCAGGTTTAGGTTTGGATAGAGGAACTGAGCCTCTTTCCAATGAAAACACAACAGAGTCATGATCGTAGACTGTATATAAAGATGGACGACGCGTCTCCACTTGGATGGAGCCGCGGGAGCAAGGTCCAAAAAATGAGTCCGCCTCAGCTGTCAATCGTGACGTTAGCACATGATTAACAACCAAATTACAAATACATCAGCGTGATGAGAACTATTTTAAATCAGAGAAACCATCTTTGAGAAAATGTATTTGACAGGTACTTGTTTCATTTGGTCCATGCCCCATCCAATAACATGGAGGAGGCATGATCTATGACCTGTTCTGCAACCTTAATAGTGAAGCGTATGGGGCTGGGAAATAGTCAAATGGATCATGAAACTAACGTGTGTGTGTGTGTGTGTGTGTGTGTGCGTGTGCGTGTGTTTGTGTTTGCGTTGCTGAGTTTCTTTACAATACGTAGCGGACGTTATTTGTCATAGCGTTGGTCAATAAAGACAAAATATACAAAGACACGATTTTACTAGAGTTCTACATTGACGACAAATAAAACCAAACAATCGTATCTTCCCAAACAACCGCAAACATTTTAGTATTTACCAACTAAAATCTGTTTTTCATATGAGGTTCGAGAAAAAAATAACCCAGAACGAAATTTAGATGAATCACTGAACAGCAATCCTTTGTTTTTGTAGATCTTAGGAAGAAATGGACCAAAACCTGAGCTGATCTTTCACCACATGTATCTGGCAAAGTGGGAGTGGGAGGGACAGAGAGAAAGAGAAGGGATGTGCGGGGGCAGGGAGGAAGAAAGAATGGAAAAAGTATGACACATAGAAAAGAAAAACTATTTGCAGCTATACTATGTGAGCTGCTTTTCTAATACCAGCGGTTCAATTACATAATAATCCCTCTGAATAACACCTCCACTGCTCGGAGTTACCGATAATGAATTTATGGGAGAGAGGGAGAGAGATGTATTATCCCCGTGTTCTCTTTCTTTCAATTATTGAAATCCCATCGCTCCCATCGCGGTATTGGCACCGGAGCGATTCCTATCTAGCGTAGAACAAAGCAGAGCGAGTGTGAATCTGAATGAGGTCTTTTCTACACACTGATGCTCCCGTCTTATAATTGTTGCAGCGGTGTAATTTCCTGGAGAGTAACGTGAGACGCGGGTTTGCGAAACAGCTAAAAAAGAATCTGGGCAAACCAGACGCATTATACATTGATGCAGTTAATTTCTCTCACTGTGCAGCAGCGATCACGGCCTGGAGCTGTGGTGTCGAGACACGTGCTCAACCAATCATGAGTAAGTCTCAGCTGCCAATCTGGTGTTTCAGCCCGGCAGCTTTTTTCAAGAGTAAAAACATACGAACAATGTGTTCATCATCAAATCACACCTGATACTTATCAGACAGTCTATCAGTGCATGTTGTAAGTGCATCTGTAGGAAGTGTGGTTCTGTCATGAGTGACGACTCCATAGTTGTATTGTAGTTTTATTGACTCTCTATACTGTCTTTTCGTGTTATACTATGTTTTTAAACTGGCTTATAAGCTATTAGTCTTTTTATACTGTTTTTATACTGTCTTATTGTTATAAACAGTATTATTATACAGTCGTTTTGTCTTTTTATACTGTTTTGCTGATCATGATGTCATGATGCATGATTCACTTTGTTTAACTGTCAAATGCCCATCCAAGAAGTTTTCTCTGGTCATCATGGTAACATTTGCTAATAGGCACTAAACACAAAAAGCAACCGAGGATGATGGGAGTTCACCTCATGGTGGCACCAGAGGAAAGATGACGTTCCCTAGAGAACCCAGGCGATGGTCAACGTCTCTACAACACTTCAAACCCCTCTAGTAGATGTTGAGATATTTAACTTGATCTGCGAAGTCGGTGGGATTCATCATCAGCATGAATGTCAGAATCAAAGTGGAACAATTAACCAACAAACACGTACAGATCAACGTCGTAAGCAGGGCTAAAAATAGATTTGTACAAATTATTATGGCTGAAAATAGAGCAAATCTCACATTGTAGGATTGTGTGTGTTTGCTGTAGTATCTAACAAGCCTCTGAATGACACAGAGAATAAAAGAAAGGCTCACCGTGACAGTGTAATATCATTGCCTGCTGACTGTGTTTTCACTTGGCAGTGGGATAAATCACACGCCGCCCTGCAGGCACGACCAGTGTCCTTCCGCTCCAACATGCAACAGGATGAGGAAGCGACAGCACCTCCTCAGCCTCGACAGTCACATGGACTTTTCCAGGACAGCTCAGTGCAGGCTGAGCTGGAGCAGACGTAAAAATATGGGCGTTGCTACTTATTCCCTCAAACACACGAAACTCCAGAAGATTCCAGGCTTAAAAAAAGTGCCGCCCTGACTTTTCAAGAAGCCGTGAAGCTAATTAAAGAGTTTATTTCTAAGAGGAGAGCGAGTGAGCCCTGAAATATGCTCATTAAACCCTAAAGCTAAAGCAGACTCCCCCAAATAAAATGAGTGATGCAATTGAGGCTGTATTATTGTAATGCAGTCTTTTAGGGAAACAGGGAGAAGATCAGACGATTTCAAGGCATTTGATAAAACGTATTCTTAGATGTAAATTACTTACTAATCCCAGATGACATATTGCTGCACGAAAACAGCCAGATTGGTTGTTTTTAAATCATGTCAGTATACAGGGTCATTAGCGTTATGTTTTTCCATTTGTGCTTGTAAAAAGTAAATACAACCCACAGCGCATACGCACACATAGCTGCATTTGAGATTTCACAGGATGTTTTATGTGTTTTCACAGCTGGAGCCTGTCTCTGACCTATTCTGGTGGATTTTAAGTTGCTGCACTTTTTGCAATGTGGTCAGAAATAACTCTGAGTCGCTGCTCTGACGTCCCCGTGACCTCCTCCTCTGCTGAGAGAGCCGCGCTCTCGCTGCCTTGACTCGCACGGAAAGTTGCCAGAGAGGTTCACAAGCTGCGAACGCACACAGTCGGAGCACGTTGCTTGATACACAACAGCCCCTCGATACACAACAGCCCCTCGATACTGCCATTCAGAGTTTGCGATTCCCCTTGATTCCACAGCAACAGCCTCTCTGCTTGTCCCCCATTTCCAGTTTTTCCACTGGGCTCCTGCTCGTCTAATGAGACCAAGCATCCCCAAGCACCCCCCCTCCCCAAAGCTTCGATGGGGACTGTGTAAATCCATGAACGGGCCACTTTCACTGCTGTTTGCCATTCTCAGGCCCACCTCATTTCCTGGGTAATGGCTTGTCATAACAAAGAAAGCCGTTCTTCTTTTCCCAGATGCTCATTACTTTGTGTACGGCGAAGACGGAATTGTGTGAAAGGAGAGGTGAAGGGTGTGTGTGTGTGTGTGTGTGTGTGTGTGTGTTTGGACGCATACAAGCACACAAATGCACATGAGGTGGGGTGAGGGGGGGGGGAGTCGGGCTGTAAAAAAACCCTGATACATCCACAAAACACGACACACAGCTGAGAGAGCTGTGTGTCAGTTGGTGATTCAGTGAGACCCCTTGTGTCAAAGTTTAAACTAATCATTTCATTTGCAAAGAAATTTAATGAATGAATTGTTTAAGTGCTTTTTAGCACAATATTCACTGGTTCCAGCTTCTAAATTGTAGAATTGTTTTTCTTTCCCTTTCTAAGATTATAAATCAAACATTTTTGGACTCTAGACTCCAGGTTGGACGAGGCAACATGTCCCCTTGTACTCTTGGACATTGTGATTTACATTTAGCGACTGTAAGACAGAACCAACTGTCAAAATAATCCTAATAAATAATAAAATAACAATAAAAGAGTTGGTTTGTGATGAGCATAAACAACCCCAAAATAGATCTGACTCTGCATGTCATGATGTCACGGAGACGTCAGAGTCACAGATCATTTCCCATCGTCAACACTGTGTAAACAAGACAGAAAATACTTTTCGCCGTGAACGTGTTGTGCCTCTTTTGAATGAAATGTAAATAAGACAAACTGATATGGTTGGTTGCACAGAACGGCCGCAGACTTCCCACGGTGCGTGCAGCCTGCTGTGCTGTGGCTGAGCAGAGAGCACTCGCCGGCTGCAGCCTCCGTGCACTGCTGGTGTAACCGCGAAGGCATCAGGTGGGTGAGGAGTCGGGCCGGCGTTCGAGGAGGAGACACAGAAAAATGAGCTCTCCAGTTATTCCTCGCTCGCAACGCTGCTTTCGCAGCAGTTTCTCTGAACTGGTGTCAGAGAACATCGTGCACTGGATCAGGATGAAGTCCCCTGACACGCCAGTAGTCAAGGCAACAGGATAGCACTAAGGTTTATGAGAGGGAGGCAATGTAACCATCAATCTGGGGCGAGAGCAGGGCAGGAGATTTAGCAAGACTCAAGAGAAACAACTGCATTTTTTATGTGCGTGTTTAAAATGCTGCTTGATCTCAAACAGTGATTTTCTCCTTCTGTTCAGCATCACACTTGATATTGTGAAGTGCACACAATCTTCTATTTTGTATCCTAGATATCACTCTTGTTTACAACTGAAGCATTTACAACTTGTCTTTCTTATAGCACCGAGTTTGTTAGATGTTTTCCCCCCATTTGAAGTGGGTCTTTTTGAATTTGGCTTAAATTTGACATGATGGCTTTGGTCTAAATATTAAAAAGCCACAACGCTGCAGTGTATTTGTTTAAATTATGGCAACACACAAAGTTTGAAGGGTCCCATCACAAGTTCATTAATAATAAGTCACATTTACTATATATGGTATCTTATCTTTAAAACTAAATCGACTGTATAAACATTGTATAAGCAATATGATTTAAATTCTAATATTGTCTAATGTTGTGTGATCTTCAAACTGCTTTTCTTTTATTTAACTTTTAAAGCATTTTACATTGAAAAATGTGACAAAGTTTATTCTTCTTATTCTTCTTATTATAAGGCATCATGTCGCTGATTACATGAACATAAATGACCATTCTACAAATCCCTGAGTAATTCAGAGTCCTTTCTTTTAGGAAGCAGTAAATAAAAATGTCATCATCTGAGCTGGATTTATTCAGAAGAGTTGAATTAGTTTCAAATCTAGATCACGACTCGACAAATTCACTCCCACACTACAATGTCGATGAAGGAAAATCTAAATAGTGCGATGAAGATGCATACACTGTCTCCTCAGCCTGTGTTTACAGTGTGTGAGAAGTAGGCTCGTCCTTATGGGTGTAGCCCTCCCTCGCCCTCCTCTCTCTTGGGGACATTAACAGGAGAACACTTTTAAAGTATCATTTCTAATTGAATTCAAAGTCGTGTAAACTCACCTCTTTGAAGGATATCAGCTTGTTGAAGGAGAAGTCCACTTCTCCTCCCTCCAAACTTCACAGTCTGAACTTCTCACCTCCTGCTGCTGCTCCTGCTCGAACTCCAGGATGGTTTAAGATGTCTGACACGTCACGAGCCGGGAAACGAACACGTGTGGGTTTTATCAGAAAGGTGTGATCGGTGTGTGTGTGTGTGTGTGTGTGTGTGTGTGTTTCAAAAGAAAGCCTCTGGTTTGGTCGCTGCAGCCTCCAGTTCTCTGCCTGAAGGTTTTTATCATCAGTGGAAGATGTGGCACACAGCTCGGTTTTCATCCGACTCCTCCAAGTCCGAACCAAAGGGGTTTGACTCCGTGTTTCAAAGCGATTGCACTTGTTATTTGGACTTTTGGAAGCACGAGTTCGCGTCGCGACGACTGGAGAGCGCCAACCAGCGTCGGAAACAAAAGTGGCCGGGATTTAAAGAGGGTCTTATAAAGATTTACCCACTTGTAAGTGATGTTTCGTGTGTTGGCCCCACCCCCCTGCGCGCCGAATGGTTCCGTCCACACTGCTGCGACTGTTCCATCGTAGGAACAGTCGCAGCAGCGTCCTGTGGAAAATGATCACTGGGGACTATTATTAGCTCCATATCTAAAATAAACTGTTCACATTTGAGGGGAAATCTTGATACTGGACGATGCATTCGCCGACTGCACCAAACAAACACGTTATCATGCATTAAGTACTTAAAAAAAACAATAATGCTTCATTAAATCTTGAATCAAGCTTATATAGTCCTATTATATAGATACATACAATAAACACAAACACTTCACTCGTTATTAACCAGCACAGGAATACTGGAGAAAGTACGTTTCCCCTTCGATATCTAAATTTGAGGGAGAATTTTGATACTCGATGATGTTTTAATCAATTCAAATAACAGCCATTCTATATTAAATGTGAGTTTATAGTGCATAATACAGTATTTACTTCATTATTGCTATAAAGAGCTGCTTTAATTGCCATATTTCTATTGTTGGGATGCCAACATCCATAAAATCAACACAAACACGTCAAGCTTCAAATACCAGCGCAGAGAATACTTGAGAAAATGTGTCCTTGTTGAGACCTCATTCATGTACGATGTCTTACATTTGAACCTAAAAACACCCTAAGATATTGAATCCATCCCACGACTCCCTCTGATGTGGGACAAGCTGCACTAGAGAGCGGTGCTATTACACAATCAGGCTACAACCCATTTCCCTCTAATTTCCCACCACGACTCCTCTCGCTGAAGATGAGCACTCGTCCATCAGCACCTGTCACACTAACTTCTCTTATGTTGGCTAAAGTGACACTGCGGGGAGGGCGGTGTGTATGTCAGCATTTCGGCGAGTGGATAAATAATTAACCCTGTGTGTGTGTGTGTGTGCGTCTTCCTGAAGCCCGACACCTGTTCCTATAAGCACATGGAGTGTTTATCTCCACCTAAGAGTGAGTACAATACAGACGAGGAGGGGAGGAGGGGCTCGTGGTGGTGACAAAGCACTCTGAGGTTGCCTTTGTTGCTTTTGTCAACTTGCAACTCAACACTGACACGGGCCTGTTGCTGCGTCATACAGAGAAAAAGCATCAGTGGGACTCCTTTATCAAAGTGCTATGTTATACTGTGCATTTTCAATTTACCACGTGAAACTAAGTAGTAAAACATTTTAAACCCAAGTTATTCTACAAATGCACGTGGCTGTATATGCACAACCCAAAAACTGATGTGATAAAAGACACTCTGTACCATCTTTGACGAGAAGCAAATAAAAGCTGTCAAGGGTCACGTGCAATATCTTTATTTTTAAAACCTTTCTTCCCAGATGGAGATTGTGAGATTGCAGTTGAAGTCTCTGGGGAAAAGCTTGTAAGCAAGTGCTGGACAATACAGGTCACATCCATACAGTGTTTCTAAGAAGAGCTCCTCTGTCAAAAGCCGGGAATCGAACCACTAACACTTGCAATTAGTGGACGACCTGTGGCTCCCTGCTGAATGTCGGTTGTTAGATATATCCACACTAATTTGCACAGAATGATAAGTGTAGAATTCTTCCATAAACTTGGGTAAATATTGAAACTTTCCCATATTGACTCAAAGCCGTCTCCATGACAGCTGAGCATTTTGCACGAGGTGTGGCTGAAAGTCCTGAAAGCGACAGTAAGTGGACCTTAAGGGGACAAATTTCCAAAATCAACACATTGCTCCATCTACACTGTGACATTTCACATATATCTGCAGCGTAGGCATCGCGTCGATGCTCTAATCAAAGACAGAAGCAGAAGTTGAGGAGAGCAACATGGGTTAAGTCAAAGAAGCCCCAAAAAAGAGACTGTAGTTATAAAACAAAACTGCAATGAAGCAGAGGTACAACTTTTCTGTCGTCCTGCAGAAACACAATGAACCACAAGAGGCCGCAAACAGCCCTTCAGCCTGCTCCTCCTCCTGCAGCTGGATCCCATGACTGCTGGCTGCGATATAAGGGCTCACACAGGCCTGTTGTCATAGGGGCACAGTCAGCCTCCAGCCAATTGCTGCAGAGAATCCTGTGTTTGGTTTTAGTGGCGCCATGTTGTGTCATTTACTGCTGGCTTTGAGAGCAGATTACGATACAGCACTGCTACATAAGCAAATGTGATTTACAGGTACATGTATGTTCGAGCACGTACCAACATATAAACATGACACACACATTCACACAGACTACACACAAACACACACACATGCTCCATGCTCTTTCGTTATTCCTTCACAGGGACTGGGCTACATGAAATGCATCATCCCACCGTGGTACAGTGGGATGATGTTTGAACTGCAGTGACCTGAGCTGATTAGATGAACTGTTGTTCAAGTCTGTGAGAGAGTTTTGTTTCTCCATAAAACCGTGTTGACCCTCTGTCCTCCATCCATGGCACATGTAGGTTTCATCCGAGCAGCTGGAAACGCAGCACACACTCCTCGAGTATTGATCTGTCTGTCTTTACATTATGCAGTGTGAGGGGCAATGCTCCCCCCTATAGACTCGTCCTCTGTCAATATTTGGGGAACACGTTGCACTGAAATCAAGGTTTAACTTTAGTGAGGGACAATAACATGCCCTTTAAATTCATTTTCAATGTACACCCACGTGCAAGACTTCACCATCTCGATGTCCATTCTCTGGACATTCAGAGGTAAAGTGTCCACCACCATCCCTTTGGTTATTTGTGGGGACTTCTATCAACTTACAAATTGACCTTCATCAGTATTTATGATGTATTGTTAAAGGGGTTCAAAGTACCTTCTGAATTATCATCCCTCAGCTCGGTGGAGCATTTCAGATCGTTTCGATTTAATGGCCCATAACTTTATGGTTTTTATGGTTATGTTACCAGTCCAGAGCCAAACTCCATAGTTAACCAGCTAGTGAATATAGAGGAACAGCTAGATAATCAGATATTTCCCTGTTGAGAAGGTGTGGACCAAAACAAAGCGAAAAAATAGAGATTTGACTTTAATTCAGGTGGTAAGAAATGAGATCTGGTGGATGTGTTAACAGAAAACTCAACAGTTCTACTTTTATTTATACAATAATGTATCAGGGCCATTGTAGGTTGAAAATAAATTAGTAAAACAAATTACAGAAGAACTTTAAAAGTTCAGTGTGTTGAATTTAGTGACATCTAGTGGTGAAGTTGCATGTTGTTTTGTGGGGTAATGGCTGTGACCGTGTGTGATTGAAATCTGTACATGCTACAGTCGATAGGACACGATAAGGCTGCAGACGGTACATTCATGTGGACACGCTGAGACAGACTCCTGATAAGTTGCACTGCTTCACCTTTTAGTGTCCCGTGTTGATAGTGATTACGCTGATGAGACTTCTCAACAAGTTTCTAGATGAAGAATGATTTTTGAGCAAATGAATGCATGACTCCAATACCTTGACAATGTATGTGTACAGTGTATGAAATATATTGTGAATGAATCAGTAGCATTTCTGCCTATTCTGTAATCTACAATACTTATTACTTGGATAATTATCTAGAGTATCTCGTGGTTTATCATATTACCGATGATTTATGTTTAGTAAAACGCTCACTGCATCATAAATCCAGGTTATGTCATATTACAGGTTTTGATTTAAGAGTTGGTCAGAAAATGACATTTACTCTTGATACCAGAGAGGATGATTTTCACATTTGCACAACTGAATAAGAAAGTTCTTTGCATTAGAAGCTGTGAGTCTTCAACAAAATTATGTATTCATTTGATTGCTTTTCTGATATGATAACTTTAAATAGCGGATACTTGATGTAAATACCTGTTTCCTAATGGAAAATGTCTCATCTTTGTGTTTGCCAAACGGTTACAGAACATCCTGCAGCCCAAGCTCTGTCCTGGTTGCAGACCTCTTATCACTACTCTGTTATCACCCTTGCCCCTGATGATACCCTGAACTGTAGCTGTAGATTGCATACAGTAAATGTATCATTTTAACAATCCTCCACTTTTGTTGTTCTCCTGTAAATACGTGTCAACTTAAGTCCTCATTAGGGACCAAAGAACATCCCAGATGAGACACAACATCAGGTACTGGTTAAGGATTATGGGTTACGTTTTGCATGCTATTCACAATTCAGTAAGCAAAAATATGTTTTCAGCAATAAAGTTTCATGTTAAATGAATTTTTTCGCCTGGTGTTGCAAAAGCAAACTCAATCTTTATCAACCCCCCACCCCCCCCCCAAAAAAAAACGTCTCCTTACCTGTGCATTATAAGATTCTAATGCTACCTTTCTTTTATCAAAGTTACATTTCTCTGTAATTTATTTAAATATTTTTCACAAACATTTGGCAGCTTGGTTGTTGGGAAATCAAATCCCTAAATCCTGAGATTCTCAAAATTTGAATTATCTGTATTTTTGGCTCTACAGCGATTCCTGCACATGTGAATCTTTAGTCAATGTACAGCACAGACAGTACACGTATACATGCATGTACTGTGTGTGCTGTACAGTACGTGATAAACTTCATACAGTGTCTGTCAGTGGAGCTTTTATTAGTCTGGGTCTAAAGTTCCATCGGGTGGTTTCTGATAAAGTTGAAGAAGAATATGACACTGAGTGACTGGTGGTTTATGACACAGTGATACCCTGTGCCTGACTTCATTGTGTCTGGACTTTCAGCCAATGTTTACTCAACCAGATTGACTAATAGGTCAGTAAACTGTAGGTAAATGTATTTCAAACTGCATTACAGCTACAGTATTTATTTGTGGTAATAAAATCCAGTATACATATTCTGAGTGTACACTAAGTATTTTGCATACTCAATTTTACACATAATGCAACATAGACTCATGCATCCGTCTTCTAGAAGTTGTTGCACTGGTATAAAGACCTGTCAGTTTATGTAAAATGGGCTTGAAGACATGAAGCAGCAAATTGATGTTTGTTTTTCTGCTTCCATAATGAAAGTTACAGCAAATACAAAAATCTGCAGACTACAATACGCAATAATAGGTTTTAGATCTTATCTGTCCAATATTAAGCAAATCATATACAACCAAATACACAGATTATAATTCAATGTTTATTATTAAGAGTCAATATTCTGGTGTATCCTGACAATACACTTAAAGTGGGTTTACTGTAATTTAAATACAATAATATAATACTTTTGTTCACATTGAGATCATGAATTGTGACTTAAAGGCAAATGAACAGCATTATGTTTTAGTGATAGTCCAGAAAGACATGGACAGACAGGGTGATGACTTGTCCTTCCGACTGTGATTTGTGCTGTTTCCATTCGAGGAGGTGTATTTGTTCCCTTTCCAAGCATAAGGGGATTGAGTGCAAATTGGAGTGAAGTGTTCAATGTGCCAGGGACATGTGTCTGGATGCAAACAAAGTGGGGCTGGAAACTCACAGATTGGTTGTTGGTGCCCGTGGCCAATCACATCAGCTCGTCCTTTCCCCTTTGAAGGAGACGTCCTGTCCAATTTCTTTGCACCTTAAAGAAATTGTCCAAATAAGATCATAATGTCCCAGAATGATTCTACATTTTATATTTGTTGTCTTAAGGAATGGAACTTAGCCTTTCCTACAAATGCTGTGATGGATTGCATTGGATTATTGCTGTGTAATTATCTATGTATTGTATATATCCCTATAAAATAAACGTTAAAATAATAAATAATAAAATAGTAAAATGTTTATTTTGCAGGTTTTGTTAGGGGACGAGCATTTGCATTTACAATACTGAATAAAATGACATTTCTTTGCTTTAGAAGCTGAGAGACTGAAAACCATCAGCACCAACAGCCAGCCACAGATTTATCAATTGGTTTATTAATTCGATACCTTCTCTGATATCAAACGTTGAACGTTTACTTTATGTAAATGTGTCACCTCATGATTTTTAGCTGACAAAGCTGATGATGACATCCAGGCTGTCACTGTAAATGTACATTGTTCCTAATGACTTACCTGGTCAAATAAATGTTTGCTGATTTGGCAAACTGTAGCACAACAGTCCATACTGTAGGGTTGGGAAACGTGATCAACAGATAATCAGTGATTACACAGGAGCAAAGCATAGATCATGTAATGTATGCACTCCTCCATCTCTTTCCAATTGTCCTGTGCATGTGATCGTGCAGTTTGATCGTGCAGTTTGATCGTGCAGTTTGATCGTGCAGTTTGATCGTGCAGTTTGATCCTGCAGTTTGATCATGCAGTTTGATCATGCAGTTTGATCATGCACAATCCGTCGGCTCCATGTACTTTTCAGTCGACATATTGAGTAAAAAAAAAAGTGTATTAAACAGCTGACCTTTACACTGAGCAACTGATTGGGAAAGTGTGCCCAGAGTTGCCCTGCAGGGGGACTGCACATGTCTGCAGCCGTGGGTTCAAAGAGTTTGGGATCGCTCTCCTCGTCCTCATCAGGTGGACCAGCAGGGTCATGCTTTATTTCTTAGAAACTCACCATGGACCAGTTACATTTCTTCCACCTACTACCCTCCTGATTCTATTTTTCATCTGCAGACATTGCAAAGACTTCTGCAGGTTGTGGGAAAAAGAAGGCGATCAATATCTTTACACTATCCCCAGTGAAAAAAGCACACAACTCATTAGCTGTAGTGCATCGTGACTACACAAACAAGTAGAAAATGATACACAAAGGGAAAAGGTGGACACACAATAACTTGTTTTCTCCATAAAAAATATAGAATCAGCAAGCCGAATATGTGTAATGCAGCATGTACTGCATGATTAAAATACACAAGCGTGCGAGTTTCAGCCCCCTTAATTCTCCCACTCTATCATCTACCCTGATCGCAGAGAGCATGATGCACTGATCCTGTCTGAATGCTGCTCAACTGCAACAAGGCCTGGAGAGACAAACCAAACAGAGGCCTCTGCACCCACAGCTTATATCAGCATTTACAAACCGACAGGGTCATTTCAGCTGAAAGAGAAAATATCTGCGTTAATGTAAAATTAGCAAAAATTCTGGGTGAGATTGTGAAAAAAGCCAATGAAAATACAAAGTGTTCAGAAGCATAAGCTCCCTTTGGACTTTAACTTTGTTCATGTCAATGCAAACACTGTCAGTATCTGACCAACTTCTACAAGGGTGCTGATGGGGGATATATTGCAACAGGCAATTACGCAACGTGCAGAACTAGGAACGTGATTTGATTAAAAAAGAACAAAAGGACATATAGAAGTAATAAAAAAAACTGTATGTGCTCTCACACATTCCATGGTTATGCGCAGTATGTGACTAAATCCTTACAAGTAAAAGACCTGAATCAATCCATAGTTGTCACTGTTTATTTATTGTGTGCTGGCCCCAAAAACAGACTGCAGACCCAGTTTGAAAAGCAGCAACCTTCAAACCTTTGTGGTTTAAAGTCCATCATCAGAACCATGTCAAAGTTTGGTAAATGTTTTTGCTGTTTTCATTTTGGCTCGTGGCAGTGGAAGCAGAACAACAAGCATCTGACTCTATTACAAGGTGCTACACTGTAAGTACTACAACTGCGTTTATTTATAACTAGTATTACACACATTCACATTCAAATGTGCGTCTAATAAATGTGCTCAGATATAAAATGAAATAAGAATTGAGCACAACCGTAACTGCAGATAAATCAATGTGTGTATATAAAAGAACTAATCCAACTTTAAAGGACACAGAGGAACAGATGGAACGGTTGCCTGAAGATGAAGGGGTGAGGGGGGGGGGGGGGGGGTGTTAATATCATCGAGGGATAAAGCAGCTGATAAGTTTATCATCTTTTTAACATCTTGAGGGACTTTGTATTTTGAGCACGCCTTGATCACACAGGGTTCACTAATCAGCGCCTGTGAGTGACCCAATTCACACTGCAGCTGTTGGCCGGTCAAATTCATTGATTGACTTGTTCGCAAAAGATTAACAACATCTGCCTGGTTAAGGTCATTTAAACACTGGGACATGTATTTTGGCCCAGATATACAGTGAAAAACGAAAAGTCAAGACTTCTATAGTCTATCACTTCTTGTCACATGAGAATTCACAACGAATAACAGTAAATTAAAGTAAATACAATTATTGTTATACAAATGAGATGCACTATTTAACTGCAAGTGTTATTTCTAATGATGAATGCACACCAGCAAGAAATGGGGCATGAACATGACTGAAGAAAAATCTGTGTGACCACGAAAGAGATCTTCACCGACATCTAAATCATATTACAAGTAATAAAGTATCATAAAACCATAAGTGTCTGATAAGACTGAGCTTTAATGTGCTTTAATCAATTCAAATATTTCATCCAGAGTTCTGTTTGACCACAAATGATCAGTTTTGCAAGCCTGAGAGACGAGGATCCTGTCAAACCTTTTCCCTTTGTCCCTCCACACAGGAGGCTGGGGTGGACTTTGAGCGTTCAAACCGCTGTCTGTGCCTCCCAGTGCTCTGACAGAGCCCGGCCGTGGGTATAAAAGCCCTGAGCAGAGGCTTAGGAATCAGTCTCATCTGAGTACTCGCCAGACCCAAGGAGAGAGCTTCACCAAAACCCAACATGGGGGATTCACAGCTCTGTCTTCTGCTGCTCCTCAGTACATCTGCTTTGGCTTGTGAGTATAGAATCAGCTGTTTTACAAGTTTTGGCTTTTTAACTTTTGTGCTGTAAATTATTTAATCAGATATTTCCTAAAAATGCATCGTAACATCCGTCTTTTTACAAATCTTTGAAAGTTACTTAAGAAATTAAGAAACAACTCAAGACTTATTTTTATGATCTTGATTTTAATTAATTGTATCTTCTTTCTTTAACACCATTGTCTTTATTCTATTTATTTTTCCTTTTTATACCTTCTGCTAGTTTTATTCTTATAGATCTATATTATTTCATGTCTTTGATTTTATTGTAAAGCACTGTAATGCATTATTATTAATAACTTTCTTTAAAATAACAAATTTTAAAACCATTATCCTTAATAATATTATGACCTAGGACATATGGGTTGTTGTAACTATAGTGTATTTGATTTAATTTCATTTAAGAAAATTTGACTTTCTTGATTCTTGTTGTTCTGGGTTTGTACCCTCACGGTTGAACGCACTTATTGCTTTGGATAAAAGCGTCAGCTAAATGAAATGTAATGTAATAATTAAATTGATTTATTTAATTTGACAACAATTGCATTGAAATGACTAAAAACCTACATTGTCCAACTTATTTCCTGAACAGTTGCCCAAGACGAAGATGTGCCAACCTGCCTGTGTAAGTTATTCAAGACAGCTTCAGGGAACCAGATTTAAACTTATGTGTTTTTGTGTGGACATCCAGTCTTCACATTTATAATAATATATTTTCCATAAAACAACTCTTCTCCCTTGTAATTGTTGATTTTCTTCTCCAGTGGCCACAAGGTACAAGTCCCTGCACAAGTATGAATATCGCTATGAAGCCGAATCTTTGAACGCCATCAACGGAGCTTCTGCTCTGAAGAACGGACCCAAGGCCTCTTGCATGGTACGAGAAAAATCTTTCACAACATCCTCTATAAAAAAATATATATATTTCCCCAAAGACAAAGAGAAATAAAACATTCACCCTCTCTCACAGGTTCAAATCGAAGTGCCTCAGACTTGCAGTTTCATCGTCCGCATCAATGGCTGTATGCTGAGTGAGGTGGCTGACATGGACACAGAGGGAAACCTCGTGTTCAGACCTGCCGCCGGCTCCGACGCCTTTGCTGCTGAGATGGAGAAGTATGTGACTCCATGGAAATCCCTGATGTCCAGTTTACATTTTATCGCCCCACTTTAGGTATTTCTGGAGCTATTTCACAAATAATTACATTTAAATACGCTATGTTTTCTTTCAGATACCCTCTGAAGGTTGTGGTTGAGGGTGTGTACGATGTGAAACTGTACCCAGAGGAAGGTGAGACTTTAACCATCCTGAACATCAAGAGAGGAATCATCTCTGCTCTGGCTGTTCCTCTGGTGGAAGAAGACAAGAATAAGATTATGGTAAATTCATTTACTAAAAAATGCCTCCTAATATGCATCATGAGAAATATTTTAATATCACAGTTTAACACCAAGTTATCCATACTTTATGGTATTCACTAAAAAGTATTTTATAGCTTTCTACAGTACATTAAACACAAACTTTTCTTCTAATCATCTTTATCTCTTCATTTCAGCCCACAATCCACGGCATGTGCAAGACCCATTCCATGGTCAATGGAAATGACATCACCTTGAACAGGGATCTGTCTAAATGTGACGAGTTTCTCCCAGTGAGAGAGTACACCAGCCCGCTGGCACTGATCTCTGGCATGGTAAGTGGAAACATGGTGAAAAAAACTGCTTCATGAAAACCTTTCAACCACCTTTAGTGAGCTAGAATATCTCAAATCAAAAATCACAGATTTGCTTGAGAGAAGTAAATTAGGTGTAAAACTATCAACAATCAACTTCATGAATCTCCGATATTCCACGACACTAACGTCATTATGTTTTCTGTCTTTCAGCAATACCCTCTTGCTCAGCTGGTCAGAAGCTCCCAGACCTGCAACTACAAGTTCGACAATGAGAACAAACACATGACCTCCGGATCCTGCACTGAGAACCACATCCTCATTCCCTTCTCACACAAGTAAGTGAAGCCATATACTAGATGCACCTTCATAAAGGTTTATGTACTGATCCGTCTCATACGACTTGTGTGGCATGTTTAAGGATGTATGTTCTTCCTACAGGGGAGAATATGGAGTTACCAATGTTGGAAAGCAGGAACTCACTCTGGTTGAGGTTTCTCCTCACAACGACAGAGTCTTCCATCACAGTAAGCTCCATTGTTTGATTTGTATTGGTTGGATTTATAGCTGTTTGAAAATGATCATCAGATGTAACTCAGTATCGCCACGTTTCTTGTGTATCACAGGTGATGTTGCCAAGGGTCTTCACATGGAAGCTGTCCAGGACAAGAGTGCTGTCCAGGATAAAGATGCAGGTCTGAACCTCCTGAGAGAACTGGCCAATCTGCCCGAGGCCGAGGGTGAGAGGAGGGCCCACCTCTTCCACAAGCTTGTCACCATGGTCCGTGGGATGAAGGCTGAGACCCTGAGTCCCGCCATTCCAGAGGCTCTTGAAGTGTCCCGTGTCCTGACCTACCAGGTTCTGGCCCAGTGTGGAACCCCTGAGTGCAGCAGTGCCATCATGCAGATCCTCAGGACCTTCGACAGCTCTGCAGTCGAGGTTGATGCTGCTGTGTTTGCTCTGGGACTCGTGTCCAATCCCTCTGCCCTCCTGATCAATGACATGCTCGAGATGGCCAAATACAAGACCAGCAAGCCCATCCTGTATGCCCTGAGCAATATCGTCAAGAGGTGAGTGATGTTAACCATGAGTTATACTCAGTAAAGGATTGACTGAAGAATGTTTTAGCTGAGGTGTCCATCCTGAGTGTTAAATTAAATTATTTTTTTCATATTCTCTCTTCAACAGGTTCTACAAGGCTGAAGGAAAACTGACCCCTGAGATTTACTCTGTGGCTGAGTTCATGGCTTCTCATTTGGGCGACTGCTCCGGTGACCAGGAGACCACTTTCCTGCTTTTGAGGGTAAGTGTCTCACCCAGTTTCTTCAAGGATATGAATGACGTGATTAAGAGCAATGGAAGCACTGACTAATACTTTGCATGAATTTAGATTCAGTCCAGTGAAGATAATGATCGCTTTACTTTTGATTATAGGTTCTTGGAAACATGGCTCCAGCTATGTCCCCTGCTAGTCCTGCACTGAGAGCCGCTGTGATGCAGTGTGTGAACAAACCTGAGGCTTCTCTGGCTGTGCAGCAGGCTGCCATCCAAGTGTTCAGGCTGATTCCCGTCCCTGAGGAGGCAAGACCAATTGATTAATTGGTTTTACAGCTTATTAGAATAATTGTTTCTGCATAACTGATTCTAATCATGTTGAACCCTCGTTGTCACAGGGCAGAGAGATTCTCATGCAGGTGCTTCTGGACGGTACCAGCCCCTTGCAAAAGCGTCTGGCTGCGTATCTGGTACTTATGAAGAACCCCCAGCCAAGTGAACTGGCTCAGCTGGCGGATGCCCTGCCCATTGAACAAGACCAACAAGCCAAGAGCTTTGCCATCTCCTACATCACCAACATTTTGGCCTCAACTGATCCTGAGACCCAAGAGTAAGCAAAAATATCTGCAGCTTTAAGTTTAAATGTTTGCTTTTGTTTCAACTTATACACTAGTGGTGAATATGTCCCCTGATTTGATCACCATCATTGGTTTAACTGTAACATGTATTTTTCTTTCCCACAGACTGAGACAGAAGATCCGTGATGCCCTGCAGGGTAATGAGCTTGGAGCCATTATGGACCCCACCAAGTTCTCTCGCAACTACAAGATCGGATCTGTGGAGGGAAACATGATCTTTGAGGGTTCCAGCTATCTGCCCAAGGAAGTCATGCTTGAGATGACTCTCAAGGCCTTTGGCTATGATATGGACATGATTGAGGTAAATATGTTGTGCCATCAGACATTTTGAAACGTGACAAGTTGTGTCTAGTTGTGATAGTAAGTGTCATAAATGTGTCACCTTTACAGTTTGGTATGGAGGGCAAAGGATTTGAGCCAACAGTTGAAGCCCTGTTTGGACAGAATGGATTCTTCCCCGACACCGCCATGAAGACAATGTTCTTTGTATCTGAAAACATGCCATTGAAAGTCAGTGAGATGATGCAGACCATAATGCCTGCCCTGAAGAAGGACAGGATGAAGAGACAGGTATTCAAAGAAACTTGTTTTGTATAAAGCAAATGTGTTAAATATCTTGTTTTTAGACGAGTGATTCATTTGGTAATATATGCACAGGCCACCCAGGACTTTGTGAGACAGATCGGAAGCAACCTGAACAAACTGGTGGGCGAACTGAAGACTGCTCAGTCTCCTGAGGCCATGGTTTACATGAAGCTTCTGGGAAATGAGCTGGGATATCTGAAGACCAAGGAAATAGAGGAGATGGCCTACTCTGCTACAATGATGATCGACAGCATGTTGAGGATGTTCCCTGGTGATGTAAGGAAGTGTTAGAATTTGAGTGTTCTTATTTTAAAGAGCATTGCTAACATTTAAACAATTGTATGTTTTATAAACAGTTTATGATTTAAATGTCCTGTGTATTTTGATTTGCCACAGCTAATGAAGGCTTTGATGACCAAGGCTGACAATACAATCTTTGCCCACTACATCTTCATGGACAATGAATTCTTCCTGCCCACTTTAACTGGTGTGCCTCTGAGGGTTGCACTGTCTGGTACCTTCACTCCTGGTGTCAAGGGTGGACTTAAGATTGCTCGCGACATGGTAATTATCCCTAAACATGCATAAATCTTACATAGATATTTTAAATTTCACAGCATCAACACAACAATTCATTTTTATCCTGTTTCCTCGCAGAGTGAAGTTGCATTCATGCCCTCTGCTGGCATTGAGTTTGTAACTCAGGTTGGATCCCACATCCCTGAATATGTCGACTCTGGATTAGAGATGCACACCAACATTTTCCACGAGAGTGGACTCAGTGCCAAGATCTCCATGGGACATGAATCGGTCAAGCTGACCATCCCTGCACCAGTGAATCCTACAAAGCTCATCAAAATGACGTAAGCCATACAGCATTCAAATATTATATGAGTAATAGTTTCTCTGCAACACTGGTTGAAATGCAGGTGTTAATCTAGCAAACCTGAAGTACAAAGTGGACCATGACGTTTCACAAGGGAACATTGAAGATATAGCAGCCATGATGTGTTTATCTTAAGTAAAATGTTTTTTACTATGTGTCAACAACTTTAAAACAACCATGTTTAAATTGAATATAATAGCCAAATTCAGATTTGAACATTTCTCCATTTAAATTTTAGAAACACCCTGGTGGCCATGACTGGATCAAAGGTGATGACCATCCCCCCAACGGTGATGGACAAGGTTGATGTGAGTGAGTGCACTCCTTTCTTCGCTGGAATGAAATACTGCACCGCTCTGCAGTACATTGATGCTTCCTCTCAAGAGACAACCCCCTACTTCCCCTTCACTGGAGACAGCAAGTAAGCAACAATTTCTGAAACACCGACAAATTATAGTTTCTGAAATGAACTTGTTTAAACAAGATGTATTTAATTAACCTTGGTAGATTTGCTGTGGAGCTCCACCCTACTGGTGAAGTCACTGAGTACACCGCCACTGTTGCCTACAAGCTCCTCAGGGAGGGAGAAGAGGGCAGGCAGAAGGTTGACTCTGTGAAGCTCATTGTGAGGGCTGAAGGTAAGTTGCAGTACATGTGGACAATATGATCAAATCCGTCCATGGTTGAAGTGGCCCACAAGCTAAAAATGACTCTCTTGGTTCCCCCACCAACAGGTGCAGAACCCACTGAGGCCGTAGCACTGCTGAAGTACAACAGAAGGAGAAATGTCGTCACAGCTGACTTACAGATCCCCGACTACGATGTAGAGGCTGGACTCAGGCTGGGTGTTGTTGATGGAAACACCAAGGGCAAAGGAACTCATTCAATCTCTCTGGACTTTGTCAACAAGAACATCCCTCAGCTCTCCCTGGTTGGACGTGCCAAGTAAGAAATCAACCATTAATCCTCATCAAATAACATGAGTGTCACTCTTGTCATTGAAATGACACTAACCAACTGATACATATTTCAGTCTGAAGGCCATGAAGGAAGCAATGCTGCAAGTCCAGCTTCTTGTCCCCTCACTCAATGCTGATGCCACTGTCACAGCTAACATGAAGCGTGGTGAAGAATTGGAGCTGGAGCTTGAGAGTGAAGTCAAAGTAATGGAGGCCGTCTCTAAGCAGAAGGTCGAGATGAAATATGGTAACGTATTTTCCACCTGCCTTTCATAGAATAATATTCCGTTAAAACAATTCATTCTATAGTAACGTCACATCCTAAATGTAGCAACACATGACACCGTGACATGTGACGTGAGATTAAAGTTTTAAGTACGTCGATTTAATTGATCTGTGTACTGTTGCAGATGCCAGCAAGTTTGAAGTTGCATTCGAGTCTGATGTGAACACCCAGACCACCATGTTGCCAAGTGCTGACTTGTTGGAGAAGTATGGCAACCAGCTGCTTGACGCACAGGTGGGAGAGGCAGACATGAAAGTCCGTCACATCTTCCAGAAGTTTGGCGAGGTAGGCGTCTTGGATTTAACCGTTTTTTAGGTTTTTGTTTTGAAAGTAAAGTAAAGCATGCATTAAAAACCTCTTGTCTTACTAGGCTGCGAACAACTACATGGACAAATATGGTGCTGACCTCCCTTACATTCAGAATGTCAGAGTACCTGATATGCCTATGATTTCTCTGCCAGAGACATTGTTCCTGAATACGTAAGTGTGGAACATTTCATGGTAAATGCTACAAATTATTATTATCATTCTTTTCAAAACCTTAATGCATTTTATTTTTGTATTTTTTTAACAGTGAGGCTAAGGCTTCATACTACTTCAACAATGAGCACTTCACCATCACTATCCCTCTCCCTCTCGGAGGAAAGACCACAGAGGAGCTTAACTTCCCAGCCGCTCTGACCACACCTAGCCTGTCTCTACCTCAGTTCGGCCTCGAGATTGTCTCCATGGAGATTCCAATCCCAGACCTTGTTGTGCCCAAGCGTCTTGCTCTGTCTATTCCTCTTTTTGGCAAAGCTGAAGTTTCAACTCTGATGAAGAGCAACCTTTATGATGCAGAGGCCTCATTTTCTGCTGGCAAAGATGTTGTGGAAACACCAAGCTACTCAGCGAAGTTTGACGTGAAAGGAACTTCCCCAATTGACGTCCTGTCATTGAAGATTGAAGGTAATTCAGACTCAAATTATATCATTTCTTACATCCATGTTATACTGAATTTACATTGTAAGTGATGTGTTGATTGTGCATATTGTGTTTGGTATAGTGTATATTACCCAATGATTCACACTATGCATTATTTCTTCTTTTGTCTTTTATTTAGGCTCAGGAATGTTGATGACCACTGATTCCATTAACGCTCAATTGAAAAGCTCTTTGGTCCATAAATTCATTGAAGCCAGTGTTAGCATAACTGAAGTTGCAACCTTCACTGACAAAATCAATTTGAAATCAAGCAGCAAGATTGAAGCCACAAGTCCATTTGGTCTCAATGTTGCACTCGAGCACACAGGCATGACTGGATTCAACACTGAAGAAATCGCTGCTGATAACAAGTTTGATGTAATGTTCAAGGCTGGACCCATGTATGGCAAAACCATCTCCACCCAGTCATTCACCATCTTCCCATTCAGGCAAGAAGCAAAGCTTGATTCTACCGTCCAGATTGACTCCACAGTTATCAATGCTAAGAACACAATTGCCGCGTCCCTTGCCAATGGTGAATTCTCACTTGTGTCCAACACCAATGCCTTTGAAAACATCTTGACACATGTTGGTGAGCTTTCCTTCAAAGAAAGCAAGCTGTCATTGAAAGGTGATGCCATTGTCCTTGCTCTTGGCATGAAGATCCGCAACCAGGCTGAAGCCTCAGCTGGTGCAGGTGAAGTCGTCATTAGGATGGAGACAAATGCCGACCAGACTGAAAACCGTGTTTACTCTCTGCTGACTGCCACTCTTGATGTCAATGGTCTGGCTGTAAACAGCGATGCCACCTTGAAACTTCTTGAGAATGAGGCTATTCACAAGGCTGTTCTGAAGATGAACAAGGACGGTTTGACCACAAGTGGAACAACCACCCTGCAGAGCCCCCTGTCCCTCGAAAACACCTTCAATGCTGAGCTTGATGCTTCCAGAGCTACTTTATCTATTAACAACAAGGCTGCAATGAGTGCTATCAAGGTTGACAATGCAAACACTCTCGTAATTACTCTTTCTAGCGTAGACTTCAACTCCAAGGCTGAAGCCACAGCAAGCGAGTATGCCTCTTACACTCATGATATCCTCATCAACATGAAACCCTACACCGCTTCTGCAAATGTTAATAACAACCTGAGACTTCTGGCTGCCAACTTCATTAATGAGGCTCAGCTGCAGGCAGAGTTGTACAAGATGGACCTGACCGGAAGCCTGAAAGCCATCTATGGTGAGGAAGAGATCAAGCACATCTATCAGGTGAATTATGCTGATATGACTGCTAATGCAAAGTTTAGCACCACTGGAAAACTCTTTGGAACCCACATGAACCAGAACACTGAGCTGGAAGTTGTTGGTCTCGCTGCCAGGCTCTCCAACGATGCCCGTTTCAACTCACAGCCAATGCGCTTTGATCACACCATCCGCTGCAGCGTTGTTCCTTTTGATTTCAACCTTGATGCTGTCGTCAACGCTGATGGAGACATCAACGCATATGGAAAGCACAGTGCTCAGCTCTATGGCAAGTTCCTCCTGAAAGCTCAACCTCTGGCTTTTGCTAGCTCACATGAGTGCAGAGCGTCCGTAACCCAGCAGTTAGATACTGGCTTTTCCCTTGAGACCACATTTGACAACAAAATGGACACTGTTCTGTCACCCCAAGAGCAGAAGACCAGTTTTAGAATGAAATCTAAAATGAACGAGCATGTCTTCAATCAGGACATGAGTGTGTACAATACCCCTGAGAGAACTGGAATTGAAGTCTCTGGCACCATCCTCACAAACATCATCAACACAGATTCCACAGACAACCAGGAATTCACCGTCTCTGGCTTCCTCAAGTACGACAAGAACACAGACAGTCATATCATTCAGATCCCTCTTTTTAACAATCTCCCTGCCCTCTTGGAAAGTATGAAAGGCTTCGTCGTGTATGTTGCTGAGACACTGCAAGACTGCATCAACAACAAGGAGATAAAGGCTAAACTTGAGGCTCTTCCCCAGCATGTAAGTGACTTTGTTTCCCGATTGAATATCGAAGGCAAGGTAAACCAACTTAAGCAGTATTTCACTGATCTTACCCAAGAATATGCAATTTCCATGGACGATGTGGAGGCTTCTTTAAGTAACCTGAAGGTTACCGTTGAAAAGCTGCTGGCTGATCTCACTGTTTACATCAAACACTTTGTTGGTATGATGGAACAACTTCTTAGTGGCCTCCCTGAAACACTCGTTCAGAGTATCCAGCAACATCTGAATGCTTTTAACGAGGAATATGACATCAAGGCTGTGGTTGTGTATGTGATTGACACCGTAAGGGAGATGGTCCAGCAGTTTGACTTGGAAAAACTGAAGGGCAGCAGCATTGCCTTCCTGCTTGACATTGATGCCAAGTATGAAATCAAAGCTAAACTACAGACAATCATGTCAGAGATTAAGCAATTGGTTGAGACCTTTGACTTGCAAAACTTTGTTGCTGAACTGAAAAGTTACATTTCATCTATGAACTTCAGAGCTCACATTGAGGAACTCATTAGTCAGTTTCCCACAGAGATTCTCAGTGGTGTAAGAGATTATGTTCGGAAAATGATTGAGGACCTTGACATCATCGGCAAGATCAACAGCTTCTATGCCAAGATGAGAGAGTTAATCGTCAAGTTTGAGGCTGACAAAATGGTTCAAGCTGCCTTGGAAAAGGCTGTCGAGCTCATCAAGCAGTTCAAAATTGAGGAAACCATCCAAGCTGTCGTCAACATGGTGAAGGAATTAGATATACCAACCAAATTAATGCGAATGTTCCATAATGCAATCGACCACTTGAAATCAACTGACATCAAGGATATAATTGAACAGCTAAATATGTATATTGAAACTGTTGTGCGACAGCTGACCTCATTTAATTACAGGGAGTCTGTTGAATCTCTCAATCAAATTGTTGCTTGGTTCACAACATACCTGAATGAGTTCATCGGGCATTATGAAATTGCCCAGAAACTTGCAACAGCAAGAGATTTTGTCAATTTAGCCTTGTCCTCTCTTAAAGGCTTCATGGAGCGTGTGAGAGAAATCAAAATTGCAGAGATGATTAAATCAGTCAAGGATGTCATTGACGAGGTCCTGCTGAAGAACCTGAAGAGCTGTGCTGAATTTGTGAAACAGGAATTAACAAATCTGGATGTCAACGCTGTGATTACCAGTTGTCTGGACTCTGTGAGGAATTGCTACACAAAGGTCGTAACCATCGTCACTGATGTATTCACCAGCATGGTTGAGATGGTTAAGACGGTGTTACCTGAGCAAAAAATCATAAGCGAGATTCAGCAGATCGCTGATGGCCTAATTAGTGAACTGAAAAAAGCTGAGTTGGCCACGCCATCCTTCACCGTTCCGTTTACTAATCTTGTTGTGCCTTCCATTATGTTCAGCATGGATACGCTCGAACACATTGAAATCCCAACACAATTTGACATCCCTGAATTCACCATCCTGGGCTTCCAAGCAGTAAAGGCCACCACAATTTCCTTCGATGACATCAAGCAGAAAATCATTGAACTTATTGATATGATTGTAAACCTTGACATCCAAATTCCTGATGTTGATGCTTTCTTTGGACATCTGACAATGACCTACCTCCCCTCCATGCCTGAGCTTTCTTTTCCAGAATTCACTCTTCCTGAGATGGCATTCCCTGTCCTCCCAGAGGTTCCTCTAGAAAAACTTGTTAAGTCTCTTCAGATTCCTACTGGTAAGCTGCCAACCATTCCAAGTGAGTTCATGTTCCCATGCTTTGGTAAACTCTTTGGTGAGATCAAATTCATCACTCCTATCTACACCATCAAGACTTCTGCTGAGTTCCACAACTCCACTGAGAATGACATGTCACCTCAGTTCTCTGGATTCTTCACCTCCCAGGCCACATCTCCAACCTTTGAAAGTCTTAATTACAAACTTGACTCCACTGCCCAGATTGCACTTCCAAAAATGAGTCGTGTTGTTGTAGCCGAGACTCTGAAGTTTGACCATCTTGCTCTCGGAGTTGACCATCAGGCATCTGTATCCCTCTATGGTCTATCATTCCAGGCCCAAGCCAAGTCAACAGTTAAGGTCGCCACTACACCCTATACTGCTGAATTTAGTAACGCAGCATTTATCGCTATGGAAGGAGGAATGTCTGCTTCTCTCGACACAACCTACACTCATGAAGTGATCCTTCCAATTTTCAATGTCAGAAGTGAGGCCACTTTAACCCAGAAATCCATTGCTCGCCAAGACGGACTCACACTCACTCTTACAGTTGACAATTCAGGCACTGGCAAAGTTAATGCTGAAGAGAGCAAACACAAGAGCAACTTGGTCTTGTCACTCACTCCTAGCATTATCACTCTAACTTTCTCTGGCGACACAGACTCTTCCATCTTAAAGTTGAAACAGCAAATTGCTGCTGAAATTGGCACCTTTTCATACTTTAAGGCTGATTTACGCAATGAGGCAGAGACACCATTCATTAAAAACAGTCTTCTTGTTGCATCTGCAAACGGCAACCTTTATGATTTGAAGGTGGAGGTGAAGGCCAACCATGACACAGAACTGTATAGCGCAGTCAGTGGAGTCCTGTCCAATGGACTAAACATTGTAGCCCATCCTAATGAGTTTGTCTTTGAATTCCACAACAAAGGAAATGCCAAGGTCAACATTTTTGACACTCTGATCGCTAAGATCGATCTCCAGAATGACTACTCAGCTACCGTCAAGCCTGACAGCCAACATTTGAACACAGTTGCTGTGGCTCGCCTGAATCAGTACAAAATGTTTTACAACGTAACTGTTAACAATGACCAAAATGAGGCAGCCCTCATTGTTGCCATTAGATAGTGAGGCTAATCTTGACTTCCTGACATCCCCCATCAGCATTCCTGAGCTAGATCTGCCTTTTGTTGACTTCAAGACTCCAGCCATCAGTGATCTGAACCTGTATGAGCAGACTGGATTAAACAACATTTTGACTACCACTGAGCAAACTGTTGATGTAGATGCCAAGATTGTTTACCAGAAAAGGAAAGCTGCTCCACTTGTTGATGTGATGGGACTGGTCCACATTCCCTCTCTGGGTGATCTGATCACAGAATTGTCCCTCAAGTCTGCCATCCTCAATCTGAATGCCAATGCTGGACTTTATACTGAAGATAACATTGTCTTCCGTCTGGGAGCTACCACAGTCTCTGTGTTTGAGGGTCTGAACGCCAAACTTGATGGCACCACCAGTCTGACCACCAAGAGAGGACTCAAGTTGGCCAACTCCCTGTCCCTTGAAAATCGTCACATTGAAGGCACTCATGACAGCTCCATCACTGTGAGTACTGAAACTTTTGAACCTGCCGTCTCTGTGGCTACTATTGCAAAGATTTCCCTGCCCATTCTCCATCTGGAGGCAAACCAAAATCTGGTTGCAGACACCAAAACCAAAGCAAATGCTGTCTCCACCTTGAGGGTGAAGGCTGATCTCAACATCCCCACGATCAAGGCTGTTGGAAAGGCAGAGGTTGACCACAGTCTGAAGCTGGAGGGAACATTTGAGTATATTTCCATGGAGTCATCCACCAGAGCAAACATGGATGGAACAGTGCGTGAGGATTACCTAGTTTTGGGAGTCCTTGATAATGAGTTCAATCTGTACCTGAATAATGATGGCCTTCGCTCCACCTCCAAGAATATTGCTGACGCCAAACTTAACCATGGCACCGACAAACTCTTTGGCCTGGATGTAAATGAAAATCTTGCCGTTGAAGCCTCCCTGAGCCGAGTGTATGCAGTGCTGAAGTATACTAGCAACAATGAGGCAGACCTGTTCAGTTTCAACACCAATGGGAAGCACGTTGCCCAGGCAACCATTGACTTTACGCCAGTGTCTTCCTTGATTGCCGATATTGAGATCGATATCTCTCAGCCCAGCAGTCTGGGTGAGCTGACCATCTTTGAGAAAACTGTTGCTGAAGTAACAGCTGACAAGCAGAAGATCTCTACCAACACCAAGTTCATCAGCCCATTGTACAGCACAAACCTGGCAGCAGAAGTCGAGGGCAATGCTCCAGTCTTCAAAATCACCTTTAAGTCCTCTGCCACCTCTGTGATTGTCTTCTTGGAATACGACCTGGATGGTGAGTTGATTAAACCCCTCAAATAGATTTACCTGTTTTTTGTGGCAAGCATCTTCAGAAACTAAATCCTAAGAATTTGTTTTTCGACAGCATCCACTTCTGCCACATTTGAGGATGAAGCTCTGAACATGAATAGCAAGGTTGTCCTGACACATACTGACCTGACCATGAATGTCAATCATGCCATTGCCCAGGCCTTGAGGTAACAGGATTTGTTTTGCATACACAGTATGTTACAGAAACTGCTTCTCAAGGATATAATAATGAAATAATTTTCTTCATATTTTAGGAAAAGGCGCCAGGCTGATGACAGGTAAGGCTCCTATTTTTTCTTGCTTTCGTGTTCATCATTTCTTTAATGTTTACAATAATAAATATCAGGTTGAAAACTTGTCTGGATTTTTCATTTAACATGCTTTCTTTCTCTTCCAGCGTCTCTCATCACACCCTGAATGTGGACATCACCAGTCCTACTTTCACTGACATGAACATCCGTTTTGCTGCTCGCAGAGATGGTATCAGTGGCTCAGTATCTACCCCACACAATGGATTCCTCGGCCTTCAGCTCAATGGCAGAGTCCTAACTCAGATGAACGCTAGATTCTATGGTCGTTATCCTGTGAGTATCATTAACATTGCCTGTTTTTGAAAAACTAAATATATTCTTAATATATTTAAAATAATATTTTTGTTTTCCTCTTTTCAACAGTCTGCCCCAGAGAATGATGTTGAAATCTTGGCCATCAGATCATCTCCTAAGGACGCTGAAAAGATGACCCTTCAGATTGCTTACAACATGGAGGCACCAAAAGTACTGCTCTCTGAGCTCAAGATGAGACTCCCCTCCATCCTCTCTTCATTCACAGTGTTTGCTGACAAGTACCAGATCACAACAAAGATGAGCGACTTGAAGGACTCTGTTCTTAACCGCATCAACGAGGCCTACGCTGCAGCTATCAATTATGACAATCAAATGAGCCAGCTGTCAATCTTCTACAGGAACACCGTTGTTGAGTACCAGAAGACTGTCCAGGTCCTCTTGGACGCTGTCATTAAGGTCCTGAGGGAGACCCAGTTCAAAGTGCCTGGATCTGATGAGATGACCACTCTTCCTGAGGTCCTGAAGAAGCTCACCACAAGCATTGCAGCTATGCTAGATGCAACCATTCAGATTATGTATGAAAATATGGAAGTCTACTATAACGCCTTTATTGAGAATATCAGCAGCATTAAATTGAGAATGCCAGTTGGCGATGCGATTACTGGTGGTCAGGTCTTGGATCGGATCAAAGCAATGTTCAGGAGTGTATTCGATGAACTGGTCGACTTTGTGAAAAATATGGAGAGTCTTGACACAATGCTAGTGAAAATTGGAGAGACCCTGAAGGCTATTGTTGAGAAATCTCAGGAGTTTGTTGACTCTATCAAGTCTGACTATTTAGATACAGTGTTCATCAACATCAATGCTCTCTATCTTAACCTTTTCACATTTGTGAAGAATGTTGTTGACCAGATTTATCTGAATGTCGATCCCCACAATGCATTTGAGAACATCATGAACATGCTCATTCATGTTGTGGAACAGTTCAATAACACTGCCTCTGCTTTCCTGCAGCAAACTTCAGAGGAAGTTCAAGCCTATGTTAAAGTTAGTGAAGGAAAACTTGAGCTTGACCTTCCATTTGTCTTCCAAAAGTAATTAACCCTCACAGACTGAGGCTGTAACAATAACAGTGTAACATCTCTTTAGAAAACATGTTTGGAAGGAATCTGGATAATTAGTTCTTTAACCATATTTATACCAATGGGTTTAGTAGAAACAACTGTTGTATCACGTAAATGTTGATGTTTTATTGTGTACATGTCAAACTTTACCAGACTCACCTTCCAGCGAAGAGTGACTTCACTAAAATACATCAACGCAATCTTCTGTAGTAGTGTGATTTCCTGCTTCATGATGTTGAATGAAATTCACATCAAAACTTTATATGTGTGACAGCAACTCAGCCTCTGGAATGATAAACGACATCCCTGAGTGAATTGGTACTTTTAAATAACCGGGAATGCACAATCTCAACCAAACTCAACCACAACACAAAATCACACAACACAATGGGATTTTACCAAAGAGTTTCACTATAGGCCTACTACATATGCATTGACAGTAAAGGTTTACATCCATCCATCACAAACAGCACAAAAATACTAGTACAGACAATGAAACAAAACTGACCACAACAGCTGTGTGCAATACTCATTTGAACCTCTACAAAGTTTAGAACCCTAAACACACCAAACAGGCACTAAACCAAAGGGCAAAAAGTCACATTTTTACACTGTCTCATGGGCAGCCAACACAGTTCCTATGGTAAAATAAAATCCTAAGAGTAGGACTGAGGAAGAGCACCTTTAATGGCATTTACAAGAAAATGGCTGCAGGCCTTAATGATCCTGACATGTCCTAGGACTGCTATACATTTACTTTAAGATGACACTTTTGGTTGCAACTGTAGATGTCAGGGAGATTGTGTGATGAAGAAATTAAATTAATCTTATGAGCAGTTTTCTTTTACATATGACGACATACAGTAGGTTTAGAGAATTACTCTAGAATGGTTAAGGATGCAAATATACCTTCCGAATTTATGCAAATATTCAAGGATTCTATCAACTATTTAAAATCAACTGAGATTCAGGATATAATTATCCAGTTAAAAGACTACCTCCTTATTATTGAGGAGAACCTGAAGTCATTTGATTATAATGACTTTGTGGATTATGTCAATCAAATTATTGCCAAGTCCACATCTCATGTGAATGATCTGCTCAGGTCTCTTGAAATCCCCCAGAAGCTTGAGGCAACTACAGATTTGGTGGGATCAGTAAATGCCAATCTTCATGACATGAAACTTGAACTGAAGGCTACTCACACTACAGATCTCACTGGTTTTGTCAGTGGATCCTTCAACAATGTGATTGATGTTGTTGTTGGTACCAGGGAGGTTGTGTTTATCTTTCAGAATAACGGAAACACGCAGCTCAGTTTAAATGATGCTCTTACTGCCAAGATCGATCTGCAGAATGATTACTCAGCAACCTTCAGGCCTGACAAACAACATATGAACACTGTGGCTCTGGCCCGTCTTAATCAGCACAAATTGTTCTGGAACTTCTCTATGGAGAACAATGAGAGGGAGTTAGCCGTTCTTACCGCTGTAAAAGGGGAAGCAGACATTGCTTTTCTGACTAAGCCCCTCAGTATTCCTGAGATGGATATTCCATTTGTTGACTTCCATACCCCAGCGATTAGCGATCTTGACTTGTATGAACAAACTGGACTGAAAAACATTCTAACTACCACTGAGCAGACTATTGATTTCAACGCCAAGATTGTTTACCAAAGAAGCCAAGTAGGCCCCTTGGTCGATATGATGGGTCTAAGCTACATTCCCTCAGTGGGTAACTTGATCACAGAACTGTCCTTCAAGTCTGACATTATTAATCTGAATGCCAATGCTGGATTGTATGCTGAAGATGACTTCGTCTTCCGTCTGGGAGCTACCACAGTCTCTGAGTTTGAGGTTCTAAATAAGCATATAAAAAGCATGGTTGATTACTTTCTGGATATTTTAATATCTAAAGTGAATCATTTTAAATCCACTGTTACTGATTATCTTCAGGATGCTCCCGCTCAGTACAAGATGCACGTCAAAGTTAAGGGTTCAAGGCTTATGATTAATCTTTGATTCCACTCTGGCTAAATGTTTGAAATGCTACTCCAGATTATCTAAATGTACAGGTGGACGTGATGAAAACGTACTCAACTTTATTTAAAAAGTAAATGCAAACAACAAAAATGTCTTGTTCCGTTTTGTTTGAAAATAGAATGATCATACAATAATGGTATTACACGTGACGGCAGCACATAACAACCTGTCAAATTGTTCTATGTTTATTTTGAAGATTGTGTAAAATAAAATCTATGGACTCAAACGTTATGCACAGCTGTCTTTCATTTTCCCCCAAGGACACTAATGTATGTGTCTCTGGAATCAATTCTAGATTTTTGAATGCACAAACAGTTACTGCAGATTAAACAATTTTACCAGGTCAGAGTGAATATGATATTAATGTACATGCTGTATTCAGTTACTCCTTATTTGTCTTATTTACTTTTTATTGGGTTCTCATTTAGGGAGCACATACAAGAAAACAAAGTAACTCCTCATTAACTGATGTCAATTAAAAATAAATTTAAAGGATAAAATTGTGGTCAAAAGGGATCATTTGAGAAAATGTACGACCACTTAGACTGAATCTACATTTGCACAGTTGCTCTCAGTGGATATCGGCTCCATGAAGAAGCATATATGGACAAACAAGTGTAATGTCATCCAGCAACCAGAGGGGGTCCCAAGAACATCTGCCTTGAAAACTATTATGCCACTGATAAATTGATTTTTCCCCAGAGTGAACATGTTCAACTAAAAATAGACAGGAATTTGTATTAATAGATTTAGCTCTGCATACTATATATAACTGGACTGTTCCAGAGTCTATGGTACTTACAAACTCAGAGTGTTCCACATTAATCTAATGAGTAAAATGTGATTAAGTAAGTAAGAAACTCAAAATGAGCTTGATACCAATAAATGAAACCAACTGGATCTCTGATGCTCTTGTTGTTTGTGCTGAACTATTGTCCCACGAGCATCTGTTGTCTGAAGATGGCAGCAAGTTTTTCATTCCTTCAACGCGGTCCAGATGAAAATGAAAACAAGACTTGTATAGACTTGTGTTGAGCTGAAACTCCGGATTGAGCCTGAAACCTTTGACCCATCACTGTTTTTCTTTAACAGCCCTGGAACATGTTATCAAGCAGTTCCTGAAGATACCAGTAGATACCAGCCGCATGAGATGTCGGTCATTGTGTTCTGATGGCTGCGCTCTGCACTAATACAATTAGTAGAGAATATGGAGTAAAGATTCAGATTACACTCTATTCAGACAGTTTCAAGCTGTTTTATGCCCAAAAGTATTCGCAGAAAGAAACATGTGATATTACTTATGTCACCAAGCTCTTTTTTTAAGTGGCCGGCAATAAAAACAGTCACTCCCAGCATGCATGATGAAAGCAAGCTACAGTATGTGGGTGCTTCACTTACTGATACCATGGCAACTCTTTCATGTATCCAATGGTTTTCCAGTGTGAACAAAAGTATTCTCGAAATGTGCGACGGCTCGAATACACATTTCTTTAAATAGTCATGTAAGGATTTTTTTAGCACCTTGATGAATTCACTTACAACAACCGGACAAACCAGGAGAGAACTGCTTTGTCAAAACACTGTGACAATAGTGCCCCTCACAATCGTCCTGCAATAACCTACCCCTGCAAAGTAAAAGGCATCTAGGACACTACACTGCTTAGATTACAGCTCTAATGTGGTTGTGTAACAGCCTATAATGAAAGACCTATGGCAACATGTCATATTAGTAAAAGCACGGGTCTAATGAATGACATTAGTAATGGTTGCATTCAATCTATATGTCCCAGTGACCTGTTGTGGAGGATCATTACTGTCATTAATGTCAAGTTCAATAGAATCTGTGGTGAAAAATGTCCTGTAGGTAATTGTTTGGCTTCCCTGACGTCAGTACTTTAAAAAACATTTAAGGTCATGAAATAGAACAGATAATAAACATTCAAACTTATTTTAATGTCTGTTTGCTGCTGTGTTGTATTCGTTCATTCACTCTACAAATCAGTGTAATACGTAATTTGCCCACGACTGTATATGGAATTTTAGATTCATGTTCCGATGGCAAACAAAGCAATAGATGCAATGTGGTCAATGACTGCATGAGATTAATTCCCTGCTAGCTGCTCCTCACACACGTTCAAAATGAAGCAGGAACTCAATTAGAAATTGAGAAATGTCCTCAAGAGCAGGGAGACACATTCTACATGTTTGATATTTACATTTCCTTCTGGCTCATGTTTCTGTTTCCTGTCTCCTGCTCTCTGATACAAGCATATGTGTGTCAGTTCTTACCCTTTGTATCTTTTGGTTTAGGCTCATTAGTCAGAGGCTTCACATCTACAGGGGGTTTTGAAGACATCAGCTACACATTGACACCTCATGTGACTGTGCATTGATTTTCTTAGCTGACCTCCATGCTCAGGTTTTTTGTGTAACCATATTTATGGATTTTTCAAGATGACAGAACGTCCAAAAAAACATGTTTTTAAAGAAGATCCGACTTGTCTCTGATTGTCAGAACTACTCATTTAGCGTCATTAAAAACCTCTGAATTCCTTTGTCACTCAAGAAACACTCTTATGTAAAGTCAAGCTGTCAAATCTCTGCCTGATTAACTTATCTTGAGTTCACTTGTTTTGTAATCCTGATCCTTTCCCAGACTCCTGTGAGGAGGTGAAAAGTCACTGATACCAGTGCTGAGGCACCGCTTTTTAATCAAGACAAAGAGAAAGAAGTCAATACAGAGAAATGTATTGACTTAGTTATATACTGTGTATAACTGTATGTTAGGAGATAGACATAGATTATTATTACTCCTGCATTAATGTACGAGCAGCGTTACGATGGGAGTTGGTTGAAGTGGAGCTAATGTTATCTTTCAAGTTTTGAGATTATTTTCAATGTGGATTAATGTGATGGTCAATCCAGTTATTGTTTGCTTTGGAAAATGTAAGAAGTTGTGAAATTAAATGTTTCTCAATTATATTCCTTCTGATATACAGTGGAGTAGTATTCAATATTAGTTGCCACATAATGGAAATACTCAAGTACAAATGACTTTGTGTATTGCCGCATAATGGAAATATTCAAGTGCACATGACTTTGTGTATAAGTACATTATTTGAGTGGATGTTCTTAGTTACATCCCAGCAGTGTCTCTAATGTGTACAATATGCTGTAAGAGGCCTTGGTCATAGGAGACAGTTTTACTTGTCATAGCATTAAAAGCTCAGATTTAACTGAAGACACCAATGATGTTTAAGGTTTTCCACAAAGCCATAGTGGGTAGATGTCATATAATGTATAATATACTTCCACTACTAATGTGATTATCCAGATAAAACAGCCTGAAAGAAATACAGTACGTGCACGACGGTGATAACACACTGAAGCAGCAGGTGATATGATTCATATTGTTCATGGGTCAAAGATTGACTTAAGTGTCTGTAAGAGGACTTTGTGTACTTGACAATACAGTGTAACCTTAGCTAAAAACTTAAAATAAAACACCAAAGAGATTTTTTTTTTCTTCTTGGATTTGTTAAGCCGTGTCTTTCAACGTGAAATCCCAACTTGGTCAAACTAAAACAATTACTTGACTTGATGACAACAGTTTAAAAAAACATTTTTAGAAAGAAAACGAAATTACCTACAAAGTGTATCGAGCCCCTTTGAGCACAACAAGCAACCAAAGTTAATGATTGAAGATATGTTTGCTGTTGAATCACATTGATCTGATTGCAAAATGTGTTTTTAGATAAAGATACGTATGATTTTCTTAAATAATACAACTTAAACGATTCAGGTTTCCACGAACAAAGACTTCAGGATCACTCTCTGACAGATTCTGAAAAACAAAGCAAGGCCAGAGGAGGTGATTGAACCTAATCGCACAGACCACCCCCACCCTGTGCCTTGGTTTGTGAAATGTTTTTACCTTTGGCCTGCCACAAGGACTGCTCAGACTTTGGAACCAGGACGACACATTTCCAAGTCCTGTGATCACACACTGTAAGATTGGAGAACTATAAAAGTCAAAAGCCAAGAGCTCAAGGATTAGTCTTCACTGAAAGAGGAAGACTCTCGCTTCCTTGAGGCATCGGGAGCTTTACTATGCCCATCATGGAGGGTACCAAGCTCTGCCTTTTGCTTCTGCTGGGAACATGCACACTATCCCGTAAGTACTGTGTTTGTATTTTGAAGCTTGTAGGATTTAAGGACTTAGTTTTATATTTATACTTCAAATGTTTTTGACGGGAAAACGTTTATTGTTCGTGACAAATTAATATTTTCTGTAATGTTAATCGGCATGTTTGGATCTCAACATACTATTTACTATTCAAGTAGAGGATCATTATTTATCTATTTTACTCTATTTTTCTATCATTATGTCAAGTACGTATGTTCTCCTTCTTTTACAGAGCAAGATGTGATGGAACAATCGTGTCAATGTGAGTTGCTTGTTTTATGTCAAAGAACTTTTACTCACGAAATCTGCTGTTTTTACAACTCATTTCAAATATTAAAAGTTCAATCAAGTTTTTTTTATATTAGTGTGAAACTATATCCAGATAACATGTCTATTACAGTTGTCTGACTCGTTTTTCAAATTCACTTTTTAGTGGCCAAAAGATTCAAGAACTTCCGGTCGTTTAAGTACGACTATGAAGCTGAGACCATTAACGGCGTGAATGGAGCTGCTGCCAATAAGAGCGGCTCCAAAGTCTCCTGCATAGTACGTCTCCCTGCCCTGATCAACACTGCAAAAGAAACTTCATATTTGTCTTTGATAGTAAAAGACTTGTACTAACAAAAAAAATGTTTTAATTTGCTGTAAAGGTTGAGATTGACGTGCCCCAGACCTGTAACTTCATCCTGCGCACCACAGAGTGCTCTCTGAGTGAGATCTCTCATGTGGATGATCAGGGAGACACAGTCTATACACCCGCTGCTGGAAATGAGGCCTTCAAGACTGCCATGGCCTTGTAAGAAAGATTTATTCATCCTCTGTATTATTTAACAATTATTAAGGATATAAAGAGCGAAAGGGCAGGTCATAAATGGTCTTTCCACGTCGACAGGAACTCCTTGAAGCTCAGAGTCGAAAGCGTGACGAATGTTGAACTCTACCCTGAGGACAACGAGCCTGTCAACATCCTGAACATCAAGAGGGGAATCGTCTCTGCTCTGCTCGTGCCCGTGATGGAGGAGGAGAAGAACAAGGAAATGGTAACGTCCCCCTGTCTGTCTGTTCTGTTGCCCTATTTTGGTGTTTGTCATGGTTACCAATGGGTTCAGGCCCGAATCCCTGAGGAATCTGTTAGTGTAGAAGAGTCATGCATAGATAAACAAGTTGCACAATGAGTAGATAAGCTGCCCCAGTCACCGGTGATAAATACACTAACGTCATGTTCTAACATAGACAATCCTCAGAGCAGGTCAAAGTCCTAGATAACTTTATCTTGTTAATGGCATCACCTGCTCTCACCATGGGGGGTAATCGTTCAGATCGATTGATAATCAGAGTCAGGGCAAAACAGGACAAGAGCCAGTGTTTACCACTCAGGCTCCCGCGACTGTGTTTTTTCAGTATTAATAACAACCTCTCCTCATTTTCAGCCCACCGTGCACGGAGTCTGCTCCACCGACTTCACCGTCAACTCAAGGGAGGACATCGCCACTGATGTGACCCTCACCCGGGACCTTTCCGAGTGTGACGCGTTCGTCGCTCGCAGGCAGGACACGAGTCCCCTGGCCCTCATCTCTGGCCTGGTAACGACCGAACGCCGCCATCATCACAAACTGTTAAAGTTCTTAAGAGTTGAAGGATCAGTAGAAGGAGCTATATATTCACTAACTATTGGAGAAACAGAAAATAAATAAAATAATGTCAAAGATATATATATACTAGAATGTCGAGTAGAGTAAGAAATAAATGAAATCCTGGATTCATCCCTTCATCAACATCCACACATCTCACTCAGTCCCCATCCCTCCAGTTTGGTGGAAATTAGTGTTGTAGTTTTTGCATAATCCTGCTAACAAATAAACCCGACAACAAACAATCACAGGCACCTCATACATACACATTTAGACATCACAGTTTTTTAATCAAACCTCTAAAATGGTGATGCTTTCTCCTACTCTTTAACAAAACATGGCTGTGGTCTTGCTGTCTCTCTCCCATCAGAACTACCCAATGTCCAAGATGATTTCCAGCACCCAGACCTGCAACTACAAGTTTGACAACCATAAGAAGCACATGACCAGTGGTACCTGCACAGAGAAGCATCTCTTCCTGCCGATGTCCCACCAGTAAGTTCAAACAGCATGAAGAACCTGCAAAATAATAGAGGTGTATCCAATTTAGATTTTGATACTGACCCATTTCTAGATTGGGCAGACGTCAATAACTACATGTTGTATATTTGATCTGGGTTTTTTTTTACTTTAAATTTAAGTATTTTTGTCCAAACAGTTTTTACAAATGTAGATCAGATTATGTGAAATAAGATTATTTTTGCAGTTTGTAATTCTGGGTTTATTCTGTCTCCTATGAAACAGAAATGAATATGGAATTTCTGCTTTGGTGAAGCAGACCTTGACTCTGAGGGAAAATGTCAAGATCAACGACAGAATCTTTAATGCCAGTGAGTGGTTCAGTTTTTATAACATGTTCTAAAATATCACAATGTGTCAGATGTGTCCATGTACTATATTATTTTCTTACTGTTTACACTTTAATTCTCTACAGACGAGGGCAACCTCAAGTCATTGACCATGGATGTTTCTGATGAAAAGTGCCCCATCCAGACCAAAGAGGCTGCCTTCACCACACTGCAGCAGCTGAGCACCCTGTCCCAGACCGATCAGGGCGAGGAGCGCGCCGGCCTCTTCCGCAAACTGGTGTCTCAGTTCCGAGGCCTGAATGCTGAAGTCCTGCCATCTGCTGCCGTTGAGATGATGGACGTGTCCATGCCGCTGACATTCCAAGCTCTGGTCCAGTGTGGTACCCCAGAGTGCACCAGTGCCATTCTGAAGGGTCTCAGGACCTTTGACGAAGGTGCTCTCGAGGTTGACGCCTCTGTCTACTGCCCTGGGGCTGCTGGCTAATCCCTCCCGCCTCATGGTTAAGGACATGCTGACAATGGCTCAGTACAAGAATAGCAAACCCATCATGTATGCTCTGAGCAATGTCGCCAGGAAGTAAGTAAACCCACATATCATCTTTGAAATGTTTTTTTCCTCTGAAGAAAGTCATTGAATACAGTGACTCACTGTATCTGATGTGTAACTTTGTCACTAGACTGCACCAGACAGAGGGAGTCACCCCCGAGATCATCGCCGTGTCTGAGTTTCTGGCTTCTCTTCTGGGCCCCGACTGCAGTGGAGAGAAAGAACTGACCTTCCTGACCTTGAGGGTAAGAAACTTGTTGTGATCTCTCAAAATACATAATTTTTACTGGTGATTTCCAATTCCGTGTGTTTTTCTAAATGTGCGCACTCTTCCATTCAGGTTGTTGGTAACATGGGAGCAGCATTGGAGGAAGCTGACGCCACAATCAAGAACACCCTGCTCAAGTGCATGAGACAGCCTGCGACCACACTGTCTGTGCAGCTGGCCGCCATCCAGGCTTTCAGACGCATGTCTGTGACAGATGAGGTAGATAATATAACGACCCCTATCGGGAGAATATCTCAGATTCCATTTTTTTTTAAGTATAACGTTTCCTGAAATGAGGTGACAAACATGTTACTTCTTGTCTCTGTATCCAGATCCGCTCTAACCTCCAGAGGGTGTGCCAGTACCCCAAGGGTGCTGTGCAGAAGCGCCTGGCAGCATACCTGGTTCTGATGAGGAATCCCCAGCCCAGCGACATTGAAATGTTGAAGAAGCTGATCAAGCAGGAGCAGAACGTGCAGGTCAAGTCCTTTGTGACCTCCCACGTCTACAACATCATTACCTCCGCTGATTCAGAGACCAAGACGTAAGAATGGAGAACCTTTAAACTGACAGGATTTATTTTGTGTAAATACTCTCCTGATTTATCAAACCCAAGTATTTATATTCAGCTGATTGTTTTACCTTCTCTTTTTTAACCTCAGGCTCGGTAAGACCATCATGAATGCCCTGGCGGAAACTGATGTTGTTACACACAACGATTACATCACAAAGTCTCGCAACTACAAGCTGGATGTGGCCCAAGATGAGGTCATGCAGGCCGCCATTCAGGGTAACATTATCTTCGATCCCAGTAACCAGTTGCCCAGAGAGATGTTGCTGGAGACTACTCTGAACGCTTTTGGTTTCAACCTGGACATTTGGGAGGTAGAATACTCAATTATCAGTCATTTGGCTTAAATTTATGGTTTAACTCATTAAACCCACTGTTTTTAATATAGTTATTTAATTGCTTAACTTTGCATTGTAGATTGGCATGGAAGGAAAAGGCTTCGAGCCGACCGTTGATGCTCTCTTTGGAAAGAACGGTTTCTTCCCTGACACTTTGTCCAAGACTCTGTACTGGGCCGAAGACATGATGTCACTAAACATCAAGGAAGTTCTGGAGAAATGGGTTTCTCCCCTCAAAGCAAAAGGACAGATGGTAAATCTTGTGTGGGATTATTTCTGTCAAACACCCTTTGGTCAAAGTTTTTCCATAATTTCCACTGGTACCACCCCAACTAATGCAATGGAACTTTTTCCTCAGGTCCCTGAAAACCTTGGGAAAGAAATTGTTCGCAACTTCAACAAGCTGGTGAAAGATCTGCAGAGTCAAGAGTCTCCAGAGGCCATGGCCTACCTGAGGATCATGGGAGCTGAGCTTGGTTTCATCAAGGCCAGCGACCTGAAGTTTATTGCTGAAAATGCAATGATGTATGCAGACATTTTCTCCAGGATCATTCCTACCAAGGTACTGATCTTTGCTCCTGTTATCCATTTACAATGACATCTATCCAACAATCTACAACTCTTTTTCTGCCCATCAACAAGAGATCATTTAAAATAACTTATTATTTCCATCAGGCTTTGTCTAAAATAATGTCCACAACTGACAACGAGATCTTTGCCCACTACATCTTCATGGACAACAAATTCATGATGTCAACTGCAGCTGGTTTGCCTCTGACATTCGCTATGACCGGCACCTTCACTCCTGGTGCAAAGGGAGGCCTTCGCCTCGCTCCAAACATGGTACTATTTCTTTAATGATATTAATACCAAGAATTAACTATGAATAGTAATACAATTAGCTCAGTTTTTCGGTTGTAGTAAGCGTTGTATGATGGTGTATTTTGTCATGCCTCTACAGCCAATTTAATTTCATACACTCTGCTTTTGTTCACAGAAGGAGCTGCTGTTCATGCCCTCCGCTGGAGTTGAGTTCATGACTCAGATGGGAGTCCATGTCCCTGAATTTGTTGTGTCCGCTGTTGAGATGCAAACCAACATGTACCATGAGAGCACGCTCAATGCTAAGATTAGCATGGAGCAGGGCCAGGTCAAGCTTTCCATCCCAGCCCCACAGGGCACCACAAAGCTCTTCAGATTCCGGTAACAAATAACATAAAACACATTCATATATAATATTTAACAGATCAAATGTCTTTGTTTATTTTTGTTGTGTTTTTTGTATATATATATATATATGTATGGTTGTGTTCTGCTTTGTGTACCTGCTGTTGAATATACGCAGATGTGCTAAGAACCTAGAATAATTACTTTTTCTGCAGCCACATTCAGAGCTACTAGCATAAATGTTAGCAAGTGCAAGTGTTACAACACGAGGTACTATTATTACATAAACAAAGTTATTAGAAGATAGATACTAATTTTACTGATCTTTCTTCTAAATAGCAATGAAGTGCTGATTGTGGGTGCCGGCCAGGCTACAATGATCCCACACACCCTGAGTGTTGAAAACTGCAGCCCTCTCTTCACTGGACTCAGCTACTGCACTGAAACAGCTCGTGCTCTCGCTGGCAGGGACGCTGCCCCTTACTTCCCCCTGAATGGAGAGACTATGTGAGTTTGGAAAACGTGTGATTATTTTGTCTTATCACAGATTGCAGCATGTCACATGATTATTATTCATGAGTCTGAAGCAATTGGTGCCTTTGTACTGGGAAACGTTTCAGTGTGATATGTTGGGCTGAAAAATATATGGGTTGAATAGAGGTATGATTTGCCAACACAGCACCGCTTTACATTCAGAAGTAATCTATTTTATATATATGGAGAAGGGGAGACATTACAAATATATTAGTTGGATTTGTATGTATTTATACTGCTTAGTTAAAGTATTCAAATGATATTGATATTGTGAAAGAAATGCTTTTTTATGTTTTTCTTCATTAAGATTTTTAATGAACACTCATCAGTGAGATTTGACTTTTCATTCTAGGTTTAATGTGGACATCAAGCCCACTAAAGAGGTCTCTGAGTACACAGCCACCATCGCCTACAATCTCCTCAGTGAAGGAAAAGATGGCCGCCAGAAGGTTGATTCTTTGAAGATGACCCTGACAGCTGAAGGTATGATCATCATACTTAGAAAAAACTTTAAACCTCTGATGTTTTTTCTATTAGTCATAACCATCTACAGACTGCATAAATAGGTAATCAAGTTAAACTTTATATTACTCTGTCACCTCAGGAGATCAGCCTACCGAGGCCACAGCTACCATGAAATACAACAGGAACAGGAATGTCTTCACCACTGAAGTTCAGATACCCGACTTTGATGTTGAAGCCGGTGTTAAGGTTAGCATGACCGACAGCAGTGCCAAAGGCAAATCCATGATCCTCGAGATCTCCAACAAGAACGTGCCCCAGCTCTCTCTGATTGGTCGTGCCAAGTGAGTAAACCCAAGCTTGATACTTGCTTCAATATTCCACAGTCTTTATTTAAATACAGGCACTGACTGGATCATGTTTTTTTTTGTATTCAGGGTACAGGCCATGACTGATGGCATGCTGCAGGTTCAACTGTTAGTCCCCTCACTCAAGACTGATGCTGCCATCACTGCAACAATGAGCAACACTGACAGACTCACCTTAGAGATCAAGAGTGATGTCAAGCTTCCAGAGACCTCCTCCATTCAGGCAGTTGTATTCAATTATGGTATGTTTTTCTACAAAATACTAGAATGGACTGATAATTTCAGGTATTTGTCCAAGTACTGTCTAAAATACAAGAGTCTAACCCTAAATTTGTTGTATCTCAGGTGAAGACCATGCTGAGGTCCAGCTGCTGTCCAATGTGAATGCTGATACTAAGATCATGGTGCCTTACACTGAGGCCCTCCAGGCCTGGATCAGGCAGTTTGCTGAGGACATCATGGAGCAGCAGGTTGTAAAGACTGATATGAGACTGGGTCACATCTTAAACAAGGCAGTTGAGGTGAACAGAATATAATAATTTCATCTATTCTATATTATCTTTATTTGCTTCTAGTTTCTTTTTCGCAGACTAAATTATAATAAATGTGGTGTTTCTTCATCAGGCCGGCAACATCTGGATGGACAAGATCCAAACTGATGTTCCCTATGTTGAGGCTCTGAGGAACAGAATCACAGATGTGGAAATGCCCGCCATGCCTGAAAACCTCTTCATGAACCTGTAAGTGTAACACATATTCAAATATATGAATTAGGATAAACATATTGATTATAAGAAAATTGCATTTTTTCCTGATTAATTATAAAATAAGTACATTATTAAAATAAGATCAAATGTCTCTTTTAAATTTAACAAATATTCTGTTTTCATCCTTCCACCAGGGACAGCAAACTCAGATACCAGTTCAACCAGGACCGTATGACCGTCACTATCCCTCTGCCTCTTGGAGGCAAATCATCTGAGGAGCTGAAGGATACCTGCAAGGCTCACCTCCCCTCACATCTTTTTGCCTCAGGTGGGCATGAATATTGTCCCACAGGAGATCCAAATCCCCATCTTTACCATTCCTTCTGAATATGATCTCACCATGCCTCTGATGGGAATGGTGGAAGTGTCTGCCAAACTCCACAGTAACTATTACAACTGGGAAGCCACAGTCTCTGCTGGAAACAAAACTGTTGAGTCTCCCACCTACCTGGCCCAGTTCAGCATCATGGCTGAAAGTCCAGTCAAACTTCTCTCCTTCTCAACTGAGGGTATTTTGATCTTTATTCTTTACAAAATACACATTTATTTTTAACACACCTGAAATAACATACAAGTTGATACTAATTAATATTTCTACTGATTTGTCTGTTTTAAAGGAGCTGCAAAAATCACAGATACGGAAGAGAAAACTATGAAATTCACCGTTGATGGCTCCCTGAAACACATGGTCGTGGACACAGGTTTTAATCTGCTGGAGACCATTGCTGTCACAGACAATGTACTAACAACAGGAAGATACAAAATCTATGCTGTCTCCCCTCTGGGTCTAGACACTTCTCTGGCTGTTACCACACAGTTAACTGTTGACGCCAACATTCTCTCTGGAGACATTAACACAGATGGAAGTGTGACCAGTTGGACCCATGACTGCTACCACCACCTATCTGCACACCTTCTCTGTTGAGCCAATGAAGAAAGAAGCAAGATTGGAGAGTACACTGAGAGTGAACTCTGGAATCCTGAAGGTTGTGAACAAGGTCAAGGCATCATATGCAAATGAGGAACTTCTGATTGAGTCTAACACCAACATGAACAGCAACCCAATCAAGCACACTACCAAAATGAGCCTTAGCTACAAGGATGTCAAGCTTACCATCCAGTCTGACTCTGTGACCAAGGCTGATGACAGAATGCTTCGTAGCCAGATGGAGTTCTCTTCCATCGCAGGACAGGCCAGTCTCCGGATTGAGAACCAAGCTGATGATACAGCGAACCGTGCCTACTCCTTGATCACTGGGTCCATCAACCCCTCAGGTTTGGAGGTAAACACAGATGCCTCCATGAACATCTTTTCAAGCCTTGCCTCTCACAAGGCAACCTTGACCCTGAACATGAATGGCCTGACAACCAGTTGTACAACAACTGCCCAGAACAGCCCACTGACCTTTGAGAATATTTTCCATGGTGGAGTTGATACCTCTGGTGCTACCATGTCTCTGACCACCAAGGGAGCCATTAATGACAATAAAGCCGAGCTCAATGTTGAGGGTAAGCTTGCAAGCACAGAAGCCTATTTCAACAGCATCCTTAAGGGTAACCTCTATGACATCAACACCAGGAACAGAGTGAACCTTAGAGTGAATGAAGATGGCCTGGTGGTCTCCAACAACTTGGTAGGATCTTTCAATGAAATGAGTACTGAAAATACCCACACACTGTCTCTGGCGCTGACATCTTTTAGCCTTCACTCCAAGACTGACAACGTCCTTGATGAGAGGAACTCCTACATGCACAACATCATAGTCAACATGGAGCCTTACACTGCTTCAGTTACTGTAAAGAATGACCTGAAGATCATGGAGATTAACTTTGTGAATGATGCCCAATTCAAGGCACAGCCCTTCAACATGGAGCTAACTGGAACAACGATGGGAGTTTTCTCAAAGGAAGAGCTCAAGCACACGTATGAAATCAAGTTTGTTGACATGGTCCTGTCTGCAAAGTGCAATACAAATGGAAAACTCCTGGGATCTCACATGACACATACCACTGATATGGAGATTGCTGGTCTGACCATGAAGTTCAACGATGTCACTAACTTCAACTCACCATCTCTTCGTCTGGACAGCACAGTCAAAACTGTTGCAGCACCCTTCACTCTGACCATCGATGCCCTTCTCAACTCAGATGGTGCAATGTATGTGTCTGGCCAGCCACACAGCGGCGAGCTTTACAGCAAATTCCTCCTGAAAGCAGAACCTCTTCTGTTCACACATTCATTTGAGTACAGAGCTTCAACCACCCATGTACTGGAAGACACACCACCTATCAACACCAACATGGAGAACAAGTTCAACAGCATGCTTAGCTTGCAAGAGCAAAGTGTCACACTGAAGATGAAATCCAAAGTAAACGAGCACACTTTCGATGAAGAAATTATCGCTTATAATAATGCAGAGAAAATGGGTATTGAGATGGCAGGAGTAATGTCAACCTCCGTCTTTACTGAGGCCAGTGAAGATTATTCCATCTCTGGATTTGTGAAATATGACAAGAACAGCGACAGCCATTTTGTCCAGATCCCATTCATTGAGCACCTGCCTGCAGTCATTGAAAACGTAAAGATCACGATGATGAGGATGATGGACAACAGCATTGAGATGCTGAAAGAAATCAACAACAAGTTGGAAATCAGTGTCAAGTTTCAGAACAAAGTGGCGGAACTTAAGGAGGTCATCGACAACTTTGACTACAAACTCTTTGTCAAGGACCTGAGAAAGTTTATTCAACTCAATGGAAAATGTATTCACCAACCTGACAACCAAGTTCCCAACTGACAAAGTCATGAATGTGCTGAAATCCATCAAGGAGACTTTCATGGCTTTCATCAAGAAACATAACATTGCCAACAAGTTCAATGTTGTTTATGCCAAACTTGAAGAAATCCTCTCCAAATTCGAGCTTGAGAAGATGATTGAGGCCGTCATGGATGAGGTTGTTAAAACTATGAAGCAGTATCAGTTGAGGGAGAAGATTCAGTCTGCATTTGCTGCTCTCAGATCAATTGACTTCCAGCCGTTGCTCAAAAAAGCTCTGGCACCTGTTCAGCAGCTTGTGAATGAAATTTATTCCTTCGACTTCAAACAACTGATTGAAGACGTGAGTGATTATTTCATGAAAATGGTCGAGAATATCAGATCTTTTGATTATGACACATTCACTAAGGAGCTGAAAGAGAAGGTGACAGATATGACCAAAATTCCCTGTTTTGGAAAGCTCTACGGAGAGTTCAAGGTTACATCTCCTCATTACAATCTCAGGACCACTGCTGATCTGGAGAATACCACAACTGCATCAGTCACACCAGAGTTCAAAATGAACCTTAACTCAGAGGCTACATCTACTTTGAAAATCCTTGACTTCACCACGGCTGCCAGTGCACACGTTGCCGTGCCCAAGATGAGTCGTCTGTCCGTTTCTGAGAACATCAATGTTGACCAGTCATGTTTCACACTTGACCACAAGGGAACGATGACTCTCTATGGCCTGTCAGCTCAGGCTTCTGCTGATACTACTGCAAAGGTCACAACTGAGCTTTATGCTGCAGAGCTTGTCAACAAAGCAGTTTTGGCCATGGAAAATGGAGTTTCTGCCACTGCAGAGACTGCCTACAAACAAAACCTCAACATGCCACTCCTTAACATCTTCACTGAAGCACAGATGAATCAAAAGACCGTTTTCCAGCTTGAGGATGGCACTGCGCATCTGACCTTCAACAATTTTGCTCATGAAAAATATGCAGTTCAGGACATCTCAAATGAGGGATCCCACAAGAGTGACATGGAAGTGGTCATGGATCTCCACACAGCCAAGGTAACTTTCACTGGAAAAACAGGATGCGGCCAATACAAGATGAATCAAAATGTGGTTGCTGATATGTGCATCTTCCGACACCTAATTATCAGTGGCAAGGTTGAGACAGAGACACCTTTCATGAAGGGAAGTGTTGCAGATGTCAAGTTCCAGGCTAAGGTTGAAGACATGAAAATTGATTTCACTGCCTCTCACAGTGCAGAGCTGACCGGAGGAGTTGAGGGACCTCTCTCAAGCACTGCCGTGGCTTCGATCACACCTAACGAGCTAATGTTTGACACCAAGAACAGGGGAAACACCAAGCTTGCCCTTCCATTCCTGCTGTCTGGAAAGGTGGATCTCCAGAATGACATCGCTCTTACCCTTAACTCTGAAGGTCAGCACGCTAGCTGGACAGGCCTGGCTAGATTCAACCAGTACAAATACTCCCATTCCTTCACCATAGATAATGATGAGAAAGAAATAAGCATAATTTCCCAGATTAATGGAGAAGCTAATCTTGATGCATTGAAACAAACAATGACAATTCCTGAAATGACAGTGCCATTCGTTGGTATTAGGACACCAAGACTGGAGGACTTCTCACTGTGGGAAGATACTTTCCTGAGCGACCTCCTACTCACAACTCAGCAGACATTAGACATGAACTCCAAGCTGACCTACAAGAAAAACCCTGAGGTGATTACCATTGACATTAATGTAGATCCACTCATCAATGTCATTAATACCAACGTCAGGTCTCTGCACAAGAAAGCACTCATCGGCAAGGACAAGGCTGCTGCCATGCTCACTATATCTTACAACATGGCAAAGGCAGAGTATGAAAGATATAGCATTGAGTTTCCCAAAACCATTACAGTGCCAGCCTACAAAGTTCCAGTGATGAATGTCGAGGTGTCTACATTTACCATTCCCCTGCCTGACCTCACTCTCATCACAATGCCTGCTCTGCATGTTCCATCTGCCCTGAGCAAGCTGACTCTTCCCAAAATCACTCTGCCTAAAATTCAGAGCATCAAGATCCCAGTACTGGGTGATCTGACCTATGAGGGTTCAATGAAAACAGCAATGATCACACTCAAAACTGATGCCAGCATCCTCAACAAGGACAACATCATCATCAAACTTGTTGCCTCTTCAGCTTCCGAATTTGAGCTTCTGACTGGAAAGATTCAGGGCAACGTCAACGTAATCACAGCTGGTGAATTCAAAATAGCCTCTGTCCTCTCTGTAAAACATCCAATGGTAGAGGGATCCCATGACAGTGCCATCATCTTAAGTTCTGCAAATGTCTACACCTCCATCACCAATTCGGCGAAGGTCAACCTTCTCGACAGAACGATGGAAATCCACCAAGAGATTACAGGAAATCCAGAAGAAGGCCTGGTTGTTTCTATGTCCACTCCATCTGTGGGACTCGTGGCAGTTCAGATGCAGACTAAATCCCCAGCACAAGTCAAAGCAAGACTCTATGGTCGCTACCCGGTAAGAGAACTTTTGACTACTTAATGCTTACTAATTACATATTATTGTGATTTAAATGAAAAAAGTGTGTATTTGTTTTTATAATAATATTTTTTTTGTCTCATGTTTTTCCCACAGTCTGAGCCAACAACAGACATTGAAATCCTGAGTCTGAAGATGTCTGTGATGAACTCTGAGAAACTGAACATTCAGACAACTTGGAATATGGAGATTCCATATGATATGATGTTGGAAGTGAAGAACCAGGTACCCAGAGGGGTGGAGCTGGTGTCAGGTCCTGCTTATTACACATATAAAGAAATCAACAGAAAAGCTGGAAGGCTTGTGGAATCCATTGAACGGGCTAGCAAGAGGGGCAGAGTGGTGTTCAAGAGGGCTGTTGACAACCTCGCAACAGTAAATCCTTCTGCTGTTGTGACAGATGTCACTGATATGACTATTATGATCCTCAGAAATAACCAACAGAGGGTTGAAGCTATTCTTGATGCTATTGTTAAAGTCCTGAGAGAGACCAAGTTCCAGATCTATGGGTATGAGCAGAGACTGTCTGGGCTTGAGATCTACCAGAAACTTAGTGGTTTTGTTGCCAATGTATCTGAGGAAGCTGTTCAAACGATTCCACAGTATTTTTCCTACATCTTTGAATCAGTCCTTGATTTTATCAGAGCCATTGAATTCACCCTCCCTGGCTCTAACCACATTGTGAGTGGAGGAGAAATTCTTGATGATTTGTCTGTAGCTATGAGAACAACCCAGGATAGAGTTATTGTCACTGTGAGGAAACTAGGAAATATCCAAGTGGAAGACATCAAAGAGAAATTTTCAGCAGTCTTGCAATTTACCACTGAACAAAGTGAGAGGTTTCTCCACACCGTGAAATCTCAGAATGTAGAAAAGATCTCTGCCTTTGTTGCTGATGTGTACAACGATGCCATCAACTCTCCTGTCGTAGCCGATGTTGCCAAACAGATCGAAGAGTACACCAGAATTGTTCTGGAATATCTGAAAACCGTGAGAGCTAAAATCCAAAATATTGTGTCTGACATGTCTGCTGAGCAGCTTGAATTTGACCTCCAGTCCTGGATTGACTCAGTGGTAAAACACATGAATGCTTTCCACAACAATGTTGTTGAAGTAATGAAGGAGAAAAGCAAAAGCGTTGAACCATATGTGAGAGTAAGTGACAGACAGATGGATATTGACATTCCTTTACCATTTGTCGCCAAATCCAACTAACTGGCTGCGGCAAGGAACATTAAATGCAGTATTTGTATTGATTATATCTGTTGTGTAACCATCACGACAACAGTAACTCTGTTCTACCAAAAATAAACATAACTACATGCTAACACGTATTGTCTGTACCCAAGATAAGTGTCTCTCTACTTTTGTTTCAAATTCTTAATTTTGTTTGTTCCGTTTCACAGTAGTTTACCATTTGTTGTTATTCTACTGTTTTCTTTGTGTCTTGTACTATTTAAAAAACCCTTATGTGGGCCTCAATAAAGTCTTAAGTCTTTAACCTGAATGTCTCAGATCCTATCTTTTTGGAAGAGTGTGTGGAAGGGTGATGTGATTTTTAATGATTTCCTTCAAGAGGAGTTTTCATGCATAAAGGAGCAGTTTCCTTTGGTTTTCCTAAAACTCACAAATAAATGTTTACTCATTACAATAACACAGTCACAATTTGTCCCTCATACATAAATCATTTGTATCCAGAGCAGGTATAAATTTAGCAGAGACACAAATAGCCTCTGTGACTCACATGCTCTCTGAACATAAAACAATGGGAATGAGAAGAATGAATAAAGACTCTGTTTGACAAAACAAAAGCCAAGCCCAGACATTTTCCAGGTCTGCAATATGATGCAGAGGGGAAAAACCTATTCAGATATTTTCCTTGAGTAAAAGAAGCAAAAAAAGAATTAGTACTCAGTAAAATACATATGTACTAAGTATAGCTACCAGAGAAGTGTAGAAAGTGTAAAAAGGATATATATGTATATATTAAGAATAAACTCATTCATAAATTGAAAAAACTCAAGCATAAGTTCCTTAAAAGTATGTTTAAGTAAATGCACTTAATACACACTACTTAGTTTTGTGTCCTGACAAAAGCAGTGAAAGAAAATCACAAATGAAAGGGATGGTGATGGCATCAACAAAAAACACCAACCAAGTTAATATATTTGTCAATAAAAAAAATGAACCAAAAGAATTGAACATTTCAGCTGGTGACACATTGATTTTTTTTATTGAGTTTCCAAGAAAAAGTACTGCTTGTTCCCTTACATTCTGCATTGTTTTTCCTTACAAAGATTTCCATTGTTTGACATCCACCGTTCAAACCTTTAAGATTATTACATCGAGTTGGTCATGAATTGGTTCAGTCCTCAAAAACGATTCTTTATTTTCCTTCTGCGCGATTCCATTGTTGGAGAAGATGAAAACTGCCCTGTCTGGCCGTCAGTGAATAATAACCCAACAACATTGGAAATCAGAGGCACATGAGGGGGGCCAGTGTGGGAAAAATTAACCAATCCAGCACAATGCATTCCTGCTCTGTAAGTCAGCAAAAAACCCAGCAACAGAAGGCAGCGAGGAATGTGACTTTTACACCATCGTAACTCTGGTTGGATTTGTTAAAGATTCTCTCTTTTACGCTCTGATTTATCCGTGCTATTATTGGGCCACAGAAAATGACACATTAGAGTGAAACTGAGCTTTTTGTCTTCGGTTAGCATTAAAAGAAGAGCTCACGTTGTACATCCACCAGGGTTCGGCCCTGCATTGTCAGTGTAGCAACAGTCTCTGTAATTGATGTTCATAGCTGTCATTTGACCAGGCACTCCCACCATAGTGCAAGAGGACAGTTACACAACACTTTATGAAGACACAGATCGAACGTGAACAGAATTTATTTCGCAAGAATGGAAACTTAGCTGACGTGCAGTTGATTTCTGTTGCCGACTTCAAAGCTCCATCAAAGTTCCTGAACACACACACATCTGAGGTACATTCACAGTCGTACAGGTCGACATTAAGGTGGAATCTTGTGTGTGTGCGTCTCAGCAAGATATATTTCAGTTTTACAGCTGTAAACAAACTTTCTACAGCTTCAACAGTTAGTTTTACTACTTTACATTTACTTTCAGTCTGGGTTTCAGTCAAAGGGATACCCTTTTTTTTTAAGTTTGTGTCATTATATATATATATAAGACTGTGGTTAACATAACATACCATATGATAAATTTGGAGTGTGCTACTGGCTCTTGGAGCTCACATGTAGCCCACTCTCCTTTTCATAACATTTACTAAGAAAACATGTTTCTCTGGGAAACCTTGTGTTGGAAATATCACTCAAATCAATGTAGAAAATATGTGTTAGAGACTTGGATTCTGGGTTCCAAGAGTTCACATATGTTACTGAGATACTTAATAATTTGGTTCAGTTGAGCTGCAAGAAAAAAACATTCTCCTTCTTGCTGTAGCTTTATCTTATCTTAATAATCCGTGTTCAAAAAAAGCATCTATTTCATCAATGTCCTGCCCAAACAAGTCAGTGTTGTCACGGCCAAGCATAAAGTTGAGGGTGGAAGAATGCTTCCTAAGTAGAAACACATGGTTAACCGTTTGCTTGCCCACTTTACTTTAACAAAGACACACTGGACAATATGTGAAGCCCTTTTCGAGACTGGTCGATGTGTAGTTTACTCCATCAGTGGTGAAATGTGCCCTGTTGCAAAACAACTATTAAACTTAATAATGCTGTGGATTCAAAAACATGCATTGTTTGGATGTCGATCCCACTGACAGACCTGAGACAGCTGATGTCATGGACCGTGAACTAATGGCAGAAAACACAAAGAAGCTATACAGAACACTGTGGGTCTCCAGTACACCGACTTGTAGGCTTTATAAAACTCTCTGTAAATTGGTTAGTTTACAGGCGCTGTGCAATCTCCCCAATTGAATACAGTATTATTTTTATTTTTTTTTTACAATACACGTGGACATAAATAACGAGTGCAATTTCTTTCTGCTTTGCTTATTACAAAGTAAAACCGTGGCAGTGAGGCAGTGGCCTATAAAAACAGTTTGAAGCACAAAGAAAGTGTGAAATCAAAATCTTGGCTGGAAGCAGGCCCTGTCCACACAGCAGACACAGGGTGGAGGAGTCTGTCCTTTTTTTACCCCTCCACAAGTCAGACTGGGATCATGTGACCCACAAAGAACATACTGTGACCAGTGCTTTTCTCACACACACAAACACACGGACACACACTGATCACAGATGACCATCGAGTGTGTTAAAAAACAACTTGTTTGCAAGTCATTCAGCCAAGGTCGCCTGCTAACATGGGAGTATCCACACCGTGGTCACTGCCCGTCCGTGTTCAGACACACACCCCGGAGGTGCCAACGTCCTTCTGCGCACTCGTGGTTCTCCAGACAGAGGAAGTGGATTCACATCAACACGCAGCATTTGAGACAACCACCCTGCTGTGTGGTTCGTTTCTGTAAGGCCGCCCGTGTGGCGCTCTCGAACACTTCCCAGATCCCCTCCTTGGTTTTGGCCGAGCTCTCCATATAGTCATATGCGCCAATGCGCATGGCCATGGCGCGGCCATCCTCCGCTTTCACGGGCTCCAGCTTCAACCGGGACAGCTCGTTCTTTACGTTCTCGTCGTTGCGCAGGTCCTTCTTGTTGGCCACTAGGATAATAGGCACATTCGGACAAAAGTGTTTGACTTCGGGGACCCACTTTTCGGGGATGTTTTCCAGCGAGTCCGGGCTGTCCACGGAGAAGCACATGAGGATGACATCTGTGTCCGGGTAGGAGAGGGGGCGCAGGCGGTCGTAGTCCTCCTGCCCGGCGGTGTCCCACAGAGCCAGCTGGACCTGCTTGTTGTCCACTTCTATGTCCGCCACATAAGTCTCAAACACCGTGGGGACGTATACCTCTGGAAACTCGTCCTTGCTGAACACGATCAGGAGACACGTCTTCCCGCATGCGCCGTCCCCCACCACGACAAGTTTTTTGCGTATGTCTGCCATCCCTGCCATTGTCTTCCTAGCTCTGGCTCAACCGTACCATCCACACTCTTTACACCCACTCCCTCCACTTGTGATTCTCTACATGTGACTGCTCGGACTTGTCTTTCCTGAACTCGCAGTCTTTTCCCAGTCGCCGCTGCTCCTTATAAAGCGCAGGCTGGTTTTCCTAAATATAGCAACCCAATCGGAAATGGGGAGGTGAGCTCACTGCGCGTAATGGAGGAGGTGATTGGATCTCACCGCTTTTTCCTTGTGTAGAGGAGGGTCGCGGACCACGAGGACCCACCCGACCCAGGATCAGCCCAAATCATCCAAATCTGTTATCTTGACGAATAACTTACTTTTTGGGGGGTAGGGGGGTCATTCTAACTGAAGCGGCTTTTATTATATCATTGAATATATATTAAAAGACGCCCCTGATCGTAAATAATACATCGACTGTTAACACGTTTGTCTCCAAGTCAACATTGTCCCTGCAATTAAATTAGCCGGTGTCCAATACACATCCATTCAAATACCACGCGGCAGCAATGTGACTGAGCAGCAGACATTTGGGAGCTGATTTGTTTTATTTCTGAATTATAGGTCAACAAGCAGATTAAATGTACATTTCATTTAAAAAGTGCGTTAGCCTCACATGTATTCTACAAAAGAAAAAAAGGACGTCGGGGGAGGAGAAACAGCAAATCGTGGCAGCGGCAGCTCGTAGAGGCACTTCCTGTGGCAACAGCAACAGCCACTGATTATTAAAGGGGGCAGTTGCCACTGCTGCCACCCTGTTTGAGGGCAACTACTGCTGTCTGTGACTTATCCCCTGAGATTTATATATTATATATGTTTACCAGCATGTTACTGTTCTGAGCACCAAGAATAATGTATCTGTATTTATCCACTTTTATGCTAGTTTATATCTGATTTCTTTGTCATATTTGAACCGATGCTGCTTAAATGCTGTCAGTGCTTTGCCTATGTTTTGTGTCATTTAGCTGAAACTTGAAATCACACTGCTGCCAGGCTGCATTAGGGTGGTACCCACCTGCTGCTGGCAGCTCCCACCTTTGTTTGGAGGCGTCTGCCTCTGTTGCCACACTGCCTGAGAACAACTATCGCTGTTTGTGACTTATTCTGGGAGATTAAGTTTACTTACTTGTTATTGTTCCGGGGCATGGATGGTTGAGACGCTGCGTACAGCTATGGTGTCATCCCTTCAATCAGTTTTATTCTTTTCTACTTTCTGTGCTTGTATGATACTGTATTTTAATACGTATGAATTACCAAATAAATATTTCCTCTACTAAATATCCAGATATATTGGTTTTCATCTGAAAAAAAAAGTTTAAGGGGTTTAGTTAAACTTTAATAAGATTTATTAAGCATTTCATGGGTCCATGCCATGTTAATTGTAGTCCTCAGTATTGTGTCCTCATATTGCTTAGTTATTGTGTATTTTGAACTGCATTTAAAAATGTAATTTATAGTACTGTATATGTGGAGGCTCTATTACATGTTCTGCTGTCAAAAAACCTTTGAGGACACCATTATTCTGTAAATGTGCAAATGTGACAATTGGACACTTCACTGCATTACCATCTGTACATTCCTGTATTTCCATATGTATATTTATGTAGCCTAATGTGCATATCTAATGTGGAAACAAAGGCATCTGCCTTTAAACAGTGTGGCATCAAAGGTAGCTGTATTTAAATAGTGTGGGATTGTAAGGCAGCTGCCTTTCACATCAGTGGCAGTTTCTGTTAACACCGGAAGTGCCTCTACGAGCTAACCGCTGCCACGATTTGAGCTGGCCCTTACTCGAGAGGAGGTTCATTTACGCACGTCTACGCAGTTCACGCTATTTACAGGGAGGGGGCACTAGCGTAGGCAAACTCTTAGCTCTGACTAGCAGCCGTTGCTAAATCGACGCCTTCTCCCAGGAAACAAAACAATATAGACTCGGCTTGACGGCGTGCCACGAGCAGAGACCGTCTCTCGACACGACGACGCGTGAGTATCTCCTCTTTATTCCTCCACGCCGGGAGCAAACGGGTTTAATTTGGAAAAGAACGAGTGATCCACAGGCGACTGCGGTGCTGTGAGCGTTTCCCCTTTTGTTTAGCGGTTAAGGCCCCTCTGTTTGGGACTTGAAGGGGGGCCATGTTGTTTAGCCTCCCGAGTGTTTGCTTAATGTTTTAGCTCACACAACACCGACCGGGCAATTAGCGCCCGCTAGCCCCCCTCACGTTAGCCGTGTCGGCTTTGTTGGCTCGTTGCAAAAAAGCCCCGTCGGTCTTTCCAGTCGAGAGAGGAGCTCGTTTGCCGCCCGACACACAAGCGAACGAGTTTATTGTGAGAAAATGGGCGAATTTGCGAATTTAACTCTGATGTGTGGCCATAATAAACAGCAGGCCCGTTGCGGTTAGCATTAGCTGGTTAGCTAAGGATGTTGCTAACGCTCTCCACTGTCTTGTAGCATTCGCTTACACTTAAACATGTCCGATTACTGTAGGTGTAAATAAATGAATTGACACAGAGTGAAAGACGGTAAGTGCACGAAGTATTGACCGTTGGCCGTTGTAAACCATCATTTCGGAAACCCCCCCAATTAAAACCGCAGAGTTAGCTCGCTTATCAGAAGCGGTCCTGCTGGCTAGGGGAGCTAGGCTAGCGTAGCTAGCGTGCTAGCCGGAGGCTTGCACCCCGGTTTTCCAACAACGAGCAGTGGTTACAATCTGATGTAACGTTGCAACTCTTTTACTTATTTTAAAAGATAACAGAGATTGTTATTGTGGCTAAACGACGTCCGACGATGTCCTGCGACTTCCCGTTTAGTCATTATAACGTTACATTGGTGGTAGCGTTAGCTTTATGGTCACTAGCTAACACCAGGCTCACGACGATACCTAGCTTCCTTTCTTGTTAGATCAAGACCTCGTCTGACAGTCACTTGTTTTGTTATTGGTTCGCTCCCCCATAAAACAAACGATAAATGTGGCTTCATGCTCCGGGTTAATGTTGCCTCTCTGGGCGGCTAATAATGGAAACCGATGTTCAAGTTATCTTCTACTGTCGTGATCGCACGGAATTAGTAAAACAGCAATTAGTCGTGTCCCTACGTAGACAATTAGTTGTATTTAAGGTTTCTGTGGGTGCATCCTTTTCCGGGGGTCATTTGAAAAAGTGTGTCTGTTCAATTGTTCTCAGAACAGTGAGGTGTGAAGGCCACATGTTGTACTGAGTTCACAACTTGAACCAGGTACAATAACTGACTTGTTTATATTGGATGTTACATTAATTACAGACACTAACTGAAATCCTGTATCTGTTACTTGTCACATGTTCACCCTGGTACACTATGTCTGTATATATTAGAATGCAGGACATATTAATGGATATTGCCCTTCAACGGGATGAATTGTCATGTTGATGTAACATCCTAGTTTATATATAGATCCTTTGTTAGATGAAAATTATATTGTGATGATTATTGATATTGTTATATTACCCAGCTGTACTCTAAACTTAATAAAGGTCAGTTTGAATTTCAACTTGGCTTTATTAACCCAAGTGTCACGTTTTGTTTAGGCTTTCCCGTGGAATGAGCATTCCATGCAGCATCCTAGGTATGAATGACGTGGCCTGGCAGGAGACAAGAGGTGGGATGCTGCATGCAAATGGTGCTCCTGAGACTGGAGGTGTAAGAGTTCACGTTGGAGGACCGCTAACCTCAGTTGTAGGAGCTGGACAAGCTCCTGGAGGCACTCATTTACAAGGCATGGACCGAGTACCCAACCCCACCCCAGGTACCCCGCAGCCTCTGCTGAGTGGACGATCTCAGGATGACGCCACAGTCGGATACTTCTTTCAGAGGCAGCCCTGGAGAGCAGCTTGGTGGTTGCCCTCCCAGTAAACATCGTTGGCCCACTGGCGATGCCAATCATATTGACCAGGTAAAAGGCCTTTGTTAGGAAGACTTCTCATCATTTTTTTCAGGCTTAAATATAAATTGCTTTTAGTATAATTTGCTGCAACTTATAGCTTATCTCTGTGGGGTCTTTCCATCTCGGATGCACAATGTAGGTAGAGCCAAAACAATTACAGCCTCTAAACATTCTTAACATGTTCATGCTCATGTATTGTGATTTAAACCAGGTGCCAGACATTAATTAATTACCTTTTATTCTAGGTTTGTTATATTGAAGTTGGAGTCCATTCAAAATGTCATTGGTTTTTGCCTGTAGAGCTTAATGCAGCGAAGTGCATCCTACAAAGGGCAAAAAGATGAGTACACACAGGACAGCTAACCTGTTTGTCACAAGCTGTGTTGATACAGCACTGTATTAAAAAAAAAAACAAAGCCTTGTCATTTACAGTGTGCAAAACATGTGAGACCAGTGCCGTGGTCACTTCTACTACACAGCAGGGGTGAGATCATTAGTGCTAAAACAGGCCTAAATATTGTAATATCCCATTCTTGGTTGTAGTTTCCCTCCTGAATTAGATGGGATCTTCTTACCGGTACCTGTTGCAACACACCCACCGGGCCTAACCTGCATGTCTTTGGTCCATGTGAGGAAAACGTAAATGCAAATGGATTTCTCATAAATGACTGTAAACTGCATTGACAACATTGTTTGCCAGTATGCAGATATAAATTTCTGTTATGTAAATCAGAGAGTTGGTATTCTGGTTAGTAACTTTAACTGTGTTCTTGGTAAAGACAGAAACAAGTTAACATAGACGAAGACCCAACAAGACTTAAAACCTGAATTAAGAACACAATTTTAGTTGAAAATACTAAACAAGGTAATAGTCAAGAAATATCCACCAAAAAACATAGATTTTCTTTTGGTTGTGGTTGTATCATGTTGGGTTGTGGTCGCATTGAACAGATATGGTGCTTGGGCCATAACCAATGGTGCCTTTTGTTTGGTAGGTTTCCATCCCTCCAAATATCTCACATGAGGTTTTGATTGTACTAAATAACATGTTGATAATTTAATGTTCCATAAAAAACTTTGCAGAATTCTCAACCACCGGAGAGAATCAGAATAGGACCTATTAAAAGAACATTCCTTTTTTTCTGAAACTTAAAATCTACGTTTCCCTTTTTAATTCGGGGCCAAACACTCATGTTCATTCATTACAACTGATTCTTTGTGACTTGAGTATCTACAGTCTTTTAATATAGATTTTTGTAAAAGAAAATATATAGCCTTAATGTTGTAATTGTAGCGAGCGTGTTCAAGTCTGCTTTATAGTGAGTCTTTTAAAGTTGATCAGTTGATAAATGTTTGATTAGTCCAGTTTTAACCTGCTGGTGTGACATGTTCTGCAGCCACAGAGCAAATAAATTAGTGAGTAGAACAAGTTATGGTTAGGATTTGTACTTTTACAACTGTCCCAGATGAGTTCAGACAGACGGAATATATGAGAAACGTTAACCGTCAGAGAAAACAATTATCGACTGGCCACAGTAACCCAGTTAGCTGACTAGTGACCACAGTAACTGAGCGCTCTGCAGTTTTCCAACCCAACAACAATTTTGGAAAACGTCCAAATACTGTTGCGTGGTCAGATGGTTATGAGAGGATGAGAAAGTTGCAGTTCAAATCCATCCACTACAAGTCTTGTTTTCCCAGTATGGCACAAAATTTGACCACTCACAGGAATGTTGAGGATTATTTCAGGACAGAACTCTCACTTCTTTAGTGAGAGTATGTGCTTTTTCTTGCTACTGTCTCGTTACTGTTTGATTTAACATTAATTATATACTAATATTGACTGAATTCTGTCAGTAGCCTTAAACATACAGTATAAGTTCAGCACTCAACTATTGTTTTTTTTCTTTCTTTGTCTTTTTGAGTTTCGTCTGGTGCTTTTAGTTTTCTTTTTAACAATGTAATGATTTTTATTTAGATGGTATTTAATCCAAATTGCTCTGTAACATTGTACCTTTTTAAAAAAACAGTTCCCTCTCTTTTTTGTAGAACCGTCCTTCGGATGAAATGAACTATGACTTTCAAGCCCTCGCTTTGGAGTCGAGGGGCATGGGAGAGGTAAGGAGGTTTTGGCCTGAACATTAATCTTTTTCTCTATTATGGTACAGCAATAAACCAAAGTTGTTTGTGTGAAACACCCGGTCTTGGCTTAAAATCTGACTCTAGAACATCTGTAGTTTGCTGCTTTGTAGAGAATAGAGTGAGCTTCAACAGAGCAGTTATTGTGACTAATGGAAGAGTGGCCGACAATGGGTACAGCTGCTCAGACACAAATCAACTTACACTTTGACAGTGTCCTGTGTTAAGAATTTATGATATTGAAGCATAAAGCAGTATTTCACATTTCAGCATATACGGACAGTGAAGAAGTGGATTATAATCCAGAGGTGAATGTACTAATGGAGGCACTCATTTACAAGGCATGGACAGCGAACTAATGTGAATTGCATGACACGTTAATGGTTAAGACTTTGAATTCACCTTGTAGCGGTCTGAGGGTGACTCTGAGCTAGGTTAGAAGCGCCTGTGTTTCCACAGCGTTGAGCAGCATTCACTACATTTGTGCTCCAAGTGCAGAATTTGCCTAAAGAAAAGCAAACTATAATTTCTCCAGTCACCATCAAGTCTAGAGGCACAAGTCTCCATACTCAAAGACAGGAATTGGTGGAGTGAGCTAACCAAGACTACAGTTAAAAAAAATAAATTGTAACCTAATGACCAAACAATAAATTCTGTATAAATGTAATAATAATTGCTCCACATTTACATATCCTACAGATGTTTAGAAAATGTGTACACTTTTATTTTCAGCTCTTGCCTGCAAAAAAGCTTTGGGATTCTGATGAGATGGCCAAAGATGGAAGGAAAGGGATGCTCCTTGGGGAGGAGTGGAGGGACACTGCCTGGGGATCATCTCGTGAGTGGCTATTCACCTTGAATTGCATTGTTGTTTTTGTCTGACTGGGCTTTTATTATTATTATTATACTTTTTATTTTTCCATACTCAACTGTTAGATATTTAATCACGGCTTTTCATTCAGATCATTCAGTGTCCCAGCCAATCATGGTGCAGCGGCGACCAGGCCAGAGTTTCCATGGCAATGGTGATGCCAATTCTGTGCTTTCACCTCGCTCAGAAGGTGGAGGCCTGGGTGTGAGCATGGTGGAGTACGTCCTGAGCTCCTCTCCTGGTGACAAGATGGATGGTCGCTACAGGAACGGGGGCTATGTAAGTCAAATTCTCTTACTTATTTCTAACCTTAATCTCTAGGTGTGTCTTATCTAATAAATGTGTGAATACAGGGTGGAGGAGACACTGACCAAGATGGGAGAGAGAAGAGTGATGCTCAAGAGAAAATCTCCCCATTTGAAGAGGACAAGAGCCCAGAGATGAAGGTGGGAGAGGAGATTGATCCAGCGAAAGCCAATGGAAGAGGCCTATTAAATGGCATGGACAGAGACTGCAAAGACTTCAAGTAAGTTTCCCCTTTTACCGTAAGACATGTGTATTTTATTTGTATTTTTTTTATTTTTTCAAAAAACTGAAATTACCGTACCATACCAGAAGTGTTTTGGTTGGGCTGCATCAACCTGACTAGACAAAGCCGTCGGGGGCAAACTTTAATACTCATCTAGCAAATATGCTGATGTTTAATGTATTTGCTTTCCCAGTCCAACACCTGGAAGCCGCCAAGCTTCCCCCACGGAGGCTGTGGAGCGGATGGGCCCAATTCAGACAGGTTTAGAGATGATGGTACAGCACCACCCCCATGCTCTCCAACAACAGAACCCCGTTCAAAACAAGCCTCCTGCTGAGGATTTCCAGAACCAGGAGCAACAGAACATGGGAGGTATGGAGCAGCAAGCCAATGTGGAGTCCCTTCAGTTTGACTACGCTGGTAACCAGATTCAGGTGGACTCCTCAGGGACTCCAGTAGGATTGTTTGACTACGCCGCTCAGCAGCAGGTCTGTTGAAACACAAAACATCTATTTAGAGCTCTAACTGTAAGTTTGCTCAACAGACTGTGATGCTTTTTTTGTGTTCTTTCCCCTAGTTATTCCAGAGAACTAATCAGCTGACTGTTCAACAACTCACTGCAGCTCAGCAACAACAATATGCCCTGGCTGCAGCCCAGCAGCAGCATCTTGGTAAGTCACGCTGTTTGTCTCATTCATTAAGTACAGGGTGTCATGTAATACATTTAGAGTACTTTAAATCTTATGTTGTCTAGATTTAATATGGAAATATTAATCACATGGCTGTTTTCATATTACCCAGCTGGCCTTGCTCCTGCATACCCTTACATCATTAATGCTGGCCCCCCTGGAACCGATCCCTACACTGCAGCTGGACTGGCGGCTGCAGCCTCACTTGCAGGTGATCACACAGCACATTTTCAGATCATGTGATCTTCTCAGTTTAATCTTTCATGGCGATGCAGGTGTGTTTTTGATGCTGCTTCTGTCTTCATCAGTTGTGTAAGATGTATATGTAACATCAGAATGTTTTCCTCAGGGCCCACAGTGGTTCCACCACAGTACTATGGAGTTCCATGGGGTGTGTACCCTGCTAATCTTTTCCAGCAACAGGCTGCATCTAATGCCAATCATTCTGCTAATCAGCAAGCATCCAATCAGGGACCAGGGCCAGGCCAACAACAGGTAGGACTTGTTTATATATATATATATATTTATTTGTTTATAATTCAGAAATGCCAAAAATTCTAATAATGGTGGTTTATTTTCTATGGGATAAAAGAATAACATAAACTCGAAGACTAGTATGTCCAACAGGGTGGTTCCCTCTGTCTGCTGGCCGGTCGGGTCACGATCTGCGTAAAGGAAACACTCATGAAGCTGTTTCAAAGTTTATAGGAACATACTCTTGAGCGTCCACAGCTGGATGAGTTTCAAGGACATGTGCATTTGGATAAAGTTGATGTTCTTTGGCAGAGTTTTGTCACCGACAAGACCACGCTCTGACCGAGACAATGTTATGCAGGCAAGTCTTGCGGTGAGTTAGCCAATAGCTAAAAGGCTGAAACTTCATTCAGATGGAGAATTCGTAAAGGAGTTGCCTTTTTGCTGCAGCGGATAAAAATGTTCCAAAGTGTCAGGTTGTCTCAAAGAACCATAGCAGAGCTGGTTACTGATATAGCACAAGATAATGAAAAAGCCTCCGAAGGACTCTGCATTTGATATGAATCGCTGTCTTTGCAATTCTGAATGTCACAACCAAAGGTGAGAATTTGTTTGGACATGTTGTTAAAACTAAAACCAGCTGGGAGTAGCTTTATCATCACAACCATATCTCATTGAAGAGTAGGGTTGGGAATCTCTAGGCACCTCACGCGTTGTCAGGGGCTTTATTTGGAGAAAACTCTTGACAGCTTTTGATGAAGAGCTTCAGCAGCCTGTAGGTTGAACAACAAAATTGCCTTCTCCCTCAGGTAATGCGCACAGGAAACAACCAGCGACCTCTTACGCCCGGGCAAGGCCAGCAAAGTCAGCAAGAGTCTCTAGCTGCAGCTGCTGCCGCAAACCCTGCGCTGGCATACACAGGAATGTCTGGTTAGTAGACCACTGCACACTAGCACTTAGCCAAAGATGCTATCAACCAAACACAGTTATCAACCAAACACAGTTATCTTCACAACTAACACTTGGGTGTTTTTATAACAACTCTTAAAACAATTATTCTACATTAAGAGAGCACTCTTTAAATATATGGTCTTGTTCGCTTGTAGATCCATTTGACTTCATCATTGTTCAACCACAATTATCACACATTAAAGATGGTGTTCTTTCGCCAATTCCTCGAAAACCAGTAATGTTTAGTTGTTGACCTTTTTGTGTTCATTTCCTCATCAGGTTATCAGGTGCTGGCTCCTGCTGCTTACTATGACCAGACCGGAACTCTGGTGATGGGCCCCGGTGCCCGCACTGGTCTGGGTGGACCAATGCGTCTTGTCCAGACCCCTCTACTCATCAACCCTGCTGCTGCTCAGGCTGGTACGCACTGATCCATCTAGCATGATCATTTTTAATATGTGGATACAGGGCTTTGGTGACAAGTCTAAACTCATTGGCTCTCATTTTAAAAGCCCCAGCTATTTTGTGATTGAAATATTCTATAAATGCATCAGGGTTAGACAAGCTGTTCTCTGTAAGGACTTTATTTGTTACTCATTCTGAGGACTGTGCCACTTGAATAGTATCAATGTGACTTTCTAGTCCTTTTTTAAGCTAAATATCACTGGTATAATTATATCGTATGAAAGCCACACAGCCTCTCCTCCCGCATACTTAATTATTACCAGTCTCAACCATTCTGACCGTGTCTCTCCTCAACCACCCAAAACTGACCTCTCCCCTCCTGCCAGCAGCGGCGGTGTCTGCATCTGGCTCTGGCAACAACATGTCTGGTCCTCCAGGTAACGGACTTTACCGCTCCATGCCTCAACAACAACAACAGCAGCAACAGCAGCAGCAGCAGGCTCCCCCGCCCAGCAGCGGCCTGCCCTCCAGCTCATTCTACGGCTCTGGATCAGTCCCCAACACTTCTCAAAGCAGCTCCCTTTTCTCACACACCTCCGCTGCCCCACCACCGACCTCCTCCCTGGGCTTCAGCAACACCGGCGGCTCTCTTGGCGTGGGCCTAGGCTCAGCTCTTGGAGCCTTCGGCTCATCTGGTCAGTGACTCGGACACAAGCCAATTTGATTAGAAACAGTTAATTCTTCTTTTTATTCTTACACTTGCACACGTTTCTTTGTCTTACAGTGTCCAGCCCTACCAGTGGCAGTGTAACTCGCAGGGACTCTCTGTTGGCAAGCTCTGACCTGTACAAACGCGGTGGCAGCAGTTTAACTCCCATTGGTCAGCCGTTTTACAACAGCCTGGGTTACTCCTCTTCACCAAGCCCCATTGGCCTTACACCGGGTCACTCCCCACTCACTCCTCCACCTTCTTTGCCCTCCTCCCATGGATCCTCTTCAAGCCTTCACCTCGGTAAGCTTATTTATGGTCATAGGGTTGACCATAAATGATTTATCATTCATCTGTTCTCCAAAGCTATAACCTTTTAACTACCTACGTTTCATTATTGTAGTCATAATTGTAGTCATTTTGTAATCCTAGGTGGCCTGACAAATGGCAGCGGGCGTTACATCTCTGCAGCACCTGGAGCTGAGGCAAAGTACCGGAGCGCTGGTAGTACATCCAGTCTGTTCAACTCCAGCAGCCAGCTGTTCCCTCCGTCTCGGCCCCGTTACAGTCGCTCTGATGTCATGCCGTCCGGACGCAGCCGCCTACTGGAAGACTTCAGAAACAACCGCTTCCCAAACCTCCAGCTCCGTGACCTTCCAGGACACATGGTGGAGTTCTCTCAAGACCAACATGGATCCAGGTGGGTCAAACTCTGCTTTATTCAGGGAGAACGAACTAAGTTGCTGTGCCAAAATCAGACTAATTTTTTATTTAAATTCTTGAATCCAGATTTATCCAACAGAAGCTAGAGAGGGCCACTCCTGCTGAGAGGCAGATGGTGTTTGGAGAGATTCTGCAAGCAGCATACCAGCTGATGACCGACGTCTTTGGGAACTATGTCATTCAAAAGTTTTTTGAGGTTTGGACTGTTAAAGTTCATCCTGGTGTAAATTCATTCTCAACACAATATTAACTAGAACCGTGATTCAGTGTTCTGTAGCATGTGAACAGTTTACTGTGTCTGTATTTCATGCAGTTTGGAAGTGCCGACCAGAAGCTGGCTTTGGCAACACGTATCCGTGGCCACGTACTTCCCCTGGCTTTGCAGATGTATGGTTGTAGAGTTATCCAGAAAGCCCTGGAGTCCATTTCCTCAGAGCAGCAGGTAATTGTAAGTGAGATTTCAATTCTTTTGAGCATTGTTTTTGCTAATCTTACTTTGTCTTTTCTTAACTTTTTTTTTTAACCTGTGATTGTGTTGGGGTTTTTTGACAGTAACATTTGTTAAAATGTTGTTTTTTGTTCCCTAATTTCATCACTTTAGAGCGACATTGTCCGTGAGCTGGATGGCCACGTGTTGAAGTGTGTGAAGGACCAGAACGGAAACCATGTGGTACAGAAGTGCATTGAGTGTGTGCAACCTCAGGCCCTCCAGTTCATCATCGACGCCTTCCAGGGCCAGGTGAGTTTGTGAAGAGAAGAGGCTCAGCTGTCTGTCATTGTCTGTGTAATCTCTTCAAGTTGAAAAATTATATTCAACTGCCAATCAAGCTTCCACAACAATTCTTTCTAGAGGATCATTTGTCTTCTAAATTTGATTTGTAAAGATTGTAAAACTTCGCCTTATGGCATAAATATAATATCTGTGACCTCCTCTTACAGGTGTTTGTGTTGTCCACACACCCTTACGGCTGCAGAGTGATCCAAAGGATTTTGGAGCACTGCACTCAGGAGCAGACTCTCCCCATCCTGGAAGAGCTGCATCAGCACTCTGAACAGCTGGGCCAGGTGAGCACATCTGTCTCCAGTCATGTTATGTTTGCTAGACGTGACAGATCTTTGTTGAGATGTATGTGCTTGTCATGTGTATTTTTGCATGTCTCCTTTCGTGTTTGAACATTTCACATATTTTTTTTTTTTTTAGCCATGTCATTGTTCCTGTGTTGTAGTGGTCTGCTAAGCGTAAAGTGTAAGGATGAATGTAATTGTACTGTTAGCTGTCATTACATCTGACATGTGATTTATTTAAACATCCACCCTGCCCCCCTCACTTATTCCATCTAGAAATATCAAGGCGTATCATTGGAGATGACACCCAAAACATATTATACAGTGTCCCGCGATGCACTGTTCAAGGTCAGAGCAACTTGCCTCTCTCTCGCGGATGTCCCTGTGCTCCCTTCCTCTTTCCCCCCTTTTTTTAATCCTGTCTTTTTTTAACACTTTTAGATATCTCTCAAACTCTCGTCTTTTATAGGCCTTCTCCTAACCCACTGAGCTATCTTTTTCTTGCCTTTCCCCTTCTCTTGCTTAATGCCACAGAGAATTCACAAGGCACATGCTTCTTTTTGCCTACAGCATTTCCTGATCAATTTGTTTTACTGTTTACCTCCCAAATTTCTCTGAAAAGTAGAGGATCAAGCTGAAGTGTTCATAAGTGGTGCTCAAAACAACTTGTGATTTCACCTCAAGCCGTTCAAGGGCTCAAGTTAAATGAAAAGAAGTTCTTGTTAAAACAGATTGACAGGAAATGGATTTGAAGGCTAATGCTTTCCAATTAAAGTTCACATATACCTGCCCAACAAATTACTCTCAACAAGTATCCATTGGAGAGTGGTGTTATTTGTTGCTTGGTCAGGTGAGTCTTTGCCTCCATCTTGTCACACTAAAATTACACCCATACCTGTCTATCACCTGTTTCTGAAGGGGCAAAGATGCTATTGGTTGCGTTGCCTGGTCAGCAACGCTCCAAACCAGCAGCATCTGTTTTGTCTGACCTTCCGCAGTGATGACGTAAGGGTATCAAAAGACTACAAATGGGGGTGTCACTCAGTCGTCGACCTATCATTGTAGTTCTGCATGATTTATCTCGCACCAATGGTGAAAAGTAGTGCATGACTATCGATCAGAGCCACCGATTGTGACTTTCAAGTGTTAAAATGGCTGTTTACCTTGAGCTCACACTTCCACTGCCTCCTTCAGGATCAGTATGGTAACTACGTCATTCAGCACGTGTTGGAGCACGGGCGACCGGAAGATAAGAGCAAGATAGTGGCAGAGGTTCGAGGAAAGGTTCTTGTCCTGAGCCAACACAAATTTGCAAGGTAAGTTTTTGTTGTTGTTGCCAAGTGTTTTTTTTAACGCTCGGGGAGAGATTCCATTTTTACTCCCTGTGGGTGATCTCATCGCTCTCTGACAATGCACCATTTTATTCAATGCATTGTCTCCACAAGTATATTAAATTTGTAACATACTTAATGTTGTTCCAGGTTTTGACACCTAACACTGTCCTCTGTTACTAAAGTCATCCTAGATTTTTTTTTTTTTAATATTCACTGCTCAAAATTGGTAAACAAACATTCAGTCAGGTTTATTGTGAAACGAGCTGTAGTAAGCTTTCAGTGCATCACATGTTCTAATTTGTCCCAACCCAGTTTTCATAATGAACCAGACATTTTTTCCCATCACCCTCAACAACATAGATCTGTAACTTTAGATGCTGTGCAGTGCTGTTTGCCACTCACAGGCAGACCTCATAGTTTCAGCTGCAGTTGTGGTGTACAATGCAGAACTTGTTTTTCGCTCTTGTGTCTGTGTACCCGTCACTCAGTATCTGCTGCATGGTGGAGTGACCTTCATACGCGTGCACCCCCCCTTACCGCCCTAGATTGAATACATTTTGTGGGAAACGCTGCCTTTGTTTTTCAACATTGTCCCTGCACTTGTTAACCAACCAGCTACAGATCAGAATCATGACATTTAGTTGACCACAAACTCGCTGCAGGAACCACTTAAAGGAACCTGAAACTGACTTGGTGTTAAGAGTCTGGATAATCGTGTGTCATGATGTTCCACAGCCTCGCAGAGAGAAACTGGTACTTTTTGACCTTTTTGAAAATAGTATTTAGTCCCTGAATAAAATTTTAAGTTTGCCCACTTGAAAAGAGAATGGACTGATAAAATGTCAACTGATTACGGACCTATACTAAAGTTTCTAAAACGTGCTCCTCCACCTCAGCTTCAAACTTTACAAATGATGAAATAACTTTTTGAAACTAGTTGAGCAGTGAGTATTTTTAAATAGATTTGGACACAGTCATCGATCTGATTCATTTGGGTCACAGGGTGCTTCTTTTTCGTTTGGTTGCACCTCCTGTGGTTTGTCACGCTACCTTGCCCCTAGTTCCCCCTGGAAAGGTTTCTAGTCTGTTTATAACCCTTTTAAAAATGTTATTAACACAATGCCACAAAGCATTCTAACAGGACTTCCTCTGACTGTTCATCACTACGTCTCCATCCGCTCGGTAATGAATTGGTGTGTGTTTGAATCAAAGTTTCTCTCTCTGTCATTCCTCAGCAATGTCGTTGAGAAGTGTGTGATCCACTCTTCGCGTGCCGAAAGAGCTCTGCTGATCGATGAGGTGTGCTGCCAGAAAGACGGGCCTCACAGCGCCCTGTACACCATGATGAAGGACCAGTATGCCAACTATGTTGTCCAAAGAATGATTGACATGGCAGAACCCGCTCAGCGCAAAATCATCATGCACAAGGTGGGTCAACTACTTTGGACTAAAAGAACATTTTGTATGAGGAAACTGTTTCTCTGGGTGGAGTAATGAAATAAGGTTTGAGAGGCAACTTAAACACTCAAATGTTTAACTGTTCTTATCGTAACAGGTGCAACGAAGCTATTAGGGTGATGTCAATCAATAACACATTTTAAATTACATACCCGAGAGAAGCCAATTTAATTAAAGTTTTCCATGGGGCAAATGGAGGTTTACCCGAGAGTTTTCTCTGAGCGTGTAGGACCTTTAACGGCATCGGAAAATATTGATCACTCTGCCGCTTTCAGACGAGAGTAAAACTGCTCCAGGTAGCAGTGACGCATGAATTAGAATCCAGACAGACCAGTTTGAATAATGCATCAGAGCATGTGAAGACCCATCCGACCTCAAGACACTGCACAGGGAGCCGGAACACGATGAAACGGCTCTGGAAATGTATCCCAGCAGGAATTATTTTATCTTGCATTGCAGCAGCTGTGGAGAAAACAAAATGCATTGTTTCAAAAGCTTCATAGCGGAGTCAGATTGGATCGATTTTGTTTTGAAGCCTTCCATAATGTTTGGATATTCTCTTCCTAACTTAGCTTTCAAACACTTGAGGTCCAACCTTTCAAAGCCTTAAGTTTTTACAGTTTCAGAAGATGTATATATATTTCATACCGTACCTTTTGTGTAAATATGCACATTTCTTTGAACATGAACATGCCATATTTAGCTTTTTCTCGCTAACATATGTTGGACTAAACTTATTTCAATATGTCTACCTGATCAAACAAGATTGATTTTGAACGCTGACCTTTTCCCCTCTCTTCCTTTTCAGATCCGGCCTCACATCGCTACTTTGCGCAAGTACACCTACGGTAAGCACATTCTGGCCAAGCTGGAAAAGTACTACATGAAGAGTGGATCTGAACTGGGTCCTATCGGCGGCCCTGCGAACGGCCTCATGTAGTCGCGTCCACACCCTGGGCCCCCTGAGGAAGAGGATGAGCCCCAAACCCCCTGTTCTGTGAGAGATGCTCCTTAGCCATAGGGCCTTTGACACCCCATTTTTTGGGGGGAAACACCAAAAACCATAAAAAGACAAGTCAACATCACCTAAGAACGCTGTGACAACTGACCCCTGCCGCTCTGCCACCCCTGGTGCAGGTCCCCAGCGTGGCCCCGAGGGTAAACAAAGTAAGCAGGCCGATTTCGTTTTTTTGTTTTTCGTTTTTTCTCCTGGGTAAAGCACAAGCCCATTGTTAATGATGTAATTGATGTATTTGAATGATTTTCATATTAACTTGTACATTTAGTTTTTTACCTTGTAAATTCTCTGTAGAAAAAAAAATAATCTTATTACACATTTGCTGAAATTTACAATTCTTACAATTAACACCAGCAAGTGACTTTATAAGGCTAAACTGAGAGATCCTTTTAAAAACAACAATTCCCTTTGTTTTTGTAACACGACTTGCGTCAACTGTTCTGATTAAATCTTGGCAATTTAATATTTGTATATTATCCCATGCACAGTTAAAAGTGTTTTCCCATGCCAAAGCAGCTGATGGATTAGTTTAAATAGCACTACATGGTATGGGTGGACGTTAACTCCTCCATCTGAAGGTAAGTACTATGTGTCACGTGCCACAGTCATTAAGGGTCTACGAGACCAGTTTGCGAGCTTGGCTTTGGGGATTGGTGCTTTAGTCTAGGGTAGTGTTTTCCAGTGGTGGTGGCGGCTTTTTCTTGCCTCCGTTTCCAGGCTAAGTGGGGGGGTGGGGAGGCGTGGGTTTACCCCAGCAGCTTGTCGTCCGCCTGATGTTTTTTGGTACTAAATATTACAGCCTGACAAATCTGAGCTGCTGCATCCACTGAGCCCCCATTTGAGCCGTCTTACTTTTCCCTCATCCAGGTGATCGCTCGGGGGTTTATGCAAGATAAAAGCTACCATTACCTTCCAGAAGCAGAGCGTGAGGTTTGGTTGTACAGCGGGTGTGTAACCTGGTATAATCTTAAACATGAGAACAACCGTAGTGGGGAGCTTCTTTCTTCTTCCTTTTTTTTTTTTTTTTTGGTTCCGTGGGAATAGTGGGGTGGGAGCGGGGTATGCGTTGGCATGCTGTGACAGGTTTTAATCCTTGGAATGATTTTTTTTTTTTTTCTTTATCACGTTTTGTGTAACATCTTATCTGTCTTGTAGTTTTTGAGATGAACACTGCCCTAGAAAACAGTATCTTTACGTACTGAATACTCATCTCTTGCGTAGTAGTAGTTTAACAATGTATAGCATCTTTATGTATGAGTAAATTGTTGCTTTTGGGCAGGGGGCTTTGCACCGATGATGGGACCCCCACCGCCTGAAGGACGGAAGTAGTGAGCATAAACAATGTCGTGAAATGAATTAGAACTAGTGGGACAAGTGTAAGGAAGGGATGTTGAAAGATAATTTTTTTGTTTTTGTTTTTTTTTTTAAATGGTCCTTTTTTGTTTTTTAATTTGTTTCATTTGGTTGGGGATGCAAGTGCATTGGTGGAGGCCGGTGGGGCCATCGAAAGCTATACGATTCACCTGTAATGCTCGTAGTGATGGCTTCTTTGCTTCATATGAATAATTGTAGAATACATGTAGTATATGTGCAGTTAATAAGTGTAAGATTATTAGTTTAACTGAAAAAAAAAAAAAAACCGTGTCTAGTTGTGGTGTTTTGACAGGCCTTGCTCTAAATTTGTAGTGATGCTTTTATTTCGTCTGTACAGTTGTACATTTGTAAACGTTTATGCTGTAAATGGGATGTCTTTTACACTTTTTGGGGGGAAAAAGGCAAAAAATGTGCATTTTGATGTGTGTATATTCATCACTCCTTCCCCCCTGAATATAATATGTATACAGTTTTATTTGATCAAGTGTAATTTTTAAAAAAGGTAAAAAAAAAACTTTATGGCTTCACAATCTGGCATGGTTTTTTTTTTGTTTTTAATCTGTTATGGGAAAGGCCAGCCTCTATTTGTACCGGAGCTGTAACATCCACTGTTGATAGTCTTTCTGATGTGACAGTTTAAATAGGAGAATAAAAAAAAAAAACACTCTGTACTAAAACTGAGGCTGCATTTAGTCCTCTCTGCTACCATGGAAACTTCACAGGATATGACAAGAATTATTTTTGTACAGAAGAGTGCTGTATTTTGGAACAGCTACTACCTTGTAAGCAAAAGCAGTGTAAAATATTGTCAATTATATAAATATGAACATATGAGTTTTGTCACACTGTCAAAGTCATGTACATTTTCAGGTGGCCTTATGTACATTTCCAGATGTTAGATGAAGAAAACAAACTCATTTTTGGAAGCAGAATTGTGACTGTATGATTAAACTGTTCTTCTAACATTTGACTCGCATTGTTGTGGTTTTTCCTCAGTGCTTTGGTTTCACATCTTATTGATTTAAATCTTACAAATGTATATTTTTGGAGTTGAATGTCCAGAATAGAGGATAAACTGTGTCATGGTATGTTTTTGGTGGAGTAGGCCTTAAACTATTAAATCTATCAATTTGATAAATACTGTGCTCAACTAAATTCAAATTTACTTTGGTTTTAATCCTATATATTTATTTTGCAGCCTTGGTGGAGATATGTGCTGTACTGAGTGCCATGTAAAACAAACCTGTATATCCTATTAAATAAAGATGCACTGTTGAAGGTTTGAGCAGATAAAAATGCAATTAGTTTAACCTTCAACAGTAAAATATTAGTGATAATTTAATTTACTGGGCATTAATATTCATTATTTTACTGCCATATCAATGAAGTTGGTTGGAACTGTGTCGAGCTCGAACGTGTACAAGGGAAAAAAAACGCATTCATAAAATCAGAACCATTGAAAAGAACAGAATAAAGAAAATGTTAAAATAAATGAAACCCATAAAATGCATAGGTGGGACTAAGAGTCATGTCCAGCTTTGTGCATCAGACTCCGGCTACACACACACACACACACACACACAGGTATCCGGTTACTTGATTAATCGATAGAATGCTCGATTGCTAAAATATTCGATAGCTGCAGCCCTAGAGCAACATAAACTTCAAAATAAACAAAAATAATAATAGGATGATGTTATGACCTTGTAAAATAGCTAAAGGCACTTGTGAACAAAGATGTTTGGATCATCAACATAGGTGTGACAGTGGTTAAATGGGCGTGTGTGTGTGTGTCATCAGTAGAGATTGAAGGCATCTGTGTGTGTGTGTGTGTGTGTGTGTACGTGTGAGAGAGAACGAGCTCCCCTGTGACTGTCACTCACCTGAAACATGAGCAGGACCCTCAGCGCGGCTCTCCTCTTCACTCTGCTCTCTGCTCTTCGCCTCAGGACGTCGGTGAGTTGATTTATTCCGAGTTTTGAATCCGGTGTTTTCACGGAGACTCAGACGTCACCGCGATCACTTCCTGGTGTTGAACAGCACGCGAGGCGAGGCGCGTCAACACGAGTCTGTTCGGGTTTTGTTTTTTTTAATAAAACTTTAACGTTAAAGTGTGAAACGTCCTATTTGTGTTAAATACTGAAAAGTACAGTTGCCGAGTTTACTCAGCGTCTGAATGCTGTATATTCTACTCATGTCTTTTTTACTGGTGATAACAGAGATCACCTGCGTCAGTCGTTCAGCTACAGCCTGTTGCTGGGACTTTGTATCTAGTATGTGCTGCAGCTCTTTATTGCTTCGTCAAGGAGACAACGTTGATAAGCTTCCATCGCCTCTCTCCACGTGTCCTAACCGCAGGGCAGGAAGCAGCACAGGTGGTGCTATTGTTCAGACGTCTTCCTTGAGTTAAAATGTCCTTGTTCTCTCTGAAATCAGATTGCCACACCTCCTGAAGACGCGGAGGGATCAGGCTATGACCTTTTCACGTCTGGTTCAGGGAATGGGTCAGAGCACGGTAATCCTTTGTGATCCTTTGTATACTTGCTTTAAAATTGTCAAACTAGTTATAGAGAATAATAAAAAATGTCCTAAACATAATGGCTACTGCTGATGTTAGTTTTTTTTATCAGGATATTTGAAATGATATAAAATAGTTAGGGTTGGGGTTTACAGAACATATGTAATGATCATAAACTACTTGCATACGCTTCATGCTCACTGTTTGCAGTCTCATCAGGGGAGGTTACCGACGTCGTGGATCGTCCCGGCAGCGAAAAGCGTCTCTTCAACAGACGTCTGGGGCTTGACAGAGACGTGAGTTCAGGATACGTTATCGTGTCAAACAGCAAGAGCTTCTTGGAGAACCAACAGATCGTCGGAGGTACTTTGCACCATTTTATGTAGAAGCTGTAAATATTGAAATGAACGACGGCTGCATTCCATTCAGCTGCTCCAGTTATTCTAACTCAGTGATTTATGTCCACAGGCATCATCGCAGGAGGAGTAACGGGGATGGTGCTGGCAGTGATACTGATGGCAGTATTAATCTACAGGTGGCACAACAAAGATAATGTAGGATACTTTCAGGGCCAGCAGACCCACCGGGAAGAAGATGATTAACTCGCCGCACTTTTGATAAACTATCTCACTGATATTGATGTTTCATCTGGAGCCACAGCAAATGTATTCTCTCCTCAGATGTTTGGCAGAGAGAGTGAGGGTGCAGAATGCAAATGTGTCCGCTGTTTATTGGCATTTTATGTATTGATAGAATAACATTAAGAATTGTCTTCTAAGACTAAATTACTTTTATGTTTGGTGTCTTTTATTAAGAAGCAGCTGCTAATGAGGCCATTTCTTTTGTATTTTAAGAGATATGTTTTGCAAATATTTTATTTGTGGAAATCGGATGCTGGGAATAATCTTACTAGTCCAATAGTGACCTTTTAAAAACTATTGCTTTGTTTGAATATTGTATTTATCTATCAGCACACATTTATGTAGCACTTTAATTTAAAATGATAAGACCTGGAGTCACATTTGTCAGGAAATTAAATTTTGACATGTCATAATAGGAAACAGCACGGGTGTAAATAACAGAATAATGGATAATAATAAATACTCCATGTATCTGCTTGAGTTCAGGGTTCCTGGTGTTGTGCTTGTTGGTTCACTGTCATTCTGTTGTTTACATTAAAAACAATCTGCTGAAGGACGAGTGTTTCTGTGATCCTGGCTACAGCGCTGGTTTTACTGAAACTATGTACTGAAATATCACTTTGAATCCAGGGAAACGTATATAGCGTTGTGTATTAAATATTGTTTACAATGAGGTGATGATAATTAGATGCTGTAATGTGTCACATGTTGACCATGCTCTGTATCTGCCATAAAATATTAAATATTTTTGTATTGTATAATTGCTAATAAAAAAACTTTTAATCCTCGATGTCTTTTGTTTTATGTACAAACATCAAGAGTAGACTGCACAGTGTGTATTAGTTAGTATGAATTAGTAATGATTAAGATTGAGTAACTTGATTTAGTACAAAGTTATGTATTGAAATGCAACATAAACTGTAATAACTAGATTTAACTGAGGGACCTAACGTCTATAAAGTAAATACTAGTATCCGTGGTTGTGGTTGTGGTTGCTTCCATGTCTTCCAGGAGCTGAAGTTCTTACTTCTTCCTTAAAACAAGGGGTTAACTCCTCACACATCGCTGCCTGTGTCTGTTATGGAGAATAACACTTGAGTAAATACACTGGATTTTTACACATCACGTCATTTTACAGACAAAAATAGACCAACCATATTATCAATGAAAAATATATAATAAGAAGAAGAATGTAGTACTATTATTATCATTCGTATTGTTTGTATATACACGTTAATATACAAATATTGAAATGAATAATAAAACTTGCATTGTACAATTAACATATTATTGTTGTTGTCACTATTATTATTATTATTATTATTATTAATAATTGTACCATACCTCCTCATTTGGTGGAACCCCCCCCCCCCATCCTCCACCCCCTGGAGCGGTGGTCCAGCCTCTTCCTCCCCGTCAGAGGGTTTGTTTTGATCGGCGCCGTCTCGCAGCTCCTCGCGGTGGCAGCGGCTGAAGTTGTGGGCGTTTCTGCGAGTCCGTTCGCTCGTCACGGTTTCCCCGCTGCGAGGCTCTTCTCTCCGGCTGTCGACCCGCGACTCTCCCGATGTTTCTCCCGACACTGGTGGAGGACATGCATCACTTCAAGCCCAGTCGTGACCGGCTGTACACCACCCGGTGCTGCGGATGCTGCCACGTCCGGACGGGGACCATCATCCTGGGGACATGGTACATGGTGCGTAAAATGGGCGATGGAGCAGCCGCTAGCATGCTAACGGAGGCTAGCGCGAACAGCCAGTTTGTTGTCAACTTCGCTAAACGAGCAGGTTGTGAGATGGATGTCAACCCGGCCGCGTTGACTGCTTCTGGACATGTTTCTACGTGTCATCAGAAAGTCCAGCGTTAGCTATTTGCTACTTTAGCGCCGTTTTACACCGTGAATACGTGGCGAGTTAACGGTGCGTTAGCATTAGCGTTAGCCTGCTCACCCATCGGGTTTATGTTAATTCTTCTGGTTGTTCTCGTATAAAACCAGGGAAGGATGGAAGTGAACCTGGCAACTGACACGTGTGATCCACCGACTCTCAGCTGGAGAGTCCCTCGAAGTAAACACACGACACTTTAGCTCGGATAACACGTAAGCTAGCTGACCCCGGGCTGTACGTGCTAACAAATCACAACAGAAGTTTGTCTCTGTAAATAATCCGCAGTTACATGAATTCCTACGAACAGGAGGCAGGTTTTTTTTAAACCGTATTCCTGTTGTTCAGTGTCTTAGTAGTTTGTGATTGTGACTGCGGGTGGATTTCCAGGGACAGCTCTGCGAAGCCACATCTGGGTTAATCTGCTTCTCACTTCCTCACATCACAGATCGCACAACAGATGTCTGCTCTGTGGTGCGTTTTCAAATCCTCCCACTTGAGTTTTTATTTATTTATTTCCAGTTGGACTGTGTCTGACAACAAAACACGTGAGCCACGTTCCCCTAGTTCCTCTGAAAACCAGTTTTCACTTTGTTTCCAGTGTTGACACTGAAAGCCAAAGCCACAGGAGCAGCCACCAAGGAACCAGACTGACATAGAAAGAGTGAAATGTTTCAAATGGTGGCAGCCACTGTAACAGGTGAATAATCACCATCGCACCAGAGGCGTACCATTATTTTATATTGAGTAAAACGATCACACACAGGTCGTGTCCAAGAAAACCACTATTCCTGAATACTTTTATGATCGGTGTTTAGATGGATGAGTATTCGACACCACCTACAAATCAACCTGCTTGAAAAAAAAACATGCTGACGTGAATAAACTGGGTAATAGCGATAGTACGGAGGGGAAATGGTCACACAAAGACCAGTTCGAGCTCTGGTTTGCTGCCGAAACTCTGAAAGAAAAAGGCTCAATGAATTGAATCATCTTTAAACGATTTCACTTCTCAAAGGTTTTCCGGTGAATTCTTGTGACTTGCTGGAACTTCAAATTAAAGACATATTACAACATTTCCTACAAAGTTTAATTTTCTTTTAAACAGGCCACAGATGCCGGTGTTCTTTAAAACCATTAACCCTTTCCCTCCCCCCCTCTCCTCAGGTGGTCAACCTGTTGATGGGTATCCTGCTGACCGTAGCTGTGACCCACCCGGAGAATGTTCCCACCATCGACCTGCAATATGAGGTCATCGACCATTACTTTGCCTCCAACAGGATGTCTGGTAAGGGATAATAAACTGCATTGTTAAAACTGTTTATTCACTTTATCACGCATTTACACCAGAGCCTCATCTGTCAGGTGATTGACAGAAATTTAACTTAGTTTTGACAATCAGTTATTCACTCCAAAACATCTTTTAAGCATAAAAAAGTGTCTCTTCTCCTTTGCGAATATTCCTTGTTTTTATTGTCAGTGTTGTGTTCTGTTATTTGGAAATAACAATACATTAGATTATGCCAACAAGGACTAAAGGATGGTTTTTCACTATTTACTGGTTTTTCATTAAGCAAATTACTTAATTGACCGACTAATCTATAGTAAAAGTAATCGTTCATGGCAGCTTTAATTTAATCAAACACATCTCACATTTTGTTGGTGCTTAAAATTCCTCTGTGTCCTGATGGGGCTGATGATGCTGATGGTGAATTGTCCATTAAATTATCACTGAATAGATATTTTCCTGCGTTCCCTCTTTAGGCCCTTTCACTAACTCATGGGCTGCTGTTATGCCTGAGATTGAACATGTGATTCATCATCCACAGGGAGCACAACAACTCCCCACTGCCTGCTAAACAAAACAAGTCACGGAGACAACAGCGCACCGCTGTGATGTTTACACGCAGACTGAAAATGTTGCTGTTAGTCTCATTCCACTGTTGTCGTTCCTTTGTCTTTCCTCAAGGATTTAGGTTTGTCATAGGTGTGTGTGTGTGTGTGTGTGTGTCTGCGTCTGCGTGTTTGTGTGTGCATGCATGTGTGCGTGCACGCCAGGGCAGGGCCGGAAACACTGTTTGGGTTCCTTTCGTTCTAGCTGGGGGTTGTTTTGTTGGTCGGACTCTTCGTTTCTCTCAAATAGTAATTAAGCAAAGTACGAAGGGAAACAAGCGCAGTGGGTCGACCTTCCTACAGCAGGCTCACGCCAGCTCACAGATCAGTGGAGGATGTCCACAGCCTGCAGAGACACTGGTTCAGTGGCCATTACTCCTGGTTCTGAGAGCAGCTTCGTCAGGCTGCACCACACCACAATCCAGGTTGATATAGAGAACGTGAAAATGGCCGATGCTCCGGTTAAAGTGTGTGGTGGTCAATGAAAAAATCGTTGGGTTGATTTGGACAAGACAGGCAGTTTGTAGACATCTTCTTTAAGAAACCGGGATCTTCTGAAAGTGTTTTTTTTCCGACATAATCTGACATTTTATTGGCAAAACCATGAAATCAATTAATCAATAAAATAATCAGAAGATGATATGATAATGCGAATAATCTGTAGTTGGAGCCCTTTTCAAAAAATGATCAGTATTGAAAAACATGTTTTTTAATACTTATTTTGTATCAACCCCAACATACAGGGGCCTCTTCATTACTTCTTAGTTCAGGATTCACAATTTGACGGATATCAGAGTTTAACCCAGTTTTATTTTTCGGTCTCTGACACGTTCATACAGCTCACTCAGCTTGAGCTACTGAAAAACAGAACGTTCTTTCTCAACAGCATTGCTCATGTGATTTTTTTTTCTCCTCTCAATAACGTCGTCTCGCCAGCGCAACAGGCAGAGCAGTTAGAGGAAGCGAGAGAGTGAGTGATGGAGAGAAAAGAGGATATGAAATGTGGGTCCTTTTAATTACCACAGTCTGAGTTTCATGGCTGCGTCGAGCGAGAGGCTCAATGCTTCCCAGAGTCGTGCTTTAGAAACCAGGCTGGCTAGAAAGAGAGATGCCCTGGAGAGTGTTGTCTTGTATGCAAAGCACAAGCTGCCTCAAAGCAAATATCCACTCATCAGAAACTCACCATACAGAGACAGCTGTAATGAAGTATTAACAAATCTACGCTTGTGTTTGGCAACTGCATTTGTTTTCTGTTTGTCTCACACAGAGAACGCCTGTGTTGGATTTGCCATCTCTCTGCTGATGCTCACTATCAGTGCCATGATGGTGTACGGGGCCATTACCGTAAGTCTGCACTGTAGATACGGTGGCTTCTTATAATCTCTCTTTTTGCAGCACAAACTTAATTTAAAGTATCGTCACGGTTTCTCATGCAAATACGTAATCCCCCATACGTGCACGATTAAATTCCCTCTAGTTGTAGCAGCACCAGAGGTAAGACGTAACCGGAGAAAAGCCCAAGCATCTCTTCTGTGTTTTTCTTTTCTTAACCACAGTTTATTTTAGCCTCATCCTGTAGCAGTGGGGGTGTAGCACACAATGCTGTGTTTTCACTGCTTGTCATCTTCACCTCACAGGCCCCCCCCCCCCGCCTGATGGCATCAACACTGACAGGTTTGATAGCCTCTCCACATGGACCCGCATTAAGCTGCTAGTTTGGATGACTGCACAGTTAGAATATGACACACACACACACGCCGGCTGTGTCCGCTGTGCGTCGGTTATTCATGCTTTAGCTGTGCAGGTAGATGCTCCCATGCCGCGCTGCTGTTGGTGTTAGTGTCCCAGTGAATTACCCCCTCGAGCGACCAGCAGAAATCCCAAACATATTCAGTCCCTGGATAAATAAAGTAGAAATGGAGAGTATTGTAGATTTAGTTTTGTGTTAAGACCAATTACCCAGAATGCCTGTAGAGTTTACTGTGATGTGATAAAGTAAAAGGACCATTTTCCTGATTTTCCACCTTCACTGTGTAGATTTACAGCGACAGTTCTCTCTCTTCCTGTTTCAGTATTTACCCCAAATCACGTCTAAGGACGTTTTCACATCTGCAATTTTGAACAAAGGTTCATGTCTTCTGATTTGATCTGGGTAGTTTTGGTTTCACGTTGCAATTTAGGGAGATGACTAAATCATTTTTTTTACATCCTGTTGTCATCACCTATGATTCATTTATAGATGAGCGTGTGTCTGATGTCGACATTTTGTCAATCCGGCAAGTTGTAGTATTTTTAATCGCAGGAAACTCAAATTAGACACTAAGAAAACGGAGGTTAGACTTTTCTTCTCAGTACTCGCATGAAAAACTTCTGGCTGCTCAGGCTGTGAGTTTATCCTCAGCTGTCGGATCAGAAGGGACATTCTCCAGAGAAAGTTTAAGGTTGAAAAAACCCAACGTGGTTCTTTTAAAAAAAATCCCCACCCAGATCTTTCTTACTGCTGAGTCATTTCCCTCCACGTGTTTCTGATTTCCTCAGCATCGTGACGGATGGCTCATCCCGTTCTTCTGCTACCAGCTGTTTGACTTCGCTCTGAGCTGTCTGGTGGCCGTCAGCTCTCTCACCTACCTGCCCAGGATCAAGGACTACCTGGACCAGCTGGTCAGACGCCACAGTCCACACCCACACGACACACTCACACGTCCTCTCCCAATGTTCATTTGACCACAGAGAATCCCTGAATACAGGTTTTGTCATAACACAGTGCTCGTTGTTTTCTGTTTTAACAAATATTATTAGCATTGCGTCATTAGCCTGTTTCTGGTTATGTTTCTGTTTAAAACAAATCTCTTTCTACCCAGCCTGCTAGCTAGTTTATGAACATGTGGGAATGGGGTAAAGTTTAACAGTGCATTTACTTTGAAAGACAAGCACATTTAAGTTAAGTCTTAATTTCAAAACAAGGTCTTAAACAGTCTGGTTTATAGCTGTCGACACCCTGTTACAAAAATACCGGCAGTATGGACTAATGTTAATCCAGTTTTGCTGTGAAACTTATATTTCTCCACATTCACACATCTTTTCTTTCTTTTTAAAGTATTTTTATTTAACTGCTACACCAGCTGCACCCAATGGAGATTATCAAGTTCTTTCTTATTGATTCCGTAGCCTTGATGGTGATGCGAGTTGAATAAAATAGGAAAAGGTTCTATTGATTTTCTGACATGGTCTGTTCTTTTCCTCCGCAGCCGGACTTCCCGTACAAGGATAACCTCCTCTCTATGGACTCCAGCTGCCTGCTGCTCTTCGTACTCGTCTTCTTTGCCTTCCTCATCATCCTCAAGGTGAAACTGTTCATTATTCACAGTTAAACCCAGTTTATTCAGTGTGTGGTGGTTCATTTCAGTTATGGAGCTAATATAAAAGGAGAAAAACTATGGTGAGGTGAGAAAACCGATGTGTTCAGTAAAGAGGTGAATTCAATACAGGAGCTGTCAACTCTATCTTTAACTTGTGTTGTTAACTTATAGAAATCAACAAAATTAGATATTGTGGTTTTAGATTTGGGGATTGAAGCTGTTTACTGATGGTTTAATGACTCAATTCAACTCTTTTGTTTCTCAGGCTTACTTGATCAACTGTGTGTGGAACTGCTACAAGTACATCAACAACAGGAACATGCCAGAAATCGCTGTGTACCCTGCCTTTGAGACCCCCCCTCAGGTATGAACACTTCCTGTGATTCCCTCTGATTGAACACAAAGATCTTTTGTTACACACACCACACACATGCAGCACTATGTAATGCTTAAGTAATGCCACCAGGTGGCGTGATGTCCACACAATGACACAAAAAGCCACAAGAGGAAATTCATAGAATAAACTGATTCATGTTGTTGTGAAGTAAACTCAGAATTACAGTTTAAACACTTTCTTTTTAAGTATCTGTCTATGAGTTAATCCTTCCATCTTTACTGTGACGTCACTCTGAGCAACAGAAGAAATTCTGTATAGACCTTTCCTGCACTTTTTGTCTGCAGTTCAGCTTTACAATTTCTATTTCTCTATTTTCCACAGTGTCTTCGTCTTATTCTCTTCAAGGTCACAAAGTTTACTTTAATAACGTCTGTTGCCTTGTTTTGGCCCAACACGTGTTCCTTTTTTCTTTCTTCTCCAGTACATCCTGCCCACTTACGAGATGGCCATGAAGATGCCAGAGAAGGAACCACCTCCCCCTTACATGCCCGCTTAAGCACCAGCACCATTTGTTGCCAAAACACACACACACACACACACACACACACACACACACACACACACACACACACACACACACTCATCATATGCATTCCTGCATTCCCTCACTGACCCTCTCTGAAAACCCCTGATCCCCTCCTCCGACCTGCTGTGTACGTGTACGGCCACTAAAGACGCTTTGTTCCGCTGGGTTTCTGTCTCTGGAGGCGCGAGAGGAGAAAAGTTGGGAGAGATTAAGATTTCTGTGAATCAAACAAATGACTGAATGGATGAACGTGACGAATTGAAAGGCGACGGAAGCTACCAGCCCATTTTCTCTCTCCGGCCTTTTTAATGTCGTAGTAAAAGGCATACGTGTGAAAATGTAACTGCTTGAAATCCTCCCATCGATCCAGCACCATCGTACCTATAGAAGTGTAAAAAAATTATGATGACAATCCACTTATTAGAGCTCTTATTGTTGAATTGTGTTACCTTTTCTCCCTGATTATTAATATCTAGACTATTCCACCTCGGTGTATTGACTGGTCTGTAGCTTTTTTGTCTGTTATTTATTTAGCTTTGCTGTGGTTCAGTTCACCGCCTGACCCCCGACATTTTCATCACCCTGATGTGTTAGCAAAGCTAGTGAATAGTTTTCCAGCTGAATCTCGGGGAGAGAGGGACGGAGACAGCAGGGGGCGCTGTCTCCAGGTCGGTGTCGCTGCTTCTCTCCCTCACAACTGGAGCAAACTGCTAGTCTTGTGAACATTTAGTAGATGCATGCTTATCGATCACAACCCTTCATTACTTTACTGGTTATATGATTTAATCCTAGTGATAAAAACATTTGACTTCAATAAACATTTCAGAACATTTGTTTCTCCACTCGACTTTTCTATTGATTGTGTAGTAAATGTATCTGTTGAGCCACTTTATCACTTCTAAAATTAAAAACCCACGAACGGAGGATATTTGATTTTAGCCTCTGTTTAAAATTTACTACTTTTTAGTCAGACACCAAATAAATAAAAGTATTTTCCATACATGGAAAATACTTTCAAGTATTATTATTGAATATTATTGTATATAGTCTAAAATGCGATTAAAAATGTAGACAAAATATGAAAGAAATCCAAGAAATACTTTTTGGTTTCTGGTCAGAATTTAACATCTTTAAGTGTCACTGGAAATATTGAGCTTTTTCATTTTTTTTATCCAGGCTGCAATAAGGAAATTAGTTTTGAATAGAAAAATGAAGCAGTAAGAGAGTTTTTATAGATCTTCCTGGACAGATTATGTGAGTGTTGACACACCGTCCTGCACATACTGTTATTCGCCGTGGCCTAGAGGTCGGGTCCCACTCTGGGATTGGGCGGAGGGTTTGAGGTGTTGCCCTGCAGAGCCGCTCATATGTGGAGGCGGTCAGAGGAGGTCAGACCCCCGACGAGCTGAGACACAGAGCGCACAGCAGCAGAGCATCTGCAGACATGATGGAGTCTTCACTGTGGAGCCTGTTGTTCTGCACCTCTCTGCTGCTCTCTGATGTTCTGGCCACTTATCACCTCAGTGCTGTGGATCCTCAGGTGATCGCTGCACAGAGCTACGCTCAGACCAGAAACAATGGTCGACCACCGACCAGGACCCTGAATCCTGCAAGTAAGTTTTACTCCGGCCTCTGAAGTGACTTTTCCTGTTTCAATTTGTAGTACTAGAGGACGAAGTAGTAAGAAAGTAAAATTACCAAGACAAGTGTAAAAATACCAGTGTTGGAAAGTAAGAAGGTACATTAGTACTTGTATTTCTGTTTCATTCTTCTAATTATTCTTCACCACATTTCAGAGAGGGACTTTGTACTTTTTACTCCTCATTTACTTTGAGATTTTAAATATTCTTCATTCAAATTTGACTGAAGTAAAGTTTTGTCACAAATTACCCATAATGCAGAAACATGTCTGTTGTTATTATTATACAGTATATTATAATGTGAGATACATTTATAATATGTGTAAGCACCAGTTTAAGATGTCAAAAATAGTTTGGTGGTTTCATTTACATCATAAGTGAAAAGTTCAATATTTCCATCTGAAATGTGGTGAAGTTGAATTATAAAGTGAAGAAGAAGAACTAATAGAAACGTTTCTCAGAACTACTTGAATAAATGTACTTTCTTATATTTTACATCTGCTCTCCAGTCACATTATACTTACTGAAGTCTCTCATTTAATTATTTGCTGAGATAAAAACAATGCAAATCGATTTTTAATGAAATGTTGAGACAGTTAATTCTGGACGTTAAAAAGAAATAAGTAAGATGAGATATTTCATCTTTTATCCACAATATTTTGTACTTTTCTTGAGAACAACGTGCATGAAATCTTCTTGACTGTTGGTTTCCGGAGCTCTGTTCAGTACAAGTGAAACCGTCCATGTGGCTGAACGTTCACTCATGCTTTAACTAATCATATGTGGTTTCACTTACACGGCTTCACCGTCCTCCAACCTACTAATGTTCTCTATCACTTTTCCTTTCTGGTGACCCTGTAGTTCACAGAAGTGATTACACGTATAGAGGAGGGTATCACTACCACTACCAGCCACCACGGATCCCTCCACCGGTTGTGTATCATCCTGTTCCTCTCTCTCCACCAGTGACTTACCACAGACCCTCCATCCCCATGCCGCCCTATCACCACAGGTTCTCGGGGCCGGTGGCGCCGCACATGCACCACATATACAAAGGCTTATCTCCACCTGTAGCTTTCCAGCCACACCACAGGGTCAAAGGCCCGTTTCCTTACAAATTTAAAGGTCCGTGCCCCACGAGGTCAGACCCCACGGTACCAGCAACACCGGTGGTACAACTCCCAACTGTGCCAGAGCCAACGGTGCTGCCAACTCTGCCAGCCACCACAGCGGCACCGCTGACAACCACCATGCCGGCGGTGGTGACCACAGTGGAGACCTCCGCTCCTGTGACGCTACCGGTCAGTACCCGCAGCGGCCTCATCGCCACCGTCAGTCCTGTGGAGACAGGTAGAATATTACCAGTCAGGTTTGCTTCCCCACACAAAACAATCAATGATACATACTCCACAATGTATAGGGATTAACAGACATGTTTAGAAACACACGTAATTCTCTTCATTCTGAGGCTTGAGTGAGAAGCTGAAACCATTTTCATGTCTCTCAGTTAAATTTAACTCAAAATAATTGACTTAGCTTAGCATAAAGTCTAGAAACATGGGGAAACACCTTTTACAGCTAATTAAAGCCGTTTACAGACATGAACTGAGAAGCAAAGTCTGGAAAATGTCAGGACCCAATTTGAATATGTTTTGGGGTCCGTCAACTTTACCCATGTTGTCTTTGGACAGAGTTAACTGCCCCCCCCCCCTTTACAGACTTTATGATCAGCTATTTTAACCGTCTGTTGGCCGTCGCTCCATTTTTACTGTGCAGACATGAGAATGGAGATTACATTTTCCTCAAAATTTCTGAAAGAGAGCAAATAAACGCATATCATGTCATGATGTCAGTATTTTCATAGTGGGAAACAAAATAAGTAACATGATAATCAGACTAAATGTCTTTTTCCCATCACTTCATTCATTCTCATATATTTTATATCCCATTCATCCATGTTGACGTGTTGACATCAGCTATAAGGAGGCTCCTATGAAACAAATATTTAAAAACTAAAAATGATTTTTTTAAATACATATAGAAGCAGATAGAACTGAAGTGTTATTTTCTTCTGAACAAGCTGAGAGGATCTGATGTTGAACCACAGACATGTAGACAGACTGTATGTAAAAGGCAGGGATCCTAACACTGTCCCCATCTTTCTATGTGTGAAACATCAAACATCCTTTTCATTCATTTCAATGAGAAGCCTTCGATTGTTGAAAGGCTGAAATGATTTATAGTGTATCTCACTGGTGCTATATCATTTCACCTGCACTCCGTTTCTCTGCTGCAGTGATGCACAAGAATGTCTCGTTGTTCCTCGTGTGTTGTGCATCATGCTGAGTCGTCTGTGTTTGGGTATTGACTCTTGTCTCCGTGAAAGTCCATGAACAATCGTAAATGTGTCTGAGTGATGAACTGGGTTGTGAGTATTAACTGGACTTGTTCCTGCCATGGTTTGGTTGATCACCAGAGACGGACTCCCAGTGCAGGAGCCGCCTCCTGGACCTGGTCTTCATCATCGACAGCTCTCGCAGCGTTCGTCCTGGTGAGTTTGAGAAGGTCAAGATCTTCCTGGCTGACATGGTGGACACTCTGGACGTGGGCCCGGACGCCACCAGAGTGGCTGTGGTCAACTACGCCAGCACCGTCAAGATCGAGTTCCTGCTCAAGGACCACTTCAACAAACCTGACATGAAGAAAGCCATCTCCCGCATCGGGCCCTTGGCGGCAGGGACCATGACCGGCCTCGCCATCAAATCGGCAATGAACGAGGCCTTCACCGAGCAGTCCGGAGCCCGGCCTCGCTCGGGGAACATCTCCAAGGTGGCCATCATTGTGACGGACGGGAGACCTCAAGACCAGGTGGAGGAAGTGTCCGCTTCAGCGCGGGCCTCTGGCATCGAGATCTACGCCGTCGGGGTGGACCGTGCAGACATGCGCTCGCTGCGGCTGATGGCCAGCATCCCTCTGGACGACCACGTGTTCTACGTGGAGACATACGGCGTTATTGAGAAGCTCACCTCCAAGTTCAGGGAGACCCTGTGCGGTAGGACAAAGACGGGCCTGCGAGACCTTTTCCCACCATTAACCCCGGTTCTAGTTCCTGTAAGGGGCATCTACAGTCTTCAGGGGGTTTGTTTCACTTTGTGGATCATTTACAGTGTTTGTGGTGAATTGTAAACTATGTAATCAGCGCGTGCTCTCAACCCCCACATGGACTGCAGATGTCGGCACTAGAACCTGCTTGTGGCTGCAGAGATTAAACCTGTGCAAAGTCTTGGGGCCGCGAAGCCCTAAACTTTCAGAGCAAAAATCGTACATGGTAATTAATTAGTAATTTGTTTTACAACCAAAGCATCATTATGGAGTGCTTTGAATTTTCATATGTGTATTTGAGATAAGGATTTAATCGTGCAGTAGAACCTCAGAAGTCGAAAACACCTCGATTGATACAGTAATAGAACTGATATACAGGATTCAAGAACTTTAACTATATTGTTTTCATGAAAATATCTGCACATACCCTTTGTTGCAAGTGAAATCATTTGAACTACATTGTCATAAAAAGATATTTCCCATATTGGGATATATCCGAGATTTGGATTCTGCTGTAAACCTTTCCTGTGTCATGGTCTGATGTTTGTCTCGTCCCCTTCATTCGTGCTGCAAATGTCACTGTTGTACCTCAGGGTTCTGTGATTTCATGTGTCGTCCCACACACAGTGAACCTAACATCTGACAGAGATGAGGTGAAGTTGCATGAATGGAACAGGTGGTCAAGTGCAAACACTTTAGAAAAGCTTAGAAATACAATCATACAAACAATTCTTTATTTCACTTATATTTGTCAGCTGAAATCTCAGAGTAACCTGTTTGCATATGAACCTGGCGCCATCCCTGAATCCCGTCTCGTTCCAGGTCTGGACTCCTGCACCATGGGACACGAGTGCGAACACATTTGTGTCAACAGCAACGCCTCCTATTACTGCAAGTGTCGCGCCAGTTACATCCTGAACGCTGACATGAAAACATGTTCCCTGAAACGTAAGAGCTTCCTGTGTGGATTCTGTATGTAAACATGGACGATATGACAGCGGCCTAAAAGTGAAGCCACATCGTCTTGATCGCACCCTGGTGGCTGGCTGCAGTATGGGTCGTAAAACCCTGCCTCCTCCATGTTAGTGGAGTCCATGACTGACAGAAGTATATCCCTGATTCGATAATTCACTGTTTAAAGAACTACAACGTTTGTTGTGACAGTTGTTTCTGTAAATGAATGATGGTTGATTCCCTTTGGAAAACGTGTCTGTTTTGGCGTCGGTGTGTTCTTGAACCTCGTCCCAGTAGGAAGTGGGTGTGAGTGGTAACGTATATGTTATTGTCTCTCTCTGCGCGATCTGTTACACCGATGTGAACTCCTCCTTTCTCCCGGTGAAGAGGTGAAGGTGAAGGTGGAGGTGGTGGCGGTGGATCCCTGTAAATGCGAGTCCAGACTGGCCTTCCAGAAGCAGACGCAGGCGGCCATCCAGCAGCTCACAGCCAAGCATATCCTTCATGTTGTTTCAGATGGAAAACGCTTTATTATAAGCAGACTCCGCTGGTCTTGTCATAGGAATGAAATTTAACAGTGTGTCTTGTGTATGTTTAATGGAGCTATATGGACGCCATGCGTCATCCTGCGTTCCCCCTTTACATGTGTTTTCAAATGCGTTTTCCTTGACTGACCTCACTGGCGGCTGTGTCTGGGAGAATAGAGCGTCTGGAGAATGTGGTGGGCCCTGCATGAAGCTGGACACAGAGGTGGGCATTGACAACTTTCGTTTTTTGGGGATGATTGATGGTTGAAAACAATCTCCCACCCACCTCAGTGTCTGACCTCTTGGTGATTTACTTTGTGCGATGGCAGCTAACCGGGTTGTTTCCTGTCAGAGCCACAGATCAGCCCGACTTCTGCTTCCTGTCGTCCACCATCCCATAACCACAACAACCAAGGGTCAAGTGAAGCTGTGATTCACAAACCAGGATCCCTCAAGTTTCCCTCGTGTTACTGCTGTCGACTGTCGAGCAACAATATCCACAACTGATCTGGGATTTCTTATGAACTCTTCATGAAATGTATTGAAATTGCTGTAAAAGCAACATATTGTGTTTTCTCTTAACACCAGTATGAACATGCTGTGATGCTAAATAACAAACAAAATTAATATTACATTTGTTTTTCCTCCTGTACTGTATTATGTCAGTTGTACGTCCTGTTTGTGCATATTGTACATAGAGGTTATTTGTGGAAATGTCTAATTGTGATCAATGTAGTGATTTGATTTTAATAGGAAATTACAGTTTACTCAGAGGCAGAAAGGTTTCTTACATTTATGTATTTTTACACATTTTCTTTATAACAAACATATATATGTTGTATGAATGCTATGAGATCTATACATGTTATAAAATTGACAAATTGGACAATAAAACAATCAAACAAATTTATTTTTGTCTTTATAATAATCAGTATTATATGTGAAATCACATTTTTGTGTTATGAGATAGTAAAACATTGGATTATATGTTTGCATCTTTCCATGTGAATCTTATCGGCCTGTGAATATTAAATTATTTCAGTTTGGGTGGAACTTGATTATAGAGAGAGGCAAGGAGAAACACAATAAAAGGCAAATGCTTAAAAATGTTGACAATAAACAATATAATAAAACATATGGCTTTAAGGAATCTAGCTTTAAACTGTACACAGCATTTTAAGTAATATTGCCGTCCTATGTGCTTTTTAAATTCCAATACATCAACTACCAACTAGAAATACAAAGGAATAGATTAAGCATAAACATCGAACTCATAAAAATGATTTTGAATCAATAATTTGAGTTAGGACACAGTTTGGACCATTTGAGTCTTATAAATTCCAACTGATAAAATAAAGAAAAAACCTTATGATACACAACAGTCAAAGACACCTGACAGTGCATCTTTATAAAAATTGGTTTCAACAGGATCTATAAATCATGTGGGAGAATCAGACGTACGTGTCTGTGTGGAGATAAATGAGGCCTTATATCAGCCTCTGTGATATAACTGCAGATTTATGTGACATGTATGCATTTCTGTGTCAATATGGAAAAGTAAATATTCCTGCAGCTTTGACATTTCTATTAACAACCTGCCATAATTCACCCCAACCTCTTAAAAAAAACGTGGAACTGTTTGATATCTGGGGTCAGGGGAAAATCACTTTGTGACCTCTGACCCCTTTTCACTCAGGGAAACACATCTCCAGTCAAAAATAAAATACAGCTGGAATAAAATCTGAATTGTAGCAATGACAAAGCTGTTAATTTGATTATTTGTAACACCACCACATGTTGTTGTGCCTGGTAATAACCATCGTGTCTTTTTAAAACCCTCAGCGATGTCTTTGAAAAACAACAGACAGGCCCTCGTGGTGTGTCCTGTGGAATGCGCTGGCTTGTCTGCCTGGAACCGAGCTGACAACAGAGCGTCTCTGTCTGCGACGTCTGAGTGAGGCGGAGAGGTAAACACGCCAACGTTTACCTTGAGTCTGGTTTGGATCTTCTCCCTCCTTCCTCTCAGCACACAGCTGTTTTATGTTTGTTTGCTCTCTGCTCTGGCTTTCATGGTTACCACACACACACACACACACACACAGAGGTGAGCCCACCAGTGTTTCAGTGGAAGAAGATGAATGGGACTCGCACACCTTCGAGAAGTGGGAAAGACACATGAAGTCTGGTGCAGCGTGTCCCTGCTAAAGTTAGAGAAGATGTGGATGAATTTTAATCCTCAATAATATTTAAAAAAATGCTTTACATGCTTTGTTTTATTCATTTTTTTAGTAGGGACATACAGTATATTTAAATGCTTTATTCTGTGTCCTTACAATGAACAGTCCTACAAATATCTGTAAGCTGAGAAAATGTCATTTGATTTTTGACCCAACAGTTCCCTAATGAAACCAATTTTAAATTCACTTGATCCAGATTTGGATCTGCACAAAAATGTCACACATTTGAGTTTCTAAACATGTCTGATATTTTTCATCAAGATCCAGGAATTATACTCAGAGAAATAAATGAAAATGTGGAAAACCGTCCTATCTCACAATGGTAAAGAAAGTAAATCCGCCCCCTGATCTCATGCACGTCTGTCCTGGTTCTGCCAGACTGAAGTGGACTTTGATTCTTTGTGCTAATTCTCTCAGCCAACAGCAACATTTAGAGCCTGGGAGGACGCACCAGCATCGAGCCACTAATCTTTACTTCATGTGCACGTTTCCCCCTAAATCCTTTCACAGACAGTTTGAAGGTGTTTATCCGGATTTAAGAAACTGGAGCAGTGCCAGTTCTAAGCCTGCCTGTTTGGAATGGGCTGTTTCTTTGGCCAGTGAAGAGTGAAGTTAGAAATCTTTGCACATCCTCCTACCTGGTTTATCTGCAATGAAGATTTTATAGTCATCGTATTTTAATTGAATGGATTGTTAAATGTTTTCTACTAATTCACTCTCAGTGTGTGTGTGTGTGTTATTGTGATGTAACGCTCAGTGGTTAACCCACATTTCCACAGGTTGTATGTTATTGCCATTTTCTCACTAGTGTCAACAGCCATCCTTCCTCTGGGTCAAACTGGTCTCTGTTTGATCCGTTTCAGCTCGTTCACACTGTCTGGAGATAAATGGGGCGCGGAGAGGGGAAGTGCACGGCTCCTGAGTGACCTTCGCTTTCTTAAGGTGTCATTTTTCACAGCGAGGTTTGACATCTTCACCCTGCTGTTAAGACATTATACTTAACTTCAGTAAATAGATGGATACGTAGGATGATATTAACACGGCTTAATCAAGACATCATTTCAATTAATATTAACATTAGATTTATTCAGTTTAGATAATACTGTTCAGAACAATTTCGCGCTGATGACATTTTTGTGTTATCAGTCAGAAATAAATAAGAAGTGTAGACTTTATTAATAATAACATTAAATATGCACACGTCTTCAGATCTGCTTTCAATGTTTAATCATGTGTTTTTATATTTATATATTTTGTGTCTCTTTCAAATTCTAAGACAAAATTAAACAAAATCAACTTAAAATCAGAAAGCAGTTTAAAAATCTACTTTTTATAGTAGAATAAAAAAGTAAAACAATTAAAAGAAGTAAAATAAACAAAAAAGACGAATCTGTGTTGTGACTATTTTAGCTAATAAGTTAATAAGTTAAAAATAGAATAAGAATATAAGGACATATAAACTAGTGTGGGAGCTTTAAATCAAGATTTTCAAACTGGTTTCAACGTTGCGTCTAAGTCCCGCCTACTCTTGACGCTCTGCTCGGCGATTGGGCGCTTTGTTCCGTGACGTCACGACCGTGTATGCGGAAACCTGACACAACAAACGCAGAAACCTGCAGATGGAGGAAAACATCCCAGTGAAGCTGGAACATGGAAACTCTGAGTTCCACCAGAAGAACTTCACACAGGCAGAGCAGCTGTACTCTCAGTTCATCACTTCCTGTTTGCGCTCCAGGTACTTCCCTCTGCAGGGCGGCGGAGTTAGCTCACGGCTAACGACTGGTTAGCTAGCGTCAACCCAGTGTGTCCTCTTCTTCTCTGTTATTATACAATTTAGATCTTCTTCTTCTTCTTCTTCTTCTTCTTCTTCTTCTTCTTCTTCTTCTTCTTCTTCTTCTCCTCTTGGTTGACAGGGAACAGCTTAACGCGCATACCGCCACCTGCTGTAAAAGAGTGTGTAACAACATGTCATTCAATAAATGTCCTATAATTCTCTCTTTCACCCTTTTGTCTTTTAAATAAGTTCACCGCACTTTGTCAGCTTTGTCTTTCTGCTTCATACAGATAGATAGATAGATAGATAGATAGATAGATAGATAGATAGATAGATAGATAGATAGGTGGATAGATAGATAGATAGATAGATAGATAGGTGGATAGATAGATAGGTGGATTGATCCTTCTTTTCCTTTCTATGAAGTTCTTGGTTGTGACTTAGTTTTTATGTGTCCATTCTGCCACATGTACAGGACTTAGACGGGTAGGAATGCTGTCTCTCTCTGATCCCCGGTGTCAACACACAATAAAGATGATTGAAATAAACTAATTGCAACGTGTCGTCTCTTCACAGGACATGTGATGCTGCCAGTTTGGCCAGAGCTTATAACAACCGCGGACAGATAAAGTACCTCCGGGTGGATTTTCATGAAGCGGTGGAGGATTACACTTCTGCTATTCAGGCTGACAGTCACTTTGAAGTACCTTTCTACAACAGAGGACTGATCCGATACAGACTGGGTGAGAACTCGCACTTTAGAACGAGAATACACAATAAGTTTAACGTAAATCTATTATCATCAGCAAGTCTGACAGAAAAGGGCTTTGGGAATAAACGTCTTCATTTATCTAACAGTAATAAACTCAGTTTATACAGCGGTTTTCAGAACCCGGTTACAAAGTGCTTTACAATAAGAAGGACAACAAATAAAATGCCCAGTTAAACAACTAAGCCACATCTGCAACTTCGTCTAAGCGGTCAGTGACTGTTTCTTAGCATTTGCTGCTGTTCACATGCTCAGTCAGCTGCCTTGAAATATGATAGTCATCAAATTTCATTTTGAAGGAGGAAAAACGCATTTTTTTAATCCTCACTATGATCACAAGGTGGAACATGGTGTGTTCTTCCAGAGGACACTAGATGGAGTCGTGCCTTCACTAACCCAGATGCCTGCAAACCCTGAGATAAAGAAACTGCTGAATTCAAACCAGTCGGCCAGTGCTTCACACATCATCAGCTTATACCCAATCTGTATTTATTTGTTTTATTGTGTCGCAGGTTTCTTCGACGACTGCTGTGAGTGACTTCCAGCAGGCGTTGAAGCTCAACCCAGAGTTTGAAGATGCCAAAGTGAGTCTGCAACAGACGCTTCTGGACCGGCAGGAGAGGACAAACAGAGGATACTGACACTCTCATAAACTACAGACAGCGGGTTTTATATGACCTGAAGTCTGGTGCTCAAACAAAAGATACCGTCATTGTCAGTTTGTTTTTATTTATTTTGTCTGAAGTTTTCATTGTTGGATCTGAAGATGTTTTATCATGTGTCACACGCACATTGTAGCTGGAAATCAGACGATGGCTACAAAGCATTAAATCCTTTGCTGTTTGTGCACATGACAGGAGGAAGTAGACACTGGATCAGGCGCGATGCTAATATGGATTTTTATTAAGCAGAGCATTTTTGATTCCTTTCCTGCGCAAACTCCAGCCTCTTTCAGTGGGAAAAACAATATAATGGCCTTATAAAGAAAGTGAAAGTATAAGTCTGTGAATGGAGAGTGCAGACGAATTTATATATATTTCTGATGTCAAACACATGTAAGTTTGTACATAATCAGTGAACAATAAATTATTTTTCCTGCACACGGCTGATGAATGATGACTTTCTTGTGTGTTCAAAGATTCATATATCAAACCCCTCTGAGCATGTGTGTGTGTGTGTGTGTGTGTGAGGCAGGTGTGAATCACTGATGTGTCTCACCTGTGCGTCCTAATCAAGTGATGTATAAAGCCCCTGTTGGCTTCTGGGTAAAGCAGTCAGCCACTCCACAGCAGAGCTGGTTTGTAGATTGTAGTTTGCTGGGCTTTCAGTGCCACGCTCTGAAAGTGGTTTGATTCCTGTGATTTTTTTTGTCTTTGTACGAAACAACATGAGGAGGACTGAGCACATGTAAGTGTGTTGTTTGGTCTGTTGGTAACTCCTTTCAGCCTTTGTTTCACTTGTTTCTGACTGATGACCTCTTTGTTAAAGTTTGTTATGGAACTTCATGATGGCTGCAGTTGTCACCTTGACTCAATCGAGGCCGAGTCTGAAGAGCAATTCGCAGTCAGGTAAGAATAACTCGCGTCAGCTGACTTTATTTGACCTCCCATCAGTTTACATGCTCTGCTGAGCTGACTTATCTCCACCTCTCCACACAGGCAGCGGTTTAAGGTCAGACTGTGCAGGGAATCTGATGAGACTCTCCTTAGACACGGCTCTGGCTGTGGGGAACCAGCTTGAGGTGGAAGCCATCAGTGAGTATGAACCCTTGCTAACCATGAGCAGATTGGTTCGTTGCTCAGACGTGACCCTTGTCCTGTTTGCCTCTGCCCTTCAGATGGCACCCAGCTTGTAGCGTTGACGCCCAGCCTGGCTGCTCAGTGTGGATACAGCATGGAGTCTGACCCGTGGGGCAACACCAGAATCTACACGTCTCTGATGGGCTGCTATGTGGACAATAAAGTGTGTTGAGTCTGTCATTTCCATGTTAATGTCCAGAGTCTTCCAATGGGAAGGATTTAAATGTATCAGTAGACTCTACAAACCAAACCTGCACTTGGTGTTTTCATTACTTGATTTTCGATTTTTACTTTGAAGGGGACAAACTTAAAACAGTTTGTGCTGCGTCTGAATATTAAATCAGCCAAATGTGTAAAGTTCCTTGTCAAATTTGTTTTTTTTACATGACAAAAGTGGCAAATCTATAACTTATGAGCTGAATTTAAATGTGAAAATGTTTTTTCCCTTTTTTTTAGGCTTTAAAAATTTTATAGATGTTGATTAATGACATACTTTTTTTTTTAATTTATAGGATGATGAAACATTTAATGTCGGGTTGAGACTCCAAATGTACAACCATGGGAATCCTTCCGATGTGGTCAGTCATGATGTGACTAAGATGTGCAGCTACAGTCGCTGGGCCTCCAGAGAGATTATCTGCGAGAGGAACTACATGGAAGTATGTCGCCTTATATCCTGATTTTAAAAGACCAGTTAATGAAATGGCTTTTTCTTCAGTACCGCACTTAGTGGCTAGGTCAAGTTTCCACCAAATGATTGCAATGAAATGTCCCTGACAGTGAACTGTACAAATGTTACTTTGAGTTTAAATCTGGCTTTCTTTTAGGTATCACACCACATGGCTAAACCTGCTGAGGCTAAGGGACAAGCCAAAGCTGAAACCCAGCTCAACGCCGCTCCTGGTGTACGTCTTTATTTTTTTAATTCTGTCGCCACACACTCTCTACCTGCACCATTTTGGAATCCCCAAACAAGTTGTTGAATTTGATTCCCCTCCAGGAATCAGATGGAGCACAAGGTATTTGGAAAGTCACGTTTTTCACTCCTGACCCAGTTCCGATGGTGCTGAAGGAGGCCGTCCAGGCTGGCTACACTGCCATGACCACCACCAACCGCCTGGTTATGCGAAGCCCTTACGATACAGCAGAGACTTACTCTGAGGAGGTAAGTGACGCACCTGCTTGTGCACCGTATCTTCCTTCTCTTGAATGACAGTCAACACCATGTGTAGGTGGCTGGAGTCCCAATGGCCATTTTAAAAGTGAACGCTTACTACAAGGCACAGGACGGTTTGCACACGGTGAACTTGGCAGCTGCTTGTCCCACAGGTGAGTCTTGAGAAATCTGGGCAGCGTAGATTGGGGTTTTAGCGAGCGGTTTAGTCAACGATTGTTTCTTCAACAGGCGGCCTCCTCTTCACCGAGGAGGTGATCTCTTGGTACGTACCTCGTCGTGTGACGCCCCTGGTAGACGGCAACTTTAAAATCCTAGAAATGTTCATGGGCATCAACGGACAGAGGCTGGATAAATCTCAGATGGCTGCACGAGGGTACACACTATCTGCCACCGACTTTCACATCATCGTCGAGATCCCCGTGGGATCGCCTGATGGTTACTACAAGGTTGGGAAGTGTATAAATTTACAATGCAAGGCTCTGGTCACTGGTCCATTTTCATGATTTATTAAAGCTACCATGAATAATTGCAGAGCCATGCCCCATATTACCAGTACCACATCACTTATAGTGTGGAGCCCATGCTGGAGGTACTGTGGAGGGCAGAGGACACCCAAGATGATACCAGATACAAGATTTTGTTCCCCATCACCACCCCTCTGATGCCCAGACTTCCACACCTCAAAGATGGTGAGTCCCACTTCTCTTGTCGAGGCTATGAGAACTTGTAGCAAAGCTAAACCTGTCACCCTCTGTTCCTCAGACACCGTCCCACAGGACAGGATGTTCACTCTGTACTTGGGAACCTTTCTTCATGATGTGGCGCTCAAGAACATCACATTCTCCACTGGAGTTCTTACTGTAGAGGAAAGTAAGGCCAGAGGCTTTTCAGTGCAGGAGCACAGCTTCTCCAATGGATCGAAGAGCTTCTCTCTGCAAGTGCCTTTTGACGCTGATGTCGTCCTGAAACATGTGTGTTACAATCACATTCAGATGAAGACAATACTATTTGTTTAGATGCATTCTGTAGCTGATCTTCTTAAAATTCTGCAGAATCCTGAACCCTTGGTCACGTCCTACTTTCTCCCTTTGGTCTTTGGCTTTCTAACTCTGCCGGAAGAAACTCCCTTTGCCCATTTGGTGGATTTGCAGGCATCTCTGCAAGATGTTGGTGAGACCATCTTGATATTTGTTACTTGACATCATGACTTTCAATAATGGCCCATGAAATGAAACATTGGAGATGCCCTATTTGTTGCATTTTTCTCCTTCAGTGCTTCCCACAATCTCTGGTTCCTGTGACCAGAATGCTTTTTACATCAGCGTGAAATACGGAAGTCAAGGCCCCAGTTTCCAGACCCTAGTTGGGTCCCAGCAGCTAACCCCTGAGCTGATGGAGACTTACAAGTTTACAGAAAACAACACTCACTTCAGCCTTGTGATTCCAAAGAAAGCCAAGGGATCAGTATTTGAGGTAAGTTGCATATGAGGACTTTGAAACTGACTCTAACCTATTTGCACTAGGTACGTTAACTTTCTGTCTTGCAGCTACTTACCTCTGACTCACTCAGAGCCAGACTTGATGTTGTCTTGTGGGACTCCATCAACAACTGGATGCTTGCCGATCTCTACCTGTCCTGCAGTTTCCCCTTCATGACGACTAGTAAGACCACAAGTCCAGGATTTGTGCTGGTTGAATATGAAACGTCTTATTGACAAATTGTGTTCTCCCTAAAGGGTGCCAGCCAAACGGCACAGTGACCACCCTGGCTGTGAAGGTGGAATCTGTGCCCAACCTGGACCCGAGCATGCTGACTCTGAAGGACCAGTCCTGCAAACCAGTTTATAGCGACGATCGCTTTGCTGAGTTTGCTTTCAACGTCGATTCCTGTGGAACTACTAGAATGGTAAATTACTGCCAACTTAATCTACAGAGATTGAAAGTGCCTTTGACAAAAATTTTAATCCCTCCTCTCTTTAGTTTTTTGACAATTTCATGCTGTATGAAAATGAGATCAGGCTTTACCACAACAACAAAGGAGCTGCCTACACGTCACCAGTTGATCCAGATTACAGGTGACAGTCTTAACCTGAATAATAGCTTTTTGAGATCTTTTTTATTTCTCATTGTTCTGACATGTTCTCCTTTTAGGCATAAGATTTTCTGCTACTATGTGGTGAATGACACTCAGATTGTTGCCTTCAACTCTGAACCAATAAACAAACAACCTGCAGCAGAGATCGGATCAGGACAACTGATGGTGCAGATGAGGCTCGCTGAAGGTATGTGGGGAAACTTCTCAGAATGGTCCTGTTGGTGCAAACATTGTCTGTCCACTTTATTTTGTACGTCTCTTCTCCAGATTCATCGTACGCCTCGTTCTACCAAGCGAACGATTATCCAGTAGTGAAATACCTGAGACAGCCTCTGTATTTTGAGGTGGAGCTGATGTACTCCACAGACCTGCAGCTGGAGCTCATCCTGGAGAACTGTTGGGCCACTCTTCATGAAGACAGGACGTCTCTGCCCAGCTGGGATATTATTGTGGACAGGTAATGAAGCATAATCTTTTACAAAACTACAGTAAGGACAGTGTCTTGACAATATTAAAATTGAGGTTAGAAGTTTCTTTGCTTGACTTAAGGATTCAGACGTTTGAATCCAAGCCTCGATTGATTTTACAAGATGTGTTTTTTAAAATTGCTCCATGACAAACTGTTTGTTTCCCATCTCCACCAGCTGCGAGAACCGTGACGACAGCTATGTGACCGTTTTCCACCCCGTTACGATCGACACCAGAGTTGCCGTCCCGTCCCACATTAAACGCTTCTCTATGCAGATGTTCACCTTCACTGAAGACAAAGAGGTTCTGAAAGACGAGGTAATTTAAAAACATGAATTACTCTCCTTCCGACCACAGGACATGAAACAGATAAATCTTAACCCCTCTGTGCCAAATCTGCCCCTGTCCCATAGATCTACGTCCACTGTGACGCGGTGGTCTGTCACGCAAACGGCAACACAGATGACTCCTGCAGGGGCCAGTGTGTGAATCCTACAGGCACGAAGCCCTACAGCCAACAAGGGGTTAAAAGAGGTGAGGCTGCACAAACTCTAATGAATATAAATCAACACTTTGAGTTGTACTGAATCTTGTCTTTTTGCTTCTTTCCAGCACAAAGAAGCACAAACTCCAGCAACCAAAGGCAGATCTCTTCTGGGCCAATTCTGTTAACTACTCAGTCAAACCGTTGAATAAAAAAAATCTTAAAATGATATCCTAGTTTGTTGTTCTTTGACTGGTTCCCCAGTGTACAGCCAGTAATCAACGTCTGGCAAACTGGAAGGTTCCCTTGTTTTGGAGAGCTGTTGCAGAGTGACCAGATGACCAATAAGACTTTTTATTATCTGTGAACAAAATGCATTGGCGCTGCAGTCAGAAGCCCCCCCCACAGAGGATTAATGTTAAATTCCCTGCAGTGACTCAGTTAAGTTTTATATACACTTGCATCTGTTGCCTCTGACAAGGTTTGTTTTCACCAGTCTATTGTCTGGTTTGTTATCTTGCCAACAAAGTTCAGGAAAAATCAGGAGTTTCTTTTTCACTGAGGGTGTCCAACATTTTCTGATTTGCAATTTGGTGCACGTTGATTGAATTTAAGGACAGTTGGGCCTTGGTGGAGGTTTACCCTCTTTTAATGTATTTGAGCAGCTGCCTGGAAATGTTTCCAGAAATTGTAAAATGTAAATCCACTGAATTTATTGAGCACTTTACTAGTTGAGTAACATTAATCCATTCATGCAGCACTTTTCTATTAATACACATAATTCTCACACAGCTGAAACAGTCAGGGGCAATGTAAGGTTCAGTCTTTCCCAAAGACACTTGCACTGGAGGGGTCAGGAATCTGATCCACATCACATTCAACCATGAGGGTACAAACCCAGAACAAGAATCAAAGTACAATTTCTTCAAAACTACAAAGTGCTACTAAATTGTTAGTTTAACATTTTATTCAAGGTATAGTCAGTGGTGGAAGATGTGTAAACTATGGGGAGCTTATGCCACCATACAGTTGTGATTTTGAGTGTTTAGCAGTGAGGAGTGAACGGGCTGGGGTGTAACCATGTCCTGGATGTAGACTGGACCAATCTGTTCACAGTACACATTTTGAAACTGAATTTAGGTAGGTTAAAGACCAGTTGAGCTGCTGCATTCTTAAAAGTAAATTCAGCCCACCCACTTCAATAAATTCATACTAACTGGATAAGTACAAATGAGGTTTCTATAAGAGTAGAAATGCATAAAGATGCAAACATGGTATCTATTGTCCACTCATTTCACCAAGAGCTCATTTGATTTGTGACCCCTTGATTTTATCCCATGTCTGTTACCAAACTATCAAGTTGGATGACATTGTTCCCAAAAGTGAAGCCAAACATCTTGATCACCACCTGGTGGCTGTATGCAGTAGGTCATAAACCCTGCCTCCTCCATGTTGGTAGATGGGATATGGATAAGTTCACAAGACATTTTGGGTCATTTGTCCAGTAACTTTGAATCAGTTAGTTGCTATAAAAACCATCTTTGACATGAGCCCTTGTTCTTTTACTCATTTCAATCACTATGTATTCTCCTTTAGCCAAAGATTAATTCCAATGCCAGTGGACAATAAAGATTTTTCGTAACTACAGACAAATTATAACTGACATTAGAAAAAGCAAACTGATAATTACTCCCAACAAGATTCCAGAGTGATAATAGAAAACAACAAAGTGTAAACTCTTGTAAAACCACTTTTATTAGGTTTGTGTTAGTTTATCTTTATGGGTCCCGATGACACAGTGTTTGTAACTGTGGGCCTCTGAAACCACTCGTCTTTGACCTGCGGAGGAAGAGAAAAAGAAAAACATTTAATATATTGATTTCAAACGAGTAACATTTTGTACCATGATACCAGAGTATGCATAGTTCACCTTTGATCCTGTTTGGCTGGTTTGAACACTGCCCATTACAAACTCCATTCCTGTCATCACAGATCGCCACGTCACAGTGGACGAAGAGCTGCAGGGTACAAACAGATATACACACGTTTATGTGAAGCATGAGAGATCAGAAGTGTTTTTTAAAGTGTTAATTACCTGACGACTCAAGTTATCTTGATCTTCAGCGAAGGCAAACATCTGGACCTCAAAGCGTTTGAAGTGAGACGGATACGGAACTCTGGCTTCCAACCACACAGGGTGGAAGACCACCTGGTAGGGGTCTATTGGGTTTGCACAGCTGGAAGAGAGAATAGTTTCAATTTAATTTACAAGTTTCACCATTTCATAACAGACAACACCAGCATCCAGGTTCGGTTACCCGTCGATGATGAGGTCCCATCTGGGTTTGGACATCCTGTCGTCATTCAGTGTCGCCCAACAGTTCTCCAGCTCCAGGGACACGTGGGGATTGGTGGACCTCATCAGCTCGATCTCAAAGTACAGCGGGTGTTGTAAGTACTTAGCAATGGGGTAGTCCTGGCTTGTGTGGAACGAGCTGTAGGACTCGTCTGAGGGAGGAGGGACAGAAAACGTTATTCTGAGTCTTCATCGTACGACTTGCTAACTTGATTCAAGTTCAAGACGGGTCAATGACTGAGGTGGAATTACATTAACACAAACAAGATCAATGAGCAATTGCAGAACATCAGATTACAAATTTTGAAACATCCAATTGATAATTTACACCTTACTCTACTAAAGACAAAAGATTACTCTTCTGAGTTCATTCAAATCTGATCCATGTCTCTTTTGCCACAAGTTAGGAGGGTGAAAAAAAAAAGTTAATGTTAACTAAGTAAGTTAAGCCAGTGTGAAGATATAACTTCTCACCCAAAGCGAGTCTCATCGCGACCTGCAGCTTGCCCTTTGCGTTTTCAGCGTATGGTTCACTCCTGCGAGGTCTGGTGAGGAAGGCCACAGCTCGGGTTGTGTTGATTTCATAGTAACAAGAAATCTTTAACCTGGAGGAACGACAACCATGTGATCGACTTGAAAAGGAAACATGAAGTCAGCAGTGGCAAAATTGATTTAAAATCTTCAGCCGGACACAAAATGAGTCTCGAGACTTAATTCAGTTTGAGATGATTGGTCTGACGTTTATCTGTGATTCATGTCGTATTTAATTGACTTAAATCATCACATTTTTAATAAGAAACTCTTCATAGATTGAGAAGATTGTCCCATCAGGGCTGCAACTGCTCATTTGATTTAAAAAACAAGATATAATGAACCCGCCCACATTTGATGAGGGCGTTGACTTGAAAGTCACGATGTCTCAAATGGCACCAGCCTCAAAAGGTCGGTCTGATACTGGAATCCATGAAGCCACATTTCTCATAAATTTAGTGAGACGTACGTTATTATTTTAATGTACAGTAACTTTCAGACACTCACTCATACTCGGGCTCTTCGGTTTCTGATTCCTGTGAAGTTAGAAGCTCATCCGGCAGAGAGATCTCATTTTTATACACCATCACGTTGGGAAAAAACTAAGAAATCAAAAGTAGAAATTTAGTTGTATTAGATCTTAATTTAGAACAATGTACAACAGCCTTCTTTACCTTTCTGGTCGTCCCACACGAGTTCCCAGTGAACTGGAAGTACGCGTAGCGGTCGTCGCTGTAGGAGGGACCACAGCTGGGGTCCAAGAGGGTGAGCTCACTGGGCTTCAGACTGGGAACCGACTCCAGCTTCACAGCCAGAACCGTGATGGTACCATTAGGAAAACACTCTGGAGGAGGAGAACAACGAGAACCGTTGCTGCGTGTGCGTTTTAGTTTTGGCAACAAAGAAATTATGTATTTTCTCTAAAAACGAACTAGTCAGTGTTGAGGGGAATTTGCAGGATAAAGAGAATTCTTTAATGTTGCTGTTGGTTTCTGGATTCTTCAGCATCACGTCCACTCTGCTCCTGATGGACAACTCATCCACAGCCTGAGCAGTTATCAGAAGGCACAAGAACAAAAAAAAAAAAAAAAAGTAAAAGCTTTGGACGGTATATCGAGGATTATAATTTTTGCACAACCATCACTTGATTCAGCTCTGACCTCAAACACGGCGTCAGGGGCTGAGAACGGCACGACCAAACTGAAGTGTGTGTTGTTCTCCTTGAACCCGTACAGATCAGCCAGGCTGGGGGTCAACATCTGCTTTCCCACGACGGTCTGAAAGTTGAAGCCCTTGGTTCCGTATTGCACGAGAACATAGAAGTTTTCATGATCACATACACCGGTGGCAGAGGGAGCAACTAGAGGAGGAGGAGGAGGAAACTGAGGTTATAGAAGAACGCATGTTGTTCACGAGGTTCAGGGAGGAAGAGAGGATTTGACAATCACTAGTTTCTTTATTTGGTCACTTAATATTTATTGTACCCTCTTTTTGCTTTAAATAAAAATTAGTTTATATTTGAATTTGGGTATGTAGGTGTACGGGTTTGTATAAATGTATATATATATTTTTTACATTATATACAATAAAGAGCACAGGTAATCAACATATTTCTAGATATACAGGAAGCTGATTAAGCACAAGATAATTATTAATTAGATAATGACTTGGAGAAGGGGTGAGATAAAATAAATTTGTACTTCTCACTCCTTTTCAAATATGTAGATTAAACCATTAATAGTTTGATTCTTTGTTCCTCGTCACCATTTGTAAATATTACTTTTGAATGGATAAAGTTTTTGGTTTATAGATCAATCCCTCTTGTTCACGCTGTTTTGAATAAATCCATTAAGAGAACAGACCTATGTCGACTAATGTGGCCTCCAGATTAGCGGCGTGAGAAAATGGCGCAAACTCCGGCAGCACCAGCAGGCCCAAGGTCAGCTGAAGAGAAAACACTACCATCCCATTTCCTTTCTGTTGGCGAGAAGATTATCAACCAAGATATATATAAAAAAAACGAATTCATATTTTCCAAGTTGAGGTCGAAGCTCACACCATTTGTCGTACGACAGGATCCGTGAAGGGCACGTCGAGGGTGAAGACTTTCAAGCTGCTGTTGGTGGACGTGTGCTCCAGGACGTTGAAGCCCCTGGCGCTGCAGTCTGTGACGGACAAAACCTCTGAGGGGAAGGAGACGTTCACAAGAGCCACGTCAGAGCCGAAGGGGCCGATCAGCACCTTGAAGATCCGCTCCCCCGGAACGGTGTCTGTGAGGGAGCAACACAAAAAGGGATGAGGGCAGGTTGGACTTATTCATTAAAACTCCATATAAGCATAAAAACTCACTGTCGATAACTTGTGCATGTCGAGGCGTTAACGGCGTGGCGATGGGAAACAGGACTTTGTATCTGGTGTCCTCGTGAGTGGAGTCCTCCGTCCAGAGCAGCTCCAGCATCGGCTCAATCATGTAAGAAGTGAGGTATTGATCATCCTGAATGTGACTCTGCCAAAAAAAAGAAAAAAAGAACATTAAACTCAAATTTAATGACGTGTCCCATTAAAAAGAAATTACAGAAGCCACAGAAAGTTAACTGGAGCCAGAAAAGCATCGAGTGGAGGAATAAAGAAATTAGATTACAAATTAAAGCACTTTGTGATTTGAGGGGTGGAATTATTAAAATCTGAAATTATTAATGTTTGAAAATCAGGTCAGGTTTATATGAACCTATATCGTCTCCTGAACTCTTGGAAATTTGACATTATGCATGAAAACAATATAAACTCAATTTATATAAAGCTGTATTCAGTGCCACCGACCTTAAAGTAGCCACCGGTGGCACCGACAGGAATTTCGAGGACGACGTAAATGTCATTGACGGAGAGAGAGTATCGCCTGGCAGCCATCTCAGTGGCGTCCAGTCTCTCGCCATCGACTCCCACGTGCACCTCCGACAGTTTGAGCTGCCTGGTGGAAACCAGCGGGTCGATGTGCCGGGGGAGGAACCAGGTGATCGTGTTGGGAGTGAAGTGAACGCTGCCTGTAAACAAAAGAAAGGTACACGCATATCAAACAGGAAGGAAAAACCATCCAATAGATTTTAGATCCCAGGGTCATAAGGTCAAGTCCTCCTCAAAATGTTGTCTTTACCTTCCACGGTCGGACAGGCAGCTGCTGCATTGATCTGAGTTGCCAGCCACTTCTTTTCAAAGATGATGGCAGTCTGGAGCACCGTCATCGGTACGCCGGCTACCTGCAGGAAGAAATGAGGGTAAAAGTTGCAGAATATCGACAAAAGCAGGAGAAGAGGGAAACCCAGTTACTCAGGATGTGGGTAATTCACGGGGGCCATTAATAAAATGAAGTCTATTGGTGTGTTTAACTGTGCCAATTGGATGCAAGACAAAGTAAGTGATTTTAAAAAAGGCAGTTTGGTCATATTGTGTCATCAGTGGGCTGAGAGTAATAAATCATCTGGTGCGCTGGTAGGTCAAACCTTGTTTGTGTAATTTAGTGGCCTGCGCTCCACTCACATTGTGGGTGTACGTCTCAGACACCGTGTGTGGGCCTCGCAGCACCAGCCTCGACGGAGTGATCGCGATCCCGTAACCACTTCTCTGGGCCTCAGCCACCATCATGACCTTCTCCTCCGGGGTGAAGAACACGATGGACGTGATCCTGAATCCGGCGTCCATGGGCTTTTTCTGTGTGTGAAGGGAAAGCCATATACAGATGAAATGATGTTCCATAATATATATATATATATATATATATATATATATATATATATATATATATATAAATAAATGGTCCGATTAAGCGGATCTAACCTCTGCACCTCGTCGAGGATCAAGCTTTGGGTTGACCCCTAGGAGAGGATGTGCAGGCACAGCGTAGTCGTCCGGAGCTGCCCTTTTCACAGACACCTAGAGAGGAGGCCACTTTATAAATGATGATCCATCTCTCCCCTCGTTTTTACAGTGGCATCAAATGTAGTAGCCTTGATGCTAATGCAGGTCATAAAGCTACTTATCATATAGACTGGAAAATGACCCCTAAGAGTCCTGCAGCGTTCACTTGCCTCCATGTAGTTACGGTCACACACGATTTCCCTGGAGCTCCAGGCGGTGTAGCGGCAGGTTTGAGCCACCTGGTGCAGCTCGTCCTCGGCCATCCGGTTCCCCTTCAGGCGAAGATTTAAGGTTGTGGTGAATGAGTCGCCCTGCAAAAAACAAACAAACAAACAAACAAACAAACAAACACACACAGGAAGACAACTCAAAACCCATTGAAGACACAATCGGTGCTGCTGCTCGACAAAAACACAACATCTCCAGTTGTTCTTTACCACATTCTGAACAAAGCAGTTGTGCAGGGAGATGTAAATCACAGCGTTGCCCTGCCGGTCCATCTTCATGCTGAAGCCACACTGAGACGCCAAACGTGGTGTAATAAGGAGGCTAGAGTTATCTGAGGGGGAGGGGGGGGGAAGAGGGACGTTTACAAAGAGCGAGTTTTAACAGTTGAAAAGAATAAATTCAGAAATGTCAACTTACTTATGACGACAGCGACTTCAAGAAATTTCCCTCCAAGTGGACCAACATTCACACGCATGATGTTCCCCAGACATTTAGAGCTGATATCTGGGATTAAACAAGTTTCCATTCAGTAGAGATTAAAAAAAACTAAATTCACTGGTTCAATTGACCGAAAAAAAAACATACTTATCTGTGGTTTCTTTTGAGCTTCTATGTTTACAGCAGCTATCAGGAGAATAAACCACCTGAAAGACATTGAATCATTTTCAGTTTTAAATCAAATCTGGAGCCGTGAACAAGGGAAACGTGACAAGAAACAAAAACTACAAACCCCAATTCGTATAAACAGGCCATGGCAGTAGAGGTGGGACACTGGTAACCACAGAGCTCTGGTTTTTATGCAGATTTGAATAATCCTAAAGTTTACTGGGGGAAATAAAGTCTGCAGGAGGGAGGTTCCTGTTCAACACAGGTGGCTCCTATCACCGGCTGATGGAGGTAATTGTGAGGACAGGTGGTGTCGACTGCTTTTATACTTTTTTTGATCGTCCACATTCATCTATTTACACACATAGTCCATGGTTTAGGTCTATTTTCTTGATTTAGATTTAATTTTTTTTATAATTAACTTTATTTGGTGTCTAACCAAACAGCTACAATGTGCAAGTGTAGAAACACTCAAGAATAAAATATATAGTATAATAAAAAAATAATTATACACATGTGCACACGTCTACAGAATAAAACTGTGAGAAATAATTAATAATAATGATAAATGTATTTCTAAAAGCAAATTAAATGAATTAATACAAAATAAACACAAATTATAATGTCAGCAAAGTATTATTCAAATAATTTGTAAATTTTGTTTTATTTTCTTCCACTCAGTCTTTATTGTCCAATTATTAATAGAAAACAAGTGTAGGAAGGTCTCTGAGGACACAATGATTTTCTTGTCTGTCTTTTACGTTGCAAATTTCACCAGAGCAAACATATTTATTTGAATTATGAAATTTATGGAATAGATAATGGAACAAAAGCGAGTTAAAGGTGTGGATAACTTTTCAAGAAACATCAGATATTTCTGCGTCACAAACTTTTATAAATTGTGAAAGTATTTTACTAAATCTAAAAAGTGAGGTGCAAACCAAAGAACAAGTATAAAAAATGGATGAATAATTAATTAGATTCAGACACTGATGAATATGAGACTACGTTAAAAAAAATACTCAACCAATTTCCATAAAATTCTGTGGAAGGCTGCGGCGTGACACAAGGACGAACCCATTACAGTTTGGTGTGGATGCGGATCAGGGGGCAGATCCATGACCTTTTTCTTTCACTTTTTTTTAACTTTGCAAGATAAGGTGTTTTTTAAATTAGATTTTCATTGATTTCTTAGAGAATAATTTATGGATCTTGTTGAAGAAAATCTGGCATTTTTGGGAGACTGATAATAAATGAATGATCTGGATCGAGTGACTCTAGATGTGTTTTCGTACGGAGGCGCTCTACCCAGTGCCACTGTAGTTTTCTTTTTATTAACAAGCCTTCAAGCTTAAAAGGTGCCTTAATGTGTTTTTCCCTATTTCTCCCCAGTGCTGCAAATGCCACATTAATTCTAAGAGTACAGACAAGTCCACAACGCTGGTGCTTCGGGGGGGAAGAAGAACACATTTCATATTATAAACAGCATCTGGGAGATACTGAGCATGTGTTTTATAGAAGGTAGTAAAAACCCTCGGCCAGGACACAGGGGTGACTTCACCTAGACCACATTACAAGTTGTCAAGGCAGTTTACACACAGCGTCTGCAGCTGCTCTCTCCACAGCTCACAGTGGAGCTATGCTGCTATTTGGCGTTTGCTGCCAGATCACTGTGTTGCTGCCTGGTTTGGCAGAGGACTGAAATGTCAGTGTGCGATTTTACTTTCGCTTTCGCCTCCCTCTCTCCTCCAGGACGCAGACGAGCTGTGGTCAGCAGCCTTTAGTCGTACCAAGTGCAGCTTTTACAACGTTGGACTCTCATTTTAAGGGACAAACAAGGGTTAAACTACAAATATCTCAGGATGAAGATCCACCAGTCACATCTGAAAATGGCTTTACTGAATCAGGAACGCTGCCTGGTTGTTCAACATATAATTGACCCCCACAGTGTTAATTGGGGCCCATTGATGGCCCCTGATTTAGAAAAATCGTAGATCTGCCACTGTCAAATAAAAGGCCACCCAATGTGAACGTGTGAAGTACAGATATTTGTTGATATTCTGTACGCAGGAGAGTAAATGTAGTACTTTGTTACATCCCACCACTGGTTAGAAGCTCATATAAAGATAAAGATGAATAATACAGCTGGGTGTTACTACATCTCCTCCTCTCCTCTCCACTCTTTTCTTCCTCTCCTCTCTCTCTCTCCTCCCTCTCCTCATCCTCTCTCGCCCCTCCCTGTTCCCAGTATAAGGGAACAAACCTCCGTCACTCCTCCAGTCTCCCTCCTCGTCCTGAAGCCGCAGCACCGCTCCCTCTCTCCCTCCTCCACCGACCTGCCGTGCGTTTTTTTTTGTGCAAAACTAAAACAGCTGGATAAAAGTTATTTTCATGGAAAGAACGGCTCCACGTGCAGGTACGATGCAGCTTTGCCTTCTGCATTCAGCTTCAGTGACATTTAAAGTAGCAGACTTGAATAAGAAATAGGGTTTGGTGGGGAAAAAATGGCATAGATCCTCTAATGCAAAGGTCAGTAGAGTCAGTGTGCATGCAACCACGCATGTTGATCTCATGCAGAAGAGATAAGAGAATGATCACAGGACAACACAGAATTGTGCACATGCTGGAGAAACAGTCCCTGGAGCGATGTGTGGGGTCAGTTTCAACTTGTTGCCTCCCATTTCCTCTGAGTTAGTCTTGTCCACTTGGTAATTTGATTCCTCTCGTGATAATCCTGCTCTTGAGCTCTGCAAGAAGTGACAGTACCTCGCGCCTCTTCACTCACTCCAGCACAAGCCATTTCCTGTGTGTGCTGTATTGATTTTCTTTTCTCTTCAGAGGACTAATGTGTTCTACAAACATTGCCGTCAAATTTGTCTCGATGGGTGTCCGTCCACATAAATGTGTCGCTCGCGGCCCTGAGATCTTGTGGGGCGTTTGCTTGTAATGAAACTGTAAAGACTAATATTTACAGACTTCATTTATTCTCGTAATGTTTCTGTGCGTATCATCAGGACGATGGGGTATGGGCAAATTCTCCACCGCCGTGGGAATGAGGAGGACCAGGTCCACCTCAACGTGGGAGGAGTACGACATGAAGTGGATCCCAGCATGCTGCTACGCTTCCCTCACACACGCCTAGCACGTCTCCTCTGCTGTCAGAGCGAGGCGGCAATCCTGGAGCTGTGCGATGACTACATCCAGGACGAGAAGGAGTACTACTTCGACAGGAATCCCCGGGTCTTCCTGTGCGTGCTCAACTTCTACCAAACGGGACGTATCCACATGATGGAAGAGGTGTGCGTTTTCTCCTTCAGCCAGGAGATCGAGTACTGGGGCATCCAGGAGCTCTACCTGAGCCCCTGCTGTAACAACTGGTACCATGAGAGGAAGGAGTACATCGAGGACAGGGACTGGGACATCAGGAGTGACGACATGCAGCAGCCAAGCTGCCACTCGTCCTTCGAGGAGGTTTCTGCTCTCGATAAAGACTTGGAGAAGTTCAAGGGTGTCTGGTGTGCAGAGCTGAGGAGCTACATTTGGCTCAGGCTGGAGGATCCTGGTCACTCCACGGCCTCTAAAGTCATCGCCGTGGCCTCCCTCAGCGTGGTCTTGACCTCTATTGTTGCCATGTGTGTCCACAGCATGCCTGAGTTCCAGCGTGTGGACAACAATGACAGGCCCATCGAGGACCCCGTCCTCTCCATCCTGGAGGTCATCTGCATCATCTGCTTTTCCACAGAGTTCATCATCAGGCTGATTGTTGCACCCTCTTGCAGGAAGTTCCTCTCAAACCCCTTGAACATCATAGACGTTGCTTCCATTTTGCCATTTTATGCCACTTTAGCTCTGGAGACAGCGGACGAGGAGGCCGCAGAGGAGAACGCGGACCTAGAGAACGTTGGGAAAGTGGTGCAGGTTCTGCGTCTCATGAGGGTTCTCCGAATCCTCAAACTGGCTCGTCACTCCATCGGGTTGCGAGCGTTGGGTGCCACCGTCCGACACAGCTACAACGAGGTGGGTCTTCTTCTTCTCTTCCTCTCGGTGGGCATCTCCATCTTCTCTGCCCTGATCTACTTCGCGGAGAAGGAAGAAGAGTCCACAGATTTGGGGACCATCCCTTCAGGCTGGTGGTGGGCGACGATCACCATGACCACAGTCGGTTATGGTGACACCTGCCCAGTGACGTTTCCAGGGAAGATAGTGGCGACCTTGTGTATCATCTGCGGCTTGTTAGTGGTGGCTCTGCCCATCACTATCATCTTCAATAAGTTTTCAAAGTACTATCAAAGAAATAAAGCCATGGAGGCACAAGGTATCAGTAAGCCTGTCAGACAAGACCCAGAACTCCCTCATTATAACATCAGAGACCTGTTCACAGACAGCGTGCATCCCTTCATTGGAAGTATCACCTTCAGGAACAGTGTGAGCAGCACAGGGGACGATACAGATGCCTCCAGTCTCCAGGACATCGAGGTTTACGAAAATGACACTTGTGAAAATTAGGCGACAAGATGAGAACCCTGCCATTTCAGCGAGTGTCGCTCCCTTTATGACTTCTAGTCACTCCGTGCCTCTCAGGGCAGAGCCCTCCATCACTGACCCCGTCTTCCTTCACTGTCTTCCTCCTGCAATTTGACAGAGATTTGTGATGGCCATTATTTGCGTTTCCTTTTTTCTTTTACAAGGGGATAGCTCGTGAAATATACAGCCTTGTTAATACTGGGGAATCTAAGGGGATTCATCTGAATCTTGCTCTGAGGTTTGAAAGCCCATTCTCTGCTTGAGAAAACTGCAATGATGCATGTAGAAGGCCATAATGTTAATGTTTTTCAAAGTAATGTCCTGTATCGATCTGTCTGCTCGCTGAAAGTTTGATATTTAGAAATGATGTTATAGATCTCTGAGTTGGCCGATGATGCACAGCCTGCATGAACAAAAGTAAATGCATTTTTTTTAATCAGAGAGTAATGTAAATACTTTTGTAGAGTTATGCAACATCACTGATGCTGGTGAAGAGAGGCCGCACATTTCTGTCAGAGCTCAGTGGGAAGGTTTGATGCCAGGTTATTGTTATGGACAGTTGTGTTGGCATGAAATAAAACTCAGTGAATCAGAAGCAAGATGCCTCTCATTTGTTTAAGGGCAAACAGAATGTGGTATGTTGCATTCATCTATAACCGTATGTATAAAAAGTGCAGGATTCCACATTGACTGAAATGATGGAAATCATCGAGAATGTCTTTTCCTTTGTGGTCGAATGCAGATGTAGAAGAAACTTTCTTGTCTTGTTCGGTCTTATTTTCTCCCTGAAAGCATTGATTTCCTGCCTCATGTTATCATCTGTGGTTGGATGAGCTGCCGTCCCACTAGAGCCAGAGATGTAAGAAAAAACAATCACTCCTCTGCAGGGGTCTCAAAGGTGCTCGTGCAGTTGACCGGAAGCAGCCTCACGCAAAGTTAACATCACCTGCATTTGTAAACAATGTTACTTGAACCATTTGTGGATTTAAAGCTCAGATGGTTTATTATCTTTTGGCTGAAATACATTGCATTAAATTGATGTAAGTGAGGAGTTGAGGTTCCTGTACAGATCATAGATCGTAAGTAAAGATGGACGATTGCCCACTATCCAGAAATGAAGCCAAAATATCCTGGATACAAACCATCTGGTGCCAAAGTACAGTCCACATAGTACAGATACACAATCCTTACTTCAAACCTGAATCACTATTCGTTAATAATATTAAATGAGTTTTGATCAGTCAGCTTTAGATGAGCATCGTGTAGAAGGTGATTAGCAAATTGCTTTATCCACACTTTCCGTTTTTAACTCTTGGCACGTACCATTTAATGCAATGGCACAGAAGAGCATTGAATTTATATGAGGGGTCACCAGATAGGACAAATGAGCAACAAATCACGTTGTGTTACTCCTAATTATGAAAATGTGGGACGAACCTCATTGACCCATCTTAATTTTAAACGCTTACAAGGCAAAAAGGTTGTGAAACACTGCAATAAGAAATAAAACAAGTATTAAATAAACAGTGCTGGATATACGATTGCTATGTTATTAAATGATAATGGATGTAATGGTCATTACTGTTTTACACACTTTGACTAATGGCCTTATGGAAATCCTTCAACATCTAAAGACTAATCTAACAAAGTAGAAAGATGTAACATGCATTCACTGTGAAGAATAGCAGTCAATAGATTTCTAATCAGATATATAATCTTGACTGAACGTGACAGTGAAATCCTCGTGTGGAAGAATCCTCCGTTCGAGTCGCGGATGAGGATCCAGCATCGCCGGCGACAGATGATGATATTTTCCCGTTCCTCGGCTGCTCGTCATTACCTCTCAGCCTCATGACTTCAGGCACTGCTGAGTGGAATGGATTTAATGTGCCCTTACTTTGCTGTTCCTTATTATCGATTAATGACCTGTTTTTCCTCCCCCTCGCTCTCTGTCACCTGTCTCCCTGACTGACAAGTGACCGATCTGCCAGCTTTAAAAGAAAAAAGCCTGGGACAGCTCTGGTGTTTCTACGCGGACATGGAGCAGTGAGCGAGTGGGAATGAGCAGCCAGCTCGTGGGGTCTGTGCATGAGCATGTCCCCCTGGAAAAGATTTTGACCTTCATAGCTCAAATTTGGTGCCTCTGTTACCTTTTAACTCAAGTATTCCTTTATTCTGATTAAAATAATAATCCTCCTTGGTTTTAATGCTGTGAATTATTGTAAAAGAGAAAAGAAAGAATGGAATTCTTAATTAAAGTACAACCTTAAAGAAAACACATGATGTGGAATTGATTTGTTCCTGCAGGATGTTACATTATATAAGTTTGCATTGTTTAATACATAATTGGGAGCATCTGACATTACAACTGTAAATACTGTATCTACAGCAGCTACAATGCAATTAATATCCCAGTCTCTCACTAATCTGCCAATAATGAATAATCTGTCTTCTGTCGTTTCCTTTAATGAACAAAATCGTTCGTGTAACAATTACTACACAACAGGAGGATGGACTTATCACAGGTGTGGCTTTTTTCCCGTTGTGACCATCGGTATGTATGAGGGACATCGGTCGGGTTGTTCTTAATGCAAAGAGGGAAAAAAGCCAATTACCTGTAAAGGTCACAGTGACTATGTCAGCACAAATGTCGCCGTTCCAGAAATGATTTACGTCCCCTCGAGGCTTTTTTCCCCCTTCGTGAAATGAAACAACCTTAATTTTTAAACTGAGGTGAAGTTGTCGACTACAATGCTCCTGCTGGGTCTCACACTCAATGCTGATTTGAAGTGAGTTGTCCGTGTGCAGAATAGAGACAGTGATGTTTCTTGGCATCAGGAGCTGGGACACTTCTGCAGAGTCTGCTGGGCATTAATATTAAACAAATGTCCCTGCAGAGGATGATGGAGAGAGCTGGAACATGGCCGCCTCTCACACGGCTCACATGTGTGCATGTTTGGTACCTCAAGTTTTTGGAAGAGAAAAATTGATCTCGAAAACTCTTTGACATTTGTTTTCAGGTATGAACTTGAGCAGTGCATTACACACAAAGCCTCCGGCTCTGCGAAGGCAGTTGTCCCTGAACCTCACACAGAAGGAAAAGGTCAGTGAACGCAGTGACGAATGTGCAGAGGTAACTTTTATATTGTGTGAAATTCTGCTACAGCTCGACGCAATAATTGTGTTGCTAATGGATGACCTGATAAAACTAAGTTAGCTCACCTGTTTAGATTAAAGAGAACAAGGGTAAGAAGGGTGAGTTAGCTCTAATATTAAATCAACTGCCTTTGTCAGTATAAGATGTTTGGTTTTGATCTACAAAGAAGATGAAATTACAGTGTACATTTCAAACCAGAAATACTGCACTGCGGTTGTATGCCTTCCCCCAACCAGTGCAGTTTCTGTCTTCATAAAACAAACGCTCCAGATTAATGTAAGGTCACTGTGACCTTTAAACACTGAAATCTAATTGGTTCTTTTAGTCCAACTGACAAATGTTCAAAACTTGAAGAAATTCCTTCAACGCAGTCTTCAGATATCCTAGTCAAGAGGCCAACGACATGATTAGTGAGGCCACAGTGACCTTGACCTTTGACCTTATGGCTACCAAAATCAAATCAGTTCATCCTTCATTCCAAGTGAATGTTTCTGCCAAACCTGAACAGATTCCCTCAAGCCCTTCTGGAGATATTGCATTGACAAGGCAAACAGATTTGCTTTTGGATGTCACAGTGACCTCGACCTTTGACCTTTGACTACTAAAAGCTAATCGGTTCATTCGGGAAGTGAATGTTTGTACCGATATTAAAATCCCTCAAGGCGTTCTTTAGATATCGCTTTCACAAGAATTCGACCTGATGGACAGACGACCGGAAAAACATGATGCCTCGAATTACAATATCTCAAATTACAAAACAATGACATGATGCTAATGACCTTCCGCAGCTAACGAAGCTAACGACGCTGACAAAACTATCTTTACATCACAAAGCGAATCAGTTTCATGAAGTGTGGTCAATGTGTTGATTAAACTGGTATTTAATTCAGCTAAAAACAACCCAATACCTCAGTAGACAGCAGTTGTGAAGCAGTAGTGACGGATTCAACTGGAGAAACCAGATCTGCTTTAACTGACAGAACATCAGTCGATGAGCAATTAAAAAAATACGTTATCTAGTCATCTGAGGCCAGCGAGGCGGTTTCTGCTGTGGTGCTATGAAGCCGTGTGCCGCAATATAATGACCTTACTCTGAAAAGACAACACTTACATGTGTAAATAGTTAATGAGCTGGACCATGAGTCTGTGATGCCTGTCTGGGAGAGAGAAGATGTGTTTTTTTGTGTTTCCCAAACTGAATGAAAGCCCGTACGAACTCCAGCTGGACACAGTTTGGATATTTCCATTACTATGTGAGCTAATTTACAATGTTTTGATCAGAGTCATTAACGGCTGCGGATCCGTTTCACTCAGCCCCAGCTGCTGTGTGGCAGCAGCTCAGGGTCACAAATAACAAAGAAACCACTTTGTTTATATTTCGATCCTGCTTTTCTCCCTCAGGCAGGTTTACTACGCTGAGGCTGGATGGACATTGTTACTGCTACTGTCCATGATCGTTTATTACTCTGACAGAGGTTGAGTTTTCCAGTGGGCAACACAAGAATCTGCCGTAAGTCAGTCGGACATTGAATTTCTGAACAGTTTTACATCACAAACCAACAGAAATTTGTCTTTGTCATGCCATAAAAAAAGTATTAACAGTAAAACAGTATTTATTTATTTAATATTTATTTTTGGAGCGACAAGCCCATGGACCAACGCCACATACCACACCATATATAGCCCAAGCTAGTCTTCAACGCCAGTCCCTAGATGGTTCTTTATACAAATATACACACTTATTGTAAGTCGCTTTGGATAAAAGCGTCAGCTAAATGAAAAATGTAAATGTAATGTACACAAAAAGCAGGAAAACCATTGGCACAAATACCAATGCGATTAAAAACACCATAAAAACATTGGGAAAGTCAACCAACTCATTATGAGTACATGACCAGTACATCTTTGAAAACTGAAACTGGAAATAATGTCAGTCATTTATGGTAAGTTTGATAATAAGGACATTTCATGAAAAACTTGCATAATTAGATCTAATGAAACTCTTAAAAAGTCCACTCATTAGTTTTAAATGTATCGTGATAGCATATAGCCTTGTTAGCTTTATTTTATTTGACCTCTAGATGAACATATTGAGCCTGTTTCCCCGCGTTGGATTAAAAACTGGAGTAAATTAAGTATCTAATCTAAATTTAATAATTGAACAATGGAAAAAAAAGCGAGTATTCTCATCTGGATTATTCCAGTTTGGCAAAAAATAAATTGCCAGTTAAAGCCAGTCTCACCCTCACCTCACCTTGGACACTGCAGTGTGACCTATCCCATTAAGAACATGGGGAGGACTTGAGCATTTCAATTAGCCTCGTCGGCCATGCCTTTTGTCCACCATTAAAATCGCTCCCAGGAAACCTTCAGCAATTATGGAGGCAGAGATAAGATGGATAATCTGATGTCCCAAGTGTTGCCGGTGTCCCATCGCACAGGGACACAGATTCAGGCCTGTACACAGTCTGACCTCACCACTCACAGCAGCATCAGCTCCACTGGGACCTCTGGTATTTGCCTGCGTAGAAAGAATGAGTTTAATGGTTGTGTGGACGGGTTACATGAGGCTACAGTCTAAACACTAAACAACTGCTGCAGAGCTTAAAACACACAAGTAAGGAACTGTTGTGCTCAAATAAAAACTAGATTTAAACACAAGCCAGATAGTTTTAAATGATATACAAACACTACATATACATTTTCTTTCCTTCTGTTCCGCCATGAGACATTTTAAGTTGATTGAAATCATGTTGTCTTTGCAATTTTGTATTATCTGACAATATCAAATGATTTTTATTGGTTAATTGTATTTTTCAATTAGGATTTAAAGCCGTTTTCAGACATGAACTCCAGAAAATGTCTGGAAAATTGCCTCATATAAGAAGGACTCAGCAGGAGATTGTTGTCCAGCCAGGAAAACTTTATTTAGACACTGGAATTCAAAATAAAGTGTGGAACAGTGTATTTTCTTTCTGAACATCACAGAATTTAATTGATTTCTGTGTGACTCCTTAATGTATAAGTTCTTTTGCCAGAAGTTTGAAATAGCAAACCGCATACTGTTCTGATCTAATATGTTATTTCCTGTGACTTGTAAACAGCAGTAAACCATATTTCTGCTGCAGATTATTTGGGGAATTCAATATCCTCCACACACTTTCTTTGTATGAACCGAGATTTCCCACCACAAGATTCCAATATTGCACATTTACACCCTTTCAATTAATGTTTATATGATATTTTATCAACTGTTGCCCCACTTTATAAACAGAGTGTATTCATAAACACGTATTATAAATATATTTGAGTGTTATTTATTATGTATTTTACAGCAGGTACAACGAAAGGCCGCCGTGATATATTGAGGTATTTGTTGAAAGGTGGAAAGAGATGCTGTATCTCTCCTGCTGTTAATCACTGGCTAACAAGCATTATATGAATTACATTTACATTTCATTATTGTGTTCCAGAGCAACAGAGAGCTGATCCGGGCCGAGTGAAGATATAGTGGGTGGGGTGAAAAATGTTGAGTACATTGCCACACTGCTTAGCTCAGATGATGAACCGATGCACTTCGCCATCCATGGAGAGTTGCAATGGAGGGAGCGAGGTTTTAATGGAGGCAGTAAAAGAGGGCAAGAGGGCTCCAAGTCCTGCTAATGAATCAGAGGGAGGAGGAGGAGGAGGACTGAGGAAGGGAGGGAGCCTTCACTCTGCGTGTAGCTGCACCGCTACAGCAAGCGAAGCACATTTACTACAAAGAGTGCAGACAGAGATTGGCCCTTTGTGTTTTTATCGGAAGCAATTGTGAATCCGTGGAAATTATCCTTGAAATCAGATTACAAATCAGAAAAATAAGACAGCATGAAAGAAAGTGTAAAGTGATTACTTCCAGGGCTAAAGATGATTCTCTTTATAAGTAATGGCTGATTAATTCTAAAACATCAGAACACTTGATGTCTTGGTTTCCCAGATTCCAGAGTCCAAAACCCATTTTAACAGAGAAACTTGATTCACCAAATTGTAACCTTTAATTTTCCATCAAGAGGAAACCAAGTATCTCAAATGAAAGGTCAACGTTAACTCCCAATAATGCAGCAGACGAGTAGTGGACCTATAAAATATAAAATAATAAGTCAAGTTTATGTATAAAGCACATTCAAAACAACCAGAATTAATTTAAATTAAACTAAATTAAATTAAATCAAATAAAAACAAATATAGTAAAATAAAAGCAGTTTAAAACCACTTAAGGTCACGGAAGGACACGCTGGAGCCTCTGGAGTCAGTTGGTCGGTGGATCTGAGAGAAGTGGGAGTGGAGGAGGAAGCAGAAAGAACCACAGCGATTAAAAGATAAAGAGCCCAAAGAAGTAAACAGTTACTTGGAGTGATTAGCTTCGGACTGTCAATGTAATACGTTTATCAGAACTAGGCCGAGCTCCGGGGCTAAACCAAATTAGCAATTTGGGAATCGCCAATCACAGAACTGCTGCAACAAACCAAGCCCCAACTGATGATGCTTCCGAGAGCATTGGAAAACAAGCAAAAAAGAGAATTCGCACTTTAACGTGAGATGCATGATTTTCATCAATGATAAAAAGCCTCCATCCAATCTGAACGTTGTGTTTCTCTGTGTTTTCTTTACCTCAGCTGCAGGTCACGTTGGCTCCTGTCCGTGCTGTGTAATGCATGTGCTCTGTAATTGTGTCCACTCAGCCCTTCACTGCATCAATAAAATGCCTTTAATTAAAAAATCAATGAGCTCCATTGGATTCTGCTTTAGCTGTAGTTTATTCAGTTTAATGCATGATGGGATGAAATCTGATTTCTGATCCACCGATTGATTTTTTTCGGATCGTGTGCATTTGTTTTCAGGGCAGGAGCGTCAACGAGTGAGGGAGTTTTCAGCAGTTATACAGGGAATTAGATAAATAGATAGAACATCTGTTTCATGAAGTTAATATGGATGATGTTCGTATTATGATCGCTGCTCTAAATTATCGCAGAAATGGAAAAAATAAGACACGTTAAATGTAAAGTTTTATGGAGGTTAGTGAGCGGGACATGGACCCCACGAAATAGTCAAAGTTCAAGTTAAATACAATTTCCTCAAAGATGGTTTCTGTCATTTCTGTGCAGATGGCGGTGTTTATGTCCTGGATATTTTTGGCTTTGTTTCTGGACAGTGGGAGGAAGTGGAGACGCGTCGTCCATCTTTATTTACAGCCTGTGTAAATAAAAACAATGAGTGTGTCGGTGGCTGATGGATGTGGCTCAATGAAGACAATCAGCAAATCCCTCTCCAGCAACGAGGAAGTGAATGAGCTTGACTTTAACTTTAACGGTGATAAAGTGCCACGTAGTGTTGCACCTCCCTGCGTAATCACAGTGACGATGGTGAATGGAGGAAACGCCATCTTCAAGAAAAGTTTGGTCCTGGGTCGTAAGTTTTCTTCCTCTCCCCGTCTTCAAACCGACTCTCAGACTCTCAGGTTTAGTGTCAGTTACAAGCGGCGTTGCCTTCGGGGTCGTCGATGTGACATTAAAATGGAAATCAACCCAGTGAGCCGTGAGACCCAGCGCACTTAACGAAAGCTCTGAAGTCATCAGTCAGTGAGTAATTGGCCTCTTCATTGCTAACCATTATTGTGCCCCAGCGATTGCTTTGATTAGCCCGGGATGACCTTTCGTTTTAATTGATCTGTGGATTTTATTTCTCGCCGGTTGACTTATGCTGCTATGAATCTTTTTCGATGAGGTGAGAGTACACGTATCTACCGCATTGCACTTTCAATTTGCTCTTTCCTAATTGTGGTCATTTGTGTGCACTGGTTTCTGTGGGTTCTTATAACCCGTGTCATTTCAAATAAAGCACATCCTGCTCTGTTGCTCTGGTCTGATGATCCATAAAATTATTTTTGGGGATCTGGCCAAAGTGATTAATCAGTTAAGCTGAGGTATCCTGGCCTTTTTTCTTTAAGGATATGGGCCTGGATGTGAAAGAAGCTCCTCCACTGTTGTCAGCGAGATATTGATTCACATTCGCTTGATTAATTTATAGCATAGACTTCAGCAAAGTCTCTTAACGGGAGGAAATTCTGTTGAAAGAGCTTGTTTCAAATCACGATGAGCAGCAGAAATGGCACAGAACCATTAAAGCCCTTTTACGACGTGAAGAATGTCTGCAGAATCGGGTCTGGACTTTTCCAGAGATTGACTTGACTTGAATTTTTGTGTGTGTGTTGTATAGTTGAAGTTAGCACCAGGAATTGACTGTATTCGTTGTGATGCATCATGAAAATAAAACTAAAGCAGACACACAGACGATCCTGTTCCCCCTGATCTCAAGTGTTTATTGCAGGGAAGTAGTTTTGTCGCTTCATCATCATCCAGTGAATTATATCCCATTAATAAGCGAGATCAACACAGCTGAAGACGGTGTTAGGGCCGTGCAGAATATTCCGCACTTCATCCTCATGACATGTTTCCAGAATCCATACAAACACCAGATCTGTGCTGCTGCAGAGAAGATAGCGACATTATTGAAGTTGTCAGTTCAATTTAAATAAGAGCCCTAACAAGAGTCTCTCAGCGTAATGGACAGCGACAGCGTGTTTACCTGAGTGTGTAAACAGAGGGAGCGAGCTCGGACAGAGCAATTGACTCGTTTAATAACACGCCGGCTGCGAGAGGCTGAAATAACGGCCTCGTGTGTGCTCATTAGGAGATAATAAGTCTGATTGAGATCGTGCTGAGGCTCCGCTGGAAATTATGCTATCGATCGGAGGCACAACAAAGTGAAGCCACAAGTGGATTTGTCTGGTGTCGCACTCCTCTCTGCATGCAAACGTGTGAAAACAGCAACACGGGCTATAAGAAGGATGTTGGTCTGTCAGTCAAAATGTTATCGCTTATTAAAGGTGGAAAATCCATTTACTATTACATCATATATTTTACTTTTTTTATTATGTTGAAGTAATTGTGTCAATACTGTTTAATTTTCACTGTTGTCATAAATCTAACAGTACTTGTTTTCTTATTGCTCTGTATTCATATGAGCTTTTATACAATTTTATAGAAACACATATGCATATCTCATGTTTACATTTTCTATATCTACATTTTCTTTTCTTTTTTCATAGTTTGTCCCATGTGTCAGTTTCCACCTTGAGGGATGAATAAAGTATTTTGTATCGTATCCTTTCATATCACATCATCTAATTTCATATCGCCTCATATCATTTCGTAGTGTATCGTTACATATAGCAACATATTGGATATTCTGGTCACAACAAGGATATAAACCTACAGAGAAACAGAAAATATTTTACTGTACGACAATTCAAACTTTGTTGCCTGATGGATTGTTTTGCAGAAATAAGCCTGTAGGTTAATTTAAAGGACTTTACTATAAGTTTCAACCCATTAATTGTATATGTCAGAGATTATAAAAGCAAACTTTGCTTCTATAAATCAGTCCAGGAACAAATAACCTTCTAAAACACTGGAAAAGTAAGTAACCAATCCCAGTGATCATTAATTGTTAAGTCAATATTACATTATTGTTGCTTATTAATGTTGTTACAAGCAAATCTGTCATTAAAATAAAATCTGCATCTGTGTTGTTTAAGGAAGCTTCATCCTGGTAGATTAGTGCAGAGGTAAGAAATAACTGATCAATCAATATATAACAAGACTGATTGATCAGAGACGGTCCAGACTGATGGAAAAGAAACAAGTTCAAGATTTACTTGCTGGAAAATAAAGTGAGGAACCATTGTCAGATCCACAGCAAGAATACAAATACTCTACATAAAATAGATTTAGACAAACGTGTGTAAACTCAGTCGTCTTCTGCAGCTCTGGAGGAGATTTATTGAGTCTGAGAAAAATAACCCTAATTATGTCGTCAGCTTTATCTCCGTTAAGGCTGGAACAATACAAGACTATTACAAACATTACTGACTGGAGGGTTGAAAGACACTGAAGGTCCAATGAAAAGATGCCATTGTTTGCATGATGGGAAATTGATTGCATGTTGTTGACCAAACAAAGGTTTCACCTTATTGTCCATCCAATCAGCAGCATCGTTTTCCCTGGTGCCTGTTGGGCCTTGCTGGAGGTTTGCGCTTTAATGAGCTGTTCTACTTACTTAACAATGTAACACTGAAACTTTCCTTGTATTCTAATGAGTAATGGTGAAGATGCCAAAGTCAGAGTTAGGAAAACCCCTCTGTGAAGCAGCAGTGGTTCCTCCTCGAAGCAGCAGCGTGCAGCTCTCAGAACAACCTGTTCGCTAATGGAGCTCTGGCTGCGAGCCTGGATCGATCACAAAGCCTTAATGCTGAAGAATTCCCGATTTCAACAAATCAGAACCCAAACTCTGGTTTACAGCAGAGGCTGATGTCGGCTGACGCTCTGCTCCATCACGCCAGGATGTACAAGGCCTATACTCAATCATGGCGGTGGGGGGAGGGGGGGGGACGGGAGAGACCGACGGTGGGGGGGGGCAGGCGGACGCAGGACGAACACAGAAGGCAGTGAATCACGCAGATAAATCAGAGCATCCGGGCCACTACATCATCCCCCCTCCGAGAGGAGAAGGCTGGATGTTGATGACTTTGTGATGGATGACGGATTCAGCATCCATCAGACCTGCACATGGATCACAGCGAGATGGGACAGAACATTGGCCGAGTTAAACTGTGAGCTCAGGGGTCTGAGTGAAACATCCCTGAGGCACAGAGAAAAGAAAACGCTTACGTGGTTTATGTAAATCATCTGTGAGCTCAGTGGGGCAGTCGGTTCGTTTCGGGTTATTTATCATATACAAATATCTTTAAAATGACCTCAGAGGGATGTAACTGTAGAGTCGTTTTATTAAAAATACATTATAACCTGATTTATAAGTAGAAGACGAAGACCCCCCCCCCCCCGAACTGCTGCTAAACCAACACTTTTATGTGCTGACTTCTCTGGTCAAGATAAATAAAGTTTGACGTCCAAATAAATCTTTGAAAATGAATATTAAACAGCTGCTGTAACAGAACGTGGACGAGGAGAGAGTCTGTTGAACGAAACATATTAATGCTCTTCAGTTTGGTCAGTGGTAAGAACACGTCATTGGCGTTAAAACCTTTACATAATTTATTAAGGATATTGAATAACAGGACTAAAGATGCCATTTTACTCCGTCATCCCCATAGACTGTTTAAAGATGGACAACATCCTGTGATTGAGTGTCTCGATCACCCCCTGGTGGCTGGCTGCAGTACAGGTCATAACGCCCGCCTCCTCTATGTTAGTGGATGGAACTTTTCTCAAGTGTGGTTTCTGTCAAAAAATGTGGTTTTCTTTCAGTGTAGTGGGAGGAAGCAGAAACACGTCTTATACATACACATCCAGCTAAGGTTACTTGAAGATAGTAGGTGTGAATGTGAGTATGAATTCTTTGTATGTTGGCCCTGCGATCTGCTGGCAACTTATCCAAGGTGCACCCTGCCTATCGCCCAATGTCAGATGGGATTGGCTCCAGCTCCCCTGGGCCCCTCAGAGGACAAGCGGTATGGATAACGGATGGATGGATGATAAGATAAGATAAGCATCATATCATATGCAGCCCCCCCAGGTGAGGGGGATGAGGCAATGAGAATTGAATGTAGCTGGAACTCTGAGACAAATTAAAACAGAGGGATTTACGGTTCATCGCTGCAGCAGGCAACGTTAGTGAAGCTGGACCCATGAGCCCCGTCCTCCCCCACACTAAAGTCACTCATTGTTTATTAAAGCAGACACCCTCCTTTGTTGTGACTCTGCAGAACAAGCATTTTGGGAGGCCACCTTTCTGAAATTAGAAATTACCCATGAGTGAAAGAGGTTTGCGGCTGATGCTCTGCCAAACACACTCCCACACTGTGAGTGCTCCCAGTTCAGTCGTCCTCTCCTAAGTCCTGCCAATCGTCCCATAGGAGAACAAGAGCTTCTGGCTCATCCTCACAGAGTCACTGCTTTAACGAAGGCAGCCTCCACACAAGGGCAATATTTCCTGCTACGCTTTAATAAAACAGCCCTGTTTCATTAGAAATGGTCCAATTACCGTTTTTTAAAATTGAACAGTGTTTGCTTTTAGCTGCTGGAGACAGTTAGTAAATGTTTGCCATATCAGGAAGCCTCCTAAAATGTCAGATGATCAAAAGTTCAGTCTGTTGTCTTTTAAATGTACAGAACTTTCTGTCATGCATCACGTTGAGCCTTCAAACTTTTATTTGATTTTCTTTTTATCATCCAAACAAGCCACACGGACTGCAGGGATGACCCGTGAGCTTCAGCCTGTTTTCAAAGCATCACACTAAACTTAACTGTACATTACATCAGTGTGATAACAGCTACTTAAAATTTGTATTTAGACTATTTAGTTCTGTCCATGTCCCATCCACTAACATGGAGGAGGCTGGGTTTAATGAACTATACTGCAGCAACCGGGCGGCGATCAAGACACTTTGGCTTCACCTTGGAGGAGCAGTCATGTCGTGCATCTTCATTTACAGTCTCCGATTTCACACCATGCAACACGATACATTGATCCTACTGAACAAAAACATCAGAACCTTTTCCTTTAAAATCTGTGTTTCTCTCGTCTTTGTCGTGGCTCACGATCTGGGTCAGGACAGTATCTACTGACATGAGCGACGTATCCACCTTGGTAGGACAGTAAATAAGCATATTGCCTCGAATATTGATCGATTCCTTTAGGCTGTTGGACATCGATATCAGCCTTCAGCGAGGACTTGATGGACAAAATGTAATTTTGTAATAGCTGAAACCCGAACCTCCTCACTCAGAGCCGGATGCACCTCCTCACTGTCATCTGTATGTGCCATTAAAACAAGACACATGAATCAGACGTTATCAGACATGACAGACTCAATCACAACCACCTTGTGTTTCTGGGGCCTCCCAGTCCCGCTGCACTAGGGGCAACTGATCCATAGTGGAGGGAAAGGGATTTGCATAAACGTGCAGTGGAGCTGCTGACTGCAGCCGGAAACGCTGACAGATGGTTTTAATTCCATTAAGCGAGCTCGTGTGTGAGGATAGAGTCGCAGCTGATGTACGGCACAGCGAGCGGCTCCTTTATGCCCTCAGCACTGCACCTGACTGTAACATGGTGGAGAGCTGTGGATAAAGATGACAGACAGATAACCAATCAAAGCGAGAGGTGTCACGGGTCGCGGGGGTCACCCAGGCAGATTACACCCCTCAAGGCCATTGACCACAGATTGGAATTGAGCTGAGTGGGTTGTCAGTTATATGGCGTCATGGTCCTTAAACCAAGTGCTTCTGGTTCAGCATCAAGGACAGCATGATGTAAGCAATGCTGGAGCAATTACGTGTGATATATACGGCAGAATGTCTTCAGAGGGAGTTAAAGAGAAGCTGACGCTTTATTTCATTTTTATTTTACGGAAGGATTTCAGTTTAAAGGCTGTAAATGTGCCCGACTGGAAGATTTTTAGTCGATGTAAATTAATCGAGACCACAGGCACATCCCGGTTCATCACTACTACTTATACTCCTGCAATACTTTTACTTTGTACGTTGTTTTTGTGGTTAGTGTACAAGAAATGAATGTACCCATTCAGTTCCAACAGACAATTATATCAATGTTTTTCCATCCTTTATAAAGGATTTAGGGACAAATACGTTTTATCTTAACTTAGTTGATCTTGTCTATCGTATTGTATCGTATCATTTTCTTATCAGTATCATATTGTATTGTGTTTCCTTATTTAAATGTAACTTCAAAACTCAATGATTTATTATCTCCATTCTCTCATTTATTCCCACCCTGTGGCCTCAGTTTCTTTCTGTGTATTTACTGTAAGAATGACATTGACCTGCAGCCTCACAGGTCACATCCAGAAAATGATCAAAGTTTTACATCTGAATGGCCGATCATAAATAATCTCGATGCACTTTTCAGGTTTAACCTCGGCCGTGCTGGAGAGGAACCATCGATCTCATTTGTCTTCCAGACATTCAGTGACATTGATCCAGGGTTTTGACTTTTGTCTCCGTCACTCTGCACCGGTCTTCTTTGTAATGTCTTCATTTTCTGCTCCCTCTCGCTAACCTGTTTTACTGTGTCCACCGCAGAGCTGGCTTTTCAGAGGGGACCTCATTACCACGCCCAGTGCTCAGGGAAGACATTTGATCCTCGCTGTAAAACTCATAAAACGCTTCGTCATAAGCAAAACGGACCCTCTGAGGACAATACACCACACTGTGTGCTTCAATGGATTTCAGATACATCGTGTGGACGTGTCAGTTGTTGATGAGCAGCCATACTTATAAACTGACAGGGAATGTTTGTTGAGTTAACAGAAATTTAGTTGAATTTATATATAAATCTATAGGTGGGGTATCAAATAACTTTTGTTAAGACCTTCATGGTCCCCAGAGGACGAATCCTACTGATGATGGTGACCCCTGACCCGTCCTCTAGAGCCACCGTGAGATGTCGCAACATCAGCTGGATTCACTTGGAATCTGGAGACCTTCATGTCCCCCAGAGGATGAATCACGATAACTCATTATTAACTGATTCACTGGCTTTTAATGTTGCTCAGCAGGTTAAATGTTTCATTTGGTTTATGAACCACTACCTGCAAAGCCAGTGACATTCACATCAACCTCAGCTTGTTTAACTAAATTATACCTCCTGTACATCAGCATGTTAGTGAGATGTTTAGTGTTTAACTCAAAGTACCTGTGGTCGCTAAATACAGCCTCACAACACAGCTACTGACGCCAGCAATATAAGGACATAAAACTAAGAATACTACCTGTGTATATGGTTGCATGGTTACTGTGAGAGTACATCTAATACTATCCTAAGGTAATTATTCCCTAAGCCCCTTCATAATATAATACACTTTATTTGTAAAGCACTTTTCTTAACAGAGTGCTTCACGAGAAGATAAAACAATAAAATAAAAAACACTTTTTCTCAGAGATGTGTAACCTGTGATTGAATCCACATCAAAAGGTAAAGTCAGTGGACTTCCTTCTGTCCTAGTCTTGGCTCAAGAAGCATCTTGTGCACACATCACAGCAGCAGCAGCAGCAGCAGCAGCTGAGAGCTGTCAGAGACCAACATGTCAGTGACGAGTGGGAGACAGAAACAGGGCCACGTCGTCCTCCGTGATCTCGGGGGTAATTCGCCTCTGCATCTCATCTCCTGAGGGCAACAAGCCACACTTCTCTCTGCTGAGCACGTCTCTAAATGGCTGAGTTATGTCACCATTGATCAACGCCAGGGTTCACCACACTGTGTCAGAAGATGAGTTCTGCGGCCCTTAATCTGGAGATGACAGGCGTGTAAGGGCCCGTGTTGCATTATTAGATCAAACCTGAGGAGTTATTTATCTTCCCTGCTTAGTGGATACAGACGAGGCTGTGTAAAGCAGGATTTGATCACTAAAAAGGGTAAAATGAGAAATGGATTTTGATGCAATCCATTAACATATTCAACCAAGTGAATCTAAAACCATCTCGACAAGAGTTCCATGTATCCACAAACACAGGCCCTCTACCGCCCCCTGCTGGCTCAACAATGTCTCGCAATGTGGGAAAAAAAGAGACACGCTTTCACAACAGTAGTGATTTTAATAAACTTTTCAATTCACAAGTCATATTGCAGATGACATGATTAGTTTTTATATTACCAAAGATCATTGAAAAATGCTTCATTATAAATACATGGCGACATCTCATATATACTTTTTTTTTGTACAGAATCATTTCAAAAAGGTCCCTTAGTTGTTAAAGTAAGTGTCCAACTAACCTGAGACCTGATGGGAATCTGAAGAACTATACTTTTCAAAGAGAAAAGATTTTTAAATATGGGATCTAATTATACTTAAAAGGGTCGTGGCTATGAAGTGAAACATATATTTTTTTGATCTTGTCGTTTTATTGCTAAAGAGACACCCTGATTATCTGATGAAGTCCTCTCAATGAAAAGGTTACAATATTTTGATGTATATTCAATTAAATAATTGATATAAAAAAGGCAATGTTGGCAAAAAAAGCAGAAGCGTACAGTATAAGTGCATTTACAAAAAATAAACTTTCTCTGAATATTTAAAAGATACAAATGCGAAGGGTTGGAGTGTGACCGCCTGGTTTAACGGTGTAAAGCTGAATAATTGTCAAAGAGATGACGGAGTGAGAAGATGAACAGGAAGACGTGAGAAGCTCTTGCTCTCCATGGTTGTGTAGGTTTTTTTTTTTTTTATTCCTCCCTTTTCTGATTCAATTGCCCTCTTTCCCCTCCATTTACCAATCAATCAATCTCCTCATTGAGTTTTATTCCTTAGCGCCAATCTTCATCGTCGTCATCTTCTCCTTCAGATGACTCTTCGTGGCTGCTGACCTGCTCGGTCAATCCATTCCCATTTCCCCCCTGATTAGTCGCCGATGCTGCTGCTGCCGCCGCCGCCACCTTCCTGGCTCGAGCTTCAGCCGCCGCCTGCTCCTCTTCCTCTTTAAGACGCAGCGCCGCCGCCTTCTTCTCCTGCTCGGCGTGACTCTTCATGTGGGCGCTTCGACTCTTCACCTTAGTAAACACCCTGGAATATGACGAGAAAATGATGCAACGTTAAACACAATAGCAGGCGTGTACATTTAATAAATTGATCAGAATCGTTCTTTAAAACTTGTGAAACTCTTCAGTCCTATTATGTGCTTTTCCCAGCATGCATCTGGCCTCCAACCAGTTCACTAACCAATCATGAGAAGATTTTCTGAATAAAACTGTTTGATATTTGCCACATCAGTGTGGCCTGAGTCATTAAAGCAAACACAAGTCATCAAGTTCTTTGCACTTACTCCAATAAAACTGCAGCTCAAGCAATATTGAATTTATGAGGTCGATACAGAACTGTACAAAAACTGTCTGCTCAAAACTGCTCTAAATAAAACAGAGTTGGAAAAGAAAATGTAGCCAGTCAGTGTGTAAACCTGAGATTATATGTAGCATATGTAAATAAGTGAATTCATGGGAAAATGTTTTATCTGACTGCAGAAAACTAAATCTAAGAAAATGTGAAAAGTGTTTTGGCTGCGAAAAATCTAAATATTCGGTATCAAATAAATACGACTTACTAACTTATAGTTTTTAATCATGAAAACTGTGAAACAATGAAATAAATATACTTGATAGATAATAATAATAAACTATTGTCAGCATTATTTCACCCTGCAGTTTATTGCAGGTTTTATTAGTCTGTCAACCAGTGCCCATTATTTCACAATTTCATGACCTTATCACTTCATTATCTGCATTTCTTCACATGACACTGAGTAGACACTGCAGCTGCAACTCTCACAAGCCTTATTGAGACTTAGTGCTGATTGCAAAACCCACACGTGAGATCACAGCCTGAGTCATGAATAAAAACAACGTATACCTGCCACACTTCTTGCACGGAAACACTGCGTCCGGATCCAGCGGCGGCTTTGCCGGGGCTTTGGGCTTCTTTGCCGCAGGTTCGCCCCGAGGCCTGGGATGTGCCGTCGGGCGATGAGCCTCCTTATTCACAGCGTCTGGCTCTTTGATCACCAGCACTGTTCCCGCCTGGAGCACCAGACAAGTATAAAGAAGTTTTGTAGTTTCTATATCAAAGTTTCAATGGAAGTTCTTCTCCTGGTGTTGATTAAACCACTGAAAACACATCTCTGCTCCAAAAATATTATACATTTAGATGTTTTACTCCATTTAAAAAAATCCCTTTTTGATTCTTTCTAACCAAACGTCAATGATGCAGTGAAATACTTACATAGTCATGAGCCTGTAGTGACTGAGCGACCCTCGCCTGATGGTCTCTCTCATTAATCTGGTCGTACAATGCATCCTTCTTGTCGTCCCCACCCGTCTCTCCATGAGCCAGTTTTGACTGCTGTGAGCCCTGTGATGAAGACATTCTTTTAAAAACAATATGCAACCAGTACGTGGTGCGGTACAGTCGAGCCACGTTAACTCTGCTCTACCTTGATGTCCACCACGGCCTCTGCCTGTTTCTCCCCTGGCGAGTCTGGAGGCCCGAAGGTTAAAATACTATTGCGACCGATCTTCACCTGCTTCTTGTACGTGTAGTAGAACTCTACACACTGAGCCACAGTCTTGGTCTGCACCTTTAAACCAGCGCAACAAAACACACACACACACACGCAGATTAATGTTAGTATTCTGATGTTCCATGCATATGTAAAAGGTGTATCTGCAGCCCTACAGTGTATAAATTAAGAGCAACTGTAGTCTCGTGGTATCGATACTGAAGTAAATACCACATCTCCCACAAATCAACTTACTTCCTGAGTCAAAGAGGATGTGGCAAAGTTACTTGAATCTTCTTCTCGTTTGCACTTTGTTTTGGGACGTTTTAGCTCAGTTTGTGTTGAAAGAGGAGCTGGCAGCTTCCTGTTTGTAATCTTGCACATTTTCCAACACTCACTCTGCTGTCACATGCTATAAAATGCAGCCAATGTCTGGTAATGAGTAATTTCTAATGATGTTTGTGTTGTTTAAGTAATTATACTAACGGCTCAAAATGAGTGTCGTAGCATTTACTGACACAACACAGGGCAGATTTAATTAAAGTCAAATGTATTTTTAGATTTATTCGGGTTGATTTGTGCTTGTTTATGCTGCAGGGAGAAATTAACGAGCATACCAGTTTCTGCACCAGAAAGAAGTCCTTCGTGTAGGCAGAGATGCCCTTATTGAAGTAGCGCTTCTCTTCTGCCGTCCAGCTGTCAGAGCCTGCGAGTTCAGTCAGACGCAGTAAAATTTTATGTGTTCTTACAGGGAACATTTAGAGAGGAATTTTTAAAAAAAATCATAAAGAACAAGAGAGGAAGAGGAAGACATAAAAGTGATTTAGATTTAAAAGACTTGATTTTCCTGCAGAGTTAAAACTCGCCTGAGTAGTGATAACCAGCCAGGGTATGGCCTCTGGGAAAAACAGGGTCCTGAAGCATCAAACGTCCCAGTGTTTCCTGCAAATCAGCATCAGGGAGGGAATCAATAAAACCACATCTAACTGTAATAAATAACAAAGACATGTGGATTTTCACCAATATTTTAAGTTTTTGATCAAATTCTGCTGCTGTCGTTCATTTTAATTTATTTCATTTTGATCTTTTTGACAGTGCAAACTGAATTTCTTCAAGTCGACCAAGACTGTGAGTCACTATACTTACAAGAAAATCCCCTCCACATTCATGTAAACAGTGTAAAACCAGCTCCTGATTGGTTCCTCCACCTGTGAGCACACTGGAACAAGCCATGTTCATCAAATCAACCACTGGGAAGAAAAGAAAAGAGGCGTGTAGTGAGTAAAACAGCTCAGGAAGAACTCATAACATTAAAGGCTCACTGTGCTCAGCGTTAGATATGTATAAGGAAACAGACGGAGCCTTCTGTCCGCTCTCTGCATTCATCTCGTGTGTACTGGTGCACGTGCTCTGAAATCATGGGGGGGGGGGGAGGCAGTGAGACGACCAAAAGACACGAGGAAGAACTTTCAGCTATGGTGAAACTTTGCCAGGAGACTTGAGAGTTGGTAAGAAACCACAAGCGTCTATATGATGTTACAAACAATCACTTTTGCCTGTTTTTAGGAGGCCCATTATCACAACCCCCTTCAAAGCCAACATGTGTGTTGTTCTCAGAATCTCTTGACCCTGTGCTGCCCTCTGGTGGCTGTTTTTCTATCTCTTTAAATGAGTCTCAACAGTCAGTATGACATGAGATACTCACTGCTCTCCTGGTCGCCATGTTTCAGGTTAGAGTTCTCCACAGGGACCCAAACCAAGTCGGCCTTGAGCTGGTCAAACTGGGAGGAAAGTTGATCCTGCAGATCTGGAATATCTGCCTGGTACTGCTGTCCGATGTTGATACGCCTGGATAATAAAAAATAAAAAGCAGAGTTATGGAGATCAGAGCAAATATTTTTGGGACAAATATTGACAGACCTCAGAAGCCTGTTTAGATGTTGGAGGTTGCACTCACGGTTCGAGGCTAACTGGTGTGACATCAGTGATCATGGGCAGGACAGGGGGAGTAATTTCTGAACTTGCTGAAAAATGCAAATGCAAAAAAAACGTACACATTACACATTATCTGATAAAGTCTCTGGAGGATTTTACGAGAGGGTCAACCACCAAGACTTACCGGAGCGCAACAGGCTGCGCGTCGCAGACTTGGGCGTTGGCGGCGGAGGCAGGATCTGGTTGCTTACGGCGATGCTGGTCATCAAGGTGGAGAAGTAGAGTCCCGAGCCCTCGCGCACAGGAGAGAGGATGGGTGGAGGCGTGTAGGGGGGCAGTATGAGGGGGTGGTCCGGCATACGGACCGGGGAGCGCAGGTTGCTCTGGTAGGAGGAGATGCTGGAGTAGATGGATGGAGCGATGAAGGTGGATGGTTTGGGAGGAGGGATGATGAGAGGCTCTGGGCGAGGGCGACGCTTGAATTTGGATTTTCCCTCCACATCCAGCCCTGGATCGTTCTCACCATCCTGGATAGAAGATGGAACATGTTACTTTAACTTGTTGATGACAGTCGGCATGAATCCATGGACCCAACCTGCCTCATGTTGACAGTTCAGGGTGGAGGTGGAGGGGTAACAGTGGGGAGAATGTTTTCTTGGTTCTTAATAACGACCAATATTCTAATAAAACAATAAATATTGTTGCTGATCATGTGCACCACGCCACCAGATGAGAACTTAGTAGAACACCTTTAGGTTGTGGTGGAAGAGATTAAAAGAAAGACAATGTGCAGAAACAGAACTGAGGCTGTGAAGTGAGGCCCTGCTCAGCAAAAGCATGGTGTTCCTAATAAAGTGCTTGATGCATGTGACTCTCTTTGCTGAGCAGATATCACTGAGCTGTCACTGGTCTTCACCTCAACCACACACACAGCAGAAAACACACAATCACAAACAATAATCCAACTACGTGTGACAATCAAAGCAAAGCAGATCTCGTCTCCTCACCGAACTAACCTGGCCAAAACTCTCAGTCATGGAGTTCCTGAGCGATCGCCGGCGGGCCACGATGACGGAGGGTAGGCGGTCGGACAGTGCCGCGGTCGGACGCTCACCCTGGCCCAGTCGGCCCTGAGCCCAGCCGCCCTGAGGATCCATCTGACTCCTGTCCACCGGCACAGACACGGGGATCACCAGGGGCAGCATGTTGGCCTGTCTGCCTGAGGAACCATCTTCCTGTGGAGGCAGGAAGAAGAAAGAAAGAAAGAAAGAAAGAAAGAAAGAAAGAAAGGCAGGTGATGAGGCGATATGAAAGAGAGGGAGAGTTACATGATGTTTTGGATAAAAAGAAATGGGGTTGAGATGTGAAAAGAGGGAGAGGGCTCTAAACCCGAAGGCTCATCCCCCACAACAGTTCATCTTCATCCTCATCAAAGTTGTAACTCATTAACTTTCTGTCGTTGAAGTAATCAATCAATCAATTGTTACAACTCGAAACTGCAAGAGTCAGATTCTAGAGCAGACTTCACTCTATTGTAATATTGATTTTCACTCACAGTTCAAAAAGCCTGAATTCTGCAGCACTCTGTCAGAAGTCACACCTTTTTCTGTAACATACACGAACCCTGTTGTTTTATTTCCTTCAACTTTCTTTTCTGAAATGCACATGTGCAGCAATCCTAAAATCTATTATTGGCAAAGAGAGATATAAATCAGTTTTATGATTTACTCTCCAGGCAAAGTCACCAGAGTAACCAGAGTGAGGACATGTGAATCTCATCTGCTTCACCAGAGGAGAGCTGTTAGCCAACAGTGAAATACAACAGTGCAGGGTTTGTGAGCAGCGATATTAAACCTGTTCGGGGTGTGTTGGGGAGTTGCAGTCGTGCAGGTTGATAGCTCGGCCCCTCCCTGGCTCTGCTGAATGAATGGGAAACAGCCTGCAGGAATGTGGAGGTGTGCAGACACGCAGCTCCTCTGATTGTACATCCAGCGTTCGCCTTCTGCACTAAAACCTACAACGAGCCTGGTTAACCCCATGAGGACAGAGCTGCTGAGAAAATGGAACTAGCTTTTTGTTTACTGCGTTTAACTGCGAAAAGAGAAAAAAAAAGACGCCGGTTCCAGTGGGTGCGCCACTCAAAATGTAAACAATCTAAATCCTGAGTAACAGGGTTAAAGGTATCGCCTTCCTCACAGCGATAAAATGAGAACAATCCTCAAAATCCAGAAAGCGGGATGTTCAATAATAGCTGTTTTTCAGGTTGCACCAGTATTTGTTTTGCGCGACAATATACTGTCAAAGAATGACTGTGTACAGGGGAAGGCCGCCTGCTAAGGCTCCACAGCTACAGGGAATCGAGTAAACAGACCCAATAGGAGGATTTTGTAAACCACGGGGGAAGTTCTGCATAGAAACAGGGTTCTTCCTCTTTGTGCTGCAAACTGAAGCAAACACTTAATTGCTTAAATTACCATGAATAAAAAAGGAAATACAGTGCCAGTGAGTGATTGTTTAACCTTGACGATTTTTTGCCTTTCCGATGCCGTCTGTGCAAGAGTCTCCAGGTTGATCTCCTTAGACGCCCTCCTCCTCCTGCGGGTGGTCTGGATGACGCCTCCTGTGGCCACCTGGCTCTCCCCTCCTCTCTTTTCACCCGCCACGCCGTTCTGGGACGCTGAAGGTTCTTTGGAGCCCTGAGACCAGATGTTCGTCAAAGGGGGACCCAGTGGGGACTGTCCTTCTCTGGAAAGGCGACGCGATCGCCGTGGGGCCGCCGGCTGTGAGTCTGAGGCCTCTGCAGGATCTGAGGCCTCTGCAGGATCTGCGGCGCCCTTTTCGGGACCCGGTTCAGGTACGGCTGATGTGTCACAGGTTTGAGTCTGTGGCTCCACTGAGCGGACGTCCTCCTTTTTAGATGCAACTTCAAGTGGACAGGGTTCAGGAGACTGATAACCTGCAAAGTTTTGGGTCTGTGGCTGTTTTGGTTGCACCTGCAGTTGTGTTGCTGCATCTTGCTGTGGCACATTATGCTGCTGCAGCTGTTGCATTTGCTGCATTTGCTGCTGTCGCCCCTGAAGCTGATGCTGCTGATGATACTGCTGCATGTGCTGCAGCTGTTGCTGTTGCATTTGGATTTGGTGTTGCTGTTGTTGCTGCAGATGTTGCTGCTGCTGCTGCATCTGAAGATGATGTTGTTGTTGGTGCTGCAACTGCTGCTGCTGCTGCTGTTGTTGTTGCTGCTGGTGATGCTGGTGATGATGATGCATTTTTTGCTGCTGCATCTGGTGAAGCAGTTGTTGTTGAGTTTTCTGTTGCTCTCCGTAGGCCAGGCTCGGCATGGCCTTGTTCCCTGGAAAAACGGAGTAATAGCCAGATGAGAACTGCTGCTTGCTGGGTCGAAATGTCGACTGGAAGGGCTGCAGCATGGACCCCTGCAAAGCGTGAGGGGGCACGTGGGGCTGACCCTGGAGCTCCGCACCTTTGTGGCCATGTTGATATGCTTGCAGCTGCGCCTGTTGCATCGCAGCCACGGCGTGCTGCTCCCACTCGAGGCCCCTCCCCTGAGCTGGTGCCTGGTTGGGTTCTCTATAAACCTCGGCGGGTCCGGGCACTTGATTCTCTCCACCCACTGGCAGAGATACACCTTCGTGGACTCCTTTGTGGAACGCCATCTGACCCCTGACGTTCACCCCACCCATGTAGGGAGCAAAGTTCTGCCCCCAAGCTGCCACGGGGGCTTCCTGAGACCAGCCGGGGGCCTGAATGGAGTCCTGGTGTATCCACTTTACTGGAGCAGCCTGCTGATAGTGCGGTAAACTTGGGGGCCCTTTCTCGGGGTTATAAACAGCAGAGCTGCTCACAGAGTCGCTGTGGCTCGACTCTAGAGTAGGAGGTCCCATACCATAGTAAACCTCCCCTGAATGCTGCACCGACTCCTTCATGGCTGCAGCCCGATGCTTGCCACTCTTGTCCGTGTTGACTTGAGGCGGGAGACTCATGCTAATGTTCTAGTGAACGAAAATGTCACCGCTCTCCGTCTTTAATTGGGTGTGCAAATCTGAAGTTATCGCCTCTGTAGTGTGTTTTCTCAGCCTGAGGTCGAGAAATGCTTTGTTTAGTTGTGTGCACAGAGGTATTTGGGAGGAAATATAAATCCCAGAGGAAAGTGCAGGGTGGGGAACATGCAACCGTCCTTCTTGCAGAATCAAATCTGAGGTTTGTTGTCCGTCCTTCTCATCCTCTCCAGGCTGCCAGACCTTATGAGAGAAAGGAGGGGTTAGACACTTTTCTCTTTCTTCCTCTGAGCACAAGCACAAAGTTTGCAGTCTACTTTCAGCAAAGAGGAAACCGAGGCCTACACAAGCAAATAGCCACGACAGAAAGAGTGGATCTGTAAAAGTGAGCAGAAGCAGGGGAGGGAGAATAAAGAATACATATATATATATAAAAGACATTTAGGTCCATGTGCATGCAAAGGGAGTGTTATAAACTGAAGTTATGAAGCAGCCAAAGGCAACAAGGAGGCGCTTGCGGTTCAGCTGCCATTTGGCATAACAAGAAATACAGGAAACGAAGGGGCTCGTGCAGTCACCCGGGCGATGGCCACTGATGTTTTATAAAAAGAATAAACAAGGAGCTCGACATGAACCCAGTGTGTGTACCTCATCAATGGTGCACGGAGCTCCAGCTCCATGGAGCTGCTTTGGTTCCGATCAAAGTCGACTGCGTGCAGCCCCGCGGAGGGATCGTGAGCAGCGAGTGTCATAACTCTGACAACTTTCCCTCGAGTTTCTCTGCGCACAAATATGGCGAACAGGCGGGTTTAGATTCGAGAATAGGAGGAAAGAGCTGCTGCGAAGTCCGCGCACGCAGGAGAGACGCGTAAATGGCTACGACGTTGCGCGGCGTGTGCGTAAAACCGTGCACCTCCGGGAAAACATGTCCACAACTTTTCCGCGAGCGAACCGCACATGAGACGTGGGTGGTGCGGAAACCCTGCCCCGCAACGCACCGCACAGGCGTTTCCGCTTATTTCAACACTGCACGGCCGAGCCCCCGCAGGCGGCTCCACGGGCTCCGCTAGTGTCTGTCCATCCGCAGCGTGAGAAAAAAAAAGTGCGCAAACAAACACCCAGAGGAAAAGTTATGCGTCCCCCAAAACGCGCCGCCTCACCCAGAAAAAACAGCGCAACTCACATCCTGTTGTCCAATCCCATCGTCTGACCACTCCCATCGCCGTGTCCGTGTACGTTTGTTTTCGCTGTCATGGCTGCCCCGGAAAAGCGGAGTCTGGCCTCGTCACACGGAAACAGTGTCCACACAGGGCCGGAGCCACGACTTCAGAGCTCCAGCAGGCCCCTCGGCCCCCCCCCGCATTACATTACCCAAGACTTTATTAAATGTTCTATATTTGTCCTTGTTTAATTATATCACACTGATGTCATAAAGTAGTTTATTCAGATATGTTAAGTCATATGATACAGTTTGTTCTACATTACTTTTACTTTATTAATTTGTATCAGACTAAATGTAAAATTGTATTTGCACATTTTCATCTATGACATCTTTAGTAGTTTAAGGATGTTTATTTAATAACTTGACTTTCATGCAAACATCATTTATACAATTTTCACCTACTTAATACACATGTTCTCCTATCTTCTATCGACTATCAACAACCTTAACCTTCTCTCATGATTGATATTTTTCCCTGTGATATATATGATAGATGAGACAAGGTCAAGGTATGTGCTCATACTTGATTGGTTGGATTTGATACTGAATACAGATACAAACAAGGAAGTGTTCCTTTAAAATGGACTGAATCGATTGTATTAGTGTCAATATAGAAATTAATTTGGATATAACTTTCTTTTTTTGATGTAGCTTTTCTATTTAACACATCATTTACATCAATTACTGATATCTCTGATTCAAAATTACAAATCAGAGGCTGAGGTGCCGCCTCTGATATGACAGCAGATGTCTTTCCTAAGTAAGAACTTGTGGTCAAGAATGAACCTCAACTCTTAGTTTTAATAAGTATAAATCATTTATTATTATTTATTACGATGTAAGATGTGATTTGTGTACTTAGCCTGTGGTGGATGGGGGGACTGCAGCACCCCCATGCTTTTTTTAAACGTTCTACAAGGTTTGAAGAACAAAAATACAATTTTGGGGTTTATTTTACAACATTCAGTGTATTTTCATTGTAGCCTATGTGAAGCACAATTATTATTAATTACGATTATGATAAGTTACTGAAGTCTGCTGCTCGCCATTGGTGACAGAACTTCACATAGCATTGAACTCCAGCCAGGTTCATCACTTATTTGGGTCCCCCTGAAAATAGTTCCATGTTTCTGTATTTGCACGTGTTGCGAATTTTTGCAGCGCGCAGGTGTCGTCAAATCGATGAAGTAGTTTTCTTAATTTCCACGTGTCTTTTTTCTATTTGCGTCTGTTTTCTGAATTTGCAGTTCTCTCAGCCACTGCATTAGACAGACTTTCTCTCAGCGTCCCCACCGGACTGGGCGTGGGGGCTCACGGGTGCAGCAGCAGAGGCCTCTGCTACGCCCCTGCTGCGTTATCGATCAACAGGGATGACAGTGATGAGCGTCGATCACAGACACGAGGTTATTGATGATGCAATACACGTATGACCCCCACACACGTGCTTTGAGCAGGTCGGTCAGAGCTGTGACGTCACCGCCCGTTGCTGGACTTTGCGGGACTTTCCCCCTGCTGTGACGTCATCGCCAGCAGTCAGCACACACACACACACACACACACACACACACACTGGGGCATCGCTCCGCATTCGTCAGCGGGGGCTAACGGGGGCTAATCTGCAGCTAACGTTCAGCGATGGTCCGTCACCTCACCCGCCTCCAGTAACCGAGCTGCCCCGGGGAGCATGGGCGCAGTCTGGATCACACCCGCTGACTGCGACCACACCGAAGCGAGGTGAGGAGGGTGGAGGGTGGAGGGGGGTGTCGCTGCTGCTGCTGCCTCGTAAACATGCTAGTTAGCTTGTCTACAGGACCACCTCCGGAGCCGAGGGCGACTAATCCTCTCAAACCGCCGGTTATTATCCAGTTATGACCCGTGAGAGCCGCCGCGCTAGTCCCCGTGCTGCCATGGCTCCGCGGGCAAAACAAAACACAAAGCCCAGCTAGCTGCTGTGTTGTGTCCTGACCACCAGCTAGCATCGGTTAGCATCCCCTCGGAGGTGTGGCTAACCTTTAAATGCTACCCCCCCCCCCCCACACACACACACACACACACACACATGTATCTGTGTAATCTCTAACAATCAAGTGTTCCTCTTTTCATCAGCTGCTGTGTTTACTTGACCACCAGCTAGCATTGGTTAGCATCTCCTCTGAGGTGTGGCTAACCTTTAAATGCTACCCCCCCCCCCCCCCCCCACCAATGAATGCCCCCTGTTTTAATGAGCTGCAGTGCAACAGAAATGGAGAAAGTGTGAATGTAAATCTGCCTCCCCTTGATTTCAGCGAGGGGCTTGATCCACTGATGCCAGGAGCAGGCTGCAGGTGAGAGCTCTCAGGATGAGTGGGGCTGCAGAGCACGCTGACATCCTGTCAGTGGCAGACGTGGTCAGAGACAGATGGAAAGTGGTGAGTGCAATTTTCAAAAACACTCGTAGTTAAATCACAGTTTCCTCTAAATCTGAGCATTTTGGGGCCAATGGACAACAATGGACGATCTCTTCTCCCCACCAGGCGAGGAAGATAGGTGGAGGGGGGTTCGGGGAGATCTACGAGGTCCTGGATCAGCTGAGCCAGGCCACGGTCGCCTTGAAGGTGGAGTCGGCTCAGCAGCCCAAACAGGTGCTGAAGATGGAGGTGGCCGTGCTGAAGAAGCTGCAGGGTGAGTGGTGCCTGTCGTCTTCCACGTCCTGACTCACTTGGTTCAGTTAAAAAGGCATTAGAGAGGCGACATTAATATTTGTTCCTGCCCTCCATGAGTAGTGTCTGATTACAAGGTGTTACTGTGTCTGTCAGCAGACGTTATACATCTGTAAACTAAAAGCAGGATTGCTGTGTCAGAGGATGCTGCTGCAGGAGGCTCTTCAGTCCTTTTTGTACGGTTTCCGTCAGCACCATCAGTGCAAGCTGCAGTAGCTATAGGAAGCTCATCAACTCAAAATGAGCAAGTGAAATCACATGTTTTTCTTCATTAAGGTAATTTATACCTGAGCTTTCCACCACTTATCTGGCTAATTATCCTTGTTCCTAAATTATTGTTGTATGCAGCTGTGAATTACCTATAAAAACGTGACATTAATGCAAATAAATGAATGTTCTTAATGAGTAATTGCAGGTTTTATTGTCTGTAAGTAAATTTTTTGGGACACTGCAGAAACTGAATTAAATACTCGCCATTAACTTCTGTACATGTTTCATTTCCGAATGCTAAAATGTCCAATCAGCGGTTTTATTATTTCTCATAATGACAATTTATTACAGTTAATTCTATTAATTATAACCAGGATATGACATTTGTATAAATATATCTATACTTAATATTTGTGTCTGTAACAGTCACAATTGTAGGTGCAGAGAATGTGCATTTATGGGGAGTAGAGGCTTCACAAGGCCAGTAGTAGTAGTGATCAACTTATCTACTTATCTACTTAATATATATTGATTTTATATATTTATATATTATACATTTCTTTGACAGGCAAAGACCACGTGTGTCGCTTCGTTGGCTGTGGCAGAAATGATCGCTTCAACTATGTGGTGATGGAACTTCAGGTGCGATTTTTACCGGGGAAATGCTGGTTGAGTATTTCATTTACGTCTGATACCATATGACCCATCATGCAACACTTGATTTCCTGTGTAAAGGGGAGGAATCTGGCAGATCTACGCAGAACCATGAGCCGCGGCACCTTCTCTGTCTCCACCACCTTGAGACTCGGCAGGCAGATTCTAGAGGCCATCGAGAGCATCCATTCTGTCGGCTTCCTGCACCGCGACATTAAACCAGTGAGTAGACCTGAAACATTTGGTGGTTTGTAAATGTGTTGCCGTTGTGTGCGTTCGCTGACTTGTTTGTGTTTATCGCTGTCCAGTCTAACTTTGCTATGGGAAGACTAGCCAGTACCTGCAGATGCTGCTACATGCTTGACTTTGGTTTGGCCCGTCAGTTCACCAACTCCAGCCAGGAAGTCCGTCCAGTAAGTACCGTGTGCCAGCTTCCTGAAAGCATTGTTTTATCTTCTTCCATTACCTATCCTCAGAAACTGTGACATCAATATTTATGTAGCTTAAATGGAAAGGTTCAGACTCCTCTATATACTGACTTAACAATTTTTATAAAATTCTAGAGTAGTGTCTGACCACAGAATATTTATGAAAGTGTACTCTTAGTTCACAAGGAAGTCATACAGGGGATAGGGTGTATTTAAATTAAAAGTAAAAGGCATTCAAATTGACATTTTGACATTACAAATATCCAGTAAGTGCCACGTGACCTCAATGACCCTGATGTGACATAAACATGCAAACTCCCCATCAGTGAGGATTGTTATTTGTGTTTCACTCTCTCTTTTTTATTCCACCTCATCTTTCAGCCTCGTCCTGTGGCAGGATTTCGAGGAACTGTGCGATATGCATCAATCAATGCTCATAAGAATAAGGTGAGTACAGACCAAAGACACATTATCACAGCAGTCTGGTTTTTCATTCAATTCGAATTTACTCTCTTCCTTACCCTTGTGTGTCCGAATCTGCAGGAAATGGGTCGGCATGACGACCTGTGGTCCCTCTTCTACATGCTGGTTGAATTCATGGTCGGTCAGCTTCCATGGAGGAAAATCAAAGACAAAGTATGTGCCTCTATGATGCTATATGCTCTGTAGATTTTTATTTACAGAATGTGTGCGTGTATAAACAGATTTTTTTTTAATTTCCCCTCTGCTCTCAGGAACAAGTAGGAAATCTTAAAGAGACGTACGACCACCGACTCATGCTTAAGCACCTTCCCTCAGAGTTCACTGCTTTCCTGGATCATATCTTGACCTTGGACTATTTCACTAAGCCCGACTATCAAGTAAGCAAATTCTTGTAGGTGTTCTGTTGCATACACTGTTTATTCCTCTCCAGCCGTCAAATGCTGAGCCCTGTGGTTTTCTGTTTTTGTCTGCGACAGCTTCTGATGTCAATTTTTGACAACGCTATGAAGAGCCACAACGTGCTGGAGAATGACCCTTACGACTGGGAGAAATGTGATTCGGGGGATATGCTGTCCATCACTGGCACAGCAACCACCGCTCAGCAGCTCACTCGTCTAACACCAGCATACATGGGGTACTTGCAGCTAAAGAAAACTATTCACTATATTGTTTTTCAATTGCATTATATTTATTAACTTCACATACTGCAGGACGCGTTTTTAATATATATCTGCAGCTTCTTTTTTTTAAGAAGAGAAATCTGCACAGTCAGAGATCCCAGAGAAATCACTGCTCGATATTGTGCTGTGAAAACCATCAGGGTGACCTTCTCTCTCCTCCACAGCATGGCCAATGCCTCAGTGCTGCCAGGCGAGCTGCAGCGGGAGAACACAGAGGATGTCCTACTCGGGGAGCGCCTCAGTGATGCTGACAACTGTCCCCCCATCCCCACACCGACCACCCCTGGTGCAGACGTATGGGAAGAGATGGACCGGAACCTAAACCATAAACATGCCCAGCAGATCAACAGGAAGGTCAGGGCAATGTACTTTACTTTAACATTAGGTAGAATGTTCCTACCCCGAGAGTAATCACTATATAAATCTAAATTCAAGGCTCTGTTCACCTTGCATAGAGATATGATAATAGCTAAGATTCCATTCATCTCTGTCCTTGACTGCAAATGTACTAGCAGCTTATCCACTGTCACCTACTGTTTCAGTAGTTTTTGTGCCTTCATGCATTTTCCTCAGGTGGTGAGTGAGGACGAACACAGTCAGAACCAAGGGAACCAGAGTCCCAACACCGGTTCTGTACAGAGTTCTCCTCGGCGGGTACGATCGGAAACCATGTTCCTGGAACGAGCGGCACCGCTTCTACGGAGGATAAGACACAGTCAGAGCTTGGCGTTCGAAAAGAGGCTCGCACCCGAACCCAAGCCCACCATTGAACGCTTCCTCGAGGCCTAGTTAGTACTCGAGACACATCGAATTACAACAATATAGACAAAACAGACAGAATCTCACAGTAATGCCTATAATGTATTATTTCAGCCTCGGCAAGCAGCGATCGTCCCTTTCTCAAGTTGGAGAGAAATCTATCCCTGAGCAGCCACATGGGCAGCAGGCACCTTCCTACAACGAGGAACACTCTGGCACAGGGACCCCCGACCCAGAGGAGGGTGCAGCGAGCAGTGGCTTTGTGGCCGTGAACCTCAGTCCTGTGCCCCAGGAGGGAGACTCTCAGGAGTGGGTGATGCTGGAGCTGGAGCAAGGCAGCGGAAGCAGACCTTCAGCAGAAGAAGTGCCGCATGAGGACAAGTCTGCCGAGACTAAGAACCAGGATGGCCAGTCTGCTGCAGTGCCGACCAGCCCCGTCATGTCTCAGATGGCCATGCCTGGCACATGGCTACTGGGCCACAGGAGGCTGCCAGGCATGCTGGGACAAATGCCCTCAGTCATCATGGGAAGACCTCAGATGGACCAGGTAGGACTGATGAAGCATTTTGTTTTAAAATTACCTGAGAGCAAATAAAATAAATATTTTGGACATATCATTCGACACAATCTGAAGCACTAACAGTGGAGCTTTTGGCCTTATTACAGGGTCTGGATACCTCTTCTGTAATATTCAATAGATTTTCTGTCACACCTCAGAAAACCTTTGTGTAAAGCTTTTATATCCCTGTTAGAGGTAATATCACATTATAATTTCTTCAGCAACCGTTAAACGATCATCAAACTCTTCTCAGTCCTCCAGCTGTGGGCCCCAGTCGCCTGTACACGAGAGGAGGGATGCAATACCGATGGAGGCTCCATCCAGTAAATCTGACAGACTCCCAGAGGAAATTCTAAAGGACGAAGGGAGGTTGGAGTTAGCTCCAGTGCCAAGCCCAGCCAAAGGCCCCGCAGCTCATCTGACCAACGACAGAGACCCAGAGAGTGACTCTGGTCTGCCCGATCGCTCCTCAGAGCCCAATCAGCAGCCCCAAGCTGACACTATAGGGGGCGCTATGGAGAGCACCGTCACAGTCTCCTCCTCGCCACCCCCAGCTTTGCTCAGGCAAAGAGACTCCCCCTTGTCGCCAAAACTGAGCCGGATCCCGGTACGAGACCCCAGTGCCCCCTTGGACTCTGCGAGCAGGGACCTCAACATGGAGAGGCGTCATCGCTGGAGCAGCCCGGTCCCCGGCTCCCCCACCCACTCCCCCTCTCCATCTCTGTCCTGCGACAACCTGCCCTGCGCTCTGCTCAGAGACAGGCTCTGGTCAGAGCGAGGCTCGAGGTCTGACTGTGGAGGAGAAGACCCCCTCTCTCTGTCCTCCTCATCAGGGAGTAAAAGTAAGATCCCACGGCCGGTGAGCGCCACCTTCATACCCGAGCTGCTCACAAGCAGATTCCTGCCTCGGCCGCCTCCTGGAAAACCACCCATCCGTCCGTGTACGGACAACAGGTAAGAGCTGTGCTCTGTCAAAGGGCTTTTAAGATAATACAGATCTTTGAGCAGAAGTTGATAAAAAGACATTTGTAAGTAGTATTTAAATAATCTAAATACACTGAATGGCCACTGCTAAAAAACAGACATAGAATCAAAAGTGGAGTTTGATTTGAGTGATGTTTTGTGGATAATCATTTTAGTGTATTCACAGAAATCAAGATCTAGGAGGTTGAATCATTTCACAGCCTTATAATCAAAGTGCCTTGTGCTCTTGTCTCCAGAAGGCGGAGGCTAAGAGTGCGCGCCAGCAGCACCAGTGACGCAGACTTCCTCGCCAGCCTGACCCAGCTGATGCAGGACCGCAGTGGGATGCTCTTTAGCCCTCCTCCCCGCCCTCGCAGCTCCTCCTCCTCCCTGCAGCGCTCGCTAAGCTCCTCCCCCTCCCGCCAGGAACTCCGCGAGGGCGGAGCACTGCAGGGGCGCAGCCGCTCTCCCTCCAGCTTGTCCGGATCCCCACCTCCTCGGCACCTGCAAGACGGGTCCAGCGGGCAGCCTCAATGGGGCCTCAGCGCCAGGGGGGGAAGGCGCCTGATCCTCGAGAGCAAAGGTTCTGGGAAAGTGAATCGATGATGTTTGACTCAAAAAGACTGATCGCGGATCGTGCAGCTGTAGCGAGAGGCTGTGTCACATCAGTCACTGAGAGCATGTGTAAATACAGTATTTACTCAAGAGGAATGTACTGTATGTAATGTAAAATGTATGATAAATTGTATTTATTTATTTATTCATCTATTGGTAGTGTCTCTTAAAATACTTGACGATGTTGCTTGATACCCGCAGATGAAAGAAAAAGTTGAAGAAAAGCTTGAGATTGCCAACTCTTACCTCTCATCTCACTCCTCACTCCTTAAAGGCCTAATATGAGACCAAAAACATGTTTAATACTCGAGGGATGTAAAAATGATGCTAACTGTAGATATGTACCATTAGAAACACTCATAGAAACTGTATACTCACGGCAAGAACACTAATAGTAAAGTAAAACAAGATCAGCGTTCATGAAGATGATCAGGGCATGCAGTCCCATATCGACCTCACTCCTGTTATAATATGTAACAATGAATTTGCTCATTCTGGCATATCACAGTGTTGTAGTGTGCTTTTACTTTGCTAGAAAATGTTTGTCATGCAGAAGACATTGGAATTATAGAATGTAAATGTAAGTGCACACATACTGAAGTATTGTAAAAGTGCATGAGCATCATGGCAAATTATTATTTTTATTTTTATTCATTTGTACAATCGGTTAAATCATCTGTATTTTTATTGAACCGCTTCAGATCAAAATGCAAAATTTGTATGTAGACCAGCAACAGCAATGTGCATTTTAATTTCCCACGGACACGAAAAGAGACAAAAGCTGATTAAAAAAGGAACATTTTCATCATGTCTGGGCGATTGTTGCATTTTATTTTTTATCACAATTTTAAAAAAGGGGACATTGAAAATATTCTAGATCTCAAAAAGTATCACTTCCTGCTTTCACATGTAGACTTTATTAGGATTTAAGTTTTACTTCACCTAAATGTACTTCCTGTTTCTTTACTCAGCCAAACTAGAATCTAGATGTGCAGATATGTTTTGGTCTCTTGAGATTTCTGCCACAACTGAGTGGAATTTGGTTTGTGGCCCTCAGCACTGGAAACCAATGTTTTTAAACTGCACCAGGAGCAGACATTTCCAGAAACAACTACTCTAGATAACATATCTATTTCTGTGTTATCTCCAGAATGAGTGTCTACAGCAGAGAGGAAAAACATAGTCCCAAACTAAAACACTGACGAGGCAACTTTTAGCTCAGCGACACGCACTGCTGAAGAGCTGGTGACTGAGTCGTGGGAGGGGGGAGGGGGTTGGGGAGGGTCCCAGATGACAACTGCCATGAAACCATAGAGAAATGAAGACTCCTCCACCTGTTGTGGTCACTGAGGTTTAAAATGTGAAGGGAGACAATGTCTAACCAGCTGCTTAGCAGCAGTAAATGGCATAAAGAGCTCTTCTGGACACTGAAGCTCAAGAGGGATAAACTCTAAGTCACTTAGGGGCTTTCATGCATTGACTCTAATGAAAACTGGAGTCACTGAATGAATACTAGTTTAGATGTCTAGCATGGCAGATACAGGTTGGTTAAGTACTTCGACTGCTGAACAGGAAAGAGAAACTACGACAAATGACCAGATGTCGACACAACGACCAGCAACTCAGCACAAATACTCTCACAAACCAGTCTCTCAGTCGATTCACACAATGAAATGTGGAAATGTGTAGGAAATGTTTTTGAGACTTATCATTTGAAAGTAGAGACCAAACATTTATTCTTGACCTTGAGGTGAAATTGTTTTTGTCAGTTGTTGTTGTCGAGAACGAGCTTGAAATAAAAAGATTTGGGCTCAAACACTGTGGCTCAACTTAATCAAAACACTGTGAGCCGGAATCCTTTGGGACAAGCTCTTTGCCAAAATAAATACAAGCACACGATTATACTTTTGTTCAATGCACAAATTTTGACTTTACATTATTTCATCATTCTGACTTTGTGACATCAGATATTTTGAGTTAGGAAGAAGTAAGATACAAAGGGTCTTAATGGCTGAATAAAAAGTTTATTTACAATTTATAAATCACTTCACATACAGAATATTTGTTTGTCATAAAAAGCTGTATTTCCTGTTCTAACGCTATAAGAATACAGCAGTTTCTAAATATTATGTAACAAACATGCATTACATTTTGAACGGCATGATAAAATACTTGGGACCCTGAAGCAAGGAGCCGGCAGCGATTCCACGTCAGTGTTAGTTGATCTAAAAATGGAGCGACGAGCTGCAGGTTTGGTTCTAGAAGAGCGGAGCGGACTGTCTGGGGTCATCTGGCAACACACTGATGGAGTCCTCGGCCTTTCCGCACAGCATGCACAGCATAGTGTACTCCTGCACAACACAAAACACACTTTATATACTGAGGAAAGGATTCGACATTAGACACATGATTACACGGACACAAATATTCTAATATTAGCAGGATTAAGAGGCTGAATAAGACACTGCCATGGAAACAGCATTCTCTGATTGCCTTAAGAAGCAATTATCAAATCAAGACATGTGAAGTATTCAGATCTTAGTCTCATTATGTAGACGTGTATATCGTTACATGTCAACAGAAACACGAATGGAATATTCTATTAGCAACTCATGTAAACATCATAATCAAAATAATGTCAGAATATTAGTGTCCATGCAGACAAAGCAACTGAAAACAAGTAGCCATGAATTCTGTTGTATTAGGTTCAATGTCAGGTCTGAAAATAAGAATCTTACACCAGTGAGGTTTGGTGAATAAACCAGACAACATCACTCACCTGATATTCATCAACGACAGAGAAAGTGTATTCGTGTCGGGCGATGACGTGGTCACAGTTTTTACAAACATCTGGAAGCACAAATGAACACAAGTCAAACATATGTGAAAGATGCTGTGATGGTGGAGACATGATTATCAAACTGGTGAGTTATGATCAACTCTCATCTAGTTTCACTATGGATATAAATCGTCTATATTAGTAAAATACTTTTTATGCGACTGTTGCACTTCTCCTTTCAAAACTGCTGCTGTGACAACCTCTGCTTCTCTTTAATTCATTTCCACAAGATTTTGGAAACTGGCACAAAAGGACAACAGGCCCTAAAGAAAAGCGACTAACGGTCATATGTGACGATCTCCTCTCCATCCTCGTCCTCTGTGGCTTTATTACTGATCAGCACAAAGTCCCTCTGGTGGCAGCTGGCACAGCACAGGTAGTTCATCAGGTAGGAGCCATTCTCCAGACAGGTGTTCCCCTGAGCAGGAAATCATACGCACTTTAGTTTGAAGCAAAAATAACAGACTCACACGCCTGTTTCAACACACAATGACAATCATGAAAGTTGGATTTACTGCAGAACGGCTGTGTCAGTTTGAGCTGGGTGTTCCTAATAAACTGCCAACAAGTGGATCAACTTCCATAGAAATGATTAGAGCTCAAATGAGCCTTTCAAAGACAAATCAGTGTTGATATGAAAACGTTTATTTTGCAGAATAAAACAAGATAGATCTATCTATATAGATATGGATATCTCTCTATCTATCCTCTATCTATCTCTCTATCATCTATCCTCCCTCTCTATCTATATCTACCCTCTCTCCATCCATGTACTCTCTCTCTCTCTCTCTCTATATCTCTATGTACCATCTCTCTCTCTCAATTATCTATCTATCTAACTATCCCCTCTTTCTCGATCGACACTCTCTCCATCCATCCATACCCTCTATCTATCTATCTATCTATTGTCTCTCTCTCTCTCTCTCTAACTATCCCCTCTTTCTCGATCTACCATCCCTCCATCCATCCATCATCCCCTCTCTTTCTTTCTATCTATCTATCTAGATTGTAGATTAACAGAGTAACATATCAATACACGATCTGTAGAAGAGGAGAGCAGGAATCACACCACAAGTCAAATGTTCGCCTGAATTTAAAACCTATTTAACTCGTGTAGTTGATCAAAGGCATCGCGGACGTTGAAGCGTCACAGTCTCAGGAGGTTGGTTAAGTTACCAAAGTAAAACTCACCCTGTCCGGGTATTCTTTGTGCACGCAGCCGTTACACATCTTCAAATTCACTTTAGTTCCAACGTAAATAAACGAAAAACAGCAGCGGAGAAAGCGTAAACCTCCACTTCCGCACTGACGCTCCCTCCTGGTTATTAGATCTGCAACACACCCGCACAGCTGAATCGTCGCTTCATGTGTTTTGTAGATCTGCGGGGAAAAAAAAACCCCGGCGCTGCCGCCAAACGCTCCGTGGACGTAAAATGCACATGGCGGCGGCGGAAGGGGCAGCGGCTCCTGTTGTCATGTGGAATTTTACCTGATGGTCAAACGTCACGTGTTCACAACTTCCACCTTTGAAGTTCTCAAGTGCAATTTGTTAAGAGAATCACCCAGAATGCCCCACGGTTAGCTCAGCTGCTAACTGCTACATCCGAGTCCAGCTCTCACTGAGTTCAGGTGAGTTGCTGTTTCTTTTAAACTTTAGACTCAATGCTTGCTGTGGTTTCCTGTTTACAAAGTAAAAGACAACAGTAAGAATGCATTACAGTTGCTCTGTTGACTCCCTGTGCTGCAGGCTGTTGTGCTAAAGCTCCTTTGTTTACATGTGTCTGTCTGTGTGTTGCTTGCTTCACAGAGATGTCGGTGGTTCCAACCCCTCAAGGGGCTGTGGGTAAAAAGCCCGTGAAGAAAAAGGGCAAGAAGAAACCACCGCAGCAGCAGCAGCAGTGCGAGAGGCTCACCCAGTGTATCCTGTGTCGAAAGTCCTTTTCAAGACGTGTGAGTGACTTTACCAAGATGTTTACATGTGGAGCAGCACTGGCTCACGTCAGATTGTTTTTAATTGACCACATGGATCCTTGTCACCTGCTCTTTATTCTCTCTGACACTTGTCTCCTCCACTACAGGAAGCACACGAGCACATGCACGGGATGCTGCACCACAGAGAGCTGGAGTCAGCGCTGGGCAGGTGAGTCCAGTCCAGTCAAATGAAAACATCTTTATCCGTTAAATTGATGATGTAGAACAGTGTTTAGTAGAATGGATACCTCTGTCAAAGCTGATCTTTCTCTCGCACTGACACACAAACACCTCAGACACAAACTGGATGAACAAACGTAATTTGATCCGTTAAATTCTGTGGTATTGTTCTGAAAACTCGGGTGTAATATCAGCTCTAGTATTTGGTTTGATCCAAAACCTTTCCCCACATCTTGAAATATCTCATCTACTTATATCTGACAAATGTTTTCTGATCTTATGTCCTTCGCTGAACAGGGATGTGTTTCACGAATGCCAGGCGTGTAAGGTGTACGCCATGGGTTTGCACGACTACACCCAGCACATCTCCACTCCGCTACACAGAGCAAAGTTGCAGGGCTTGATGTCTAGAAACACAAAGCCTCTTCCTCTGGTTAAGACTCTGAGCCAGGAAGCAATCACCCGGATCCGAGAGAGAAACAAGACACTGAAGAAAGAGGAGTAAGAATTTCACCTATATGTCATTGAGTCATTATGATATTGTATGTTGCATTTGAATGAGTTTATTGGCCCCTAGGTGGTTCTCTGGGTATCTGGAGACAGTATCACGACAATCACGAAGATTTGAGGGAGTCAGTGTCAAAGAGAACATTAAATGTTCAATGATTTGGAATGGTGGCATCAACCAATAACCTGGTGTGTCGAGATTAAAAATAAACTAGGTGTATGGAAGAATGTACAGGGTTCTCACAAAGTCATCACCCTTCCTCTTCACACCTATAAACAAGCAGCAAATTGAGACAATGCAGCACAGCAGACAGGCAGCACGGGGAATACAGGAGCTGGAATTCCACAAGCACAGTCTTTTTATTGAGGACACAGAATTGTGATAGGCCAGTCTGGGGAGAGGGGAGTAATGAGCAGCATGACCAGTCACAGGTCGAGACCAATCTTGGTGATTCAGCCACGAGAGGAGGAGGAGGAAAAAAAAAACAGGAGCAAAGAAAATACACAACAAACACACTGCTCCTGCCTGGCACATAACAATGACTATGACTCTCTCCATCACAGGAAGAAACAAAAGGGAAAGAAGAAAAAGAAACAGAAGCAGATAGCGGCTCAGAAGTGTGTGGAGAAGGTACAGGGATCCACCAAGAGAAGCGCTGTGGCATCCAACGTGGTGAAGATGCAAAAACCCAAACAAGTGAACCAAAGGACACAGCAACAGATGCAGCGAACCCTCCAGAAAGGTAGAAGCAATGTTGTTGTCCAAAACAAGGAGAACAAAGTGTCGAGTGTGCAAAGACCTCTTTGCAGAAGTGAAACGACTCCGCAGAATCAAAGTGGAAGACTGGCGGGTTCTTCGGGGCAACCTGCTGGTAGAACTTGGCATCGCGATCATGTCAGAGAACAGTTCCCACAGCCGGGTTCCCACACGAGTTCATACACGAGTTCCCACATGAGGTACAGTGACAACTTTTCTGTCTACAACCAGCGTGTCAATGTGGAGCACTCACAAACATGGAGATCTGTTAACAGACCACACAACACCTATGACGGGGCCAGGACTGACATGTCGGAGCAAGTTACATGGCCTGACAACAGCCACTATGATGACTATTACAGCAGGCAGTATAGTGGAGCCACCATGTTTGATCACAACCAGAATGAGCGGACTAGATCTTCTCAGCCAGGACAAGAAAGATCACATCGATCCTCTAGTCCTGCTTCAGCGAACAGATCCTCCGGTGCAGCGCCGCTCAGGGATGCCGACAGTATGATGTTGAGGCAAGTCAGAAGAACGCTGGGTGTGAGGGAGCCATGCAGAGCAGATCGTGAAGCCAGTGTCTGGGTGGCTGATCGCAGCACCACCCAACAGACTGGAGCCACGAAAGGGCAACCTTCAGGTGCTGCAAGTACATCTGTGCAATATCCACAGGTTAACATCTTTGTACCTGCAGCACCTTCTGGTGTTCGTCCTTCCAATGTTGCTCCTGCCACAGCAAAACAGACCACTGTCAAAGTAACACGAGAAATGACTGGATGCGCAGGCAACGCCACATCCTCTGAGCAAAGCAACCACAGGGTTCGAATCGCCCACGAACCAAGAAGAAGTCAGGCGGGGAAGGAGGCTGGACGAAAGTCGCTCAACTCATCAGGGGCCAAGAACAAGCTGAGCTGGAGTGAGATGTACAACAAGAGGAAACGAGAGAGGCAGGTCAGCATCACAAGAACACCCAGGTGAGCAAACCACCATCAAAACTGTGTGTGTGTGTGCGTGTGCGTGTTATTGATTTAATTTGGATTATTTGACTTTGATTCTGAGAGGCTAGTTGTGTTGCATCGTTTGTATGATAAGTGCTATATAAATAAAGTCTGATTCAGTTATTTGTGTCATTATGTGTCTTTACAGGTTAAGAATTGAGTTGTCAAACCTTCCGCCTGAACACAGAAGCTCAACACAACCACCGGACACTGACCTGCCTCTGTCCGAAGGCTTCCACTGGGAGTCGATCCCATTCAGTCCTTCAGCGACACACTTGACTTTGCCGCCGCTGCCGCCCCAGGACACGACAGAGATCGACTCCCACAGGGACGAACAGTCGGGGTCTTTGCTGCAGGAGCCTGGCACATCAGATCAGGGTGCGAGCAGTCACACAGTAACAGCAGCCCCCGGCCAAGCAGAACCAAGCGTGAATCTTGAGAATGGAGGTTTGAGTAGTGCCAACAAGAGGAAGCACAACAAGGTGAGTAGAATATTGTTCCAGAACAAGTTTCCCACCAAATTTTTATTTCTTAAATTCTTGTAATCAAGTTATTGTCTATTTTTTTACAGGATGACGACATTTCTGAAAAGGAGACAAATGGAAAAAAGAAAAGAACAAATTCAAACAAAGGTAATTCTGACATTTTGTCTACTGTAACATGACTGATACCAAAAATAAGTGCATTATAACGTGTAATTATAACCTAGATTTAAAGATTTATGAAAATTAAAAGGACTGCACAAGCACAAATGTATTAAGATGGACTTCAGACATGTATTATGTGAAACGCAGTAATGTTTCCCAACGTCGTCCATCCTGTTGTTCACTTGCAGATCAGGGTCAGATGGACCAGCTGCTGGCCGTGTCTCTGAGGGAGGACGAGCTGAGCCACTCACTGCAGGATTTGGACATTTCTCTGATCCAGGCTCGAAACACGCTGCAGACGGCCTACACAGAGGTCCAGAGAATTCTGTTACTGAGACAGCAGGTAACTGCTCTAGTGAAGGAAATATTACAAATGAAGAACATGTCAAATCATACATCTTTTCCTTTTTAGATGTCCATTCAAAGATTTGCATTAAATGCTTTGTTTCCTGTTTTTAGTTTTCTGCCGAGGTCAACACTCTGAGAGCCAAACGCATTGAGATCCTGCAGGGGATGCAAGGTACTGATTAAACCAACATAGAAATTGTGCTCAAAATGGTTTAGCAAGCAACAAATAGTTTCTTATTCTTTTCAGAGGGCTTCTCAGGAGCGTCTAACATAACCACCGCCTCGTCAGCAGGCGCCGCTGCTCCCCCGCAACCAGGACACTCTTCCCTCTCTTCCTCTAGTGCCTTCCTGGCTTCCTCCAGCCAGCAACTGTCTGCCACGACCTCAGCGTCTCTCATCTCCCATCCTCGTCCAACTCCCACGTCAGTAAAGGAAGAAGCCACAGCTGCACAGGCCGGCCAGTTTGTCTCCTCCAGCACCGACGCACCTCACGTACCTCTGAACCAACCTATGCCTTCATTGCCCTCTGAGCTTCTCCCCCCACTGCTGCTCGGACCCTCACACTCAGCTGCTCCCATGACCTCTGCTGCTGCTGCTGCTGCCCCGACGTCAGTGAACACACATCTGCAGCAGGGGCAAGAGTCAAGGGAGGCGTCAAAGGACTGTGTTAGGATGACAAAGTTACCAAAGGAAGCAGCGTGGATGATTCTGAGTGATTCTGAGGAAGAGATGAGAGGAAATCTTGGCAGGGAAGCGGCAGGTAAGCCTTTACCTGAAATAGTTCGAGACACATCCGCTGCAGCACTAGTCAATGATGATGGGAACGAGAGCGACGACTCCGTGAAAATGATGGAGCCCTCCGACCCGGTGGTTATCAACATTGATGAATCGGACGAGGACTTACCCGAGGCTGCCTTGGATGTTTCAGCTCATCCAGAGACGCCTCAGCAGGCTTCAAGTGTGGAGTTGAGTTCTGCCAGCACACAGACGTTTCAGCAAAAGGAGGTTGACAGGTGAGATTCAATATCAGGCTCATGTCGGAGCTATGGACATTATAGGGATCTGCAGTTTGTTATGTAAACGTGAAATGTGATCAACCATTTTCTCTTGACCCTTCAGAAAAATTCTGATTTCTTTGCCAGTGCAAGCTGCCAAATCTCCTGCAGGTGACTAATATCCCTCCTTTTTTAATAAATGCACCAAGTGAAGATTTAAAAGGTGTTAAATCAATAAAATCGTTCATGTTTCAGAGTCTGTTGAGGACGAGGAGCCGTCCCTGGGAGAGTTTCTGAGTCACGCCGGCCCCGTGCACGGCATGCAAGTCCACAAGGGCCTGTTGTACACATGTTCAGGGGACAACACAGCACGAGCCTACAGTCTGACGGTGCGTTGTCGAGGCATGTCACACTGACATGTGCCTCTTTTAAACTGCCCAACACAAAGCAGCTGAGTCCTAATACTGTCAAATCAAATGTATTTCTATGTGTCCTGTAAAAAACATTTAAGTTCTCATCCACGTTGAAATCGGCTGGTATCAAGTCTCCTCGTGAAACGTCCGCCCTGTTTCTCTGTGAATCCAGACCAGGGAGTGTAAAGCCGTGTTTGAGGGTCACACAAACAAAGTCAACTGTCTGCTGGTGTCATCGCTCCCCAACTCCCCGACCCCTCGTCTCTACACCGGATCAAGTGACCAGACCATCCGCTGCTACAGCATAAAGGTGCCGAACACCTGACCCAGTCTTTATTACACTGTGAATCATTCCAGTGGTTGATGTTACCTGAGCTGTAGTCTCTCTAAGAAGTTAATGCTTTGTTATTTTTTAATTGCTGAATTATTTATGGCTTTTTAAACCATCGTACTTAAAACTGTACATCCTTGTCTTTTCTGATTACCCCCCCCCCCCCCCCCCCCCCCCATCACCTTTAGTCAAAGAAGTGTCTGCAGAAAACCTGTTCAGCAGACAGAGTGTTGTGTTTGCACATAGCCTGGAACATTTTGTATGCTGGACTCGCCAATGGATCAGTCGTTAGCTACGATTCAAAGGTGAGTGACTTGGGTTGATTTGACACGGGAGAAATTGGAGTGATCACCCTAAAATTGGTTACAACTGAAGCTCCTATAGTACATATATAATACAGAGTCTACACAAAGTGGTTAAACTATGAACCTCAAGACAAAAATGTCCTGATCGAAACCCAATGAAAGTAATGTCCTCATGTTTTCTTCAACTTCATCTCTCATTAGACCCTGAAGCAGCTCGATGTGTTTGAATGCCACGGCCCTCGAGGGGTGAGCTGTATGGGCACGTCGCAGGAGGGCGCCCGCCGGGTGCTGCTGGTCGGCTCCTACGACAACACCGTCAGCATACGGGACGCCAACAGCGGCCTGCTGCTGCGCTCGCTGGATGGTCACACCAAGACGGTTCTCTGTATGAAGGTGAGGGGATGAAACTGACATTTAATCATGAAGCTTAAATGACCTTTGTCCACATAAGACAAATTTGAAATCTTTCTTGGAAATGTGTTTTACTGTTTTAAGTGTTAAGTGATGTCATTTTATTCCGAAGTTAAGAAGAAAACATCCGATCTTTTTTGTAATGTCACTGTCAAAATTCATATTTGAACATTTGCAGCAGATTCTCAAACGTTAACGTGAAACCTACATGTGATGTTTATATATTCTTTTTTCAGCATGAACAAACTGCTGTATTTTACATATTTGTATACTTGTTGATGATCATGTGATCAGTAGATTGACGAAGACCTGATTACTTCAGGAGAAATGAATTAGACTCACGTTGTGGTTTTCAGGTGGTGAACGACCTGGTCTTCAGCGGCTCCAGTGACACGTCCGTTCACGCCCACAACATCCATGTAAGTGGGTTATTTGACGGTGCCTGTCCTGATTCATTCTTTACATCATACTCTTGTGCTTTCAATATAATCTTTGTCGTCCGTTGTCTCTTGTAGACGGGGGAGTTGCTTCGTATCTACAAGGGTCACGGTCACGGCGTCACGTCAATCGTCATCTTGGGGAAGGTGATGGTGACGGCCTGTCTGGATCAGCTGGTCCGAGTTTATGAGCTTCAGGTATTCACGACTCTGGAAACCCATTAATTACCATTAATTCCCTAATGCTTTAGCATCCACTGAGGAATACCTGAAACAATCTAACTATAATTAGTTTTTGAAGTTAATTTAGTTTTTTTTCTTGAATTAAGATCGATTCGGTAACTTCAATTTGACTTTCTGAAGCAATTTGTATTTTAGGTTTTATATATGAACAATAGTAGATGATGTTTTCTTTCTCCTAGTCCCACGACTGCCTGCAGGTGTACAGGGTTCACAGTGACATGGTGATGTCCATGACCATTCATAAGAGTGTGGTAAGTGCAGAAGAGGGATTCATTTTTACAAACAACGCTCATTGTAACAGTGTGGCTGGATTTTGTTGTATTTACGTGGTTTTGTTCCCACTCAGATCTACACAGGCTGTTACGATGGCAGCGTTCAAGCTGTGAAGCTCAACTTGCTGAACAACTACCGCTGCTGGGTAAAGATCCAGCTTCGTTTTTTGAGAATTTCAAAGGAAAAAGTTGATGATTTTAGTCAAGGGGCAAGATTATTTAATAGATTTTGTCCTTCTAGAAGAAAAATCATCATACTTTTTGAGGACATTTAATGATTTATGGGATTTGTGTCTCTTTCTACTCGTGTCTCTTGTCCAGTGGCAGAACTGCTCTCTTATTTTCGGCATGGCGGAGCACCTTGTGCAGCACCTTGTTGGAGATCACAGCAAACCCAGTCTGCAGATGGTCAAATGTCGCTGGAGAGGCTGTGACAAGTTCTTCTCCACACAACAGTCAGTTCAACAGGTACTGAGCTCGTTGCTTTGTTCTAAATGTTGTTCAAACCATATTTGAACACGGAGTCGTGAAAACTGCTTGTGCTTCTTGCAGAAGCTGCCTGATCACATGCGGAACCACGTGGAAAACGACAGTAAGACACAACCTGGACCGGAGCAAGGTGAAGTGCAGTGTCATCCATTAATACCGATCTCATGTTGTTTCAGGATTTCTTTTTGTTTTTTATTTTCATTTTTTTCAGCTTCTCAGAGACGTTCAGGGTCAAACTGAACTCATTCAGTCTCTAATTTACCAGAACTGGCATATGCAAAGCAACTATGCAGCACTGATATAAACACCTCCGTACGTTTGTGAAGCAGCTCATCTTGTAAATTGAAGTTAAAAGCCATCTTGTTTTGCTTTACATTGACGATTGGCTCTAAAGTGGAGGTTGTGGGTTTTTGTTTGTCTTGAGTATTTGAAGTAGAGGAGAAAGAATGAAAGCTGAACATGGATAAAAATTAGTACGGATGAAATCTCAGCCCTCATCCGATCGGCTCACTTGATAATTCCCTCGTCCTGATCTATAGTCAAGTGTCGGGGCTTTCTCTCTTATTTACTCCAGATTGTAAAATCTAAAGGCTGATATTCAACAACCTGTACTTTACATATAAAGTTATTTCAGGTTTTTCATCATTAACATTTCATCTCTTTGTTTTCTAACCCTGACCGTTTCCTTCATTTCTTCCTCAGACTCTTGTGAGAACTTGGATTAATAATCACGATTAATTAAATCCTGGTTTGGTTATTAAAACATTTTGCACTAAATGTGGAAGTCATGTTACTTTACATTTACACATTTCTGAGAGAATTCCTTTGCCCTCTTGTCCTCTAAGTGACTTTATACAACACATCATCTTTCTGAGTGATGGAAGAAAGAAGTGACAGTTGTTATAAGTTGATCGAGTTATAGTTTAACTTGAACGAGGCTGTATTCATGTTATGGTATGTACTTCACTTGTAATAAAATCCATACTGTAATTGTACAATAAAAACACAAATAGCATTCACAGTCCTCGCCTCCTGTACATTTAAAAACAAAATACATTAAGTAACTCTGAAGATATTGTGGATACGACAAAAATACACTTAGTCCAATTAGGCTTAAGGAAAAGAGAATAAAGAGTCAAAGTTTGTGTCTGCAGCGACATCAGGGGCCGGGAGGGTGATTTAAGAATACATGGTGAGCTGGAGCCACTGCAAAGAGAGGAAAACAAGAATAAAAGGGTCTCAATACAAATTTAACTTATGCAGTTAAATATAAACATGGACTGAAACTAACAATACATCAGGATTTCCTGCTTTAGAGCGAAATGCTGAAAATGAGCCGCACCTCCAGGACGTTGAGTTTAATTATTCCGTCTCCGTCTCTGTCAAAGGCATTAAAAGCTCCTGCAAGAGACAAGAGATCAGCAAGTCTTCATCACTGTGTTTTTATAAATACACATTGAACTCGTGTGGTTGAGCTGAGCTGCAGTTGGTCGTGTAGAGGTTTTTTAGTTTTTCAACACTGGTTTAGTAAAAAAGCAAGAAAAGCTTGCGTACAAGAAAATGACCAGAATATGAATCTCGTGGTAACATTATATTAATACTTACTGAACATTCCCTCTAGCCTCACAAAACAGCAGATGTAACTGTCAAAGTCGATGAGGTGTTGATCGGCGTAACGCATCGCTATGATGTCATAAAGCTGTTTGTTGAGGTGAAACCCTTCACATAGAGAGAAAGAAACAGAAATGAAAGATTGAATAATACAAATAAAGTTTCCTCGTAATTAATCAGTGGTTCTGGAAAAACATGAATGAAAAGCAAACAGAAGGATTCTTTAAGTGGTCGATTCGGTTGTGTTGTGTTTCTCACCTGCGTCATTCACAGCGTTCCTCATCTCGAAACTACTGATGGAGCAAGTTTTGTCTTTATCGTAACGCTTGAAGATCAGCTGCGAACACACAGACGCCGACGATCAGAAGAAGACCTGGAGGGTTTTGTGGAATTAAAGATACAGGCGGCTGAAAACACTCTACCTGCCACTCCTTGATCTTTTTCCACAAGTGCTTGAACTCCTGCAGGTTCAGTTTTCCGGTCCCATCGGTCTGAGAGACGTTCAGTTATGAAAACACACGTGGCATCGCTCGTTGACCCCTTTTGGAAAGTGTATGTTGGATTTCTGTGCTGTGATTTTTGTTTTTAGGGGGGAATTGGTGGTCTAACCTCCGAGTTATGTGATTAAAATGTCAGCAGCGCCACTGGGCAACTAGAGATTACAAGAGGGATTCAAACCAACAACCTGTTGAAGCCATCTTCAGGCAGCACAAGGCTTCTCTGCTGTTACCCATACACACACACACTTGAACCAGCTGACAGGATACATCCATCAAGGCAATCATACTCCGACACGTCTCGAGGCTGAAACCTTCTTTGGTCTTGATATCACCATCTGTGGAAAAGGAGAACTCGGTATGAGGGAGTGCCACATGGTACAAACTGTGAGGATCGGCCTGATCTTCTCAGCTCACTCACGTTTGGAGAGAATGTTCTTCATGATGGTCTTGAGTTCGTTGGCACAGATCTGCATGTCCTGGCGGAGGCAAAGGGAGGATGCGTTTCAATCTCGGCTCAAATAAAACTCAGTGTGTTCACACCGTGTTGTCCTCAGTCTCACTGGTACTCACCTCACCAGAAATCTGTTGGTAAATGGCCCTGAACTGTTTTTCCTCTTCAGTCTCCTCCTCGGGTTCTAAAAGCTTTTGCTGAAGAACAGATCAAAGATGAATTTAGCATTTCATTCTGGTGCTAATAACTCTATTCATGGGTTTGTGAAATCTGCACCAGTTAGTTCGAAATATTTCATGGCCTCTTTTTATTTACAATCTATGGTTTTAATTGAATACCATTGGATGCATTTCCACACCGTACCAGAAGAGGGCAGTATACACACTGGCCTCGTGGGAAAACAGGTGCAGCTGAGCCACTTGAGATAATTTGGCTTCAAACGCGATTATTTTATTCCCAGTGAGGTTATATGACCTGGTCGAGATTGCATTACAGAGCCATCAGTCAGGACAGGGCAAAGGTCACTGAGCTATTTGTAGTGTGGCTGCACTTTTTTTCTTCTAAGTATAAAAACTATCTCTTCACAGTCTGTTCCCACAACGAGGAGATTACCTTTGGTTTCTTCTTCTTTTCCCCCCGAATGCCGTCATGCTCAATCTCTTTGTTGGCTCGCGCTCTGTCCGACACAAATACAATAGGCTGGCGTGTGGGTCACGGCCCCGTGTTGGCAAGAGGAGAGAAGGGTTATAAAGGACAAACAGGACAGAAAAGACCAAGTTACTTTATAGTTATTCCACTAGTTGTAATCTGTATATTCAATGACGGGACAAACTCTAACTGATAACATTGCACAAAGCTGTGATGGAGAGAAACAGCGGTGAGAAGCAGATTTTAAAAGAAAATCCACTGACATGCACGCGTTTACCTTTTCCCTCTTTCTCTTGTCTTGCTGATGGCCGATAAGACAAGGAAGGACAGAAAGATGAGATGAGAGGAAAACACTTGAATACTGAGGTGTGTTAGTGACTCATGTGGGGAAAACAATGAGTAAACATACAGTGTGCAGTGAGACAAGACAAGAGATTTAAATAGAGTTGATGGAATATGAAGGAAACAGGATTATAATGCGTCAAATTCAGACGGCGTGAACATTTCAACCTCACTCCTTCTTTAATCATGTTGCAAACCTGGATTTTTCCGGACTCGATGGTGTTCTCCGCCTCCCTGTGAGGGGAAACAGACACGTTAGGATTCTGGTTATGCTCTGATAATGACCCTCATTTAAAGGCTTTGCTATATTTTGCAGTTTTACTGTCAACAACCCCCCAAAAATAACATCAGCTGCAGCACCAAACATGCAGCGGCCCACCCTCAGTGATCCTTACTCGGACGTGCTCTGCTTCTCGGAGAAGACCCTGAGGAGGAACTCGCCCTCTTGATGGCTTTCAAAGGTCGTGGGGATGATGACGTACTCTCCTGGCGGCAGGCGGAAACGCTCCGTTACCTCTCGCAGGTTGATGTAGGTCTTGCATTTGGCCTTGGAGGCTGTGTACAGGAAGAAGTCCTTCTGCAGATGCTGATTCTGTCCACACATCTGGGGACGGGAAAAGAAAAGCAGTGAAAGTGTGGAAATGGTGAGAAGAGAATGAGCGCCAAGGAAAGGGAAGTGGTGATATTTAAGAATTAGAATATGTCATATCTCCTGTTTCTATCGTTATCAAGTAAATATCTTTGACTTTAAGATGTTAGTCCAACAAGACAAAACTATTTAAAGATGTTGTTTTGTACTATTTTCTATATTTTCTGCTTGGAGAGCATTTTGGCTTGAGTTGTAAGAATCTAGTAAACTTTGACCAATGGTATTACTACATATAGTCCTAAAGTGAACACACACAAGTTTCTGGAGATACGGGTCAATACAGAGAAACCACTGACTTCATCACAATAACGTCCTTCTCCGTGATGGGCATACCTCCTTTGGTACCTACAGAGACACAGAGGAAGTTCACAGTTTAACTCCAGTGAATGCACATGGGCATTGAAAGCTGAGGTGTTTGAGGTCACTACCTCGTAGATGGAAAACCCGATGGTGAGGAATTTGGCCCCTTGATGGCGCTGCATCCGTCGACCTTTCTGCATCAGAGCCACGACGAGAGTGCAGGCCACCGTTCCATCCTCTGGGTCGTCGTCCTCCTCATAAAGCTGCAGCCGATACTGAGGGTTTGTCCAAAATGTGTCTGGAAAACACAGAAAGTGAATAAATGAGAAAACACGAGCAAGATGACACTTAAAGAGTTTGATATTGGCTCTTAAAGGCTGAGGCCCACCTGGGAAGTTCCTGCAGCCGCCAGCAGAGCTGCCTCTCACCCAGCGGCCCTCATTGACCGACACAGTCCAGCTGTTTCTTTCGTCCCCCTGCAGCGCGTCGGGGGTCAGGTTACACAGCTCCAGCTTCGTGAAGTTCCTCTTGAAATCATCGAAAGACATCCTGGATGGGAACGTGAGGGAAGACGGTGGGAACAGAACAAAATTTGTGGAAGAGGGATCTTCTTCCTGAGGGGTTTTCTTTTTACACTGATGATCGTGACCATGTTACCGTGACAACGGTATGTTAGAATTAAATGTACAGCCGATGGTGGTGGATTTTAGATGGATCCCTGTGAACTGTGTTAAATAAATAGAACCTTGGACTTGTTGGTGATGGCGACATGACTGTCATGGTTCAATAAAGTGCTGAGAGATCAGAATTACAAGTGGTTTCACTCACCAGAACTCACTCGCCTCCACAGTCTGTTTCTTTAGGTTCTCCTTGTCCGCGATGGAAATGGTCGACCACTCCTTGGAACTGTGGAAAAAGATTACCACAGTAATAAAACAGTATTAGTGCGAAATAAACCTCTCATGAAGTTACTTGGTATAGTAATAGATCTGGTCTAGCGAACATTTTATAAACATAATATTAGAAGTCTTTTATTAGACTCTCACTTTGCACTCCACGGCCCCTTCCAGAGCACCCAGCCCCAGGGATTGCGAAGGCGAATCAGGCGAATTTTGGTGTCCTTTGCTACTTCATCACACTAGAACGACACCTCATCAGCGTTACTGGAAAATACATGACAAATAAATACCACATCTGCATTTACGGAAAGTGCAGGTTTATCTGTACCTCCTCCAGGCCTATGATGGAGTAGGCGTGGCCTTTGACCAGCCCCTGATCAGTCCGAGTCTCCATTTCAATGGCTGAGACGACCTGAGGGACACAACATATGTTACAGACTGAATCTATCTTTCAATCTATTCTGTTACCGATTATTAAAAAGTTAAAGGGGGATGAAACCAAGAACCTTCTTGCATTGAGGGAACAGTGCAAACCGCTGCACCACCATGCCACCCCCTCACTTTATCATGTCAATTGTTGTTTGTCTTTCTTGTTTAGTGTCTTTTCTGTGTTTTGTTTGTTGACTTTCTCCTCCACCACTCACATCTATGGAGCAGCCCATCAGCGAGCCTCGCTCCAGCGCCTTCTTCATGATGGTGTACAGATCTTTAGACGCCGCGGACAACTCGAAGAACTCGGTAAGGCCACCTGTGAAATCCTCCATGGCTTCCAATGTGTTCCCCCCCTTCAGTGCCTCGTAAGAGCCGTGCAACCTGAGAGAGAGATAATGAGGTCAGAGGTCATTGGTTTCAAGTGTAAATCGTCTTATTTGACAGATTATTTTAAATTAAGACTTTAAATTCAAGTGAAATGATTTCACGTCCACACACTTTTACTTTTTTAGTTAGAGAGAAGTCAAAGTTAGGAACCAGACCTCAAACTTTTTGCAGTGGATGGGGGGGATGGGAGGGAAATCTGACCCAAACTGAACATCAACACATGGGAGGTAAAGATGTGTCTTGCTGCACGCCACCACTTTGCGGGGGGGGGGGGGAGACACATTAATAGACTCTGCTTACTTTGCATAGGCCTTTTCCAACAGCGCGCTCCAGAACTCGTTCTTCCTGAAAGATTTGGTGAACACCAGCTGGTTGTTGCTGGTGGGGATGCGGTCGTCCACGACCACGTCGACCCATTCGCCATAACGCCAGAACTGAAGACAGGACAAACAGAACAGGAGGGAAATAGAGTCAGGAAGGAGACAGCTGAGAGAAAAAACCTTCATTACAAGGAAATAAAAGTCCTGGTTTTTATTGAGGTATTAATCAAAGACCTCTGACCTGAATTAAGTCCATTATTTATTTTGAATACATTTTTTTTAAATTGGCCACTCTATATGGACATGAAAATCACATATTAGGAAATCATTATGCTATGCACTTGTACATGTTATATTGTATTTCAAACTTACTTCACCTGTGATAAAGGTATTTTGAAAATGTCACTTTATGAAATATTATACTTTTATCAGTGCAATGTAAAAGAAAATAACTTAAAAGTTCACATAAATTTGTGCTTTACTTGTTTTTATCCCCTCAACGTTTACTTACTTACTAACCTAATCAAATAAAGTCTCTGTGTTGGGTTTTCAAAGATGATTTTTAGATGATTCACAGTGTGTCAGATGTTCATGTAAAAACCTGGAAGTGGAAGATGCCGGCGTAGTTGTCAGTGAAGCTCTGGTCTGGAGGGATGACTCTGTACAGCAGCTTCTCGTTCAGCGTCAGACAGGCGATGGCAGCGAGCAGCCAGCAGTCACCTGTCACAGCAGATTCATGAAAACACAAGATAACGTCAAAAACTGATCTTCTGTAGGTGTAAGCAATAAAGGGTTGTCATAGAGGCAAATGGAAATGTCTGGGAAAGGAGAGAGAGTGAGAAATCTTTTTTTATATTAAAAATTACTACATTTCCAGACGTGTTCTTATCCTTTCTTCCTCTGGTTCCTAATAATGTGTTTGGATGTTTAAAAACCATTTATCTGAAAGCAGGAACTGTTGAAATATTACCCAATTCTCCCTGACAGATGTCCGTCCTGTTGGCTCCATCCACGATGAACTCAGGCTTGTCACAGATTTCCTGTCATTAATAGAAAAGGTTTTATCTCCGAGCATGTTGTGAAATATCAAATATTTTTCTTTTCGGTATGAAATGATTGATTTAATAGCTACAGAAACCCACAGAAAAATATTTTGCTTTAACTAAATTTTCAAACACCATGATCAAGTCCTTGGTTGAAAAATAACCAGTATGAAGTTCTGTTTAATTATTTGGCCTCCTCCCTTCATTGGATAATAATAATTTGATTGTTAAATTAAAGTTTAGAGTAGGTAGATTTTAGATTTTATTTAAAACCAGGTACATTGCCTTTTAAGTCAAATGTAAAAAAACAAAAACATCTCTGACAATAGAGTCACAAAATGTCAACGTCACAACAATTTAAAACCTGCATATACAACTCTACACCCGACATGATTTATAATGTGAGGACTTGACCCTGAAACCGGAGACGAGCTGGAGAATTTTTCCCAACTGTGTTGGACCTGGGAATCGCGAATCGCCCTCTGCTTTCGCTGCATATCTATGAGGAGGCAGCTGTTAAAGGTCGACCGGTCGCGACTCTTTGGTCGTCTGAACAAGTGACAGCGCTGCGGTGAAGCCCTCGACCCGTAACAACATATCTGTCGTGAAGGCACCGGTGAACAGCTTCAGTGGGATCCTGCTGTCATCATGGAGACGTTTGTTTATGAGAGGGAGTTGGGTGCAGTATAGGTCATAAACTCTGCTCCCTCCATGTTAGTGGATAAAAAAATCAAAGCACATGTCAAATCATTTTTTTCTCAAAGATGGTTTCAAAGTGGCGTCCGTCTTTATTGACACTCTATGGTCCATATGATCCAAAGGGGGGGTCACAAGAAAATTAAAGGAATAAAAATGAAAAAGTGTATTTCTGTTACACAGATTGTGCTTCTGTTTTATGACATGTTTCTATTTGTCTGCCTTTCTCTTCTGAAATCCTTCAAATTACACAAGCAGAGGAGAAACAAACAGTAGATCAAGGTGTGAAGAGTGGCTACAGGACAAAACGATTTATACCACTGTCCTTTAAAACCTTTTGAAATCCATCCAACGAAAAAATGCGATTGTCAAAGAAAAATCAAGTGTTGCAGGAAAACTCTTAATATCCTGAAGCTGCAGTTTTCAGGCGTCAGAAAACAGGATGGTGAGAATAAAGATATGAGTGATCAGGTCTCATACAGAGTTTATTTAGAGGGTTCACAGCAGGGACTCGATTCCCTTAATCACACGACTGACCATAACTAAGGCCGTTAAAATGCAGCCTCATGTTCTGTATTTAGAGCGGGCACCACCGCTGACCCCCTGATGGGATTCATGTATCACTGGTCTCATCTGAATGTCTCAAGCTGCATTTGTCATCGGTCATTAAGTGGCCACCACACTTTCACTTTGTGCTCCACTGGATTTAAACAAAGCTTTATACACATTATATTGTGTTAATTTGTGGAAAGGCTGCATCCACTTGTTCTAAAGATTTGTGCTAAACCGGGATAAGCTGAACTAAGATATGTTTTTACTGGCATTAGTTCAAATTTAGCAGAGAAATATGATCAGTCCAGTGAAACCAGTATAATAACACACTAATCCTTTAACGATGAACTAATTCATTGTTACAACTGAATCTACCATCGATATATAGTAATTTAAATAGACCTTTTGCTTAAAGTGTGAAAATAAGTGTCATTGCTACTCACAGGTTACATGTTTATGCATCAATAATATTAATCCAAGCATATACATGATAACATACACACCAGTGTAGATATATCACCAAGTTGTGATATACTTATACTTATATCTAACTTTGGCTGTAACAGAGTTGTTTTACATTGTGGCATTGTAATTGTAGTGTCATGTGTTTGTGTTTCTGTGTGTTGCTGTTTACACTACGTCAGTGTGTTGCCAGGCACTGTGAGTCGAGGGACGCACGGTTTGTCAGATCAGAACCATTTCATGTCAATCCAAACCCTACAAGTCCTTGTAAATCAGTATCAAAACCCTGAAGTCAACACTGAGTTGCCAATAGGCTTCCCAGCATTGACAGCGAGTGTCCTCCTGTCAGCTGTCGGTGATTGTAGAAGGTGATAACCCAGAGCTATGCACCCGCAAGTAATCCACCCACAACCACTCAGCCACGCTGACGTGTCATCCCACCCATGTGCTGCACAGGAAGCGGTGACATACACATGGAACTTAGTGAAGAGCTTTTTTGTAAACGTGGATGAGCCACTTTTGCTTTGAGTGTGACTTGGTGCCTAAAGGACACGATGGCCACAGACTGGAACTCACCGAGGGACGTTTCCACTCTATCTTCATGGAAGGTTTGCGACTGTAGAAGAGCGAGGAGTCGTTTGCAGGGAACAGGGGGTCCTCAAACTGCACCTTCTTCTTCACGTATTTGTCCCGCAGCTCCAAGAATGTCTTGAGACGCTTGGCATCCTTCACGGCCTCGTTTCTGCTCAGGATGGCAGAGTAGATGGAGTTTGCCCCGGCAGGAGGGTAATCGGCTTTGTCATCAGGCCCGAGTGACGCCTCAGTCTCAAGAAGCACCTTCACCTGTGTGTCTTCCACCAGAGGCACTTTCCCTTCATGTGTCTTGTCCTCCATCTTATCTCAGTGTCCACCTCTGGTTCAGATCGCAGCTCTTAAAGTGGAGAACTTCCCTATTTGCAGAAATCAACTTGCAAAACAGCCGAAGGAAACTTCCTGTGTCCTCCTTGACTCTCCGGTGAACACTTTTGGTTCCTTTTTTTAAAAATCCAGTCACTGCTCATGGACAGTCACCGACCAACAGCTTCTCACACTCACACAGTCAGTGTTGTCTCCCTGAATCTAAATATAGGCCTCTTAAAAGGAGGGGAGGAGAGAGAGAGAGAGAGAGAGACCCTGACCCAGTCTCAACCGTCTGAAATCTATTCCACAAATTTAATAGTGCAGAACATAACAGGTGAGAGTGATAAATCCTGACAAACTAAGAAGTGGGTGGTGTAGTCATTATGGAATTACATTAAAACCCAGAGAAAATACAACATTTCTGCTTCTAATTAGCTACAAATCTGACTTATTATATCAGTTTAACAGGGATATTTTAATGCACCTGCCAAATGTGTATTATTGAGAACACAGACATAATTTTGTCAGTAATATGAATGTTTATTTGAGCATTTATGAAGAGAAGCTTAGATTCTATGATTATATACATTTTGTACATATTCAGTTTCCATATAATATCCCTTTAAGGCTAAATGTCTTTATTGTTAAAAATACAAAATATATACAACATTTAGTATTCTCCACCTCAGAATTACACAATATAGAGAAAGGGGTTGAAACAGCAGTTTTGATGAAATGTGGAGATGCTTGGTGTCTGTGTTTAAAATCTCTCCTCCACCTTTGGACTGAACATCCACATGAAATCAGCTACATTGACACCTTGTGGTAAAACACAGTCGTTTCCAGAGGTTTGGACAGGACGAGAGAACAGACCACTCTTCTTCATTCAGCTCTCAGGTTGGTCCAGGCCTCTGTCAATCTGCGTCCATGTCAAATTAGATAAGGGAGGCGGCTGAGGGGGCAGGGTTGCCAGGTTTGAAGTAGAACTGCATTCTTATTTCTCTTTTAATCAGGGTGAATGGGATGATGAAGACAACGTTGTTAAGCTGTGGTTGACAATAAACTACACGGAAGCCAACCTCTGCCACTCGGCTGTCAATCAAGACTGTTTTGCCCCATTTTCTATAACATCAAATAACTAATTAAAACCAAACACACCGGAAACGTCAATGCGCTTTGCCTTTACTTCTGGGGAGTCATCTTGTTTAATCCATCGTTGTATACATTCTCTGGTGAGGAGGTGATACCACGTTCCAATATATTTTTGGAAATCTGAACGACGTCACACCTGAATAACTTGAGGTGTGACGTCATGTAAATGCTCCAAACTGACGTCACAATTGACCCTGGCGACGCCTTGAGGCAACAATGCTCTCACGTGTGATGTAATAGGATGCTGTGAGAACATGTATGTATAAATAATTTGGATGAATACATCGATCACATCAGTGGAAAAAAAAACAAAACAAGATGTCCCAGTGATTTGGCGGAAAAGGGGAGGGGGGGGGATGCGACAAACCGTATCTGGCAACCCTTCATCGTCGTCATCCGTGGCTAAATGCTAAGCTAGCTGCAGTCAGTCCGCCGTCCTGTCCGTGTTTGTGAGGTCACCGAGATAATTAACGTCACTTTGTCTGTGCGCTGTCGTGTTGTTATTTACCAGGAAACATGTCTGCGGTGTTGTTGTTTTGTGGACTTTACTCACATTAGCGGAGTCTTGAGGAGGAGCAGCGGCAGCAGCGGTGAGGGGCGTCGGGCTGCTAAACCCCAGACACTGCCCCCCTGGCAGCGGGTTAGCTAGCTAGCTAGTTAGCAGGCAAAGAGGCGGTTCTCAGTGAATAACCCCACTGGTACTTGCTAGCTTCATTAGCTAAATGGTTTCCGCTGTTGTCCCCGGTTGATGAGTCAGTAGCCAGGGAGCTAGCTAGCAGCGACTCCTAGCCGTGAAACCGAGAAGACCTTCGGCCACCGGAGCTAAACAACCCACCGGTGGGAGCTTGTTAAACTGGAGCTGGCCTCGTCACATCTCCCATCTTCAACACGTATGTACAACTACATGTGATTCCCCCACTCGCGTGTGCGTGTGTGTGTGTGTGTGTGTGTGTGTGTGTGATGCGGTTTATAACGGCCTCTCGCTCAGAGCTGCACCAGCTCACAAACTTCTCCTGCACCTGTGCTAGCTAGCTAGCTGCAGCTAACGAGTGCATTCTCCAGTTCAGCTGGTTTAAAGATGGGAGGTGTTTTGCATTTCGCCCACAGTGACGCTCGTGTTGTGTTTGTGTATGAACCGAGCAGCAGCCTCCCGGTGCCTGACAACCCAGAGGAGAGAGGATGTCTGAGGGAGACAGCAAGCAGGGCCCGGACACTCTGCAGGAGGGGAAGCCGGAGACGGTGGGGGCAGGAGCCCCCGCGGGTCAAGTGGTGTCATCGGTGTCTCCCCCCGTGTCCATGGTGACACAGCCTCCGGCCACCGCGGCCACGGAGGACGAGGAAGAGGAGAGCGAGGATGAGTCGGAGATTTTGGAGGAGAGCCCGTGTGGACGCTGGCAGAAACGCAGAGAAGAGGTAGGAGGATAAAGGACACAGCATGGACAAAAGTATTGGGATACACCTCGACTCCAAGTAGAATGGAATGTCATAAAAGCTCCTGTAGGTGTCCCAATACATTTGTCCACATAGTGAATGTCTGAGCAGCAGTCAGCTTGACTTTTATGAAGATGCCACTGATGCATTGTTGTTGTTTTCCTCCCTGAAGGTGAATCAGCGTAACGTCCCTGGCATCGATAATGCTTACTTGGCCATGGACACGGAGGAAGGAGTTGAGGTGGTGTGGAATGAGGTCATGTTCTCCGAGAGGAAGAATTTCAAACTACAAGAGGTGGGTGCGCAGTTGAGCTGATGCAGAAATATATGTTACTATATATTTGATCATTATGTCAGGATGATGTCAGCATGAGGCAGATTTTTACACCTGCCAGGAATAAAGTATCTAAACACGGTGTTTTACATTGTTATTCACACATTAAGTTGTTTTCACTGGTGTGATCTGACTAACAATGTGGACGCCTGCCTGTTTTCATTTCCCCTTTTGGCTTTAAGCTCCTTGGGCAAGTGGTCGGACTTGTTGCTGCCAGCAGCAGTAGCAAAGTACACGCTGTACCCAAATAGCAGTGGAAACAACTTTCAGAAATGTGAAGGGGGAAATCTAAGCAGAATTGTGGTTTTTAATGCTCTTGCATACTCTTTGGGCATTTAACTTGATGGTTTGTCTTCATAGAATGCTCAGGGTTTGACTCCCAGCCAGGGGAGTCCAACCACTCTGTCCTAAATGTCACAAAACAGTGAAAAGCCAAAGGAGCCAGAGCGGGTCTCCCACTAATCAAAGGTTCGAGGCAGTTCGATTCCTGTGGCATCCAGGCTTCATGCCAAAGACACTGTGCTCCAAACTGCTGACAGCTTAACTTGCAGCATGTGAATAGGATGCATGACAGATAAAGTGCTAGATATAGAAGTGCTGAGTATGTGTGAATGTCAACTATACTGTAAAGCTACATGGTCATCAAGACTGCTGTAAAGTTGCAATCTGGCAGGAAAGAAATCTCAGATACAAAGTAAGACACAGCAGTCACTATCGTAGAGCTACTGTTGGAAATGTATTCATGTGTCGTTTCCTCTTTTTTTTCTACTACAGGAAAAGGTTAAAGCAGTATTTGACAATTTAATCCAGCTCGAGCACTTGAACATCGTGAAGTTCCACAAGTATTGGGCGGATGTTAAAGAGAACAGAGCCAGGGTAAGAAATCCTCTCAAAAATCTCACTTTCATCCAATCTGATCAAGAAGAATACAAAGACCCTTTGTGCTCATACATTTCCACTGCTTTGTTTTTGTGTGCAGGTGATTTTCATCACAGAATACATGTCCTCAGGAAGTCTCAAACAGTTTTTAAAGAAGACCAAGAAAAACCACAAGACCATGAATGAAAAGGTTTGAAATCTCGAGTCACAAATCTCCATTTTACCTGGTTTCTATTTTCTACATGAAACTAAATGTGTTTCTTCTCCGACAGGCCTGGAAGCGCTGGTGCACACAGATACTGTCGGCTCTCAGGTAGGCCTGCGAGACGGGTTCCCTTCTATGAAGTAATCCACAGTGGCAAGATGTTATGTATTGCAACTGGAGATAATCAGCTCGGTTACTAAGCAACATCCAGTTTCAGAAATCAATCCTGGATAATGTGAACAAGGCCAACATTTCAAAAGCCACCAACCGCCACAGTTTCGGTAGGCATTTTAATGAACCATGTTACCCTCTGTCTCCAGCTACCTGCACTTATGTGAACCCCCCATCATTCATGGCAACCTGACCTGTGACACCATCTTCATTCAGCACAATGGCCTCATCAAGATCGGCTCAGGTAAATGGCCAGTCACTGAAGCCAGTGATTAACGCCCATCACCAGTCATTCCTTTTCTTGTTTTCTATGCTGCTGTGGCCTTTTATTACCAGAGTCAGCCTGAAATCTAGTATTGGTGGTGTTAAGTCTTTTTTCCCACTATTTCAGTTGCTCCAGACACCATCAACAATCATGTGAAAACCTGTCGGGAAGAGCAGAAGAGCCTTCACTTCTTTGCTCCAGAGTATGGAGGTAAAAACCCGTCCAGTGTGTTATGTGTCTCAGATACAGGGTGTGGGGGTGTTTCTGTTATATTGATCAGCTTTTATTTCTCTCTACTTCCAGCTGTTGCCAATGTTACCACAGCAGTGGATATCTATTCCTTTGGAATGTGCGCCTTAGAGGTGAGAGGAAATCTTCTCTTAGCTGTTATTTGTTATATTTGTCACTATTATCTTTATCACATCTGGCACAGTAGTGGTTGCTGTTGATTTCAGTTTTGTGTTTGTATTTCTGAATCATTTCTAATCTACACCTTTCTTCACTAACGTCAGATGGCTGTGTTGGAAATCCAGAGTAATGGAGATTCGTCTTATGTGTCCCAAGAAGCCATAAACAGTGCCATTCAGTTCTTAGAGGACCCACTGCAGCGGGTGAGCAGAGCAAAGGATTTCCAGCTTCTATGGCTGTTTGGGAGAGAGATTGACAAACTGAAGTTTGTTTTCTTGTGCTCGTTCAGGAATTCATCCAGAAATGTCTGGAGGTGGATCCCAATAAACGACCCACAGCTAAGGAGCTGTTGTTTCACCAGGCCTTGTTTGAGGTGCCCTTACTCAAGCTTCTGGCTGCGCACTGCATCGTCAGCCACCAGCGTGAGTAGAGAAGTACACCCTCACATCTATAGGATGTTTTATTGGTATGAAATAGAGATGTTGTTAAAATCCAAGGTACGTTAGCAGTTTCTTGTGATAAGTCGCAGCATTGACTGAACCTTTTAGTGTTCGTTAGTTAGTTCCAACAATTCAAGAATACACAGACAGGACATGCAGGTCCGAAGGTCATATGTTGCATTGAGTGTGTTTGTAAATAAAATGTGTGGATGTCTTATTGAAGTGTCTGTATACCCTTAGATATGATTCCAGAAAATGCTTTAGAGGAAATGACCAAGAACATGGATCCTAACCTGGTGATAGTTGAAGTCAAGGACGGAGTTCAGATGAAGTGAGTCATCAGCTGTTGAAGGATGGAAAACAAATCTGAAAAGGAATATTTTTTTTTTCAGGTCTTCACTCTAACATATGGTCTTGTGTTTCAGACTCTCTCAGTTTCCTGCCCTGGAGCTGGACAAGTTTCTTGAAGACGTACGGTAAGAAAACAGATTTGCTTTTGATTTACCCTGTGATTTGAAGATTCTGACTTAAATACACAGACCTGCTCTCAAAGTTAGGTGGAGAAAGTCAAATTAGACTTGTTTAGCTTATACTGAAGCAACTTTTTATCACAGATGAAAGTACATGGAAATGTGAATCGTCTCATTCATGCTCAGTACAGCCTTCAATGTGCAGGTTACAAAAAGGAAGCCTTTCAAAATGTCCCTCGTTGAAACTGCTGGTCTCTCTCTTTGGTGCATCAGGAACGGGATCTATCCTTTGACTGCGTTCGGGGTCCCGTGTCCACAACAGCCTCAGCAGGAGACGGTGAAGTCCCCCATAGTTCCCCCGTCAGTCAAATCCCCGACTCCTGAACCTGCAGAGCTCGAGACCAGGAAGGTAAGAGAACTGACGTGTGGGAGTGAGATTAAATTACAACACAACAGAAAATCATAAACATCAGAAATGTATTGTTTTATCATTTATCTTTTTGAGTAAAGCAATGCATATAAATATAACACATTTTTCTACATGCAGAATAAATCCCAAAGAATATTCCTACCACTAAGTGCACTGCTTCAATTTTAACTTTTGTCTTTTGAACATTTTACTGAAAGCTTTTTCTCAGTCCAGATTCTGTTTGCTCACGTGACAGGTTCTTCAGATGCAATGTAACATTGAGCCGGTAGATGAAGGAGCCAAGCATCATGTAAGTCATGATTCTGCCTCTGATTAATAATCTCTCACCTTTTTTTAACTTTGCTTTATGTTTCTAAATGACTTCCTTTGTCCTCTTCTCAGTTGACCCTGCTGTTGAAACTCGAGGATAAATTGAACAGGCACTTGAGCTGTGATTTGTTACCAAGTGAGTATTCCTGGAACATCACACTAGAGTTAACAAGACTTGTCATGCACAGTTATTTGCAGTTTTCACATTGAACAAACAAGGACACGCTACTGTTCTGACAGTTTCATCGAAACCAAAGACTCGCGTTTACATTTAGTTTCAAGTTTCTCACTTTTGTGATCATGTATTTAACAGATTATTTAAAACATCAGTTTTTATTTTGGTGACATGGTTTTTTCACGACACATTACTACTGATACCACGTTCCACTATATGTAGACATGTATAGTGTATCTCATCACCCTTTTGCTTGGATGCTGTTAAATTACGACAGCTCCACTAATGGTCCAAAGTCCAACTCGGTGCCTTTTTAATCATTTAAGAAACGTAGATGCACGTTTATCCCACAGTTTATAGTACTGACAGGATGTAGCTTTGGCATAAAAAGAGTCAAACTAAGTATTTTGTCAGTACCCGGTATGTAAGTATTCTGACTGCTTTGTGTTTCTGTCCAGATGAGAACGTGCAGGAACTGGCTGTGGAGCTCGTTCAGCTGGGATTCATCAGTGAGGTAAGTTCCTCACTGTGACTCCTCTGAGAACTCAACACTCTTCTATTATTAGTACAACCACAACATCCTGGCTCCAGGGTTTAACAGGTAAAGATCTTTCCTTCTGACCCCAACGTTTCTCCATTTCAGGGCGATCAGCCGCGACTTGCATCAGTTCTTGAAGAGGCCTTCTCCAGGTTCTACAGCCGGAACGGTTCCCTCAATCCGGTGACGGTGTCCTCGTAGCGGAGGACTCCCCAGGCCTTCTCTCAGTCCTCTTCGTCCTCCTACAGCAGGACTAGCTTTTGGCTTCACCTCTGAGTTGCAGCAAAAGCTTTTTGCGAGGACAGCTGGAGGAAGCCTTGGTCTGATTTGCAGATCCTGCAGCCTCTTCTTGTATCTTCTGGTGGGAAAAGATGCCACTAAGTGGTTGATGGCTTTCCATCTTGTTTTTTTCTCCCACCCAATACAGCCATCTGCTTCTCTTTTTAAAAGAGAAAATCCTTGTTGCAACTTAAGGAAAATGCAAATGTTTTCACTTTTTTGCTCATTTCTCTCTGTAGAGTTAAGCAAAGTAAAACTGGACAACAGCAGTGTTTTCCTGTAGTCAGTGTTAAAAATGTATTTTAAAATTTTTACGTCAAATTCTTTAATAGTTGTCTGTATAAAAAATCTTTTGTCCCGGCATACTGAAGTATAAGTAGTATGGTTAAGTCTGATGGTCTGGTCCCTTTTTAAACTTTCTCCTGAGCAGCGACTGAGGCGGCGTTCTACCTTATATCGGTTTTTGAAGACTCTCGAAATGCATCAAGCTCGAAACGCAACGTCAATTTAACTTATAAAATTCTGTAATTTACGTCAACGTCTCGCCTTCTCTCTGCTGTGACCACCTGCTGTTAGGCTCTGTAGATACTGCGAGTGTGGGACTCCCTGGCATGCTTGTAACCATCTTGTACACTGTATGCTGGACACTGCTCTGTTTCTGCTACACATTTACCCTCTTTTTTTCACCTCCTGAAATAAAAAGTTATTCTATCAGCACCTTAAGGCCTTTGTTTGGTGTCGTCTTGTTTTTGTTTGTGTCATGTTGTCGAGGGGAATGTTACGCACACATGGAACCACACATTCAGCTTTATAGTGAAATGGCAATTTTAATTGTTAAGGGAAGTAAGAACACGAAAGATTTAAAGATCCTATGATTTCTGGTGTTTCCTGTATTCTTAATTAGTCCCACAACAGGGAAACGGTCCGTTTTTGCATTTAGGCAAAAATGTTACTGCACATTCTAGAAATCCAAACTTAAAAAGTATGCTTTGGTGTATTTTTATCTACAAGATTGGAAACTGAAGTAACTGAGTCCATTCCAGTTAAATAATGTATACACACACACACACACACACACAAATGAGAGAAAATCCACTTGTTTAAATTATTTATACAAAAGCCCATCCTGGTGTATCAGAGGGAGGGATCTCCACCCTCAGAGCATCACCGACAATTATTTGTTCAAAATGTTAAGAAACTAGCCCTTGTACAAGTAGATTCATGTACATACTCAGAGTCACAATGTGTGCTCGAATAACAGCTGAATAAAAACACGTTTCATGCTGACAAACACGTTGCCGTACAAAATTACAGCAGTTTTAATAAAAGTACAGCGAGACTAAAAATATTTTTCCATATAAAACGCCCTAGAAACGCACACTCTAAAGAAAAAGCTACCAAAATGGCGACATCCAGTTCATGAGTGTTTTTCAGCGGCAATTTTCAATTCTGTACATTGTAAGTAAAAAAAAAAAACCAAACGAAAAAAATAACAAAAATAAAAACTACAAAAACAGTACATAGCACTTCAATTCAAACACATTACTCTTTCACAATTAAATCTGTGTTTTACTTCCCAGTTTGAAAGTAGCGTATATAGGCACAGTAATTAAATTCATGAACCACGTTTGGTCGACACCGTTCCTTCTTATATCACAACTCGATGGCGTCACTCTTGAACACATTCTCTCTCTCTCTCTTTTCTCCGTTTGGCGAGACAGAAAGCTGCCGAACACCAATGTTTAGGTTTCAGCTGTCAGTGGAAACAAACGGATAATCACAGCTCACCCTGAGCTCCTGTTCCTCCTGCATCTCCTCAACGTGATCAGCTCAATCACAGACAATTTAACATGGCGTCATTGTTCAGGGGAAACGCTCAGATGTCGCTCTAGAAATTTCAAACAAAGACGGCGTAGAATAGAAATATGCCAATTCTGAGGGGTCGCTTAAAAAAAAAAACTGATTTTAAATTGTTAATTCAATGAACCTATGACTTTCGTCTGGCTTTCAATTCAAATGATCAAAGTCAATGTTGGACAATAATAGTAGTTTATGCTTTCAAAGAAAGTATGGAGAAGGTTTTAGATACAACTGAAGTCCATAAACAGAATTAGGTTCAGGGCATAGTTCAATGGTATCATTTCTCTATTATCCTACTAGTGTAAGTAAATGTTAAGTTCAAAGTTTTTAAAGCTAAGTGGACCAACATCTGTTGAAGCTTGAAATCCAAAACACTTCAGAATGTACATTTTTTTATATAATAAGGCTTTTTCCACATGAGATATTTTCAAATATGAAAAAGCAAAGGTGTAAATGATACGAATAAAATTATTTCTTAATATTTCTATTTAGCTGCTTCAGTGTAAGTTTCCTGGTTCACGGTCATTGTTCACTAAGAATATAAAAAGGCCAATTCAACAATATTGTCCTCAAAAACACCAAAAATCATTCGATTTAGATTTTATCAGCATCACTGTAGATCAAGATTAATCTGTAATAACTATTAAAACAAAGATGATAGTATTTCTTTCAATCTTACAACCGTGTGTAAGAATAATACTTGTTTATTTTTAACTTTTAATGTCAGGAACAGATTTGTCTTTTTAAAGCTGCAGTCGGTAACGTGTTAGTGCGTCTGTAACGTAAAGAAATTACCGAACTTAAATAATCGGAATTCGTAAGTAAAGAATGAATTCATACTTACAGATGTGAGATCATTTCAGATCCTGGAGGAGAGCGGCAGATCGACCGGGTCCAGTTTTATTTGGACTAAACATTTACGGCCGCTTCATCTACTCTTTTGTCAGTTGTGTAAAAACCCAGCACCAGTTTCCCCACAAACCTTCACTGTGTGAACTGGTCGAGATGTTTGTGCTTTTCTCTGTTGCATCCCAGTTTGATGGTTGACACTGTCATGGCGGCGTCTTCACATAAAACTCGTGCCTACGGCAGCTCTGCATATCAGATCGTTTTCAGCTCGTGATGGAGACGTGAAATATACAGAATGAAGTAGCACCGTCAGTGCAGCTAAAGGCATTCGACTTGTGGAGGCTCCTTCTGGTTCCACTCATGGCTGGAAGTAGACGACTGTGTGTTGTCATTTAGCTCTGTGATAAAAAAATCCATTCAAACCCCTCCCCCCGCCAGTTTTTAGGATGGCGAGGAGGTCCGGGGATCTGGCGTTCCTTCATTTCTTCAGACACTGGTACATCAGCGCTCGTGGGTTCAGCATGTAGCGCTCGGAGTTGAGCAGTTTGGTGAGATACTGTGGCACCTGAGGCCGAGGAGCCATGTAGGAGACACCGGGGCTGACGGCCATCACCTCCGCAATCTTCTGCTTCATCTCGCTTATCTCCCGATCCTGCCTCATCACTTTATCTGTAGAGCACATAAACGTATTTCATTCTACAAAAATAGAAACTTATAACATTCCTATTGGTTTCTGCTAACAGGCTCACATACAGGCTCTGCCTCAACCTGCTCGACGACTGAAAATCAAAACATGAAATCTATGATTGAGGACAGTAGAAATCAGATATTCATATATTTGAAACTAGAGTGCATTGAGTTAAATATATAGAAATTTGCTTATTTCTTCCACCTTGATGGTTTGAGAGCTGCCATTTTGGAGCCTCTAGTTTGGCATTTTGTCTGGTGTTTTACCTTGTTTGGGAAAATGCTTGAATTACTTTATAGTTCAGGAGTGGAGCCAAAATGCAAAGTGCTTTAATACCACTTGTGGGAGCTTTGAGACCCAGATTCCCATCCAGTTCTTTGTCCCCTGCTTCAGATTTAATTCTAATCTGATATTTAGATTTCCTCCGAACAGACACGTCCTCCCAGTTCGAAGACTTAAGGTTTTAAACTTATGTTGCACACAGAGAGAGAACTGATATGATATATGACTGTGAACCTTGAGCGATCTCCAGCTGTCTGCGGGCGTCTCCCAGTGCGGAGAACAGGTCCAGCTTGATGCGAGTCTCTGCGCTCAGGTTGTACTCCAGATGCTGAGCTTTCTCCTGCATGGCCGACAGCGTGGACAGCAGCATGTCCGTCTCCTTCTCCATGCAGCGGTACTTTCCCAACGCCTGAGTCCAAGAACACACCCACAGTGAGGACAAGTGCAAAACATGAACACATGCATTTTGTTTGACTTCCTGCGGTGACCACCTGAGGGAGTCAGCGCTTTGGTTTCCCAAGTGTTTTTAAAGCACGTTTATAATTTCACTCAGTTTTTCTTGAGTTCTTTTGGAAATGGAGTAAGTTTTGTTCACTTAAGGAACCAAAGCACCACAGAGAAACAATGATGAACGAGCCAGTCACCAAACATGAAAAAGCTGCACGGTGATATTCTGACGGATGATTCTTTCTGCGTTAACATTAACTTTTAAAGTTTTATTTTGAAGGAGTTGACCTGCAGGCACAAGCAGTGCAATGTTTGTATGAAAGACCTGGCTTCTGTTTCAGCATGCGTCATGTATGAGTGCGCCACTAAAAATCAAACCACACAATGACCAAACCTGATGAAAATAACCATGTGATGACAAAGTGCAATAATACGACTGAGTATTTGGGCCAAATGAGAGAAATCAAATCTGAGATCTAGAGAATAAAGTCGTAATAAGATATATAAGATTTTGGATCCTTAATATTATTACTTTATTTACAACTTTATTCTGGTAATAGTTTTTCTTTTTCTTGTTAAAATACGACTTTAATCGTCCAATATTTAACGTTTTCTTGAAACATTCTGACTTTTTCCTCAATTGAGACTTTATTCACATATTACGACTCCATATTCTCCAAATCTCAGAATATTATTTTTCTTCAACGTGGCACTGATACTCCATGGAACAACACACTGACTGCAGGCCAAAATAAAAATTTAAAAAACACTTAAACTTCCCATCATCATCAAAACCACGGATGTTTCTAATAAACTGCACAAACACAAAGAATTAGGAACATAACAAAATAATCATGAACAACAACTAAAAACGGCAAAACTGCTACATGACCAAACTGAACACAACCAAGTACTGGACCACTGGAGACTCACAGACAAACTCACAAGTTCATTCTGAAATAGAGGAAAACAAAATACCTCCACATCACTCTCTAGATCTACCACCCGATTCTCTTTCACTTGATACTCCAGCTGTAGTTGTTTGTACTCTGTCTCTAGATCTTTAACCCTTTTCCTTAACATTTGGGTTTCACAGTGCTCCTGCCTGGTGTAGGAGACGGAGAGAATAACAGTTCGGAAGCGGTGAGAGAGGGGATTCATTCGAAGTCAAGACCAGATCACACAGAAAGAAACATGGCATTTCATTAGTGTGCATCAGATAATATCATTAATGAAAATATGCTTATTTGCTCTTTTTGGGCCGAGAGTTAGACGAGAAGATTGACTGTGAATAAAGATGGACGTCATGACAGCTCCCACAAGTGAAGCCAAATCATCTTGATCACCCCCTGGTGGATGGCTGCAGTATAGTGTCATAAACCCCACCTCCTCCATGTTTGCAAATGGGACATGGGCCAAACTAAAAAGTCACGATACACATTAAAAATAAATTTCAGGTAACTATTATCACGCTGATCGTTTTTTCTGGTAAGTTTGTTTTTAATTGGTTATTCGATGCTTTAAAAAACGGGGCGAGATGTCATGATTGACAGATGACACTGACACGCGATTGGTCAGGCGCATAGGTCGGCGGTTGTGCAATGGGAGGAAGTGCAGACACGCAGACACAGCTAGCCTTGCTCTTTAAGGTTTCCCAGTCTGCCTTCCAACACCTTTAAATCTCACTGTGGATAAAACCAGGCTAACCGTTCCCCTCTGTTTCCAGGCATTATGCTAAGCTAAGCTACCCCAGTAACTAACAGTAACCAGTAACTGCAGCTAAACTAACGTGTCTAACCCTGAGCAAGAGAGCAAATAAGCATGGTTAGGATTTTTCTTGCATTTTCTCCCCATTTACTAACAGCAGAGTTTAATTGTACTCAGCCGTAAACAAATGCAGATCCAGCTTCTGAGTGAACCTCGACGCTGACGATGTGATTTACCTGTTTGTGAGGCTCCGTGCTGAGCTGGCGGCCTCCTCCAGTTTCTGAGCCTGAAGTTCAGCCAACTGCTTTTCAGCAAAGAGTCGGGCCTCCGTCTCCGCTCTGGTCTTCTTCTCCAGCATCACACCGCACTGTTTGTCCCGCTGCTTGGTTTTAGTCAGACACAGAATCCTGCAGGACAAAAAAAACAGAAAATAAAAGCTTGTATTCTTTTTTTGTGCTGAGAAAACACACAAAATAAGCTGGTGACAGAGTTGCTGTTAAACCACAATCAACCTGAATATGAAATGGCTGTAGGGGTTTTAATTGGATAAGAAAAATCTCCTTATCTCAGCCCCTGTGTTAGTTTTGGTTGTGGTGTGTAAACCCGCCCACAGCCAGAGACCCTTCCCCTGAGTCTTCATCACTCACTTGCTCTGCAGCAGGATGTTGGACTGTCGGAGCAGAGACACCTCAGGTCTCAGGCTCCTCTCGCTGTTGGTTAAGTTGCACATGTGACTCCTCAGCTCCTGCTCGCTCTGCCTGCTCGCCTGCAGCTCCCCCCTCAGCTTCCTCAGCTCCTGCTCCAGCCTGAAATCCAGAGAGAGACACAGCAGCGTTGATTTCACCACCACATGACTCATCTCACACCGAGCTGAGGTGGATCATCCCATTCTTACTTGTTCGTCTGCTCAGCGTGGTGATTCTGAGTCGCTGTCTTGTCCGTCACGTCCCGGTTGGGGCTGACCGTTTTGGAGCTGGACCTCTGTTTCTTCTCGGTCCTCGCTGCAGGTGGAGACGGCGTGTTCGTGCTGCTTCGAGTTTTCGGCGAGGAGCTTTTGGCCGCCCGTGTGGCTTTGCTTCCCTGCTCCTCCTGAGGTAGATGTTCCGGGGTGGCAGAGGATTCTGGTCCTCCCGCACCACCGTGCAGCAGATCTCTGGACTCACCGTGTTTGGACGACGATTGCCGCCGGTGCGACTCAGCTGACTTCACCTCCTGCGCTCCCTTCTCCGTCGCTCTCTCCTCGCTGCGGATCTGGAGGCAGTCCACAGTGTGAGCCTCATCCTGGGCCACGACAGCATCGTTCTGACACTGATACTGACTCGACTCGGGCTTTATCTTCCATTTCGAGTCTGCAAACACAGGAACAAGTAAAGGTTAATGCCACCACTGTATTGCATATGTAGTGACAGTCATTTACATCTGTTCTTCAAAAGTCAGTTTTTAGTTTTATGTTTCACGACAGTAATCATGTTCCCAGCAAACTGTCCACTTACATTCAATTAAACAGCACCGAATTTCACACTCATAGATATCGGTTCCCTGAAGGTGGTTAGTTTTTTTCCCATCAAGATCCATGAATGATTCTCTGGGAAGTTTTACATAATATCAAAGACATCTATGTCAGAGCAAGACCGGAGAAAAAACCATAACCTCCTTGATTAAGGTAATTATTGATCGAGACACCCAGTTTCTGCTCATTTGTAATAAACCCTGCAGAACAGAGATGTTACCTACACCTACAGAAACCTCTGATCTCTCACCGCTGGAATCTTGTTTGACAAACGACCTCCAGGAGGTGTAGCACAAAAACTTTATACAGAAGCTAAGCTGGGGGACGAACAGAACAGAAGGAGTGTGTAGCTGTGAGGGTTGGTAGTTGAACTCACTGCTGCTGCCGTCGGCGCTCGTCTTGGGGAAAACCTGCAGGCCTGGGGGGAGCGAGTGCTGCAGGAGGTGCATGTGGAAGTCGTTCTCGCTCTGAACAGCTCTCTGTATGCGCAGCTTGAAGATGTTGGTGAAGTAGCAGGTGGCATCAAACCCCAGATATACCACAGGATATCCAATACTGCACGTGCACACAGAGGGAAGACACTTAGCATACGTGTGCTTGGTTGTAAAGACATAAACATCTTGGCTGACAGATTTGTATTATTAATGCCTACTTTATTAATAAATGTATGCATATTTAAATCTTTTAAATCCTACTCAGCTGGCGTTTGGCTTGTAGCATAAAAGTGAATTTGCTCCCGTAATCTGTGGCACACAAAACACGGAGGCTGGTCCTTGACAGCACACGTGGGATTCAGAGAAGTTTAACACTAACGCTGCTTTTTCTATTAATGACAGCTCAGTTATTTTCACGCAAGATTCCTCAATCTGGAGAATTAATTTCACTTCTGCGGGGGGAGGCGTAATCAAAACAGGCAAACGTACCAGTGTGCAGCGAAAAGATGAGACAGGTTGGCGTGAGAGGTTTTAAGGTCTTTGAGTCGGAGCGAAGCCTCTATGTACACAAGTATAATCCACAGGGACACCGTGGATATGCAGATGCCCTTCTCTGAAAAGAAATACAAATAATAATCAGACGTGAGGCGATGGAAAAAACCCCTCATAAAACTGATTTATTCAAATAAAAACAGCTGCATATTCATGACAAACAACATGTTCTGTCACAAAACAAAAGAATCCACTGACTCACCTGTGTGCCATATGTAATTGAATAACACGTAGGTGCTGGCCACAAAGAACAGCCAGTGCAAAGGAACAAAAATCAAACAAAAGATGTCAAGAGTGAAGGCAGCGCAGACGAAAACAACACAGATAACCTGCAAACACAGAAGAACACCAAATTTTGAGTCAAATGCACCGGATTCATTCTGTGGAATTAACATCATCCTCATCACGGCACACAGTCTGGAATGACACTGCAGGGGGGGGGGGGGTCTCACCAGGCCGTGGCAGTGGAACGTGGTGTATACGCTCCCGAAGAAGAGCCAGCATGGCCACAGGTACTCCAGTCTGAATTCAAGGATGAAGTCCGCCAGCAGCACCACAGTCCACATCACCATAAACTTCAGGAAGGTGTACGCGCTGGAGGAGCAATAGAAAAAAAAAATCACATGAAAATGGCTTTTACATGTCAAACACCAACACGTCGGTGACACTAACGAGCAGTCCAGCCTCTGATTCTAGTAAATATAGACGTGGAAATATGCCTCTTTGGCCAAGACATTAAACACACACACACGCGTGAGCTAATAAAACGCTTGGGATCGGATACGAGACGTGAAGCCTGTAATTGAGCAGCTGCATCTTAAAAGTGCAGAACATCCTCTCAAGCAGAGGCGCATGGAGAACAATGACTGCTCCCGCATTCATTTTCTCAGGCGACCACGAGCCAAACAGGAGCTGTGGTTTCCTCCTTTGTTCTGCCCGTCCATAGGCTGCTATCACATCACCCCCTTCTTTGTTTGGTAACCATGGCAATATTTCATCTGGAGGAGAGAGGGAGCTCCACAGCATCCCATTACACGTCCACATCATCAAATCTGCCTTTTAATAACACACGTAGAGGAGGGTGTGTGGTTTCACATCTCCTTGTGGGTTTTTTCACCACAACATGGAAGTTATTTCTCAATTATCTTATATCTGATGGAATTATCTGACCTGGAAGAATCATGTGGGCAAGAGAAAGCAACACAGCAGCTTAAATCCCGATTCCATTTTCAAATTGGCTTTATAATGGCACTAAAAGAGATTAACTTAATTCACATCATTGCTATTGTGAATAAAATAGCCTCATCGAAAAAATAAATACTTAATCTTTTAACAGTGAAAGCAAAGATAAACAGAGCAGCACAGCATCTTAGATTCTTTACATGAGCACAGATTGGACATTTAGTGTCACTGAAGGAGTGTATTGTAATTTATCCTGCTAGTAATTTCAATATATATGTGAAAAGGTGCAAGTTATTCCACATCGGAAAGGATCAGTTCATCTTAATCATAAAGGGAGAACAACAACATCTCAAATCTTCCTTTATAGTATTACTAAATGAGTGTATTGTAATTTATCTCCCTGGTATCCTTACTAGTAACCTAAAATAAAAAGTAATTCCACAACAAAATGCAATATTTCACATTAAAGAGACATGAGGCAGGAGAAGAGCATCTTAAATCACAATAGCTCCCAAACGTGCAAAATAAAAAATTATGCAACAACGCAAGTTTTTTAAAGTCAAATATCTGGAACATATTTTCTTGCAAATTTAAGTAAAATAAAAATAAAAATAAAACACTGCTTATTCTTCCAGAAAAGTTAATTCCAAATAAAAATAGCTTTGATTTGTTATAATTCTCATTATTATTATTATTTGCTTTCCATCTTCCTTACGTGAAACAATGCCTCATAAAACAAGTGGTTTCTTCCTCCTGCATCTTTCTTTTAAATCTAAAACAGCGGTTTATATTTTGGCCTTGTCTAAAAACACAAGTATTAATATACATCTGGTACACATGCAGGTATTTGTACACACAGCAGCAGACTATAGGGAACAACAGGCCACGTTCACTTCCACAGCTGCTGATCCGTGTGTGTGTGTGTGTGTGTAAACAAAGCAGGATGAAGTCACCACATGATGAAGAGAAGCTGGTGGATTTAACAACGCCTCGCAGACACAGACAGACAGGGGGGTGATGAGGCAGACAGGTGACAGCGATGACATCTCACACAAAGACCACAGCGGCTGCACATCTACCTCTCAGACAGACGCTCCGTGATCTTCAGCTTCTTCATCTTCCGCAGCCTGCTCGCGTCCACATAGCGTTTCTTCATATTATTATTATTATTGTTATTATGGCTGCTTCCTCTTCCTCCCGCCTCTTCCTCTTCCTCTGCTGCTCCGCGCTGTGTCTCGCCGACAACAAAAGGCAGATCAGAGCAAGAGACTACATCCAAATACCAGAGAGAGAGAGAGAGAGAGAGAGAGAGAGATGCGTCTTTGTGGGAGAGGATGTTCAGTTCAACCTGTGATGATGATGAAGATGAGGATGAAGAAGATGATGATGATGATGTCTGGGAACAAATAGAGGCGACCAGCGGCTCGGCGCATGCGCAGTAGAGGGTGCACCTACCAGTGCTGGACGCAGGAGGGGAGCAGATCAACACACTGAACTATAATAATAAAAAACAATAAAATAATGATAATTATAGAAACTGCTTTACATACCCATTGTAAAAATATATATGTAATGAATTTAAAAATAAAAGTACATACAGTAAATATTTGACGTACACTCGTCTGTGGTGGAAAATGTTTTCAGACACCAGAATTAATCTATGATTGAATCAACGTTTATTTATCTATTTATTTTATCTTTGTGTCACGCCCACCCTGACCCTCATGTGTTTCAATGGTAAAGCTGCAGTCATCACACATAGTGACTTATTATTTTACTTCATTACTAAAGTATGAATGTCCGATTGTGGACGGATCATGAGAACGTCGTTGAAAAGCCACACTTTGGTTGTTTTGTGTCTATATTTTGTCAGTTTGTGCTTGTTGAAGGTCTTTTTATGTTCATTTATGTTTAATCGGTGTGTATTTGTGTTAGTTTCATGACTTATGTGGTTGTTTTATGTATCTTTGTGGTAGTTTTTCACCGGTTTGTGATTATTATGCTTCTCTTTATTCCACTTGGTCCTTTTTTTGTACTTTACTCATCTTGCATTTCTTTAATATTAACAGATACATGTGTTGCATGTCTTTGTAGTAGTTTTCAGTCACAGTAATCGACCCTTGCATTTCACTTCATATATATATGAAATGTAAACCTGTCTAAATGTTCACATATATTGCACAATTCAACCAGTAATCAACTTGTTTATGTTTTCTTGAACTGGAATATGTCAACTTGTCATCAAAGAGATACTAAATTTAAATCCATTCATGAAATAAATTGGAAGCATTTGTGAAACTTTATATATACATATGAATATTTCATGAAGCAGCTGAAAACCTTCACTTACATTGAGACTTGACATTGTGGCTCCTCTGAATGACGATGGCTCGATACCACAGGTTTCACAGTCCGTCATACATTACTGTATATGTGATGTTTATGTATTTGATTGTTTTATATTAAACTCTATATGCTCAGTCTATCACCTGATTGATAAACAAAACAAACAAGCCTGCTCTTTATCAAAACGACGTCCGTCACCTCTCAAGGACGCAGCGCTCCGCGTGTTTGCTTAACTTTTTAATCTTATTTATATTTTATATTATCGAGGTTACCTTAGATACCGCATTCTTTCTTGATAAGACACCCACTGGCCATAACCTTGCCCCACGGGGAGAATATGGTGAACATGCTTAATGCCCCTTTACCACAGGTGTACAGTGTAAACACAACACGCCCTTCCACCATTTCTCACCACTGCCACGTTGACTACATGATATCTGCATATGCCCTTGAGCCTCTGTTAAAATCTCACATGTCTCCGCTGTCCTGAGTATATATATCACACCTGTGGCCCTCGGAGGTCGATAGTCTCGGACTGAACCGCGAGTATGAACGCCTTCAACGTCCTGTGCGCTTTGGGCCTCTTGGCTGCTCTTCAGGTGACCTGGGCAGAGGATGTGGAGACTTTGGCAGTAAGTGAAAATAATCAGATAGTTTGATTGTGGAGCAAACAGATGAGGAACATTCTTGTTTTGTCATTTTACAAGTCTGCGTTTTCTAAACATATCTTTGGCTTTAATGTGCAAAAACTGAATGTCTTTTTTCTCTCTCATCGCTGAAATCCCACCTGCAGGAGGGTGAGTGTAACTGTTATTCCTGCATCCGTCCTTCAGTAAGATTCAGCTTCATCATCCAGAATCATATTAGGTTTGTTTCTGAATGTCCTCTCTGTCTTTTTTTTCCTATGCAGGCACAGTCCTGGTGTCCTCCTCAGACCAGAGTGAGATCGTGAACAAGCATAATGCCCTGAGGAGAAGTGTTCAGCCCACTGCCAGCAACATGCTGAAAATGGTAAAAAGAAAAAGTGCATTAATATGATGTTATGATTTCAAAATCAGTATTATTGATGCAACGTATTATTGCTTGATCTAATAGTTTACATGCCCCCCGCTGTGAGGAATAAACTGAATTTACACACAAGCCCTCACACGTATGCTGATTAAATGGCGTCTGATGTATTGTGGTGGTCTACATGTGCTGATCTAACGGCCGCTCTCCCCTCGGCTCCCTGCAGAGCTGGAGCAGCCAGGCTGCAGCCAACGCTCAGAAATGGGCCAACGGCTGCTCCATGAATCACAGCCCTCCCAGCTCCAGGAAGATCAGCAGTAAGTTCTGTCTGTTTCAAACTACCTGACAGGAAAACACAGTCGCTTCATGTGCACAAAGATGGGAAGAAAATGTCAGAAACCTCATTGCAAACTACAACTTTAATAATAAACATTAAGTTAAATTGATACTAGAGCCCGATTTATATGGATAATTTGGGAATAATTACTAGGGAGTAAAAACTTTTCCGATAGATATATTCTACAAAACAAAGTTGGAAAATGTCTTTATCAAACCTTTGTGACAAAGAAATGCAATTGAGGCTGAATAGTCAACAGTTGAGACATAAACTTCATTATAAATAACTACAAATAAATTAAAAAATGCAAATAAATATACAGAACTTTTCTGTGTAATTTATTCTTTAAAAAAATCGCTTGATCTTTAAAAAAATCCTCTCTGAACATGATCCTCGGTAGGTAGATTTTACGGCTGAGACATATTGTGTTGGATTAATTTAGATTTAGAGGTGTAGTTAATAGTGTCCTTTATTATATGATCATGGATCGAACACAGAATTAATTTTTTAAGACAACTAACAGCGTAATTCTGTGACTGCAGCTAGTGGCTGTGGAGAGAACCTGTACATGTCCAGCTACAAGAGCACGTGGAGCGACGCCATCCAGTCCTGGTACGACGAGGTGAAGGACTGGCGCTACGGAGTGGGAGCACTCAACGGAGGAATGATCGGACATTACACACAGGTGCAGTCACATACAGTTTGTATAGATGTATAAACACAAACTGTAGTTATTTCTCCTTTGTGACCTTGTGTATGTTGTGTCTCTGCTCAGGTTGTGTGGTACAGGTCCAACCAGGTCGGCTGTGCTGTGGCCTACTGCCCCAACGCTGCATACAAGTACTTCTATGTGTGCCAGTACTGCCCACCGTAAGTACATAATACTTCACAAGATATCTGTACGTCTATATATGTGTATTGTGTTGATTAAAATTGAAAAGAAAATGAAGAAACGAAGCATCTATTTTCTTTTTCTAATAAAAGTGCCATGTTTACTTTAGCCTTGGTAAAATTTTAAACATCATTAAAGGCAAATAATAAAGTGGATGCAGCAGCAGAGCAGTAATACATGAAGTAATGAGGAGAACATTTGCAGTTTGGATCCAATTTCCTTCACCACTTTGCTCGGTTGTCATTCGACAGTGATTTAAAAGTGCTCTGCCTCCTCCGGAGCACGTCCGTGACATATTTGGGCTGATATCCACTGAGTCTTTACGCTGTGATGTTGAATATTTGATGGTCTGCCCTACATTACAGGGGAAACTACCAGTACGCTCGCCCCTACAAATCAGGACCCTCCTGCGGTGACTGCCCCAACGCCTGCGACAACAAACTGTGCAGTAAGTGGCGAGCGCGGAGGATATGATCCCCTCATGGAGAGGTTGTGCCCGTCGAGCACACACATTGATTAGTTTATCAACGAACCTGAGAGGCTGAGCTGGAGAGAAATGAGCTCATTACTATCACACACTAAATGTTAAAGATGACAAAGTTAAGATGGTGGTTTTTGATAAAGAGAAAAACAAATTAACTACAAACTAATACAATAAATATCTTTACTTATCATCCGTAGAATGACAAAATCAATCATTTTAATTAAATAGCTCAAAAGGAAAAGATAAGTCATTAAGGATACTAACATGCTTTAAGTTGAGGAGTCAAACCTCATTGTGTGGAGTCTGCAAAGTTTCTGAAAGCACAGAGGACAAAGAAAAGACTTAAAGATCAATATCTTTTAAATATTCAGGATCATAGCATCTGTGATCTTTATCAACGGCTGGAAGCTTGTTAACCTAACTTTCTTTTGGAGATAGAGGAACCATGGAGCAACCATGGAGCTCCCTCGTCTTTTTTTGTATTTTCAAAGGCGCCTCCAAGTAATTAGCAAGTAAGCTGAATAGTTTCTGGATGCGCACACAGAGATTTAAGATCATTTCTGCCTCTAAAATATCTTTGAATTCACAATTCAAAGCTCTCGAGTAGATTTTTTTACTTAGGATCTTTTTCCTCTTTTAACTCATGCATATGTGTGTGTTTCAGCTATTGGTGTGTTTTACTGTATAATAGAATCAAATAGTTCCATAAAAGATATCTTATAGTGTGTATACCTGGGGAGGACAACAGTTTTATCTCTGTATACAAGAGTGAAGCACAGGGAGGTAAAGCGAGTCGTCTGTGAACCACAGGGTCAGAGGTTCGATCCCCGACTAACCCTGATTAACTTTCTCTTTCCCCCTTGTCTTCCAGCCAACCCCTGTCCCTACGCTGATCAGTACAGTAACTGCCCTGACCTGAAGCAGCAGTGGGGCTGCAGCAACAAGGACGTGGCCTCTTGGTGTGCCGCCTCCTGCAAGTGCACCACGCAAATCATTTAAATGCCACATGTCCCCCCCCCCCACCCCCGTGGGCTTCGACTCATCAGTCAGTTTCAATAAAGATATGCATCTTCAACGCTTGTGTCTTCTGTGTCCTCAACTTAATCAACCCCCCCAAAAAACACAACAACCACAACCTGAAAATGTTGCTAGGTGCTTCCCCTTGTTTTCACACTGGAAGCACTTTGACCTGTTTGGCAAACAGTGGAGATTAAGGAGGATATTTAATTTGGCACAACACCTCTCTGGAAAAACATGGCGTGCACCGCGGGGGCAGGAGGGGCTGCGCGAGAGGTGTAAATGCACAAAAGAGGAAGGAGAACACAGGCTCGGCAGAGGTGGAGAGGAAAAGTGGGATTCTACAAGGATTTCCCAAAGCTGAGCCAAGAAACAGTTGGAGACCACACCTGCTGGCAGAGGCTAATAATACAGACGTCAAACCAGTCTGGCTTGGTGGAATAAATCCAATAATCAAAACAGACTGAATCCTTAAATATCCTGTGATACTTTTACATTGTGCAGCAACATATATATACAAGCATTAATACAGCTGAAGTTAGTTTTAGAGGCAGCGGGGGGGACGTAATGTTCTCTAATCTGAGCTGCCAGGATTCCACAGGAAGCTGGAAAAGGTCCCTGTTAGTTAAGATTTTTTAATTAAAACACACTATGTACACTTGAATCATTAGAATTGTGATAATCATAATTATGCACGTTGTTGCTACAGGAACAACAACATAAGGCTTTTGATGTTAGTTGTTGAAGTTGTCGTTCTTCCCTCCATGACTGGTCCCTCATCACGTTAACCTGCAGCGTTAGAGCAGAAGCGAAGCTCCGTCATGAGGCTGAGAGAGTGTGCCTCTCCTCAGGGGTCAACCACACATGTCCTGGCTGCACAGCGGGCTCCTGGTTCCTGATAGGGCCGTGTTTGTGTGCGTTAGACTCTCACCATCTACATTTGAGAAGCACAGATGGATCTGCAGGCTCGGCTGGTTGGAATTCACGAGTCTTTGGATTCTACTCTGCGCTGACAGCAGAGGTTGTTTTCAGTTCGGCTCATATAAAAACATTAGCGGGCAATAGTTAACCTATTGCCACTTTGTCACACGCACGGCTATTGTGTTGGAATTAGCTCCCTTTCCATGTGATAACAAACGTCTCTCGGCAAACACGTGGGCTGCGTTTCTGTAATCTTGTCCGAGTGCCAGTAGCAGCCTCTCGACGGCGTGTAGGAGTCATTCACACGTAATGGGCGCCTTGTCTCTGCTCCGTCACCGAAATCCCAGGGGGCCAGACGAGAGCACCACCTGCAGTGAGCCGACAGGGGAGCTGGAAGGAAGGTTATTCCCCCACCAGAGGGGGAGATAAGGGGATACATTTATTTTTTCTCTCTGCCAGCGGATCCAGCGATAGCAGAGGTCCTCTGGCTTGGCCAAGCTCGATAAGCCCGGCCATGCCATCCTGTGGGGCTTATCAACTCCAGCAGCGAGCATCAACAGTCGAAGATGTTTATGACTTTGGCGTCAGTTTGTCTTCCTCGACAGCAGATTGTGTAACATGGGGGAAATAAGGACCATGGACATGCCGTGCCCGGTTAAAGCTCTTGTAGATTTTATAGAAATTAACAGTTAACAGTGAACCTTGAAGTGGTGAAATTTGAAGTTTTTGCATGAAAGGATTGGCTCGCTTCATCTAAATGCTCATAAAATCAGAGAGGAAACGTTGAGAGCTTATTACAGCTCCTGCAGGCGTCTCTCTGCTTGTGTTGTGACAGAGCAAATAATCAAATGCAGTGGAGACATTTACCTCGTTAGTTCTTTTAAATGAAATCACATTGAGAGAGGAGGGCGAGGAAAGTGTGAGAAGATAAAAAGAGAAACAGGGAGGGAAGAGGGAGGGAAACACGCTGGCAGAATAACATTAAGGCATTTTCATAGCAAAGGAAAGAAATGCAGGAGGAACCAGAGATCAGATACCTCCGTCTGTCCAGACTGAAGACAGTTCATTTAGTCGTTATCTCCCCCCCATCCGGCCCTCTGGATTAGAAACAGGAAGCTGAAAAACTTGGTGACCTCACCAACAGTTCCCCTTATATTCTGTATATAAGGGGTAACGGTTGATTCCCTACTGGTGTCAAATCATCTCAGCTGCACATATGCGGTTGTTACAGGTTTCTAGCCCTTTTATGGTACCAAACAGTGGCCTACAGAAACCTTACCCCTCATGAAACCACATTTAAATCCACTAGATCCAGATTTTTATTGGAATTTGCACCAAATTGCAGATATCAGTAATTTATCTGGGCCTGCTCCAAAATGTAATGGGTCGTGCCAAACCAGCAAACTCAGACGCAAACATAACCTCCTTGGTGGAAGTTAAAAAGTGAAAAGAAAAGTGAGAGGTTCAGATTAGACCTGTTTGCCCTTCAGGACCTTTAAGTGGTCTGACGCCGCAGACCCTGGATCAGTCCTACAGGCCTCACGCAGCCGGTCCACACTGCACTGAAGTGTCACCTGTGCAGAGTGATCTCCTGCCCAGAAACAGCCGTGGAGGCCTCGAATGAAAGAAGAGCATTGAAGCAGTGCCGCCTCTTCCTTCCTCTCGCTGAGTGCTTTTACATGCAGCGCAAACAAAACCTGCTAACAGGCTCCTCAGCTCAGCAGCTCTCGAGCTTTCATCATCTGAACCCCGGGGCCCCTGAAAACAGATGTGCCGCGGCCCTGACAGATCACTTTCATTGATAAAGGCCTGAAGGAAGGAGGGCTGTAGCCATGGCAAACACTATTTCTAATCTGTATGTGGTAGCTGCCTCTATAGTAACCACATACTTCCCTATATTGTCCCGTGGAGCTCACAGTGTGTGGACTGGGTCCCAGTGTGGAGGCCCCCCCCCCCCCCCAGGGCTTCCTAAAGTGGCTGTGAGTGCGACTGTGGTTGTAGTTTTATGATGGCAGCCAGTTCAACCATTGGTCACAAGTCTGAGTTCTCCCAGCAGACCCACGGCTTAGCTAAATAAAACAGGCCTGCTTCACGTCAGCCATTAGCAGTCGGGTGTTGTTCTTTCTCCGAGCCGCTGCCTGTTCGATGGCCATTCTCACTCAATGGTCCGGCAGCAAACGCACATTAAACAAACATTTGGAGAAGGGGTCCCAAGCCTGCGGCGGCGGAAATGGTTAAGGTGGGTGTATCCCAAACACAATGTATGGCAAAACACTCGCTCACGCACAAACCACAACTGTGAAGGAAATAAAATCAGGAGCGGGAATGGACTCGAGAAATAATCAGCAGTTTTCAAGCAAATCATTTTTGAGCTATTTTCTTGTGTTTTGGCTCAATCAAGCCTTTATATGCACATTTACACTTATTGTAGATTTGGAATGAAAACAAAACCATAAGGGTTATACTTTACCACTTCAAACTTTGAATAAGACTTCTTTTAAGGTTTTATTAAGTTATAATTACTGGCTTTATTTAGATAAAATATCATTAAAAACAACACATTTTAGATGTGTGTCCGAAACATGCAGTACTTTTAAATTTTTTATTTAAAATATGTCTTTGTTGGTGTGGTTTTCACTTTGTTTTTGAGTACAGTCTCTTCATTATTGGTATAATGTGGCATTGACATTGGCATTCTGAAATAATTTAGTACTATTATCCTATTGTTATTATCATTAGGACGTATGACGGAAAACTGATGAGCAGAGAGAGAGGCAAAGGTAAAGCTGTTTTGGTTTTTTTTTTACAAGCAGATGTGTATCCACAGAAAACTAAACAGATTATAAAAATGTCCAAACAAGACGGTCTGCTCAAAGATAAATAGCAAACACAGAGCACGACTGGACGCCTTCAAACACTGAAACCTCCGAGGGGTTTGCAGGGTCCGATGTTTAACTGCTCCTTGTGGTTTTTAATACACAGTGACAGGAAAAGGTTTATAACCTTATATCCAAAAGGCAAAATGTGGAAGACTTAACTTTATACGTCAGTCTTTAGTTCCAGAAACTGCTTGTGATTTATCGAATCCATTCACCCCCCAACAGCTGGAGATGTGTTCTTTCATGAAATCCCACTTTCTCTTTTCTTACTGCAGCCAAAACTTTTTTCAGGCTTCTTATGATCTTCCTCGAAGGTCATATTTGTGCAGGTGTGGCTGAGCGGTGCACCCCCCACCAGGGTCTGCTGAATCGTTCTGAGAGTCATACAAATTGGTTTTATTTGCCTCTAAATCCAAAATGCAGTCCATTCTGAAAGTTTTCTTTGCTTTCTAGACCTCAAGTTGACGTCTATCGTTCTTGTTAAGTGCTTTAACGGCATTCCTGAGGTAAGAGCTACCTGCGAACACTTTGCTAACTTATTGCCTCCTGCTTTGGCTCCTGGTCACCTGATTTAATTCTGCCTGAGAGCGAGGCAGCTGCTTGGAGGTTCCCATTGTTCCTGAAACAATTATAAATGGTATCAATCCCCTTGTGCATTTCGATGTCAACTTCCATATTTCCTAAAATATATTTCTGTTCTGCCTGGGAACAAATTCATGAAAGACATATGCTTCGTGGTGCATTATGACACGAGGGACCGGCGTGCACTGACAAATATTGCATGAGGGCAGTGCATTACTCTCCGCAGAGTGCTGCTCTCACCGTAGTTCCTATTTTACCCCCTCTTGGCCTTAATAAAAAATAAGCCCTGAGAGTCTTTACATCTGCTTATCGCTGCTGCCACAGTAATTTGACACAGACGTTTTTTCGCCGGGCCTGACATTCACACAGGAGGCCGGTAGAACATTCCTTTTTCTCATCCTGGTAAATCTGTTCGCCATTAGCTGGTGTCGGACAGACGCAGGAACCGAATCCATACGCTTCACTCAGGAATGGCTTGGTCATGCAGGGGTCAACCACTCAGGGTTCAGCGGCAACCAATGCATTCCTAGATAAGTGACGTGTTCTTTTATCCCGAGGTATGAGAAGAGCCGGTCTCGGTTTGGTTCAACAAGTATTTATTTAGAAGCAATGAAAATTACAGCATAGCTATGGGCACTAAACGCACAGCCCCGGCCAAATCAGTAGCACGGGGTAGTCAAGAGTCGCCCCGAGCGGACGGTGGGTGCATTACTTATAATAGTAGGTAAAACTTTATTGGTCAATAACGAGGGGGCGTCGCCGTAGTATCAGACTTTGGCTGATGAATGATGAGGAGCCGCTCCCAGTTTCTCCCCTCCTTTGTAGCATCAGGGCAAATCTTCACATTTCTGACAGTGTTTTGATTTTGTGTTTTAGAAACAAGCCTTGACGGTGTTGTTGTAGATTGGAGTGAGGAATATTGTGTTCCTGCTTTAACGGCTGTATGTTGTGTGTGTGTAAGCGTGCTGCATTTTCTATCTGCCCTTCAGAACCTGGGGCAGCTGCTTGAATTCTTTCTAGGGCATAGGTCACAGTTTCTTATGAGCACAGTGCATTCATGTATGTGTGATGTTGAATAAAGCTAAGCGAATACTGTAATATATAAAAGGTTAGGTATAAGAACAAGTTTAAGTACAGTGTATTGTATGCCACAAATTGCAATAGGTGACGTGAGAAAAGATAGTTTGGAAGGTCGGGTCCTCCTGGAGAGAAGTGGGCGGCACAAACTCCTTGTAAATCTTTCACCACGTCTGTTTGTAAAGATTTTAGTCTGTTTTAAACTGATTCACTAAATCCGTTTGCACCAGGGAACGTTCCAGCAGAGGAGAATATGGTCGCTGCCCTGGTCATGTTTGCACGGTGTCTCTCTTTAACAGTCAGGCCATGTTTGAATCTGTCCCATGAATTAAGTTTTTTAGAACCCATCGTTTACTGAGAAGCTCAATTGGCTGTTGAACACATGTTTTCACAAGGACGGACAGACTTTGTGTTTTTAAGATTTCTTTGCCCTTTCCAAATGATGACTCCCTCTGTGTGTCTAAGTCATTTTGTCCTGTTCATCAAGGTCCCATTGATACACAAACATCAGAGTGATAAGAACTACGTAAAACAAGAGAAACATCTTTGAGAAAAACACATTTCGAGAGTAATTTAACTTTTTTGTCTGGTCTATGTCCCACACATTAACATTTAGGAGGAGGGGCGCTTTATTTACATACTGTTTTTTACAGATACTAAATGTGGATGCTGTGATCATATATCACAGTAATGACTCAGAATGTCTGCAATAGAATGCACTGAGGTTTGTGTTTCAGTATTTCTCTCTTAACCCTTAAAGCAACAGTGCGTGCACGCACACATATACAAACCGCATGCCTGAGAAAACTGGAAATATTATCACACCGCGTTTGTTTGTATAAACCTGCTGCGGTTTGTTACGTTTGAATTCAACCGTGTCTTCTTGAATTTATGGTGCCGCTCTCACAGCTTTGGCTTGAGGTGCGTGTCTGTCACGAGAGGGAAAACACACGGTCTTCCATATACAGTAACCGCTCTCTATACTGTACATCTGGCCAGCTCTCATGTGATTACCATGCCTCCCATAATGACGAACATGTGAGCAAACATTTAAACAACTGTACAATCATACAAAAGACATGTTTAACAGACATTCCCTCTGAATTGCATACAAGTAAATATTGGTAAATTGCTGTGAATTAAGATTTAATGACACAGCTGGAACTTGACTGTTCTCATGGACTGCCAGTTCATACTTTAAATGTTTCAAATAGACTCATATCGTAGCTCCTCTCGTCGTTTGCGTGACAAGCCGTTTTCTCCCCCCGTCTCCACTGACATGCCTCAATCCACCAATCTCCACATCCTGTGCATTTAAAGCCCACTCCCCGTGTCGTTTAGGTCAGGATGTTTTCTCTGTTGGTTTTCTTTTTCCTCCTTCCTTCGTTTCCCTGTTTCGATGGGAAGTCCTGGGTTGTGGCCCAATCATTTTAGTTTTTATTAAGATGCGATAACGCGGCAGGTTGATTGCCACGTGAGGAAAGGGTGCGGCGACCGGCCCTCAATTAGGCATCATTTATAGAAGCCGGCGCTAGATAAAGCAATTACAACTTCACTGCAGGGAGGCGGACATCAGGATGTGCAGCAAGAGGAAGCTGTGGCGCTGCCTGTCGAGGGGCTTTCATCCAACAATAACACGACAGCAGCTCCTCTCAGGCCCGGGAACATTTAAACGTATAAGGATAAAGACTGCGGGGAAGTAAAAAATATCAGTTGTGTTATGTGTCTTTAAACGCATCTCCACTCGCTCTGCTTTGCATGCAATTAGCTTGACATTTAAAAAAATCGGACAGAAAAACGCAGCCTAGCTGTGACATTATAAGCAGAAGGCGAGATCAGGACCGGTCACACGTCGCCGCTGCTGCTTGAATGCATTTTCTCGCCACTTCCCCCGACACCAAGAGAAATGTCAGAATTAATATGGTATTTCATACCTGCAGTGGCCTGGGACTGTGTTATCTTTGTAATTGAGGAAACTAAGAAGTTAAGCAAAGATTTATCTGCGTGTGAATAAATAAGAGAAGTCCCACGACACTGCAAAGTAACTAAACCTCCAACACCATCACCAACACCCCCGTCCACCGACTCTCTGCAGTTGGCCTGTTCCAACCACTCCCTCAAATATACTGCATAGTTCCAGCATTGGCTGAAATGTCGACATAATAGAGCCAAACTTGGACGGGAAACCAGCTAATGCCATCAAAGTATTATGTAATCCTAATTACCATACAGCAAAACTATTCTCTTCAAATCTTTACAGCGCATCTTTAATTCAAATCTACTCGAAAACTGCCGAGCTTATTTAAATGTTTCACTTTCGAGGATTTAAACTGGAGAGCGTCCAGTGACAAGAAGAAAAAAAAACTCTTTAAAAAAGCAGAAATAGCTACAGAGGGTCGGTTGCTCAACATCTTCCTGCTGTCATGGGAAAAACACATGTCAGACATTTCTCTGTATCGCGTTTTGCACATGTGGCTTCGGTCCCACAGTGTTCGTACTGTATGCACGCTCCTCTGTCTGCACTCCGCTTTGACTGATGCCCGCTGCTCATCCTATACAGAAACGCAATAGGCACAAGCTCTAAATCCTCCGCACACCTGTTAAACATTCAAGCGCTCCCAGCCCTCTTCAAACAAGCGCTGCCTATCAGCATCTGCAGAGGAGCCCAGAACCAGATGCTGGTGCAGGGAGGGCGTGAGGAGGCAGTGTCTCTCATCGAGACCTTATCTTAACTTTGATTTGGCTTCTATTTGATGCCGTAGTTTCTGTCCATCACCAGTAACTGAGGGAATCGAGCAGAATAAACCGAGCACAAATACAGAAGTGATAGCAAACCACTATGCGATGCTATATAGGGAAATAATGGTCGGCCACTTAAAGAGCACAAAAGGCCACCGCAACATAAACATGAAGGGGGCTCGTGATTGTTCTTGATTGCTCGCAGCCAACATGGTGATTACGCATCTACGTCGTCTTCCCTCCGAGCAAGCTTATCAGGGTGGGCAATTGTTCCCCTCAGCCCGAGCCACAGGAAACGAGGGGTAGGGTACTTTCAGACGGGCCAGGGGGGGGTGTGTGGCGGGAGTGCGGCCCCTGGGATGGAAAGGAGGTGTCTGCGCACTATCATCCTCTGCATTCCTGTGCCTGCCCCCATGGTGCATCAGGGAAAGACATGTTGACGCAGATGAACTCACTGCACATACATGCAACGGTACAGAGTCATTTTATCGGACTTTATAACAGTTGAATCGCTCATTCCTTTGTAAACAAGAGAAATTACGGAGATAAAGCAAAAATAAATAAGGGATGTAAAATAAGATGCATTTCCGACGACTTGCGGTTCATAAGAAAAGAGGAGATCTCTTCTTCCCGTTGGGTTTTCTCATCTTCATCATTTTCACCAGTTGCCCACTGAGCAACTTATTCCTTTAACCCACCTGCTCCTGCTGTAATCAGGCGTTGCAGGCTGCAGTTTGCACACGGAGATAATGACACGTGTCCGGCCGAGTCCACGGGAATATTTACTTTTACATTTATCTCCACGAGAGTTTCAACACCAGTCAATGAAAAACCTGCTGCAGCTTCGTGGCAACACAAACGACACTGCAGCTGCAAATGTGGGTATGAACCTGACAAAATACGCAGAAAGATATTTCTTTGCTCATTTCATAGTTGAAATGCTTTAAAGTCTTTCTTTCAGAGAGTCACGACACAGGAGCCGGTTTCATAACGGTCATGCGTGGAGTGTGTGACCCCAGAGGCCAGAGCTGATAAGTTCACACCTGTCACAGTGTCCTTCAGTTAAATACTGAACCTGTACCTGCTCTAGAGTCTGAGCTGGCTCTGACCTCCAGAGTCACATGCATACAGTATTTTTAACCCTGCCAAGGAGGTTATGTTTTCATTGCTTGTTTGATTAGAATTGGGTTGGATTTCCATAAAACGTGGTGGATGGATGCAGTATATGGGTCAGGGGGGGGGGAAATACATTAAATTGTAGTGCAGCTCCAGATCGAGGGGCGGATCCAATCAACACTTTTCACTTTCTTTAACATTTTCCTTGATTTCTTGGAGAATAATTCATGGATCTTGATGAAAAATGTTGTGAACTGTTATCTATGAGTGTGTGAAATTTAATGCAGCTTGATTGAATTCAAGGGGACTGTTGGGCCTTGTCAGAGGTATGAACTAACTATGTTTCAAAAGGATGTAAAAACTCGAAGCACATAACACTGACAAATAACAGATGAGTCCAAAATATAAAAATAAAACCACAATCTGCTGTTGTTTTTCATATCTCTAGATGAAGTATGATCTAATAAAAAGGTCTGAAGCCTTTAAACCCATCCCTCTCTCACAGATAAATAGCTCTTATAGCTCAGATGTAATATCTTGAACTTCCAGGTTTAGACATTCTGAACTCTAGGAAAAACCTGCGACTGAAGCCGTACAACAACAAACATCTCCCAACAGCTGAATAACAGTATCTCCGCCAGTGCACCTCGAGGAATGGTCGACGTACACACGAGGAACTCCCCTTCTTCACTTATCAGGGCCTCGTAAATCAGCCTGGATTACTCAAGATACCTCGCATGCAAAGCTGTGTGGAGCTCACGCACAGATGCAGAGAGCGGTATTTATGATGTTACATATAGCTGACCCCAAAGAACATTTGCTTTACAATTCTGATTAATGAGCAGAAAAGAACTGGGTTTTGTCTATCAGACCAAGTGGCCTCTGTTTCTAATTAGCCACATTCTGCACATATCTCTACAGGGAGGGGTCGTTCGATCTGACAATGTAGCGCTGATCCCCAGAGTAACCGACCAGAGGCCTGTATGGAGCTTCACACGAGTGCAGAGGTCATTCAGCGGGAAAAGACCACTCCTCATTAAAGACATAGTGGTGGTGAGACGTTAATACGGTAAGAGTTGGGGCTCGGAATAATGATGCGCGAGGAGGTGACCTTTGCATGAGAAAGAGCTGAGAAAACACAGTCACCGCAGGGAGGGACGGCCATACAAAAACAAAAAAAACAGCTTCGAGGTGGTTGGAATGTGTTGAATTTCCACATATTGTGTGACTTAATAAATTTAACTCTGCCATCATACAAACTGACCTTTGAGAGGCTCTTATGGATTTGGAGTTTCATCCCCCAAAAAATAAATTATTAGAAAAAGAAATACGAGACAATGATCCTCCTGACCTCAGCTTGACTCGTATTTGAGACCTGTCCAAGAATGTCCTGATGCAACATCTACAGTGGTCGTCCATCATGCGCCTCCTTCACTCTTTGAAACCCCGCTCTCACCGGGTCGTCTCACCGTTACAGAGACTCGCGGCTGTGGATGGATGGACAGCGTGAGCGGCGTATCATCTGCACAGGCCGTGTGTCCGGGTACGTTGCGTAACGGCACGTGGGGGCTCCAAGCCAAAGGATGGAGCACATTTAGGCCTGATGGCTTGTTTATTTTCCACAAATCTGCGCTTTACGGTGGGGCTGAGATAAAATCCCTTAATGGCCTTCCTGGAATGTGAAGTTCACAGGGAGGCTAGATTCAAAGTGATTTCGGCGGATGAAAGAATATTCATCCGCTTGAGTTTTGCTTTAATGTTCAAACCCAGTTCTGAGGGCGTAAACAAGCCAACACTTTTATTTCCACCAGCAACAATAGGGTTTGTTTGAGGAAACTGTCCGATTAACTCGTGTTAACTGGCAGGATCCAAACCTGCTTTTACACACTGCAGTGAAACCTTGACATCACCCAGAGGAGCTGTATGCGAGAAAACATTAGACAGACTTTAACCCTGACAGCTCCCCGATACAAAGTCTGTGTCATGTCTCACTGTGTAAATAAAGCAGGTCATTGTCCGGAGGATTCACAGCGGAATAGTGGGTGTGATGGTGACGTTTCTATTATGCAACTGGTCGAACTGGAGACACTTCAAGATTTGTCAATAAGGGCCGTCGCCAAAACCATCAGACAAAATGACCTGATTCTCCAGATACTTGTTCATATGAGAAAATGCTAGATTCGTTTGAAGTTGAACTTCCCCATAAGGGAACGTTCTAGAGCTATAGCATGGAGATAATTAGCCTAGCTTAGCATAAGACTGGTAGCTATAGGTCAGTCTATTGCACCTTTAAAGCTGATAAAGCTTGTTTAATCTGTACACAAACAACCCTGCAATAACAAGGTCTCATGAAGAATCTGCAGCTGGATCCTGAAAAAGCAACGCAAGAGAAGAAATGTTGACAAAAGCAGAAATGTAAGCGCACTGGCACCTCCTGGGATACCCTGCCATGAAATATGAGACTGGGAGCGTTTACTGCCACTGAACAGTCGCGACAATGTAAACAGTTCTCATGCTCTCCGTCAAAATTCTGACTGATTACAGCTGCGAAGAGAAACGTTTATTCTCAGGCCTCGACATCACAAACTACAGACGTAATGATGGGTTAATCGTTGCAGATCATTTCACCTCTACACAAACATTGTACAGGGTCTCGGGAGTCACACAGCCGAAGTCTATTTATTTCTAATAAAAAAACAATAAAGCCAGTGCTAAAAAAAAAAAAAGAGGAAGCTGATGTGAGGGAGTATCTGCAGCCGTCATGAATGAATGACTGTGGCAGTTGGACCACAAATCCTCCTGTGCTGCTCAAGTCGCCCGTCTCAAGTGGCACGTCTCGTCTTGGGGCACAATGGCTCCGCCCACTGAAAAAAGCCGCCGCAAAATCTGCCGCATATTCCTGCAAAACTCCGCAGTGCAAAGCGACTGAGTTCTGAGTCAGCGTGTGTGGGGTAGTACGAGCACGAGTGTTTGATATCGCTCAACATTTGGAAGTAATTTCCCAAAGGGTCTGGGAAAACCCTCTCTGCTCTTAAGTCCAAGACAAACAGAAAAAGTGTTGCTGGCAGCGATTAACTACTCGGCTCGTTCTTAAAGCTCTCAGCCCGAACGAAGGTCTGGCCCGAGGTGATTTAGCGCGAGGCCTCAGATCGTCGCCTCACTCGATGTGGGGGCTGCTCACTGCATCGGAACCCGCAGGTCAATCAGAGGTGGCGTCCGCTTGCAGAGCAGAGGCACGTACAGTACGTAGTGATTCACAAGACAAACAGTTGAACATGCACAGCCTTGAACTCTGAGGTAACCTGATGACAGTCACAGCCACTGTCTGCAGGGGTCACGGCTGGAGTCACGGATCCAGATCAGGGGGCAGATCCAGGAATCTTTAAGGGAGAAAAAGCTAAAATGCTAATATCCATGAACAGTTGAGATTTCGTGCGGATCTGTACATCAGCCTCAGAACATTATCGTTTACTTTTTAATAAAAGGATTAGTTGTACTTCAATAATTAGATTTTCTCAAAGTTTCCAATAACAAAATTCAACTTTTTACATTTACACTGCAGTTCTGTTGATAATACATGTGTATGTCATGCACAAACACTTTAAATGCTATACTTTTACTTGTGATTTAATATTATTTACAGTTCTGTATTGCTATACTTTTACATATTGTATCTAAAATTGCAGGTGTGTCAAGAAACTACAAAGGTAAAGGACTTAAATCATCTGCATTGAGAAAGAGGAACTGTGTTCAACAGAGTGGATAAAAGAGAAATGAGAAATTGTAATTGTATGATATGTTTTCTCAAATCAGCAACAGATGTAAACAGCAATTATCCCTCTGCAGAGACATGTTTTACATTATTTGACAGTGAAAAATTAGTGGGAAGAAGCAGTCATTAACTTTTTCTCCCATGTCCGCTCACTGGATGTCATTATGTCTGTGTTTTGCTTTGTCCCGTCCGACGTCCAGAGAGGAAACCCATCCCCGTGAGCAACGGGCGTGAGGGGGGGTGTAACCACCCGGGCCTCAGTCTTCTGCCCTGTCATTGGTCACCATGAAACCTACATCAGTTTAAAACCAGACACCACTTTCCTCCCTCCCTTGACACAGCATAACCCCTGAAAGGCAGCGCGTGTGTGCGTGTCACACAGATAACCAGAGTTCGTGTCAGGATGCCTGCGTACGCCACCAACATGAGGCTGAAGTTCCCCATCGTGGCCTTGACTTTGGAGATTATCACCATCATACTGTTTGCAGTGTTCGCGGCCTACGACGATGGCAAAGGTCACGGGCACGACGCGCACGACGCGCACAACAATGGGACTCACCAGGAAAACCCCATGGATCTCTACCCCAGTAAGTCGACTGTATGTGGGGCTGCAGGCTGAGGGATGCCCTGCAGCTGGATGTCTGGTCACTTAATAATCATGTAATGGTTGCAGCATTTAAACATTGTTGCTGCTTTGAGTTAGAACTAACCTGAAAGCAAAGTTCATTTATCCTGCGAAGCTTTGTGACACCGAAGGGGCAAACTCCTGCAAAATCACATTATGATTTAAGTTGTTTTATTTCTACTTATTTCCACATTTCCAAACCTTGAAGGGCTGAGGGAACTAAAAGAAAAAAAACACACACACACAACTGTCTTCATTAGAATAATGTGAGTTCTGTTTACAGGCGTAATTTTCCAATTACTTGCAAAACAGAAATAGAAGAATCTGGAGCCTGTTTTCCAGAGCAGGTCTGCTGAAGGCAATAAAGAGTCACGGGGGTCACATTCTCGTCTGACACAAAGGTCTATTCACACGCATGCAGCTGAGGATCCTGCAGGGATAGTGTCAGGTCTCATACGGAGGGGGTCACATGTGATTTGGATAATGGAGAGCCGAAGGTTCTGTTTGAAATGTGCGTTTCATTTAAAAGCACCGATGTCAAGGTGTTGTTGTTTAGACAGGTTTAAACAGTGAGTGTGGAGCAGTCGACTTTGCATCTCTCTATCAGGGAACATCAAGCTACTGGGTGGGGCGGGTGTGACCCAGAGAGATTAGTTCCAGAGTCAGAATTAAGGCTGAGGAGATCTTCCACTTCAGATGGGAGTTTTTTTTTTTACACATATACATACACGTTCTGTGAAAACATTTAATTTCAAAGTTTGTTTTAATTCCCTTTCTCACTTTTATCGTGCTGTGTATTATATCTAGTCATGTCTTAATGTATGAAAATACTGACTGAATTGGTTTTTGCACATACAGCTTGATGTTGCCTCATCAAAAACATGCAAATAGTGTTTGCATGATGTAGATTCCACATCACACAGAATTTCCATCTAACAAGTTGTTATATAATCTCGCAGATATCTTTATGAATAAATTCTGAGCTTAGGATATAGTTCAGCACAGAAACGTTCCCTCTGATGAACATGGAAACGTTCAATATCAAAGTCCTGCACGTACAGTTCGTCGTTCTGCTCAGTGAAGGCCAAACACCCAAGTGACTTAACAATAAGCGTTTTATATTGGAAAGAGACTTTAAAAAGAGATTTATCTACATTGTAAACCTGCTGTAACGAGATAGAATGTAAAAAAAACATCTTTATGGTAAGTTATGTTAAATCATGCTGAATGTGCCGAAGCCATGAATGCAACTGGATATGGTGAAGAAGTGTGAGGCTGGCGGTTGCGTGCAAGGAGCTCCCCTATGCAGCGCATTGCCAGACGTATGTAATTATAGTTCAAAGAAGGACAAAATAAGCAGAGAAACGTGGCCAGTGTGAGCAAAAACAATCTGTCACAGCTCCATCGTCACCGAGCAAACCCCCGTCATATTTCTTTAATAAATGTCAAAGACAGAAATAAACTCTGGTCGTCTTGTGTGATGAACATGACTCACGATTCTGACTCTTGAAGAATCATTTAATCTTAATCAGGATTAGATTTGCGTAAAGAAAACATCTGAGTTGAGGAAATGTATTGCTCGACCGTTGGAGAATTTTTTTATCATTTTACTGTTTTGCACTGATTGCATCGCTGCTGTAGAGGCTGCAGCGCCGTGGGTCCCGAGAGGGTTCTCCGTCTCTCCTCTCGCACAAATCGTCTGAAGATTAGAGCATGGCGTTACCTAACATCTGGGCGTGGTGCCAGTTAGTGAAGCTGCTTTCCAACTTCACCTCCTCCCCTCCATCCTCAATCTGCTCCACTAGAAGCTCCTGCTGCAGGGGAAGCGAGTGTGATACACCGCCATCAGATGTTTACACCTCGACTGCTGCACGGATCAGTGTTTAAAACGCTGATACCATGTCATACTACACTGAACAAAGATACAACAGGATAGTTTAAGATGGAAGCTATCACTATCATTTTGTGATTATCGTATTCTTAGGTCATTTTTGGGTTCTATTCTTAAGAAACAAAATTTGACTGTAAAACAACTGATTTGTAGCAGCCAGGCAGCTATCGCTCACCATCAAATTCAGTTTTACATTGTAAATACATCATTTGACTTTTTAAAATTGTATTAAACAGACCATCCCCATTAAAATGTGCTTACACAGCATATATTTAACACTATTCACAAAAATAGGAGAAGATGAATTTAATCTTCCTCATTTCCTCAAGCTGCTGCACTTTAAACACAGGATCGTACTATTGCCTGTGTGTCATGGAGATGCACACAGGTTTCCCTGTTGGATGTCTAGCATTTGCATTTTCACCTGTTGGCCTAATTTCTAGTGCCAGACGGTAATATTCATCAGTCTTTTTAGATAAACAGTTAAGACATGGGTCCTCATAAAAAGTTAGTAATTAGTTTTAAATAAATAAATAATCTTATTTGTTCAAGGTTAATTAGAGGAGAAGATAGTGACACCCATTCTTTAATTGCAAGGTAAATATAGAGCTACAACCAGCGGCGGGTTAGCTTAGCATAAACAGCTGACATAGCTCAGTCCAAATTTAAGAAACACATTAACGTAATTAGACGTGCGATTCGAGCACAAAGTTTAAGACACATATTCCACCGAACTACTGACAATTTGCTTTGCGTTGCCTCGCGTGAAGGAACCTCCCAAATGTCAAAGTGTTGAAACAGTGCTTGTGCTGGTCATTAACATCACCATTAGAAAAGATCCTATCGCTACTACGAACAAATATCGAAATGTAAAACAGTACACAGTACAGTGGGTTTTTTTGATAAATGGGAGGACTTCTCAAAGAATCGACCTTTGTTCAACACGTCGGCGCAGCAGCAACGACCTTTTCAAAGACAAAGAGCGTGTCCTGTCTCGGGAAAAGTGGCCACCTTAAAAGAAATAATACTATTAACTGGAAATGAAACCCATTGTTTCTCCACCTTGATGCATTTTCCACGAAGTGCTCATCACATTGAGCTTAAAGGCGTCTGGAAAACATGAGCTCCACTTCCTGTCAAGACCGCAACTGTTGGAGGGAGCGCCCCAACGTGCTGCACGCGCTTATACAGCTGAGACTATAGATAATGAAATATGGGAAATATGCCAAACAAATTTCAGAACGCTGCCATCTCTGTCAGTCGAAACAGCTGAGACATACAGATAAGGGCTTGCCAAACGTCTGCTCCGCTGAGACTTCACAAGTGTAAACTATCTAAATCATATGCACTTAATAGAACCAGGGCCACAAACTCAACAGAGACAGCGTTTTCCCAGAAACCCATTCACAGTGCGATTTAATTGCTTTTCCAGCCGACAATACAGCTCCTGTGGAAGGAAATGACTTCTGTGAGGCCCAATAACCGCTCAATAAATCATTTAAACTCCAAAGTCAAAAGGATACCACCATGAATGGGAAAGTGGCGGCAAATGGCTGATATCTAATTGAAGGCAGCATTTCATGAGAGTGATTAGTCTGATTCAATCTCATGTCCGCATTTAGCCGAGGCTAAAGTGGGGCTGGCACGGCGAAGCAGGGCCCTGTCGTCGAGTCGCTGGCATGAACTGACCTGTCCTCTCCGCTCCGCCAGTGTTTCAGGACGTCCACGTCATGATCTTCATCGGCTTCGGGTTCCTGATGACCTTCCTCAAGAGGTACGGCTTCAGCAGCGTGGGCCTCAACCTGCTCCTGGCCGCCTTCGGCCTGCAGTGGGGCCTCCTCATGCAGGGCATCTGGCACCTGGACAACGGCAAGATCAAAATCAACATCTTCAAGTACGACACACCTCAAATAACATGAATGAAATTAAATAAACATCACGACTCTGTGATAAAGACTAAACTTTTCTAGTCAGGGATTTTTATGTACGTGTTCCACCTCTTCTCCTCGTTATCCTGCAACTTCCTGTATTTCTAATGACTTGTTTCCTGCAGAATAATCAACGCAGACTTCAGCACAGCCACAGTCTTGATCTCCTTTGGAGCCGTTCTGGGTAAAACCAGCCCGGTGCAGCTCCTCATCATGACCATACTGGAGATCACCATCTTCTCCATCAATGAGCATCTGGTGGCTACTATTCTAAAGGTGAGTGCACGACATCACGTGCATGTGCAGATGGAGTGAAGGAGCTGAACACTGCGTGAATCACTGCACTGTGGCCGGAAGCTTTCACTGTGTAAACTGAATTATTACCTCCAACGTTATGTTCTCAGCCCATTTGTCTGTTGGTTGGTTTGTTCGTCAGCTAGTGGCATTCCGTAAAAACAACTAAACGGATTTCCACGGATTTATTTAATCTTAATTCATGGATCTTGATGAAAATAAATGACATTTCTGAGTGTGAGGACTTAGATTAAATTTAAAAGTGCCTGTTGGGCCTGATTGTATTGTTGTGGATCTTCCTTTTTGCAGGCTAATGATGTTGGAGCATCCATGATCATCCACGCTTTCGGAGCCTACTTCGGCCTGGCAGTGGCTCGGGTGCTTTACCGACCGGGTTTGAGAAACGGACACGAGAACAACGGATCTGTTTACCACTCGGACCTGTTCGCTATGATCGGTAAGAACCAGCTAAACTCATTTAATCCATTTATCATGAGTTTACAGCTGTAATGTGTTTTTTTCTGAGGAACTCACTGGTTCATCACTGCACATTTATGACTTACAGCCCCCTAGTGGACACAAATCACCATGCAGCTTTGTTTTGATCCCATTGAGTAACTAACTGGTGTGTCTTCATCACGCCCTTCAACAGGAACCGTCTTCCTGTGGATGTTCTGGCCCAGTTTTAACTCGGCCATCGCCGACCCCGGTTACCCTCAGCTCACAGCGGTCATCAACACGTACCTCTCACTGGCCACCTGTGTGCTCTCTGCCTACGCCATCTCCAGCCTGGTGGAGCACAAAGGAAAACTGGACATGGTCTGAAAACCGTCCACTAATATTCACAGTATAACAACACTATATAAGCTTGTCTTTACTGTTTTAAATTTTAATATCTCCCCTATTTTAGCTGCACAGCACTTTGGTCAACGTCTGTTGTTTTTAAACGTGCTTTACAGATACATTCCCTTGTGTTGACTATAGGTGCACATTCAAAATGCCACCTTGGCTGGTGGTGTTGCCGTGGGAACATGCGCCGACATGAACATCGAGCCATTCGGGGCCATGCTGATTGGATTAGTGGCTGGCCTCATCTCTACCCTTGGCTTCAAGTTCCTAACTGTGAGTAGAAAGTCAAAGCGAAGGCGAAACCAAAGGACATTAGATTAGTTGTGAAAGTTTTAAATGAGAAATTTCGGGTTCGGGAAAGGTTACGGTTAAAATATATTGAGTTAATGAGTAGATTTTGGTAAAAATATTGATAAGGCTTTTTAAGAAATGGCCAAAAAAAGTAATAATATATAATAAATGTTAATTAATTGGCTTTGGGAAGCTGTGATGAGCATTTTCCACAATTTGCTACCATTTGTTTAGCATTACATATTCATTAATAGATAATCGAAATGATGAGCTGCAAACCACGCAATGCCCTGCTAAACATCGTCTCTGTCATCCGTTGTCATTTTAAAATATCAAACTGCATATTTCACCTTTTAAAAAGACTTTTCCTCCTCTACAGCCCATCCTGGCATCGAAGCTGGGCATCCAGGATACCTGCGGCGTGCACAATCTGCACGGCATGCCGGGCATCCTGGGTGGGCTGGCTGGCATCGTGGCCGTCAGTTTGGGGAAGAAGGAAGGGTAAGAGCAGTGTTATTCACAGACCACATTCAGCAATACACACACACACGTAACTGTAATGCAGCTTTTAAATAATCTTGTACTCCAGCATCAGTTTCCAGCTCTTACATTTTCCTGTTTCCTCCTCCTCCTCCTCCTCAGAGGTAACGCTGCCATGCAAGCTGCTGCCTTGGCCTCATCCCTCGGGTTCGCTCTGGTTGGAGGAGCTCTCACAGGTGGGTGGAGGTGGAGATGAAATCCTAAGCATGACACATGGAGGTTAAACACCTTTAGCAGCTCAATGGAAAGAGCAGAGTTCTGTGGGACTTTACCAAAGAAAGGGGAAACACGTGATTGACCAAACAATTCATTTTCTTCCTCTAGGCTTGATAATGAAGTTGCCGATCTGGGGACAGCCTCCGGACCAGAACTGCTTCGATGACTCTATTTACTGGGAGGTAAGAAAATCCCACTCCTCATAAACATCTCCATCTAATATTAAAAGTGACAGATGTGGATGTTTAAGGGCAGAGGATGTTGCACCTTGTTAAGCATTATGAGGAAAATTGTGATTTGTGAAAATGGCCGATACAAATTAAAACATGATTGATTGATGTAGTTCATTGCATCAGAATCAATAATCAGGAGATAATCAGGTTAATTAACTTTCTTGTGTTAAAGTTTGAGGACATTTTTTATTTTCTGTTGTTACACATGTTATTTGAGTCTGTTTCATCACGTTTAAACTACTCAAAACTTTTATTTTTAAAACTGCAAATGAGGTTAGCTATTGAATTTTTATTAATAAACAACAGATTAAATTTGGATTGTATATGAACACTGAGGCTATTGTGGGCAGCAGAAAACCCACTCGTTCTCCGTCCGTCCTGTCGTTCTCTTCGTTTTTTAATATCAGATTTTTATTGAGAGCCTCCTGTGTTTCTCTTTCGTATATATTGTTCTCTGACATCAGGGCATCATTACGTTTTACCTGCTACTCCAAATCATTTATACCTTCTGCAATCCCTCTGTTGAACAGTGCAAAGATTCTTAAATCCTAATCTTTTTATCCACTTTAACTTTATTTATTGTCTTCAACTTATTTATTCTATATTTATTCTTACCCCTCATTTATCTCCCCTGTGTCTTGCACCTGTCTGTGAACATGCATTGCCCCCAGTGGGATTAACAAAGTTGCTCGAACTGAATTTGCAGGTTCCTGAGGAGGAGGAGGAGAATGAGGAGAGCTTGGCTCATGCCGATCACTCGAAGAACAAAGCGGAGGCCTAAAGAACGTGCCCATCATCCACCGATCTTAAAATGAAGAAGTGAAGGATTACTAATCTTCCACACGATGACCACAGATAACGATTTGTTTTGTTATACGAATACGATTTTCTTTTATTAGAGGATTTAATCTTCTCTTTACCACAAACACTTCAATTTTGAAGCAGTTTTCTTCACACATGGGCATTTACATACATGAGTTATTTTATGCAGCCGATTGATATGATTAAAATGAATCCCATTGACACATTTTTTCTTACACTGAAAGTTGTGATTAATCCTAAACAGTCACAGGCCACAGACGATAGTAGTGTCACAGCTTCTATAAGTGTTTCTTTATGTCATTTTATATTATAATAAGCATGTTTTGAAATACTAGTATAGAATGTATTTTTTGTCATATGTTCTTTATATTTTCACACACCTGGTGTAAACTATTTCTGCTGAGGCTCTCAGGTCAAAGACAGGAGTCCGAACTTAGCTCTGACCCGCTGCTTCACTGTTACCTCACTGGAGCCCAGAACCTTCACTTCGACGGGAGTCAGAGTCCGACTCTGACGTGGGCAGGGATAGTCGCATCGATATTCTCGTAACTAATTAACCTACGTGTTTCTTATCTCTGTGTTGCCTCCAGCTATTTCTCTGTCTGTCCGAGGGCAGCTGCTTTTTTACTTTATTCTAACGCAGTGAAGATTGCATCCAGAGCCGTGCATTCAGCATCAGATTGTTACTTTTCTCTTTTTACTATTTACTTCAAACATATATTTTTACATGTATGTACAGTTTAGTTAGACGGACTGACATGGTGAGTTTCATTGAGGCCCTGCAGTGTCACACAAGTGGTACTGAACACAGTATTTCAGGAATAATAATATAAGGAATAAAACATGAAGTTACAGACGAGGACGAGGTGAAGATCTCTCCTTATTTGTTTTACCCATTCCCACACTAATATATTTACATTTGTATGCAACAGTTTTCAGTCTCTTATTTGTCTCTGTGGGTGAGTTACTGTTGTTTATGGTCTGTGGTGTTGGAGTACAGGGGGACAGGGGTTTCTTGTGTGCACTAAACATCAACACATATGACTGCAGGGCTGCATGAAACTGACTACAACACAGACACAGTATTAATCAATGTTTTACTCCGGCTTTACAATGAAAAATGTGTGAGGCCCAGAACACTGAAATACGCATCCAGATTTTTGTATTTTTATACAGCGGGCATATGCTCTTATTTGTATAAAATACTAATACTGTCATAATAAATATGTTTTTGTACAATACCAGTTTGTGTGTGTGTGTGTGTTGTTTTTTTTTTTAAATGGCATTTCAACAACAACATCGACAACAATTCTTTCAGCTTGAATATTTTTGAAAACTCAAAAGGTGTTTAGTTTGTCCAGTTTGGGCTACTGTAAAAAAAACATGGCGGCCTCCGTAGAGAGGAGCCTCTACCGATGTAAATATAAAGTATTGAAATATAAAAGGGCCAGTTCTAGGTTAAAGAAAACAACCATTTGTACAATTTAAATGAAACACACTAGGATTCATTTATATTTCTGCCAATAGATTCAATTTCACCTCCATCTTACACACTGGACCTTCAACAAAGTTGCAACAAGCTTCACAAGAGGACGATGGTATTAAATTAAAAAGTACATTTAACTTTGCCCAGAGATGAAAAACTTTTAAACCGTTTTCACGTGAACGAAAACAGAATTTATTTGAGTTACTGTAAGAAAGTGAGAAAACGTTCAGCTTCTTCTTCCTCGGTGATTTTCAGGAAACTTACAGTTAAAGATCAGAACTTCTTTCCGTCATCTTCTTCAGGTGATAGATTTAATAACTTCGAGTATTTTAAACTCTTAACGTTTTTGTTTTTTTTAAACTTCTGTCATCGAGCAAACAAATCGACATAATGCACCGTGACCTGCTGTTTCCCGCCAGTCGCCGCTGGGGGCGCTGACACACCCTTTGTGCAGTTTCCGCTTCCTGGTGAAACTCGTCATCAGCCGCGGTGCATCAGGGGAAACAAAAATGTCCGCCCAGAACGCGAGCTAATGCTAATTTAGGAGAAACAGCCGCGAATAAATAGACATTCTGCGATGTTTTTCCGACCGGTTGGAGTGTCGGTGCATGTGTGATATCTTGTCTGTGTTCAGTTGAAACCATGGTGAGTGCACGGCCTCTTATTTCACCAGTTCTACGAGTTTATTTAATCTCTTGAAGCGTTTCTTAGCTTTAGCTTCGCACAGCCCTGTTGCCGAAACACCAGAGAAGCGACAGATCATGGATTAAAGATTAACAACCTCAAAGGTTTATGTGGGTCTGCTCGTATCATAACACTTTCCTGCGTGTGTATTTCTATTTCTATGAGCTTCTCCAGGAGCACATCCACAGTTCTCGATACTTATCCATCGATACGTGGTTATTGGTAAATGCAAGCTAATGCAGTTTCACGTGAGGCAGAGAATGAGTCACTTACAGGAAGTTGTGACTTACTGTTGTGTTTATGACGTTGTCGGGTACATGTTCATGAGAGTCACTGCTACAGAGAACACGTCTGCAGCCCTGACGCAAACCTGACATAAGCCAACATGTGATGATCAGTTGTTTGTTTGCGTGTGTGTGTGTATTGAAACTATTGATAAACACAAACAAGTGTCAGTATTGGGTTGATTTGATACTTTCCGCCCCGTCCCTGATATTAAACGTGTGTTTTTGGTTTCCAGTCAACGAGAACCGAGTGCAGAGTGTCCAGCTCCAGCTCCAGAACAGAGGAGAGGGAACGGAGGAGATCAACAAGCAGAGGCAGGACGACCACAAACACAGAAACTCACCGGCGCTTCAAACGTTTGATTAGTGTAACAGCCACCGCGTCGCTGTGTCTCAGCCTGTGTATAAAGCTGAGGACGCACATGTCGTCTTCAAAACATCAAACAGTTTCTACTCTCTCTCTGTAACTGCTCCGATTGTCGTGGCCCGAAAGAATAGAAGAAACCGATAGTATTACAAAATCCATGGAAAGTTTGAAATATAAGAATAATGTTATCAATGTCATTCTATTGTTGTTGATTGTGTGTTTTATCAAACTTTTGCCACATGAACTATGCTCAGATACAACAAAACACTGATTTCAGTGATTTAAAGATGTTCTGAGCAATTGTAAATATCCTAATGTCAAGATGAAATCTGATTTATATCATCTGTCTTTGTGCCTTTTTTGGCTTTTCTTCTCCAGGGCGGGAAAAAAGGAAGCGGAAGCGCAGCCGTAGTCGATCTTCTTCATCGTCCTCTTCAAGTTCATCTTCGTCATCGTCATCCTCCTCGTCGTCGTCGTCTTCATCGGGTTCATCACATTCGTCCAGCGGCAGTCGAAGTAGCTCGAGTAGCAGTGGTAAGTGTACAATCCAAAGTCTGTTACACAGCTGCACTTAAATGTATTAAATTCTTCCTAAAAGGTTTTTACCAGTGAATTCAGCATCAACAACTGTCTTGGTTACATCATTATTAATATCCGTGGTTAGATCGAACTCAATGTGTTGTTTTTATGTTTGTTTGTTTTAGACTCCCGCAGTAAATCTAGAAAGCAATCAAAGAAAAGGAAAAAGGAGAAACAACCCAAAAAAGTAAAAAAAAAATAAATTTCTGTAATTTTTTTTTAAGTCACTGACTGAGAAACTAAGTATTACAACTTATTTTGTTTTCTGAAGCAGAAAGGGAAGAAAGAGAAGCGTCATAAACGTAAAAAAGACAAGAAAGCAAAAGGAGGAGAGGAAAACTCGGGACCTGTACAGATCTCCAAGGTAGGGGATCACCCAGTAACTGTCTGTTCACACTCTCACAAGGAATTATATCCATATATTGTTTCCTCTTGTTTTAGCTTTGTATATATAATGTTTAAGATGTGTTTTCCATCCAGTACACCCACAGGTAGACTTGAGTATTTGTGTTACTGGTTTTCACATGAGAATTATTAGATGCTCTCTCCACTTACAAAGGTGAACTACAGAATATATTTATCCTTATTTTCAAGATAACGACATTTCACACATCTTCCTCTGTCAAATCTTCTCTTAAGTGAGAATTATCTAATAGACGTTAACCCGATGTTCATTTAGATTTCTTCTTGTTTAGTCTCGACTGGTGTATTCTCTGAAACACACCAAACCACACAAGATCCTTCTTTTCTTATCTCAAAGCCATTTAATGGGATTTGGTAGGATTTAGTCCAGTCCAGTCCTGCTGATAGAGATGAGCATGTTGCAATGCTACACATTTAATTGAGAACATCCAGGCAATTCTTTTTCATGCATTTGTTTTTCTTTCAGTACTTGAAGGAGAGGAAAAAAGGCAAGTACAGCATGATCTCAGGGAAGAAGATAAAGATGAAGGTCAAGAAGTCAAAGAAAGACAAACAGGTAATCTGTCAAGGAAGTGACTGAAGTTGTCTTTGTGTAGTTTGTGAATTTATCATTTGTCTTGGCTCACATCTGCCTTTTCTTCTTTGTTTTAGCGGGATAAGAATCGGGCAGAACTTCTCGACTTCTTGAACTCCACTGTGTGATGCCACTGTGTGCGCCACAAGTGGTGGTCAGGCTCAGGCACGTCAGCAGAACTCAGGAAACAACGACTGAGCAGTGCAGGACAACAACAATGTCACGTTTTTTTCTGTGGAAGAGATGATGAATACAACTTGAATGAACACATGGGGGCAGCACTGAGCTGGACGGAGGGGAAGGAGCTGCTGTTCTCGCAGCGAAGTGAGACGCTGGTGTCCAGACGCCGGTGTCCAGACGCCCCATTCTTCAGCTTTTACTCTGGTAGTGTTTGTGACATGAGACATGAGAAAATGTTGAGCGGTGTTATCTGAAATTGTATCTGTGGCCTAATGGATCATATGAAGGTGAAAGTGGCTCATCAGCCAGGTAATAACTTTACATGTGGTTTAACATTCGGTCACTGCTTTAAAAGAGGACTCCACCAATTTAGTTTTGTACTAACTTTGTCAGACTCAACAGTTTATTTAAATTCTCAAACTTTTTGCTGCAAAGCAAAAGTTATTGATATTTCTACATTGTCAAAACCTTAGCTACCCCCATTGTAACTCGGCCTCTCAAAGGTTTGGATCGAGAAGATTGGATATGTTATTCAAACTAGAAATGGCGATTGTGGCCTTGCACCGCAAGCTACATGCAGTGTAACATTCTTCTGTCAGAGGAGAAAAGTAAACGACTCTAACCTGACAGGAAATCAGTTTTGTGTGTCCGAAACCCAACCTCGAGCGTCCGACCTTTTCACTGACCCGTCAGGCGGGGGTCAGAAATCCCCGTCCAGACCAAGCTACAGAGATCACACCATATAATATAATTTGTACGAATTTATCCGATTCCACACGACCTCCAATCATCAGACGCTAATGTGTAAAATTGGTGAAGTTCTCCTTTAAAGAGTAAAATAATTTCTAACACTTACTTTACTACGTCAACTTTACTACGTATAGGACTGTGTATTTTTTTATTAGGAAACTCAATGTCATGTTTCCACAGTAAAACTCGGCCATGGGAACCACACTGTTATCAGTGTGAACTGATAGTCTACTTTTTGATGTGTACATTCTGTTTAAAATGAGGAGAACTTACCCGTATGTTGTGTTTGACTGTACGACAAACTCATGACATTCATTCCCCAAATTCTGTCACTTCTGTTATGTATCAGTTATTTTATTAAACTGAAAAACAAAACGCAGTCCCCATTTCGCCCTCGTTGTATCAAACCATTCGGAAGCTTCATGTGAAGGATGGAGTAAACGTGTCGTGTACTGTTGAACTTTACTGTGTGATAGACAAGCAACAGCAATAAACTGCTGGAAAGATTTTGCTATGAAATGTTTGGTTTAAAATATATCTGATATCATTTAGGGATGGTTTCTTTGTGTCTTTTCCTTTCAGACACAAACGAAGAACACTGAATGAAAGCTTTCAGTTTGTTGACCTTGGATCACGGATTATTGTGCAGAGTCCCTGTGCTGCTGCTGCTGCAGTGAGAATAGAAAGTGGAGAGAGTATGAGTCAGTCTCTGAATGATGTTGAAAATGAATTATCTATAATTTGACTGGATGAACAACATACACTGAAATATCATGCAACACATTCTGTCCTCGAACGTCATTCCCCTCTCAGGCATTTCGTGTTGTCTGATTCAACACAATCATTTTCTCCTGCAACATGAAAGACTTTAAATGAGATAAACATCAGAACCAAGCTACAGTAAATATCTCTTAGTGCTCAGATGCCAATAATCTACATAATATAAAGAGGTGATAATCTCCTGAAACCTTGAAACTCCTTCAAGTGTTTAGTCCAGGAACAGAAGCTCTGACGTCGTCCTTTCAGCAGATGAAATGCTGAGTGTTCTCATACTGAGAGAACAGGAGGATGATGGGACTCTTCCTCCGTCGCCTGATGCAAACTGGACGTTCAGCAGGAGAGGTCAGGAGGTCAGCATCTGTCCCGCCTCAAAATGTCGTCTCTTGAAGGCCCCACTGTCAAACAACCTTGTTGCTGCTGGCTCCTTTGTACCTGAAGTCGGGCATGCTCCACACCCGCTGCTCCTTCTCCCTCCCTCTCTCCACGTCCTCGGACACCGTCTTGAGGTCGCTCAGCCCGGCGCCCTCGGCCGCAGAGGAGGTCAGGCCCACCGTGCTGCCGAAGGGGTTGATCTTGATCCGGGACCTGAAGTTCACGAGGGACACGCTCATGGCACGTTTGTTGTTCCACTGGCGGGCGAGCCGCTGCGCCTCCTGCTCCTCCTTCAGGTGGTCCAGAGCCTCGAGGAGGACGGAGCGGAACAGGCCGGACACCTCCTGCACCTCGGGCTCGTTGGCCTGCATGGCCTCCCTGAACCTGCAGCAGGGATAACCAAAGCAGGTGGTTTAATGTTCTTTTTAAACACAGCAGCCACACATTAATATTTTCTTTTGCACAATGCTTACTTTTTGGTTTGAAAACTGCTATTTCACATAAAGAGAAACTCAACCAAGAGACATTTTCCCTCAGGACTGAGCTTTTGGTCCCTATGAGATCTACAGGAGTGGTTCATATGAATATATGAGTAAAGTAAAACTATATGACAGTAAACTTTATGAAACAATCATAAGTTCCACACCCTTTGGAAACAATAAGGCAACTATAGAACCTTTGATGCACACAGGTTTCATCCTTTCCACAGCTTATATCCTGACAAATGGCAGCCAGGATCACAGGAATCAGCCCCCCCCCCCCCCACCAGTGTGAGCAGCGCCCTGCAGCTAACCTCCCATCTCCCCCTCCTCCTCCCCCTCCTCCTGCTGCTGCTTACAAGAGGCGCTGAGGAGTATCAAACCTTTAAATAGACGTCTATTCCTGAGCCTGTTGCCACTGTTGAGGGCTTCTTCTTAAATGACGATTAACTTTTTTCTGCTGCTTAGACCACACACACACACACACACACACACACACACACACACACACACACACACACACACACCAGGCACCAATGGAAGAATGTTTGTGTTTAATAAAAACATCATCTCTCCTCAGTGTTGACGTGTACGTGTGTGTGTTTTTAGCTCCTCTCCTCTCACCTGCATCAACACCTTTCAAGCTGTTTCCTCACCAAAAAGCTGTCAAACTCTAACAAGACACCTGAGACGACACCTCAGCAGCTTCCTGCTCAAACAGGCTCAGGACGACTTTAATCTGTTTGGACAAATTTACATCTGAGAGCCTCAACTAGAGGCAAAACATTTTTAAACCTCTGTCGTATGATCTGACTTCCTCCTTCAGTTCTCTCAGTGTGTGGGTACATACGTTGTCACCTGAGCGTCTCCTTACTTGAGAATGACCAGGCCGCAGCAGGAGGGCGGCACCTTGGAGCAGATGTCCTCCAGGCTGAGCCTCTCGCCAGTGGTGATGCTGTAGGAGGAGCGAGGCGTGCTGGCCAGCCAGCTGTAGTCCACTCCGGTCTTGAGGCGCCGGTACTCGCTCTCCCTCTCCTTCTGCTGCCTCTCGGCCTCCTTCAGCTGCCAGCTGAACTCCAGCATCAGGGTGTCGGTGACCACGTCTGCCGGGTCCCGCCGGGGGCTCCGGTAGTACGGCTCATTCCAGCTGAACCAGGAGGCCATGGCCTGTTCCTCCTTCACAGTCCACTGAGGAGGGAGAGACAGACTGAAATGATCAGACCTCACAATAAACAAGATCACAGAATATTACTGTTGTATTGGATTTAGTGATGAAAGCACATGAAACATCAAGAGAGGACGATGGTATCACGCCTCATTGATTCAAAATAAAAGGTTTCAGTTTTGAATCCACCTCTTTTATTTTGGTAAGGCAACACAAAAACACCAATGTCAGGATTAGAGCAGGAGCCATTGCTGAATCAATCAATTAATTAACCAACAATAATTTGTATCAACAACAAATTAATTAATCATCATCATAAATCAATAACTCATCATAAATGCTGAAAAACCTCCCAGCTTCTTAGATATGAAGATTTCTTTCTTCGGAATATTGAGCTACTTTGGAGAAAGGGTCATTGTTTTACATCTTATTTATTAAAAGTCTTCTGTACCTGGACACATGTTGTATTCTGTAAACACTTTTAATCTGTTTGTATTTAGTTTCACATCTATTCTTTGAGTCCTGGGTTAATCTGTTGTTGGCTTGTTGAGGTTTTCTGATAATGAACGTGTGCAGAGGAAAGTTTCATAAGAGAAGCACCCGGTGAGATTAGTGTCGGTCCAGCTCCTCTGCAGCCAGCACTCACTAAGTCTGAGCTGATTAACGCTGCAAAATGGTCAGACACAAACACACAGCTACAGAACCACATTACATTCACTGAAGAAAGAGAGGATTTGACTTAAACTCCGAATGAAAACTTTATAATTATGACTAACTCTCTCCAAACGTGGAGAAATCCCTCTCATCCTTACAAAGTCTGGATCATTAGGAGACGTGTAATAAAGACTAATGGGAAAGGAATTTAAATGCTTCGGGAACTTGCCTGGGAATAATCAGGTTTTTAAGATTTCTTCAGTATATAAGATATATGTAGATAGATGTAGATAAATCAAATGCTGCACACTAAACAGGAACTATTAATAGATAATTCTGCGTAGTTTAATTTCCAATATATGAGTAAAATAGACAAAAACTTGGGACCAGATTTGCAACCCACTGCAACACACATTCCTGTTCCCAGTCGAAGTTTCTAGTTGTGTAACACAAGTGAAGATGTTTAGACGACCTTCTCCACAGCTACCTGAATAAAATAACCTCTTAATTATATTTATACATTATTAAACTCACATCTATTATCAGCCTTGAGATAAATACAAACACCCTCTGATTATGAAATATCAACGATTCACACTTGAACCCCTTCCATGAGATTTCATAACCAGATCTGCCCTTGTGGTGATTGGTGAGTCAGTCCACAAGTCAGTCATTCAAAAACCAGCTTATGTTTTTGTCATCAAATGCATTGTTTAGTGTTCCAGGAGAAATAAAAAGGGTTAAAGACATGAACGATAACTTCTTTCGTTTAAATTCCAACTTCCCTCACTGGTCACATCTACTTGGTCCAGTCTGTTGCTGTTTACTCTGACGGCAGAACTGACAATGAACAGTGAAAAAAATAAAAGAAACGATCATTCTTACCTCCTCTTCTTCTTCTTTTCCTTAAGTTTGTGTTGGACTCCACGAGAAACAAAATCCCAGTGGAGCAGAATCAGAAAAGTCGTCGGGGGAGCAGAGACCCAGACGAGACGCTGAATGAAGAGCAGAGAGAGAAGAGAAATGGTTTCTCTCTCTCTGCTCTTCTGTCTTCCGACAATCCCACTGTATTATCTCCACCTCTCTCTCTCTCTCTCTCTCTCTCTCTCTCTCCATCCCTCCTCCTCTTCCTCCTCCTCCTCCCAGGAGCCTCTCCGGCCTGCCTTTACTTGTTGCAGGAGGAGGCTCGGGGTGCCATCTCCGACGGGAGACATTGGTTCTCAGCCCTTGATGAAGTGCTTATGCAGCTTTTTACGATTCGCCGTCGCCATAGTGACGCTCTTAAGCCTTTTTGTGCACAATGAGGCTCCATCAGCGGAGAGGGGGAGCTGGAGAGCGATGGAGAGGCAGATAAAGAGGGCAGGGACGGAGACAGGGGAGGTGAATCAGGAGGATGTGGGTTTTGAGGACAGGGGTTAGTGTCGTGTGGCGACAGCTTTGTCTGCAAGAGGTCAGGCGGCCTGTGTAAATTAACTTGCCACAGATAATGAGTCACTGGCCCAGAGCAGACATGAATGAATTATAGGAGGGCTGGTGAAGTGCTAATTACAGGAAGAAAATGTTTGTCAGTGTGTGTGTGTGTGTGTGTGTGTGTGTGTGATGGAGACGCTGCAGAGAGAAGCAGAGTCCAGATTGAATGTGCAGTCATTGTGTAGGTGGATATCAAGGTTTGTTGGTTCATGCTGTGTGTAGGTGTGAGCAGCTCGATCCTCAGACGCTTCGCTCGCTGCAGCATAACCTCAAAATCCTCATCGCACCAGCCTCCTCCTCCTCCTCGTCCTCCTCCTCCTCTTCCTCTTCCTCCTCTTCCTCCTCTTCCTCCTCTTCCTCCTCCTCCTCCTCCTTCTTCCTTCTCTGCCTGTGGGATAAAAAAATCTGAGTGAACTTTGAACTCAGTTTATTCGCTGCAGAAGCATCAGCAGCCAACACAGCCAACCAAAGACCATGAAATCTTAAAAGACCTTTTCTTTAACGTTTGCTTCAAAGAAAACCTCTTTTAAAGCAGTTTTAATGTAAAGTAACAAAATCTGTATTCAGGTCTGAAAACTGTTGAGGCACAAAGAGGAAATTTGAACATTATGAGGAGTAGCTGGTTCATATATCTGCTCGTGTGCCAGACGGTTCTGCTGGATGTTTTTATTTTTTGTTCCTTATCGCACTGGAAATCGCTTGAAGAACGGATCTGTCTGCAGCCAGAGGAGGAGCAGCTGCAGTGAACATAGTGAATCTGGTATTCTTAGCATTTTATTTCACATTATTAGGTTGAATTCTTAGTTAGAATACAGATGTGTGTCATCCTCTACACACATCTGCTTCTTTTAATTTCACCTTCTGATCATTCTTTACAGCAAATTAAAAATGTTTACTTGTTGTTTCTATGGAAATAATTGCTGCTCTCTAAAAGCATCATCATTATTCACAAATAGATTGTTTCATTGTGAGCTTCTCTCATGCCCTGAATTAATGGCGTTGGACTGTCAGGTTCTCAAACATCTGAATGGCAGATATATGGCTCCTTAGTTAAGTTTCCCCAGTGGAAAAAGATTTATGAGCTATTCACGACGCTGTTGGCTACACCTAATAAATCCTCTATAATGTAGATCTAATGAGAAAGTGGTATAGATCGGTCTACACAGCGAATTATATCTTTATGTCGTCCCTGACCTTCCTCCTCTATAGGCTCATTCTGCAGCACAGCCGGGGTCTGTACACAGCACATGAAGTACACGAGGCCACTGCTTCCTCTGGCAGGGAGTCAAACTGCACTCCAAGTGAATAGTGGCCCCCACGCAGAGCCACTGTGTCACGTTTTTAATCTGAATGAGTAAGTATCCAGACAGGGCGAGTGAGGCAGGCCTCCTCCATACCTCCGCTCGGGGGTGACAGATGGGCAGGTGTAAGCTCTCCCCCCTGTAATCCAGACAGATGGTGGCGCTAATCCTCTAAAGTGATCCCCGCTCCCCCCCCCCTCCATCAATCCCATGTTAACCTCGCTCAGCCAGCAGCCGCAGGGGCCCTGACGCCCATGATGTTGTTAGGTGGAGGCTCTTTTTTGCAGGTGAGCTGTGGATGGCGGTGAGACGTGGTTTAAAGCTTTCAGACTCATATGACCTCATATCATGTGATGTGATCACACGGCTCACACAGTCTTATCACCAGGCAGGTGGAGGGGCCTGCACTGGGGCCTTTCAGAGGGTGCTCACTGCTTTCAGTCACATTAAATCCAATAAAAGAACATTTGTTTCCCGGAATTCCCCCTGATTTCATTTCACTGTGTGACGTCCCATAAAGATGAATGACCAGAGAATGGCTCAGTATGTGTTGTTGCCCTTGTTCCCTCCTTCTTTATTACTTTGATTTAACACCTTTATCTTGTTGCTGCCTTAAAACAAACAAGCATTTAAGGTAATAATAATAATAATAATGATAATCATTCCTAATATACATACAATAAGTAACTGTAAATTATGATAATATAACTAGTAGAGCGCAGAACTTCACTAAGGTCGAACAGTCACGTGCTTTTCTAGTTTGTATAGTACAAATATTAAAGAATTAAGGAATTAAATAACCTTTAAGGATTTATTTGTCATAAAGAAGATAGATCTGCATTTGCGCCAACATTTAATGAGTTCTGCTGAAAAACGTAATCCTTCGAACAAATAAACCAACAAACAACAAACTCATTGGCTGAGGTTAAAAAAAGCTGTGTTCAAAAGGTAGTTTACAAAACAAGTTCTTATTTTATGCAGCTATTCGTCAGCATCAACAGGGGGCGACACATCACTATATATCCAGGCTTCATTCTCTTTAGTGTTTTGTTTTTGTTATGATTAAAAAAAACTATAAAACAGCTCAACAACAGAGTTTGTGTAAAGTTATTTTCTTTGTCTCCTGATCTCCTTCATGTTGTTCGCCGCAGTGAAGATATTTGCGTCGTTCACACACACGAGCTGATCCTGATAATCTGAGGTGATGAGTCACAACAGACAGTGAGTCAGCATCACGTCCAGAGGAGCCACTGATTAGTCAGAACCACTGACACTGGGTGACATCATGTTGCTGTATCAGATCCTGGGACCTGAACACTTTCGCTTTCTGATCAGTTCGAGTTTGGAAAAATAATGAAATCAACTTTAGCCACTTTCAAATGTAAATTCAGAACCCTGCTGTTCTCATGAGCTTCTGATTCATTTACTAATAGACTTATTTCCTTTATGTAATTTGGAGTTTATAACTGTCATTCAGGTTCATCTATTCGTGTAGAATTTGATCTTATTTTAGATATATGTAGATAGATGAACTATATTGATCCCAAACTGGAATATTCCTGAACAAAGTAGACACTGCTGGAACTTGAACCCAGGACATCCTAATGGACAGGTATTGGCATTCTAAATAACCTTTATTTGAACAGGTAAATCCCTCACTTATTAAATTGTCTTTAACATAAACCCTGAGACCTGTTTCCTGCTGAAGCTGCTCCGGGGTTTATTCATCACACAGACACACCACTAGATGGTAGATTGTCTCTGTTTTAGCTGCTGAGAGGCTCTGTACAAGGAGCTGGTTCTTTCCATCCCAGTTGGTTGAGATAATAATCACCTCAGGTGGTGGGAGCTGAGCGGTGCAGGTTTGGGGTGGAGGAGCAGGTGATCCTGGGTGTGTAGGGGGAACTTTTGTTTTCAGAGCTCATGCTTCACATTCTCCAGATGAAAAGCCTGAAAGGTTCAAACAAATAAACAACACAGGCCTCACCTACTGCATCAATATTAGCACACAAACACATTTTTTACTGGGAGCAGGGGGAGCAGAGGCCTCAGGAGAGAAGCTGGCACATGTGAGGAGAGGAACAGACATGTGCTTCCCAGTCGACACTGGGTTTCACTCCATGTAGACGTCTGTGTGCAGCACATTGAAAGACAACCAGGGCCTTTGGGGTCCTCCAGTGAAGAATCAGGCAGTGAAGTGAAGACACACACTGCCTACATCTTCCACACACACTCACACACACACACACACACACACACACACACACACACACACACACACACACACACACACACACACATGTCAGGCCCCTGTGCACTCCACACTGAAATGAAGCTGGGAACAGTCACATGATGAGCCATGCACAAAACGCTGAGACTGACGAGGTCGATTTCAAGGAAGCAGTTTGGGTTTGTCTGCATTTGCATGTTTTTGCTGTTTTTCTGTCTGTAGGGTGATGACTCGTTTCAAATAAATGCTATGTTGAACGTCACAATGCTTACTGGTAGGAGTGCTTAAACGCAGGAGTAAAAGTAAAGGATCTGACTTTTGGGCGAGGATTTCACAAGAAATGTGAGAATATAGTGATTAAAAGAAGGAAAGTGAGGTGGGGGGGGATTTCCTGGAAACAAAAGAAAAGAAGGATTATCACAATAAAAATACGTCCATCAGAAGGTATTAACAGCTTAATGTCGATGTATAAAGCTCTTTCACTATTTTACTTCCTGCGGCTCTACTGCTGCAAACTAGCCTAAAAGAGAGTTCTTCATATTTCACGTACACGGCTTCTTCTCGTTCTTCTTCCAATGAACAGCTAGTAAAAAAAAGCCCCCTTGCTCTAACTTTGTTATGTAATCCAGAAGCTGGGCAGTAACCAGCATGTTCTTTAACATCTGAGTGCGAGTGGAACTGGCTGCCCTGTGGTGTGGCTGTATAGGGAAGGAAGTTCGGGGCAGATCACATGAGCCCAGTGAAAAAAAAAAAAAAAATCAGATTTGCTGACATCCCCTTTTTCTTTGGCCTTTGTCCAGCGTCACATTTCACCGGAACAGGACTGTGGACTCCGGTCGGTGAATGTGCAGTGGGAGCTGAATACTCTCACAGCTCATTATGGTCTGAGCCGCTTGATAAGCAGGTGAAAAGAAACAGTAAAATGATGCTCAACAACACCTGGTAATGATCTCAAGGTGAAGCATTTACAGGCTCGTATCAGGACACAGGGCTGGGTAGTAGTGGATAACAAGTGGTCCAGGATTACATAAATAGATTCTAAAAATAAGTAACTACAATCAACCCAGATTACATTAGAAAAAAATGGCAATAAAAAAATGGAATGACATCAAAGCAGTGTTTAGTCAAAATGGAAGTTTCAAGCAAGTGATTAAAAAACGTAGGATAACAAATCAGTTCTTCTGGGGACAGTAAGCCGACGTATATTGTTGTTAAAGTGCCAAGTGGGCTTGTTGACACGTTCCTAGCACATGACGGATGCAAAACAATAAATTAAACTTGGAAAGACTGCTGGTGTCAATGTGCTGTAAACAAAAGAATCAATGAAATCTGCAGTGATATCCTGCCTCCTGCCGCCTGAACCCTGGACACCACCTCTCACCTCAATATCCCCGACATTTCCTTGTTGTTGTGAACACGTCTGACCCTGACAAATTCCAGGAAATGCCTGGACAACATTTTCAGGCATTTTTAACTGGATCAAACCTGTATAACCAGCTGCCAGTGGCATCATCATCACTACCATCAGACATCAATGCCTCGCCAAAGAGTTCAGTGTGAATTATGTTCAATATTTCCATATGGCCCTCACATGATGCCATAAAAACTGAGACGGGCCAAGTAACAAAATAGCTTGAAGGGCCGAAAAACTGTATTTACAATTTTTTCAATAACCTGTTCCTCTTTATATGTAGTAACACGTTTCTATCACGTGATGTATGTAAGTCCAGTGTTCACCGGCTCTTGTCTCTGCTGTGTAATGCTCACCCTGTGTGTCTGCTGGGTGGTGTTTTGTACAGGTGATGTAAAGTGAGCTTATCAGAGCTTTACTGCTGAAAACAGCTGCCTGCTGCGGCTCAAAGGGGGAAGAGGGAATTAAAGCAGTGACGCTGCCGTTGTGAAAAGAAAAAACAAAAAGCTGAGAGATGCTGAAACACCAAGCCGAGGGGAACCAAAACTCTGTGGATGAGACTTCTTTCACATTCTAAAACCTTAACCAGAGCAATCTTAAGCAACATCTGAAAGAACAAGAAGAGAAGCGACACACTTTATACAAAAACACATGATATACATTTTATCCCAGTTTTCGCTGCTCGAGCCAGCTTGCAGTCAGATCGTCACTTTGGCAGAGACAGCCCGGGGCCTCAATCCCTGCCTACTTCACGGCCATATTGCGAGAGCAGATGGCTGAAAATATAATGAAATGAAAGAATACATTCCTCCATGAAAACTGGAGTTCACTTTCCAAAGCTGGACGTTATCCCGTGAGCGCAGGAATCGCAAACAACTTCTATTTGAGTTAATCTGTGTTGCAAGTCTGTGTGTCTTTGGACAACAGAGCAAACAGTCAGTTGTGTGAGAATCTCCATCATACAGTTTTCTGTATTCCCCTTGTCAGTTAATGCGCACATCCTCGTGATAACATGTGTGTGTGTGTGTGTGTGTGTGTGTGTGTGTGTTTGTGTGTGTGTGTGTGTGTGTGTGTGTGTGTGTGTGTGTGTTGGTGGGGGGAGGGAAGAACACAACAGCAGCGTTTGACTGTGTGATTGTTTCCAAAGACGACCATAAAAATCTGTGAGCTGGAGGAGGAGGACGACATCAGGGGGACGGAGGAGCAGCAAACACCTTGTGTAACAGCACAAATAGATGGATAGATAGATAGATAGATAGATAGAGCGATAGAGCGATAGAGAGATAGAGAGATAGAGAGATAGAGAGATAGATAGATAGATAGATAGATAGATAGATAGATAGATAGAGAGATAGAGAGATAGATAGATAGATAGAGAGATAGAGAGATAGAGAGATAGATAGATAGATAGATAGATAGATAGATAGATAGATAGATAGATAGAGAGAGAGATAGAGAGATAGATAGATAGATAGAGAGATAGAGAGATAGAGAGATAGAGAGATAGATAGATAGATAGAGCGATAGAGCGATAGAGAGATAGAGAGAGAGAGAGATAGAGAGATAGAGAGATAGATAGAGAGAGAGATAGAGAGATAGAGAGATAGAGAGATAGAGAGATAGATGGATGGATGAATTTTGTTGATTTTAATGTCATTCATTTAAAGTCAGGAGTATAAGCAAAAATCTGAAAAGTCCGAATTAGAAGAATAACGAGGACGAATCCTGAACTATGAGCCAAAATATAATATATATATATATATATATATATATATATATATAAAAAACCATCCTGCCAATATTGAACTCTTGTCTTCTGATGACATGTGATGTAACGAGCTGCAGCGGTAGTCACACTGAGAGGTCAAGCAACAGATAGCGGTGGATCTGTGCACATGGAAGTTCATATAACAGGTGTAAAAAGATGACACTTATCTTATGACACTTAACTTATCTTAACTGTATGCAGATTACACAATCGAGGAGGGGGTACAGAGGGAGATGGCGAGATTGCGCTCGTTGCGTTGATCTCCTCTCCTCTCGTCGTGGCGTTTGTTTGCACTCTGTTTATCAGCGAGGAATTCATTACTGCTGGTTGAACCCACTCAACTCCGTGATCAAAGTCTGAGAGGCTGGTGGGGGAGGCATGACGCTGCAGCACAGGCTATCAGTGAAACATTAACCCAACACCTTCCTTCCTCCACAGCCCCACAGAGGAAACACATGGTTATTATTTATCACTCTCTCTCTCTTTTTATCATACAACAAGGATTCAAAACAGCTGCACTCATGAAAGCACGCCCTCTCCCGACTATACTCACTGTTACTACAGTTCTGAGGTATCTGGATTATTTCTATTCTGGCTACTTTTCTATTTTTAATCCTCAACATGATAATTAACATTTTCTCTGCTCAACATGACACTTATCTGCATTTATAATTCATCTCACAGCTGTACCTTATTTGTAAATTAATATTTCAGATTTGACGTGGCAGGAGATCATGAAATATTGATATAATCAGCTGTAGGATTATAGGATTCCCAAGATCCCCCTGGAGACACCAAGAAGAAAGTCCCTTCTCTCAGGAAACTCCTCTGGAAATCAAATAAAAAAATTATATACCATTGGAAATTATGAATTACTGAGCATTTGATGAGGAAAACCTGTTGTGCTTGAAAGCTCCAGAAAATGCCACCAAGTTGAAGTCGAAGACCAAATCAGTCTCTTGGTTTCAACTAAAGTTAAAGACTATAACCATAATGTCTTTTAGAGTTATGGATTAAGGCATCTATGAGGACTTCTTGCTCCACCGCTGATCATCATCATCATCATCGTCGTCAGAGAGCGGGTTAACATTCCAGCCCTCCTAAGCTCTCTTTGAGACGGACAGGTTCTTTTGAGGGTACAAACCTGCCATGTGGTCAGATTAAAGCTTCTGCGAGGACTGTGGGACAGGACACAGATTATCAAGAGATTCTCTTCACTTTCACTCTGAGCCGAAATAAGTTGGACCTCCCTGTTTGTTAACAGCGTGCTCATCTAACTCCTGCCTCGGATCTCCGTCATCTGTGGGTAGAGCATCGCTGCTGACCAGAAGAAGTGGGAAGGATACTGAACTTTTTGTTTTAATTGTATGATGCATGTGTGAAAGTAAGAGCAAAAACATGGACACTCGTCCATTTCCCTTCCCACCACTTTGGTCCAGACTTAGATATTTCAACAGCTATTGGATGCATTATCTTTACATTTTCATTCGTGGCATCATCATTTTCTATGGCACCATAATAAGGTGGTCATTTGGGGATTTTCAAAGGTATCCCAGAACTGATATATAATGTAAAAATTCTAAACCCTACTGTACATAATAGAAATACATTAATAAAATGTCATTCAAATCTGAAGTCTTATCATTGGTCATTGCTCCACCCTGGTCAGTGTTCATGACTTTATCCGCTCTCAATAATGCAGATATTTCCAGCACATTATTTCTATTGGTTAGTGATACAGAAGTACAGAACGTTTACAATGAACCTTTAAACACAGATGTAACAGTGAATTAATGCAACCTTTAAGAAATACAGTGACAGAAAAAAGGGAAAGATTAGAAGAAGTGGTTCTAATGGAGCAGAAAAATCCCCCCAACAACCCGAAAGGAAATAAGTGAGAAACCGTCAAATAGAGGAAGTAAATCCATCCGACCTGAGTCATCAGTTCATCTTTTCAGCCAGTGACTGATAAACACAAAACCCTGTTGTTCTATATCAAATGAGTCGAAAGGTCAAAGTTGCTTTTTGGTCCATGTGTCAGGGTTTCAGTTCCATATTTCTTCACTTCTTCACTGATACACACGTATCTACAATCTACACACGTATGGAAACAGCACCGGAAGAGATTTACAAAGATGTACACACAAAATCATCTTCACAGGTGATATATTAGTGTTGAAAAGAAAATCTGACATATTAGTATGACAGAAAAAAGAGAAGGAATATGTGTCTTATTTACAGTTTGAATAACAGAATCTGAATTTGGGGTCATTTCACTCTCAGCTCAATACGTGCACCATCATTAACATCAGGCGCTTGTATTGATTGTATTGATTGTATTGATTGTATTGACGATTTTTTATTCGCTGCAAATATCCCCCCAGTGGAACAAAGTATGTTCAGAATAAGAGTAAAATAACATTAAATAAGAGTTATGTCTAAATTACCAATTGTTTTGTAAAGAAATAAACATCATGTTGTTGTGTTTAGTTTTAGTGTCGTTTACTTCAATGAGCAAAAGGGCCCAATGATGTCGAAGATTAATTCTAAATATAGCTTACACTTTTATTTCACTTCTCAAATTCTCCAATAATCTGCTGGGTTTTATCTTTTTAATGGGTTATTGAGCTTGAAAGAAGAAGATTTATTTGTATCTAGAAAATACAAAAGCACTAAATCTGCAAATGCTTTGTTTTTATTGGACGGTAAAGAAAAACATGTGAGCTTGTGGCCAATGAAGAAACCACGTCAGCGACTAGTACACGAATCATTAAAGTCAACAACAGCATCTACATCTCATTGAGTGTTTAACACTGAAAAAGATGTCTGGCTCTTGTACACTTCAGTAAAACGGTGACACGTGAGAGGCCAACTGGGGCTAGAAGGTTTATCAGGACGCTTCTTTTGCTGTATTGTGTTCTTTGTTTTGTACGACTGCAGAGTTTTAGCTTACGCATGTGGCTGCGCCTGCTGCTAACGCTGTGCTGGCAAACGTGAATCTATTATAGCGGCAGCGTGACCTTTCACCCCCAAGCCCAGTTCCCTCTCCCACCCCCCCCCCCCCCCCACCCCCAGCCCCACGTCCTGTTCACCCAGAGACAAAGCTAGAGACAGATGGCCTGCTGCAACCTCACACACACACACACACACACACAATATATATACACAAATTAAAGTAACACTAACACATCAGCTGGATACAGGACTGTCAGTTATGTGATCTTTTAGTGTTACGGAGCATTGTCCTGTGTGAATAAACCAGAAATTACACTTTTTTAAAAACGCCTTAATTAGCAATTTGTCAAGTTTGACAAGTTCATAAAGATAGTGAGCGAACTTAAAAGGGTTTATTGGCATTCTGGGAAATCGGTATATTCCCTCTGCCGTAGAGTTTGATAAGAAGCTTTATTACACTAATACATTTTCTGTAGGTTAATATGAAGCTACAGCCAGGAAACAGCTAGCTTAGCTTAGCATAGAGACAAGAAGAGTGGAAACAGCTAGCTCGGCTTTGTAGAGTTCGATAATACGCTGATCTACGCTGACAGAGTTTCTGTATGTTCAAAACAAAAGTGAAGTGTTTGGGTCCACAAAACCCTTTTGGAGTTTCAGGGGTAAACAGCGTTGCAGCCAAATCCAAGACAATTAGTAGTAAATTGTGACCGATTCTTCAGAAAACACAAAACGCCTCCACACTGATCCTGTGGTGGCAAGGCCAAGTGCCTGGAAAGGGCGTCATTTACACCATGTTTTAACTCTAAATGTCCTCTGATGTCCTCGTGCCTGGAGCCATGTTCATGTTCGCACACACACACACACAAACACACACATCGCACAAGCACGTGACGACATCAGCGAGAACTCGTGAGGGCTGCGGTTGCATTGAATTTTACTTTGAATGTATCCTCATTAAAGTTTTAATACTTTGTTATTATGTGCACTTGCTGAGACATTTGCATCCCCTGACAATTTTTGGGGTTTTACAAGCCCAAAAAATAAACCCACATTGTATGTAACTTAATGGGTTTTATTAAATAAAGCAATATATGCCCAGAATAGATTAGATTATTCTAAAAAAGGAAATGATGCACTCAGGCATGAAAGCATCATGTCATTAAGCCATAAACATGATTAGTATGAGATGGTGTTGATGATAAATGAGGCCCAACCTGGCACATGAAATGAAGATATGAGCCGTGGTTGCCTACAGACCCATTTCACTGGTGCTGAAGCTCTCCGTCCACATACAGAGGGGCATGGGGTGAGCAGGCCCGCAGCACTGAGGAATGCTGGGTAGAGCCCCGTGCTTGTTGTCTTTGGAATGCCCCCGGGCCTCTTACATAAGTCCCCTCAGACTGGCTGCTGCTGCTGCCACAGCTTCACGCTGACAGTCTGCAGCCTCACCAGACTTCCACTGGAGCTCAGCCGCAGACCTGAGCCAGCATCCGCGTCTTCACACCGCAGAGAGCAGCTGTGAAGTGCTGTAATTATGGATTCATGTAGCTGCTGCTTGAGCCATTCACGCTTTGTACCTCAGATTTACTTCAGACCATCATGACTGTTTAGACGGTTTAGAGGTTTTGTAGCTGGACGGACGACAGGAGCCGCAGCAGATGTCCTGTTGGACTTTCACACCACATCAACACCATGACACTATTGTGGATTTCAGTGACTAACTATTAGATTTAAACTCCCAATGTGATTGTATGAGATGGACAATTTATGAGATCAGGGCCTAAAATGATCTTTTTAAAATTTTCTATGGACCCTTCTAGTTTCACAGGCTGGGTAAATATTCAGCTACGACCAGACGACCATGTACCCAGCTCCTATTAACAACTTTTTAATCTCCTTTACATTTCTATGGGTAAAGTGGATTTAATAGGCAATGGTCACCAACCGATACGGCTTTGTTGACACAGATAAGCTGGTTTAAAGTAATTTAAAAACACTAAACTTGAAGTTCAACTGTAGCTCTGTCCACAGCCGACACGTTTTCACAAAACCAAGTAGGAATAATGCAAATTACATTTTTGGGTTCATAAACTGTACCAGTCATATTGTTTATTTCACAATGACACATTGGACAGGTACTAATATACATATACATGTATATATATCAAAAACACATCAGCTGACATGTCATATCTAAAATAAAAAACAATTATTTTGTTTTCAATTTGCACATCTTAAAGAGTCTTAAAAGACGAAGAATAAAAGTGAACAAACATTACAAATGAAGAACACATCAAAATACATTTTCCAGCACATATTTCTATATTGCATACACATTTAAATCGGGAGTGGAAATTGGAAATGCATCAATGGATTATCTTTAATGATATCTGTGTAGACGAGGGAAACTTCATACTATGTTAAAGGCCACTAATGGACTTTACTTCAGCAAAAAATAGCCTGCTCCGCTGCCCAACACAGAGGGCAGACAACCAGTATGATGATTCATTCCCTACAGTAATGAATAATGTTGGAGAATACCAGCAGGTACTGGTAAGCAGCCACAGGAGCTCTGAGTGGAGCTCTAGAAAAGTCGAACACCAGGTCCCAGTTTGGTCATGCACACTTAGCAGATCGTTCTGGAAATATAAAACGCCCTCAGCGTGGATTGTGACGAGGTGCCGCACACATTCGTGAGAATCTTCGAACAAAAATCAAAAGCCATCATCTGAAAGTGTCCAGTACAGATTCACACAGAGAGTAGTGTCAAACTAATGGCATACAGTGCTCACGTATTCACAACAGACCCGACCCTCTGGCTTGCAAGACAGCAAATTCACGATTGAACATCTAGTTACGCGACAGTGCCATTGTGAGAAGTTCAGTTACATCGCGTTTACTATACTTGATGCTATACCACAGCAGTTCTGTATCTAAAAGGCAAAGTGTATCCAACTCATTATTCTAATTTAAACTCAGTCAAGGCCAGAGAAAAAGTCTGAAAAAACAAGATTATAAAAATGTCATATTTGTAAAACTGACTACAGCATAGATGATCAGTCAAAAACCTCAGACAGAAAATTTGCTAAAATGTTTCTATCAACCAAACTAAATATTACAAACAGCCTCTACAGAGAGAAATAGATTATTTCTAATAACTTAAATTATTATGCAATACAATACTCTTCCATTTGGGGCCAGAGGGTAAGAAAATCGATCTACTCAAAGCCGACGCAAAAAACAAGACGATAGGCTCTTTGCCGACAGGTCCATAGGCTAAAGGAAACCACCTAGTGATGTGTGCTCTGACTTGCATGTATTGTGTGTGTGTCCGTTCGGTGGAGAGGACGTCTCTCCGATCCCGTCGGTCCTGCAGTGAGAAGCTTTGGCACAGAAACACCATGAGACGAGGTGACGCATTACAACACGGTGTTAATGAGGAACACTCATGCAGGACTCGCTCCAGTCCTGGAGGAGATAAGGTCAGTGAACCCCGACATGCATTGCCACCACAGTACCAGGGCAACAGACAACAAGAGACGGGCCAAGTGGCTGGGAGGGAGGGGAGGGTTTGGACATGAGAGGGAGGAAGAGGATAAAAAGGATGAGGCTGAAATGCATAAACAGAAGGTTTTGGGAGGGTTTTACAAGGAGCGATAACAGAGAATAAAAGGTGATGGAATTTCTTTTCTGTATCTGGGCGACTCTAGAGCAAAGAGATAACCACATCCTGCAAATGACAATGATGATGATATCTGCCCAAAGTGGTCGTTTCACAGCCTCTCCTCCATTTCTCTCTGCCCCCTCCATCTCAAAGTGATGACTCCACCTCTCTGGTGATGGTAACCTCGGGCTCTGACAGCAGGCACACCTGAAGGCTTGCAGGCTGCTCTGTGGCCTCACTGATCACCTCCAAGGCAGAAGCAGCACCTGGCTTATAGTCACTGTTGGTCTTCTTGTCAGAGCCTGGGTTCTGTTTGTCGGCAGAGCCGCAGCACAGCTTGGGAGCACACTGAGTCCGACAGGAGAGCTCACAGAGGGAGTCCCGAGACTCAGAGTTGAACGTGACGAACTCTGGTTGGATGGTGGTAGCGTGGATACCCTCATTGTGAAAGAAGTCCTTGATCCGTTTGGCAACCTCCATGTAAGATGTGGGGTCGTGGCACTTGATGTGAGCTGTGGCGATGATGCGGCTGCCGGCCAGCTGCCAGATGTGCAGCTCGTGGATGGCAAGCACACCCTCCAGACCCAGCAGCCGCTCGTTGAGCCGGTGCATGTTGATCTGCTTGGGCACGGTCTGCAGCAGGATGAGGGCCGACTCTTTGAGAAGCGGGTAGGTAGTGTACAGCAGGATGCACACCATAATGATGCAGAGAGTGGGATCCAGGTAGAGGATCCAGCAGGGGCCGGCGGTCTTCATGGAGGCCAGTGTTTGATTGAAATGCTGGTCTGTATGGCGGACACATGGGTTGTAACACTCCGTATCATCTTCACAGGGCTGCCACACAAATATGAATATTACAGCATTAACAACCACGATGACAGAGCCCAGGGCGTCGCCCAACACGTGCAGGAAGACACCGCGCATGTTCAGCTGCGATGAAGAGATGTGGTCCATGTCCTCAAAGTTGGGGTTGCCATTCATCTGCAACTCTGTGTTGTCTTTACAGCTGATTTCTGCAGATAAAAAACCGGGAGGTTAGCTAAGTTCACTGTGACGGTTAAATAATCAACTGAACTTTGACACTTAAGATACTAATGAAGCATTCAAAATGGATTCACAGGCAGCACCGGGAGTGCAACATAAACAGATATGAGAAATTAGAGAAAAACAACAACAATCACATTGTGGAGCCGAATCAGCCGTCTATGAGGTCCTTTTGAAACAACAGAGCCACAATGCAGCTTGTGATGTTATCAAGTGACTACAGACTATTTACTTAGAAATACACTCCATTAAGGTGCGTTTTTCTGTTGACAATATTGTTCCAGCTTTTACTGTGGCACCACAGCCTTGTGACTAATTATGTGCTGCAACTGCTTGGGGCTACAAACAGGAGAAACATGCCAGGGAGCCACGGAGAACTCCCAACACATGGGATCGGAAATGCTGGAAAACGCACTATAATAATTCACATTAAGAAGATTCAGTTATCACCGAGGTAGCATACACAGCCCTGGGAGGGAGATGGCACCTGAGCAATGGTCGCTCACCTCCATCCCGGGACTCTACGGGCCATTCATCAGCAGCTAATGGTGCTGCTGGGGCTGTCGGCTCCATGGTTACACAGATGTCTGACCCAGTAACAGCAATCAGTGCATGGGGTGTGGGGTGTGGGTTGTGGGGGACGGTCATCCAAGGATGCTTTTGTGGGGACGGTCTCTCGTTGATTATGTATTAAACTTTCCACTCACTGACACCACAACATGACTGGGAAACACTGCGTTATAGATATTGAGTTGTCTGGGAGTGAATTTCGAGCACAGTGTGGGGAGTGACAAAAAACAAAAAAAAAACAAGATCCAGCATTAAAACGATTTCACACCAACAAGTTTCAACTTGTCAAAAGCTGTTCCTCAGCTGAGTCAGACAGGATCCTCTGCATATCTCTATTTAGAGAGCCAGCTGATCGTGGTCAGTCTTTACAAAGCCTGAAACCTGAGTCTGTTACAAAGGATAGTGTGACACAACAAATTAATGACAGCAGAGAGATGTTATTTGTAGAGTAAACACTAAGGCCTGGAGACTAAGGGGTAGGGTGTCCTGGGGGATGCGCAGGAGATGTCAAGTATCTGTGGACTGTTATGCAATCTGGACAACCAACAATGGAGATAAAGTCTGGGACATTCTGTCAGAGTCTCTGTGGGACACAATGGACTTCAGGGGATTGGCCTGTGCTGCACATGTCAAAGATAATTCAACACAAAGAGGGAAAACACAGCGAATTTACATCATGATTGTGAAACACACAGTGAAGTGAAATGAGCCTTAAAGTTTCTATCCTTACCATTTCTCAGTGTCACGACCCCCGGGCTGTTGTGATTTGCCACCAGGTTGTTGGTCTCCGCTCCCGAAGACCCGTTCCCAGCCTTTTGGCCACTTTTGCCCTTCTTGTTCTTACTCCCGTGGCCGTGGCCCCCGTGGCTGTGGCCGTGGCCTCCGCCGGCGTGTCCGCGGAACAAGCAGAGCCCGAGCAGGTTGACCAGGAGACCCGCGGCGCCGACCCCGGCGACCACCTCCGGTCTCTTGATCTCGTGGGGCTCCGTGAGGCGCTCGACCACCTCCAGCACGATGGTGAAGCACAGCGCCGTGAGGAAGACGGCGTTCACCAGAGCCCCCATCACCTCCGCCCGGATCCAGCCGAAGGTGTTCTTGTTGGTTGCGTGGGTCTTCTCGGCGAACCGCACCGCGACCAGCGCCACCACCAGCGCGATCACGTCCGACAGCATGTGAAAGGAGTCGGAGAGCATGGACAGGGATGAGGTAAACCGGCTCACCACCACCTCCACGATGAAAAACCCGAAAGTCAGCGAGAGCATGCAGAGCAGCCGGACTCGGTTGGGTTCGCAAGCCATCTTCGCCCGGTCTGGAGTTCAAGTTTAATACGGTTCCTTTCTTCCGAGATCACCCGGAGCCCAGCTAGCTAGCTATCCGGCTCGACTCCAAGCTAACGGGGGTATGCTAGCTGGCTCCCTGAGACAATACGGTCGGTGTAAACAGGGTCTTCATTCACTGCTGCTCTCCAGCGACGGTAGCATCCCTCGTCCTGTGCCGTGGACAACCGCGGGGGAGGGTGGGGGGATTAATCCGTGATTCGGTGTTGGTTACCGGGTCGGTTCACCTCCGTCGTCACCAGCACATTCCAGAAACGTTTGCCGACGAGCTGGTGTTTGCAGACGGTTGAAACTTTGCACCCGAGCCGGTAAACTTTCCACACGGAACCATAGAGAGTATATAAAGATGGACGTAGGGTCCGTGACGTCACACGTAAACCATACATAGGCAAAGAGGAGGAGCGAGAGTGGCGCCGATGCCCCGCCCACAGAGCGCAAAGCTACCCGGTTAGCTCAGGGCTAAGGAGCTAGGCTACATGCTAGGCGCCCCGAGTGGTTCCTATTGGTGGAGAGGTTACGAGCAGGCACCTTGATTGGGCGGACCTTGCAACTCTCGCTAGTGGGCGGGGCAAGCGAGAGAGACAACGGCGGTTGCTACGTACGCCGACGGCAACTGACGTCTCGTGGTAACACACATAAATCTATTTATTATCTGTCCACTATTCTGGAAACCTAAAGGGGTATAATTCGTTTGTACATCTAACACACACATTTTTTATTGTTCTTTAACTTCCTATTTAACATATATCTATATTTTATATTCAATTTTATTTTCTTATTTATTAAGGGAAACAATGTCTAATGTGATAAAGTAGTATACATGTATTACTCTGCAAGTTATGGTTGACAACATTTAATAAATTCGTTGCCCTACTCAGAGGTTATTAATACATATCAGCCAACCAGAGATATATCTTTAGTTGTTTTTTTTAATAATGGAAAAAAAAAAATGAAAATAACTTGGCCTGTCATTGTGTGAAACGTCTTTTCAAATGAAGTTTCCTCTCTATTTAATTTTGAACGATACCTCAACACAACAACGTCCGTTAATCTATTTTTAATCAAGAACAAATGAGTTGTGAGGTGTGATGGCCGTGATCACACTGTGTGGTAATGGCGGTTAAAGACTCGGTACAGGGGGAAACTGATGACCCCTTGTGGAAACTATCAGATTTGATTAAAGTGTCAACATGGTGCAATTGAGATGTAAATTAAATACTTTTTTTAGAGACTTTAAATCCCAACTTCAGTTAAAATAGCTTAAACTTCCTATATTTTACAAATTACAAACTAAACTCAAATAGCTGCATTGTATACACTAGTATTATTTCACTATGAACCTTGAGAGTATACATCTCTTTAGGACATCTTAAAACAGTTAGTTTTTAATCAGGAAATGCAGCGTAAAACAAATTAATTCACAAATCCTTTTTTGCATAGTTCACGTTCATTTCATCACAGGTTCAGTTATTGTTTTCACTTCTCAGATACTTGGTCATAACAAAAAGAAAACTTCACGTTTAAAAAATATACAGCAAGAATAAACTGAACATTTCACAATCCCTATAGCTGCCTATAACGTTAAATCAACACACTTCTTAAAACAACACACACACACACACACACACGACAATAAACTGGCTTGAAATGTTGTCATCACTCCTTGCATAGCAACTAAATAATCATAAATAAATCTTTATTTACATCCAGTTATCATAACTCAGAGCCTTCCATCGCACAACAAACAGTGACGTCCCATGTGGTCAGCGGAAGCCGAGGATCTGTCTGCTCTTGAACTGACAGGCCTTCTCCACTTCATGCAGCGTGAGGCCGCGCACGTTTGCCGCCTGCAGCCTCCTCAGTATCAGCTCCTGGGACGTCACGCTCCGGCGGCTGTGGGGACGCAGGTTCTCTTTGCTCTCGCCAGCAAAGTGGACCTTCCTCTTTCCCAGGGAGAGGCTGTCCTCATCTAGGACCAAACAGCACGGAGTGACTGATTAATAAAGATTGATTGACTATTGTCAGGCAGAGAGTTTTAAATGCCGGTTCAGTATAATCACTTCTTTATTGGTGTATACAAATTTTATTAGCACGATTTTAAAAAGTAATAAATAAACATTGAAAACAGAAGCACAAACACAAAAACTGCTCAGTTCTTGTCTCGGGTTAGTAAGTCCAGAGCTCTTCTTCTCAGTCCCATACCTATGTCTTTGCCATATAATGGTGACAGGTCCCTCTGTTGCTGGAGACGGGTATAATTCTTCAGTAAACGCTCGGCCCTGAAATGGTAAATGAGAATGAACCAATTGTACCAATATGCAGAAAGAAAGATTGAGATGAAAGGGTGAAATGAGGAGATTGTTTCATGAGCCGCCTGTGGCCTTCTTTAAAAGTCTTACCGTGCGATCTTCTCCTTTGACAGCTGTTCACGAACACACAGCTCCTGCTCTCTTTCTGCCATGAAACAGAAGAGAAGAGTTTTAACACTTATTTGTCACACGTGTCAATGTTCTGCCGGTCAGTTCTTTTTAAAAGAATGTGCAGCCAGGGGCTGTTGGTGTTGAAGTTAGTGGAGGCAGGCAAAGAGTAGGTCACAGCACTTGTTTCAAAAGCAACATGCGTCAACCTGTTCCAGTTCCACACGTTTCTACGAGGTCAGAATGACCTCCTCTTGCCCATAATTGAAGATAAGGTGAAGTAGTCGAGTAGAGAATAACCCTCTACACATCATGTTATCTCTCAAACTATCAGTTATCGGTTCCATGTTGGTCTTGTTTGTAGATTTATGACAGCGAGCAAATATCAGTATCGCTGAGCAAGAAGAACACAGAGACATTACAAACTATGTATGATGCCAAAACAATTGCTTTTATCAAACCACATGTCAATAGCTAGCTCCAACTAGCGCTTCCTTACACAGATATCAATGCACCATTTAAACTGATTGTGCAACGATATCCAGATATTTAGAAGAATCCACAGCTATTCTACTCTTCCATTGTAAGCACCTCTGAATACAGAATAGGAATCAGGCTGTGAAATGTGAGTGCAGCTGCCGGTCATCACAGTTTATGCGGCACGATTAGCAGTAGAGATAAAATTCTTACGCTCCATCCTCTCTTCACGTTCCTTCAAAGCCGTCTCTCTGTCCCTCAGCGCCTGTTCCCTGAGTTGGAGCTCAGCAGCAGAGGCGGGAGCTGGTTCCGCCGGCTTCGGAAGAGGTCGGTCAGGGTCCGCCGACTTCCTCCGGACCCGCGCCTCGGCCCTCCTCTGCTCCTCAGCAACCGCATCCGCCAACAGGCTGCTCTGGAGAATGGACTCCACCGAGGGCCTCATGTAGTCCTGGTGACAGAGAGGAGTCACTACTGTTTCCCATAGTACATCAACAAGAAAACGGTTGTATAATTTGTTTGTAACCTTTAAGTTGAGCATTTTGCTGAGTAAGCTGTTCAGTTCCTCAGAGTAGCGGTACGGGATTCTCCTGAACTTTCCCTCTCGGATCCTCTCTGCCAGCTCCTTCTGGTTGTAAGCAGTGAACGGAGGCCTGAACAGGAGAAATTCGGGGTAAGTGTCAGATTTGTTATGGACCAACAAGCTGCTGGAGGAGGGAAAAAAACAAAAAAGCTGGAAAACTTACGATAAGGCACATAGTTCATACAGCAAACATCCCAGGGACCAAATATCTGACTTCTCGTTGTACGACAACTGGTTTATTTGCTCCTGTAAGAAAAAGTATGACGGAGTGTCGCAGGATTAGGCTACAATCAGATGGGTTAAGAAACAAACAGCGGGATTAAACAACTCACTGGAGACATGTAGTACGGGGTCCCGACAAATGTCTTTGCAAAACTTGTGTCATGATTCAGGATCCTGGCAAGGCCAAAGTCTCCGAGCTTAACGTTCTGTCTGATGTCGAGGAAGATGTTGGCTGGTTTCAGGTCTCGATGAAGAACGGTGGCCCGGCCGTCGCTGCGCCTGTGGCACTCCTTCAGGGCCAACGTGAGCTGCGCCATGACTCGAAGGATGAACTGCTCCTCCAGATAACGCCTGCAAAACAGTCAATAAAAAGATAAAGCAATGCCAGTTATGCAGATACTATCAGGAAGCTCGGATTTAAAGTGGATGGAATTTTATATAAATGCACATGGTCACCTTTCCTTGATGCAGCGGTCAATGAGGCTGGACAGGTCTCCACCCTCGCAGTACTCCATGACAATATACAGCGTCGTGTTGGTGCGGTCTATGATGCGGTCGTAGTATCTCACGATGTTCGGGTGCTTGAGCTCCCGCAGGAGGTTCACCTCTGACACCAGCATCTGCTTTTCACTCTCCGCCATGGTGCCATAGTCCAGCTCCTTCCACACCAGGATCTTTAACACGAAGAAGAGTTAATTAACCACATGGATGAAGATTAAAATCAAAGAACCAGGACTGGGAAGCATAAGAAATAAAGATGGACTGAGGCATCTCCCCGCTTCCTCCCACTATGCAGAAATGAAACCAAAGTAACTTGGATAGCAACGCTGCCATAAAGATAAGATCCACCTACAGTAAAAATGACAGAAACCACCTTTGAGAACATGTAACTCCCTTATTCAGAAAACACAAGTCAAACATGATACACACTTCGTTTGGGATCCAGCTCTTTAAAACAGATCTTCAGGTGTTGCTCCTGTGGCTCAGTGACATGGCTTCAGATATGAGAGCGACACATGAGATTTACCTGGAACCAGTTAAAATGGCTGCCTTGGCCTGTAAGTAGTAAAAGTGAGCAGGTGTGATGCCATTTCACAAATCAACACTAAAGTAAAGTACGTTTTTAGTATAACAGCAACAAAGAGGAGAGTCAAGATAAAAATAAAATATAATTTATAGAGTGAAACTATAATACATGTGTGATTATGATGTGTATTCTATATGTAGTATTATTGTACAAAGTGTGAGCAGAATAAACAGTTTAACAGTATTGCACAGTGGACAATGAAGTGCACCTGCAGGTAAACCGTGTAGTTTGTGTACCTGCAGGTAAACCGTGTAGTTTGTGTACCTGCAGGTAAACCGTGTAGTTTGTGTACCTGCAGGTAAACCGTGTAGTTTGTGTACCTGCAGGTAAACCGTGTAGTTTGTGTACCTGCAGGTAAACCGTGTAGTTTGTGTACCTGCAGGTAAACCGTGTAGTTTGTGTACCTGCAGGTAAACCGTGTAGTTTGTGTACCTGCAGGTAAACAGTGTAGTTTGTGTACCTGCAGGTAAACAGTGTAGTTTGTGTACCTGCAGGTAAACAGTGTAGTTTGTGTACCTGCAGGTAAACAGTGTAGTTTGTGTACCTGCAGGTAAACAGTGTAGTTTGTGTACCTGCAGGTAAACAGTGTAGTTTGTGTACCTGCAGGTAAACAGTGTGGTTTGTGTAGTTCACTCACTTTTCCATCGGCTTTCCGGGTGATTTTCTGGCACTTTCCATAAGAACCGGAGCCGATAGTGTACAACAACTCGTAGTCGTCCACCCGGGACGGCATGTTTAAACCTCGAGTTACCAGTTAACCAGTCAGCCAGGCTACTAAACCTGCTAACGTCCGGATGAACTAGTTAAACACGATCTCAAACCAGCGCCAAGTTTAACTTTAGCCTCGACGCAGATGTTATGAAACGTTTGTTTTCCTCCTCTTCCGGTGTCGCTCGCGTGCAGCAACCGTTTCCTCTTCGTTTAAATCGGTGCCCGAATCCTCGCCGCTGATTGGCCCCGCGCTCCTGGCATCGTGACTCCGTATTGGTCGGCGCGGACACGCGAGTTGTGAGGTTGCTAGGCGCCGGAAACCCCGCGAGAGCAGCGCGGGTGGAGGAGGCGTGTCCACAAGATGGCGCCAAAGCACACGTTCTACCCACAGCCAGTGTGTGTTTGGATGAGAAAGGAAAAGAAGAGACGAGATAAGATAAGATAACTAAGATAAGATAAGATAAGATGAGATAACTAAGACAAGACGATGAGACAAAACAAGATTACGCATTTCATTAAAATGTATCTATGAGCATTATTCAAGGTTCTGTAAACAAACCAACAAACAAACAAATAAATCATTATTGTACGGTGCGCTCCAGTCTCCACTGTCCTTGTTTCATAAATGCTTTATTAGTCGTCGTCTCTTTTTTCCGATCAACAGCTGCACCGTTCGAATCTCCTCCATGTTAACTGTTGTTTCAGTGTTTTACTGCTCATTTATAGCACCACCTGCTCATCAGGCTAATTTCACATCTCGCCTGGAAACACAGGAGAACAACAGGAGTCTGCAGGAACTATTTGGTTTCATGAATAAAAGGTTCCTGGGACTTAAAGGTTCCAGGTGATTTGGGTTGAAATTCAAGTTATTATAAGTTCAATGCAAACTTATTACTTTTAACAAATATGTCTTCTTCTCTGATGCTTAAATGTAATTTAAGTGACAAGTGGAGAAGGCCCCGGTCATATTTTTTCTCAGGAACAGTAAAAGCAGATGTCTCGAAGCAAAGGTGGGAAAAAACTAAAATGCAGTTTCAAAAATACTTTTTATTTAAATTTTCTGTCTGTGATGTGGATTGACATGATCCTCAGGCCTCTGTTCAGCCTCCCTGTTTAATCCTCAGTTAGTCGTGAATCCAGGAAAAGGTCGGTGGCTGTCATCAGAGCAGTTTCCATGGCTGCATATGTAAGAGACAGGAGGAGGCTGATGGGACGTGTTGTCACGGGTCTTTGGATTTGACCAGGACCACCTGAGGAGTCTCCATCTGAGACTGGCGACACGCAGCGACCTCTCACTCGGACTCTTATTACTGGGTATCACACTCAGTAGGACTTCACTATAAACACTCTGATGAAAGTCTGTTTTAGTCGACTAGTGGCTTGAAGGAAAATCAATCACGGAAATTGAAAATCAGTTGCCTCGTTTGTTCTGACGTCCTCAATGTCAACATTTGTTGATTCTTTAATAAAATAATAAAAAGTTATAGGTGAATTTTAGACATCAAGTCCTGAGAAAGCACATCTATGATAAATGTCTTTATTGTTTCAGACTATTAGTGAGAGAAATAAAAAATGTTTAGTTGCAGCCGTACTCAAAAAAGGTATTACGTGACATTACTCTTTTCTAGATGCTCAGTTAAGGTAAAGATTTGACATCCAGATATTTATTCTCTACAGAATCAACTTTTCTCTCATCAGCTACACAAACATCATCCGTGAGGAATCACATTATTTAAAGGATCATCTTCAAGTCTTTAAGTCTGAGCTGCATTTCATTGCCACGTAAGGATCTTACATGTTTAACACACAGAGATTTAATCTGGTTATAGGCCGCAGTCATATCTTGCACATGTAATCCCATTTCTGACGCCATGACTCACATCTAAGAAGTTTATAATTAAAGCCTTTTTTGTTTTTCTCTGTGCAAGTTGCACGTTGACGTGTGATCCCGGAGATAAACGCAGACTCTGGGGTTTCCCGCTCAGCTAACGGGCCTCTCGGCGGGACAGGCTCTGCCAGCGCCGCACACTGACACGGCTCACACCACTGGAGAGAGAGAGAGAGCAGCCGAGCCGCTCTGTCAGGCTGCCTCTGCAAAGGTCACTCCTACAAAGAGCTGGAGGAGTTTGGACATCAGCCAGAAACGGTCGGGGGGGCCGAGCGGAAAACTGACAGCTAAAAACAACAGAGACGGTCGGGTGCCCGGGGCCCAGCTGACGTCAGACGCCCCTGTTTCAAAGGCCAGGAGTTGAGAGGGAGCGACAGGCAGGACAGACAGACAGACAGACAGCCACGTCCCATAGTGACCTCCTCACCTCTGCTGGGGTGACTGCAGCCCTGTGGTGGGAGGGGCTACAGGGGATTATGGTTCTCATGTCACCACTGACTCCGCCTGTTTTGGGGGTGGAGCTTTAATCAGAGACACCTCTCTCACACAGGAGGTGACATAAATGATGACGATCACAAATACACACACATGTACGCACACACCCAAAAGTGAAGCCACAGAATCTCGACTGCCCCCTGGTGGCAGGCTTCAGTATAGGTTTTAATTAGCTTTTTTTTATTCTACAAAAATGGGCTGAAATGTCATGATTGACAGCTGAGACTGACTCGTGATTGGCCGAATTGTGTATCTGTGGGACTTTGATACTGCGGTTGCAGCTGTCACTCTGATCATGCGCTCAAATGCAAATCGCAGGAAGGCCCAACGAGACTCTGCGATGCCAGCGGCCGCTGCAGTGACATTCAACCCGGGCCTTCTCTCCACAGCTGGATGTGATAGTGCTCGCTCAGTCAAGGGACGCCGTCGTCACCGCGGCACTCACGAGGGAGCTGGCATCAAAGCGTGACATCGAGGACCTTGGGCGGCGGGCGTGCTGTGATATAGCTCATTGCCGGTGTCGGAGGAGGAACACTGGGACCTCTGCAGAGGACGAAGAAGTTCTTCTGGAGGCTGATTTGTCTGTGTGATGTGGGCGACACTTGGAGAGAGATTTGGAGCTTGTACGGAGGCGTAAAAAGATTCCCGATGCTACACCTTCTCCACGTGGACACCAGGCTGAGCTGCAGCCACCCTGTTGGCTCCTGACTGTTTAGCCCTTCAGTGAGCTGGTGACGCTTGGTGCATATTTAATCCCATTTCGCAGCTCACTTCCCACTGTTTTCCCCCTCGATTCTCATTGGCTGCCTGGAGCGTGTGGCTCTCCTGCAGACCTTGGTCTCCACACATCACTCCGGCTGCTGTAGAAATGGAGTTGATGGCATGCCACGCTGCCCTTTGTCTCCACCCGTCCCGAGAATCCCAAAAATGTCACGGCACACATCAGCCGTGACAGCAGCCGATACAGGAGGCGTTATGTGACTTGACCATCTCTCAATCTGCACCACAGTGATAATCAGTGAATGGGCAGAGGTGTCAGTGGAAGCTCATTGTACTCATAGTATATGCTACGTTAGTACTTAAAGACATTATTGACTATTTAGGGAATTTATCTCCTCTTTTCATAACCTCTAACCACATGTCTCCATTTAGCTTAAAGGGATTGTTCACCCAAAAATGAAAATGCCCTCATTATCTCCTCACCACTATGCCGAGGGAGGTGAAGTGTTTGAGTCCACAAAACATCTTTGGAGTTTCAGGGGTAAACAGCGTTGCAGCCAAATCCAATACAAATATAGTAAATGTAGTAAAACAGAATAAAACATAAAATGCCAACTTCATTCACACCTGAGCTCAGGAACACTTTCTACACACAAGTAAAAGTGTCTGTCTCCGTGACTGACGCAGCCGTTACCTCCAGCTCACGATCAGAGCCCCGATGTCACGTGAAATCTGAGCTCTGCAACATAAACCGGGGACTTTCAACAGGCCAGCGACCGACACCACAGTTAAACAACCGGCACGGAACCGAGCAAACACAGGGTTCAGTAACCTGAACCAGATTGCTCTCAGCACCGAATCGTGAGCGAGGAGAGAAGGGGGAGCGGTGACTTTCCCGTTTCCAGACTGGAGCGTCACCTTAAAACCAGAGGGAGTCGAGGACTTTATAGAAACATCTCTGCAGGACCTACAACAGTCTAATCCTCACTAATACAGTAAATATATCCTATCTGTGCAATTCATTCTACTTAACCTGATAGGAGCATATTCATTTCTTTAAATCTAATATAATTTATTCATACACTGACCCAGGCCTCTGTCTAATCCACCATCAGTTTGTAACCAGACTCTATGGATGCACCATTACAATGTAGTATCTCAGCTGGAAAAACATAAATAATACTCTGCATTTTGTTCTTTAGAAATTCACACAAAATATCATATTTGTTGCCGATTTCCTTTTTAATTGATCAACTAAACGACTGAGGCCGCAGCTCAAAACCAATCTCGAGGCAAGAACTAGTTTGTGCGATGGAATCCATTCTTATTGATGTGTAAATCTCCATTTAGTAAAACATAGACTGGAAAGGTTTGAGCGACAGATTATCGTGTTTAACAAAGTTCTTCAATTTTAAAGACATAAAATTAACGTTTGACTGCAATGGGGAGCTTCAAGCATTTCTATACGTCAAATCAGTAACAGCAACAGAAGCAATGAAAGTAATCCTGGAGGATGTATACACTGTGACCCCCCTGTGAGGGTCCTGCACCGTCATGCTACTCTGTCGGACGCAGAAACACATGAAGGAGAGGCAGCACGCGTGTTAGGATCTTTATGATGTTTTATTCCAGCACAAGTTTTTTGTGTTGTAAAATGGCTGTGTAGCTAGGAATTAAAGGAGTACAAAATGGAAAATTACAGACAGTTCTAGTATAATTTGTTTAAATCCCTATTGTGTTTATTTCCTAAAGCCACATCTAGGAAAACATTATTTCCCTGCCTTCTTTGGAAACATGGTCATAAAACAAAAGAAAAGAAAAGAAAAAACAAAATTGAAAAAAAAGGTGAGAAAAGAAATAAAGAAAAAGCAATGAAGCTTCATTTGAAGTCAGTCTCACGATGGAGGGGAATCTGAAAGGGCCGCTGGATGAAACACATCTACAGCCTATAATTTAAAATGTTATCCACCTACCCGATCAGGTAGCCCTTATGTTGAATCTCACACAGTTTCTACCAACAGTGGTGCACGGAGAGAGCAGCAACTACTAGAATGCACCTTTTTCCTTCTTCTCGCATTCGTTCACTGCTGCTGCTCCTCGACACTTTTCCTCCATTAAAGCAGGCTAAGCAAATTACACAGAGTTGACCTCGACACCACAACACAAGTACATTCGAAAGAGAACAGCTGCATCGTTCCGGGGCCCTGCCGGAGTTTCCCTTGTAACCGAGGAGCGATCTCGTCCTCACTGACCCAGTTTGAGCTTGACTCCTCGAAACTGTCTTTACGTCAAACGTTTGTCGAGAGAGAGAGACAGAGAGCTAGAGGGCGAGGAAACGGGTTCTTCTGAGGGTTTGGGGTCGACCAGGACATCAGGGGTTAGTCCTGACAGACGCGGTCTTCCACCGATTTAAAATGTACAAATGTATAAGTTTGAAACTGTGCAAACGGCCAGAACATACAGTAGCTGTAATGACTTGAAGTTCTACTTCCTGCTCAGGAGCTTGGAAATAAAAGAAAGAAAACATACAGGATAACACTGAGAAGTGAAGGGAACATCCTTGCTCTCTTCTTCTTCTTCTTCTTTTAAAAACATTCATGACAACTGAAACAAACATTCTCTGAAATTACCGCGGAACCAAAAGAGAGAAAAACGCTGCAGTCATCTTCATCGTCTCAACATGGAAAACTCTTCCTCAGCTTCGTTATGTACAAGATTAAAACAAACCGTGACATGAAGACCAAAGTTCATGTAATTTAAAAAGAAATAAAAACTTTTGACCACTTGTGGTGAAGTTGGCGCCGCGCTCTGACATCACAGAGCGACACGACATAATTCATATATATCAAAAAATGGGGGCGGGGGGGGGGGGGGGACGACGACAACCACACACACTCAGTTAGGCAGGTTATGCTGTAAATTTACAGTAATGACACCTATAGTTCTGTAAGCCAAAAATTTATATCGTAGAATGCTGAACATTTGGGTAGCTTCCTATAAAAAAAAATTTAAAAAAATCATATTTTTTTTCCACCCATGTCTTTTTCCCCACCCCCGAAAACACTAAGCATATGGCTTAAATATTTGTAAAACTATTCAGTCCAACGGGGGAATAAGAGTCTTCTCCGCCCTCGTCAGTCGGACTCGTTGAGATGATCCTGGAGACACACGTCTACTCTGCTGTGTAGCTGCACATGGCCGTGTGTGCGCACCCGTTTCTGTCTGCCTGTGTGTGTATGTCGGAGAGCAGAGGGTGACAAAGAGAATCCACAGAAGAGGGAGTTCGTTTATAGGTGATCAGATTGCAATCCTTGCAACCAGATTTTTTTTTTGTTCGTTTGTTTTTCTTTTCGAGTTAGCGTTCCTCTTCCTCCCTTCACATACGAAACAGGAAGAAAAAGATCCTTAAATCAAGCGCCGCATCATAGCCACCGTCTCTTTAGGCTTTCAGCAGGGCCGCCAGTGTAAACATGATCCCCCCCCCCCCCTTTTCTCAGTGAGCTCAGAATACTGCCTCGACAAACAGGCGGACACAGGAAAAAGAAGTCGCGACGACAAAAAGAAAAAACAAGTAACGATGGCTGTAGTCGTGGTGATATGCGGGTTTAAAGGGAAGAAAACAAATGAAAACAAAACATCCACAGCTCCCGATCAGGAGCCTTGTCCTGGGGCAGGGAGCGGTCAGGGCAGTATGGATTCCTTAGTGCAATGAAGGCCAGAGGAGCGGCCGGCGGCGCAGCCTCAACGTTCATACAGCCGCTCGCTCCGGAAAGGTGTTGCCCGCCGGGTCGCCAGCAGGCTGCAAGAGACGTCCAGTGGGCTTCACCAACTCTTGCCGGGAGGAAGAATAAGGGCAGACATTACGCTTCTAAATCACATATATTCACTCACACACGCACGCGTCCATACACACTTTATACTCTGTAAAACTACCACGGCCTAAAGCCTGGGAGGGGGGGGGGAGGGAGAGAGAGAGAGAGAGAGAGAGAGAGTCTGGTCCAGAGCGTCTTTTGGAGGAGTCCTGAGCCTCGTTTCGTTAACTTTGAATAAAAAGTCATGTACGTGTCAGCGTCTACGTGTATGAGGACGTGTAAACATCAAAATGTGAGTTGTGACGAGTGCAAGAGATTATTCTGCCGCAGTGTGTGGCGTTCGGGTTGTGTGTACATTAACTATGCCTGTGACCTGTTTCATACTGTATGGGTTTCTTTAATCTGTGTGTGTGTGTGTGTGTGCGTGTGTGTGTGTGTGTACTTCATATGCGTATTGTTTCCTGGTAAGTCGCTCCGCTGTTGCAAATGCACATTCATCCATCGTAGGGGGCGAGCGCGACGCTGGGCCACACACCAAACGATCCTGAGGCTTTTTTCCAGTGGTCCGATTAAGACTCTCAGCTCATCAGCGCACTCAAAATAAACAGCAGTAGAGGTACAGGAGGACGCTGTACCACATGTAGCCGGAGGCAAAAGCAAACGACTGGATGATGCACAGCCACACGGGGTCCAGGGTCATTTGCCGGGATACTGCCACCTTGTGTCCGTCCAGAGACGGGAAGGATCCTGTTGAGAGGCGGACAAACACAAACGCATCAGTATTTTGCTCTCGGCCCGATATCTTAGCATTTCTTCAACCGGGATGACCACGGCTTGGCTGCGGCTCAAAGAAACATCTAAGACTTTCGTTATCATGTCTATTTCTTTATGTTTTTGGGGCATTTTTCTGCCTTTGTTGACAGATACAAGCGTGAAATAGGGAGACGGTGGAGGAAGACATGCAGCAGTAAATTCACACCGACAATAGGAACGCTGGCTTAAGTGATGCAAGCCAGCCATTGTGTTTGGTAGAGCAACCATTAGGACATACAGCCGTTTCTATGACAACAACAACAAGATGGAGGAGACCGTGGACAAAGCCGTGTCTTTGTCGTCTGTTTCATAATGACAATCAAAGCCTGCACTTCCCTGTTGGGTCCACCTGTCCTTGTATTGATCCATTTCTCATGAGGTGAGAGTCTTCATGAGACGTTGTTTACACGGCTAACTTCTTACACAGGCGTATGTTTAAGTTGCGGTTGGCAGGTGACTCATGTGTTCAAACGACCGTTGTACACTTGCTTCACTCAAAGTTGCTCTTGTGCTGGGAGAAACTCTGAGCTCCATCACATGAACGATGACTGTTTTTAGTTCTTAGCGAAAGGACACGATTAAGAAGAAGAAAAAAAACATGTAAAGCTGCTTTTGAATTAGCTGAATCAACAGTTCTATGCTGATGCAAATGTTATTTTGACTCTGACAAATTAAGATGGCTAATATTAGCTAAACCACCAGAGACAACACTGAGTGACTGAGCAGGTGATGCAATAACAGGACCAGAGGAAGATTCAGTTACTGTTTTTGACCAAGTGTGGAACACAGACGAATGACAGAGGATTCAACTGTGAGACATCTCAGGAAAACCCCACTTTTCTGATTGTTTGTATCACAACCACGGCTAAAATATGCTCAGTGAATGCACCATGGACGTTGACAGCCGGTTTCCTAGCAACAGCACTGCTCTAATGTTAGTCAAACATTACCGTTGGAAACAAACGCCCAGAGGCTTGAAGCTCAAACACTGTGTCTGAATCACTCTCTATTTACTATAGAGTTCAGCACAGTTACTCTCCGGGTGTAAATCTATCCACAGCATAATGTGAAAAATGACACTGGTGCACAACTAATGATGATAAATAAGTAATTACTCACTACTGAGTAAAACATCTATTACAGACATGAAGGGAGCAGCTGGAGTCAGTTATTCCCCCCCCCCCCAAAAAAAACATTGCTGTGTGAAAGGAAATGTGTGATCCACAATTATTACAGTTTGACTTCAGCAACACTGACATGGCGAGACAGACCTTTGTCGTAGAAGTAGGCCAGCAACTCTTCTTTCTCCACAAACCTCTGATACAGCCAGTCAGTCAGGGCCTCTGCCTCCACAGGAACCTCTTTTATTGGGTACATCCTGAAGGAAGAGAGACAGACAGAGGAGATGAAACAGGGGGAACCAAACAGGGTAAATGAAGTCTCTCTCTCTCTCTCTCTCTCAGCAGAAACTGTCTGCATTGATCCGTCGAGGAAGCTGCAGTCGGAAAAAAAAACGCGGGGTGTCAGCGGTGGTCCCCGAGCAGAGCGAGTCTATTTCAAACCCGGAGTCTATTACGGCGGCTTGTGTGTTTGCGGCGGCTTCAGCTTGTTTTGGGAGATTCATTAGCTGGCGAAGCTCGTCAGAGTGTCACGGGGAGACAGGAGTGATGGGGGGGGGGGGGCAAGTCGGAGAAATATCTGACAGGAAAAAAGGTGAAACCGTTTTGCTGTCAGAACTCCGAGGCAGCAGTGTCCTCAGGGAGCAGAGGCACCATTAGACCCTGACAAGGGGAGAAGTGCTATTGTTCAATAGAACGTCAGCAAATAGCAAGAATACCCATCATGACAGAGATTATAGCGACGTCTTAAAAGATATTGTATCAACTTTATGGATTTCTTGGGGCAGATGCCAATACCAAAACTGGGGAGTAAAAAAGGTCATATTGGTCGATAAATATGTATTAAAAAACATTTGTTATGCAACCCGCATATCAGCAAACATAAACGCTGTTTCCGATACGAGTGTGTCAGGCTCACATCGGCAAACTGTATCTAAATAGATATATGTGGTAAGTTATATTTGACATATACGTCGTCATGTTCCAAAATGTTCATGTCCTACACAATTTGTGTTTCCAATTTGAATTAGTCTTTTGTTGGGAAGGACTTTCTGCTTCAGCTTTAAAGCGCTGTATAAAGAATATGTATAATTCTTATTACTTATGGGGTGAGATTAATTGATGATTGCACATGTGAGCGTGCATGGGTGTATCTGTATGTTGGATCTGCGATAAGCCGATGTCCAGGAAGTACCCGGCCTCTCGTCCGATGCCAGCTGGGATTGGTTCCAGCTCCGACCCTCAAAGGATAAGCGTTATAGATAGGGGGGGGTGGGGGGGGGGGGATTATTACATAATCATGGTTAAAGATAAAACAATTTAATAATTAGAAAATACTCTGAAAACATGTTTTCTTTCTCTTGTATATTTGTATCCACTGAAGGTAATCTTTTGGAAAAAAGTATTGTTTAAGAAAAGTAGGACGATAAAGATGTTTTTTAAAAATATATAGCAGAGGAAGTCTTGTTTGTAGCCAGGAGGGGTCTCTAGTAGGCTGCACTCCCACACAGGCAGCCACTGGTCACCTTCAAATAGAGGTTACCGTCTCCTCCCTCAGACAAAGCATTTCCTCTGCACTCAACATTTGCTCAATATTTCCCGACCGGAAAACGTCCACCAGTAAAAGTACATCTGTGCCTGTGAGGGAGGCTTCTGGAAGAGGGCGGTAATAAGTGATACCGTATTGATTGGTAAAGGGTTCGATATATATTAAAAAGCAATCTGGGGGAAGGCAACAGTTCTGCTGTCAGGATGATGTCTGTACTTCTAGTCGGACATGTTTCCTCCGCTATGTTGCAGGTATGAAGGCACGGTGACGACTTACAGCCTCGGTGACTGCGGCAGCTTCATGAGTCGGTATTTACATGAACCACACAAGTCATTGAGTCATGAGTCATTCAAACAAGTAATAGAAATATTCAGACATTTTAAATAAGGTGGTGAATGAGTCTTAATTTTGATTATTAGTGGCAACAAATTGATCTGAAAGAACAAGTTTAAACATAAAATCGATCAACAAACAGATTATCCTTGTTGTCAGATATTATTGGTTTGATGATAACTGGGTTTCAAAATGTCCCCGGGCTCCTGGAAGAACGTATGAGACTTCTTTTGATATTTTATTTACAAAATGATTTCAGCGATCCATCAAGAAAGTAATAAGCAGGTAAATAAATAATGAAAATAAAAGTGTAGAGCTGGGTTGAGAATCAGAAAATCAATATGCTTTGATGTTTCAAACTTCTGAAGTGTCAGGATTTGATTATTTCTTTGTTTTATATACATATAAGCAGAATATTTCAGTTTTGGACTGTTGGTTAAATAAAATAAGGAATATGAAGATGTGAATTTGGACTAATGGGAATATAAAAAAGCACGACTGTCGAACATTTTTATTGCCAGAGTGATGAACTGTTTAATCAAGAAAGAAAATCTGTGTATTGATGATTTATTATTTTCACTTTGATTGTTTTAAACGTTTTATATAAATAAACTATGACTTTATTGATAATGACAATTTTCTCACCTTTAACCCTTTGATAATTTAAAGATCTATGGAATAAGCCAGTGCTGACTGATTTGCAGGTTTACTTGATCACTGAGCCCAAACTCTCAGTTCCTGTCAGAGCGGACATCAGTGCATTAGACACTCGCTATAGTAAAAAGTTGCTCTTTGAACTGAAGCGGTCTCTATGACCAAATCAGGAAAAGGCTGGGCCCCCTTGCTCCACAGACCAGAAGAGAAGGAGCTGATGATTCAACACAGACATCCGCTTGGTTGGTATATTTGAAGTGCACATCTTCTTTGGACACTTCTCCTCATTATCCAGCGGTTCACTGTGGTGGTGTTACTCTACAACAAGGTCCTGTTTAAGTAAAGAAACTTTTATGTCCCCGGTGGACTGAAACTCCTGTTAAATTCAAGATAAAACCCACTAAAATCTGCTGCTTTCATCCGTCAAAAGGTTCGAGTTAAGCTGGATTTTTCAAGATAAAACAGCTACAACCGCCCCCCCCGACTTGAGTGGCTCAGGCTGCCCGAAAAAACTGGAACCAGTGTTCTGCGGCCCCCTGATCGGGTGATTAGAGCTCAAAGCGAGACATTCAACCAAAGCTTCTCCTACTGTGTCTGTGAATATCAGGTTTTCTTTTGTGTTACTGTGCCACAGGAACCAACAACCAGCCCTGATGCATCTCTGAGGAAAGAGGAGGTTCAGACACAGGCTGAGAATAACCAACACATCCGCAACCTCTAATAATGACACCGATATTATAACACGTAGACAGAAAGCAGCAATTAGAGCAAAGGATAAAACAAGCAACTACCACAATAGAAGCAGTGACAGGTGGTAATTTACGGTTTGGGATTTATTCTTAATGTGGAGAAATAAAGCCATATTTCTTCCACAGCAGTGATCAGCGATGGTGTAATCATTAAATACATGACTGATAAAATATAAGCTGTACTGTCACAAACCTCAGGAGTGTTTCACAGGTGATCTCAGAAAAAGTGAACCGATAGCGCTGTAATTCTGGGTGGAGGGAAACAGGAACGGGCCTGCACCGCTTAATCGGAAGGTTTGTGCTTTTAGGGGCCCTGGGTGGTGGCAGGTGGTCACCACGCCGTTTTCCTGCAGCTGAAATATTCATGTAGCAATCAGGATGTTTGGGTGTCGACACAAGTCGCTGAGGACATGCGAGTTTGGATGAGGCAACGCTACACGCAACACGCTTACATAGGAAACAGTATCCTGGCTCGGGTGGTGTCTTTTCTCTGGTTACTCTGGAGCCTCACGCAGTCCCAGCGCGCAAACTGGGGTTAGGTTGATGGGGAGACGCTAAATTGAGCATAGGTGTGAGAGTGAATGCTTGTTTGTCTGTATGTTGGCCCTGTACATGGCTGCACCTAAAGATCATTTTCATGATCAATTTGTCAGTTGATTAATTGAGAAATCTGGACAATAATGACGTTGTCAACATAATATTTAAAAACGTCCTTAACTGTTTTATAGACAACATCAAATATGACAAAGAAAAGCATTAAGTCCACAACTCGTACCAGAGGAAGTTCAGCATTTTTGCTTTAACAATTAAATGAATGAATGAAATTACACATAACTCAACAATCTTTTTCTCTGTGTCCAGCAAATCACATAGTGTAATGAGAATAAATGATTGTAGTACGAGCTTGATGGAGACGTTACAGGTGTGACAGGTTGTTCTTCAACTTGATCGGTGATCTTGTTCCGACTCAGAGAAAACAGGAAAACAGGCAGCGACTTGCAGCGGCATCACAATGAGCGACGCCAGCGAGCCAAACAGTTGTTGGCAACGCTTCTGCGGTTGGTGTGAAAAATGGAAATGTCGCTCTACAGTGTCCTTATTGTGCCGAGTGAAAATGGATGGTGGCTTGTGTGAGACAGTACAGTAGTGATGGTGTTGGGGAGGAACTGGTGGCGACATGTTGGCGTGGGGCCACGGCAGCGCACTCGTTTCCACCCTAACCCACTTGGCACCGACCTGCTTCTTAACCTGACACCCTGGCTCAGAGACAGACAGCTGGGAGAGAGAGAGAGCGGCAGTTTCTCCAGTTGATTCCCGACATCCGACTTTTACCAAGTCTTCACCAACTACATCCTCACTGCAACTTCTGTGACTAGTTTCTACAAAAGGCAGAAAGCTACTTACTGCCTCATTTTAACCATTCAGCTCCTGGGACCTTATTCTTGAGATATTGGTTTTCCTCCAAACTGGGCTGAGAGGCTAATTAAGTTTGGACTGCGGCTGAGAAAAGTCTGTCCACTCAACAAGCCTCCTTGGAGGCCAGCCAGTCGTTGTTCGGGGAGTCTATACGGCCCCGAAATCTCTCTCGCCGTGAAAATCTTGACAAACCAAGATGGCGCCCTGGGAGGCCGGCGCTCGGGCACCAATCTCCATCTCCAGTCCGTCTTATTCTAGTTAAGATAAGGCTCATCAACCAAATCCCAAACTGCTGCCTTCAAGTTCCTTGTCTTGATTTTCCTCAGGAGTGAAAGCACCGATCAAACAGAGAGCACGTTTTTTATGTTAAAAGTGACCTTCTATAATTTAACTTTTGTGGTCGAAGGGGATCCTAAGTAAACCACACACACACACACACACACTGCACATCACTCTTAAGGGCTCTTCCTCACGGAGGGCTAAGAAGTGCTTATCTACAGCCGGAGAGAAGTCTAGGGATGGTCGGACTCCACTCGTTAATTGCTCCATTTAGTCTTTAATCTGCTTCCTCTCCGACTAGAGGCCGTCTGTGTTCCAGGAAATGGTTTCCAAGCAGAACGACGGACATGGCAGACTCTCCAACCGACCAATGTAAAAAAAAAAAAAAGGGAGAGCTGAGAAATCCCCCGACGTGTTGATACACAAGACTAATTTCAGTTCAAATTAAACAAAAAGAAAAAAAAGGTATTCAGAGTACTTGAAGCTTCATGGCTAAAATCTTAAGGGGGAACTGCTTCAGTTCTGTCAACACGATCACGGCGTTGCTGCAACTGATGATATTCTTACATCAGTGACTTAAAAATAGCTGCACATGCTTTTGACTGGCCAAGTATTAAAGACCATACCAGAGGTAGTTATCACGTTCTTGTTCCAATGAGCAGTCGGATTATCACTCGGTATTATCGGTGAGGGTGGGTCCATTAAATGATTTTGTCGATTTAAAATTAGAATTGACTGATAGAAGCAATGAAACATGTGAGATCTTGTCCTGGTAATGATCTGTCTTTTGAGTTATGTATGTAAACACCATATCCTGGTTTGGGAAACCTGAATAAAGGCTTTATTCTGGTTTTATAGCTGGAGCTTCTCTGAGGCTGCGTTTTGGTTCGTAAAAACAATGCGCTTGTATTCAAACTTACTTTACTCAAACTACATACTAAGTACTTCATGTAAAAAAACAATATGCAAAATCAGAGGTGTCCTCCCCACTAGGAATTAGCTGTAATTGTCACAGAGCCGTCAAAGATATTGCTCCTTCTAGAAATCCCATAACGATTGATCATCATCACAAGATTACAACAGATTATGGCTGAAACGACCATTTACCTTTCACCTAGAAAACCTGGGCTGTGTTTGAACTTTGAACATGACTATGATTTTGTCCTCTTTTGACTCCACATCGATTTCTGTGCGTCTACGTGGCAGCAGCGCACTTTCACCTCGTCACCGGGACCACACGCCCGTGACAGGGTGCTGCTGCTGTAATGTGAGGACACGTGAGACAGATGTCGGCTGTGGGCGGAGCCGTTTGGAGGTTATTAACAGACTGGTGTTAGCGGTCACTGGGACGTATGGACGACCGATGTTAGCTCACCCTCATGACAGTTCATTAAACAATGAAGAAGGAGAATGTTCTGCTCGTACATGTTATCATTTCAATACAAGCAGATAATCACTGTAAAACTTACGGTACAAACATCTTACATATTTAATTTATATGCTTCATTATACTTCTATAATATACTTTTTACTTCACCACATGTACCTGATAGGTAGCTACTAGTTAGATACAACTTTTATATCTATGATTTTACTTCTCCTTATTCAGTTTCATTTGTATTTCTGATATAAGGCTTAAAGGCTCATATCTGTCAATTTTGATCAGTTGGACTTTAATCACCTGCAAAGCACTTTACATTCCACTGACCTGTATGAAGTCCCACATTACATACTTCACATTGATGTATTTCTACTTTTAAAGCTGACGATCTGATAACTGCTTCCTTTGCTAATAGGCCTGAACTTCAACAACTCTTGAGGAGGATTCTCCGTGGAATGAATTCAGCGTGTGTGGGGATGATTCCTGTAACGTGTTTCTATGGTGACACACGTACTCTGAAGATCCTTAGCTTTGGAAAAAAAAAACTCAACAACCCTCTACTCATTCATTATCCCCAGGCACCATCTCTAATTACCAAGGCCACTAATTATGCTCAGAGGTAAACACCAGTGTGAGGGATATCGATCCAGGTGAGCTGCTGAGGGGACCTCAATAAACACAAATTGGTTTAGGAAAAAAAAAAAAAAAAAGATGGGTGGAAATGTAGCGTCTGATTTACAGTAAGAACAGACGCCACAGCTTTTTTAACAAAGTGTTAAGATAAAAAAAAAATAATCTGCCTCTGATTTCTTAAAAGACGACATTTACGGCAGCGAGCTCGACAATTCTGTGTGTGTGTGTCCCGACTCGGAGAGAAAAGCCAGGTGTGCAAACGTGCATGTGATGACCAGGCAAGACTCCAACTCCATAAATCACGTCACCTTTCAGATGATTTCAAAACAGAACACACAGAGCACAAAAAAATACAGAGGAGAATGTGCATTATAAAAGAAAAAGATTTCAACATATTTAACACCCACTACTGCCCTCGCTTGGCCTCTGTACACCCACCTAGCTCTCCCATCTGCCATTCACAGAGGGCTTATGATGCTGCAGCCTGGGAGGCTGAGATTATATGGAGAGAGGGCAGGAGACAGTGAGGGAGGAGGGTGGAGCTGAGGGGTGAGGACGGGCGGCAGGGACAGAAAGAGGGAGGTAGAGGGATTGTTTTTTTTATAAGAAGTGCTCAGAGTGGATTCATCTAGAATATTACTCAATACTCAGCTGACTGTTTTGAAACTGAGGCTGAGGAGCGGCTGTAATCTACACAGTCCCATAAAATGTCAGCCGAGGAGGAGAATGGCGGTTTGTGATCAAGGGCAGATATAAAAACCGCCAGGCTGAGGCCGTCGCATCTGAGGCTCCAAGGTGACTTATCGAAGACGGATCAAATTCTTCACGTACATCTCACAACAAAAGGCTGCAGATCACGACCAGCTCACATGCACCTATTCTCAAATTCCTGTGAGGGATGAAATGAATAACTGGGTCAGCAGTCTGTATTTATAATCCAAAAAATAAAAACCAGAAGAGGCGGCATCTCCAAAAAGAAACAAAAACAAACTGGCCGAGCATTTCCCTGCTCAGCTGGTGCTTTAACGGTCTCTGCTCTTCCCCTGCTTGTAGAAGAACCAAAAATAAGGTGACACCACACTAAACGGGTGAAATCGGTGATTTGCTAAGCTGAGCAGTCAGAAAGCTCTCCCTCTCTCTCTCACCCGCTGCCTCCACTGCAGATTCAATATGCTGAATCACCGATAAAGGCCGACAGCTGACACTCTGCTTGATGTCATAGCATTACACAGTCTGACAGTCCTCTATTCTGACGGTTCCCTGATAACACTATTCATTTCATGATTATTTTAAACTGTATTCATTCCAATATCAGTCAGGCTGTTTGTTTTTTTACTTCACTTTGTGTCTTTTAACATGTTAATGTTTCAAATTGACTCTTAGTCAAAACAAAGAGGATCCCTCCATTTCTATTTTGCACATGACCACAGTGCAACACAGTTGCAAACAACAATCTGATGCAACCCACTCAAACAAGAGAGTGGGAAAGTCCCTGAACTTTCACATTGACACATAAGCTGCTTTCTTATGCACTGGACGCAAAAAACAAAAACAAAGAAAAGGAGAGCAGATATCTCCGGGTGAAAAAGCGTCACACACGTAGATGTCAAGAGAGTTTATGGTGATAAGATCTGACGATGGTGTCGGGCTGGTGCAAACAGACGTGATCTATGCAGCGGAGTTAATACCTCACATCCTGCCTCTGACTTGATGCTGTTGTGAACGCGTCTGTGCAGAAACCCTCCCGCTGCGTTGCGCATGTATAAAGAGGTGAATTCTGGGTAAACTCCGTAGCCAATTCTGCAGATTTTACCAGGAGGTCATGTCTGTAAACTGTGTGTGTGTCCTGGACTGACACAGCAGAAACATGGTCACACTCGTCTAGCCACCTCTCCTATCAGCATCATATCGCTGACTCCCCCACAGTGTTCCCTTGATCAGCGGGCAGAGTAATCCTCTTGTTGACTCTGCACCTGCATCTTACTTCTCTGTGATCTCTGCCGTGGACGTGGTCGGGTGCCTCCCCTGCCTGTCCCCAGGATGCAGAGCTGCTGACCGAGCGAGGGAAGCTGATTGTGTCGATGGCTGATTAGAGAGTCCCCGAGGTGGGATGGGACTAGTGCATCCTCTGCTCGTCTAATTACAGACTTAATGAGTCCTTTGCTTTAGTCCAAGCGGGCAGAGGAGCCTCTTGAGAGACGCCCTGGCAAGCCAGGGTTCATAAATCACCTTTTACTTGCATGTACAGGAGTGCACAACTACGGGAGCTGTGACGTTGTTGAGGGTATGCAAGGGAACATTAAGGGTCAAGACGACTTCTACTTGATGACTCCTGCCTGAGCCTGGATACATCCCTAATGATCTGCCCTGTCGAGACAATGCACAGAGGACCTTGGACTGAGTCTGGTCCTGGTCCACCTTCATCATATCCTCAAGTGGAGGGATTAGCAACAGAGGGGAAGCTGGAGGGCAGTGAGAGCAGGACAAGGGGCAGTGCATTTACTCTAAACACAGAATGAAAACTATACAAATTAAACCAATGTTTATCCTCAACTACAGATTATTTTTAATCCACTAAAACATGTGAAGTATGAAAAATGGAAATTAAAATCTCAAAGGGCCATAGGTGACCCTGACTTCAACTCTGCTCCTTTTGTACAGCACAACAAAAAATAAATATATATATATAAAGTGACTAATTTAAATAAAAATAATAAACATTAATATCTTTTTAACGCATCATAGCAGGGAATGAAAATCACTGAAGCCTTGTAGATGCTTAATAATGTCATTATTTTTATGCAAAGTCAGCCCTGAAGTAAACACTCTTTTCCCTGAATTCAAATTTTTACGAGTTATGTTTTCTAAACTGCGATAAAAAACCTCATCGAAAGCTAATTCCAATCGAGGAGACAGAAAAGCAAGGCAGCATGAACAGGGACTGGAATGTTCCACGCATTCAGCAGATGGTGTGTCTCATGTGAAGGTCCATTGTATGACCTCACTCTGAGGTGGGTTCTGCTGAGGTATGCAAGGTGGGTTTGGCTGCAGTGAACTTGTGTTACTAGACGGGTGGACTTGGAAATCAGTGATAAGTCAATCCTCTGGAGGTGAGTGCTTGTAAAGTGAGTCACATGTATGGTGTGATGTCTCAAAGTCTGAGCACTAAATATATAAGAGACGCGTAACCCTATCATGGATCATGTGACGCCCCGGTAACGTGATTCCTACGGAGAGGACATAGACATACACATGGGTAGATGTATGAGATCACTCACTCCCCGAGCTCCAGGTAGAGAACGTTATAGTGCACACGTGAATAAATAGAAAATATGCTCCGACTTTGAGTTCTTTTCAATCAGGACTTTTCTGTTTGCCGCTGTCGTCTATTGAGTAACATCCAAGGCCTTTCATTCAGACTTTAGTTTTCACACTATACATTTATGTATCTTCTCGTCTTTCAGGATGTTTTTCTTTCATTCAGCTCGAGCACAATGGTGTTTATTGAACAGCTAGAGACCGTCAGTAGTTCACCACTTATCATGAATTGTGGGATACTATAAGTCCACTAAATAGAAATTAAACATTGTCATTCGGACAGCACCACAAAGTAGTGAGTGATTTCAGACACAGCCACCGTCCTTACCTGTAATGTACATGTGTGACTGTAGGAGGCCTGTAGCCAAAGATCCAGGTCTGGATGTCCATGGGTCTTGCTTTAGGGTACGCTATGGTCACATCTATTACCCACTGCAGGCCTCGACGCTTGTTACCTGTCATGGAAGAAACAGAGTGAGATGGCAGGACGAGAAGACACACGGGGATAAATAACTAAAACATATCCATACGTCCGGTAGGTACAGTTTTCCTGTTTGTGTCCAACCAGACAGACTCACAGGTCAAGATCAGTCTACAGCTCGCACAGATTCAGTGAAATTTCAATACACGCTTTCCTCCTCCATCTTAAAGACTGAGTATGTAACCATTACTTGTCCCTGGAGACTCTTGTATCATAGCAGTGCAGCCAAATGAAGGCTGGTTATGTGCCAGTGACTGGTGGAAAACCAGCTGAAGCCCCAACCAGACTGAATTTGGCTGGAAGCTACGTCTGTGAGTCACAGTAAAATGGTTGTTTTCCTCTCAAAGGCTTCATGGCTTACATGGTATTTTACACACATTCTGGTATTTTGTCATTTCACTTACAATCTAAAGAAGGATTAGAGGGAGAAAGGGTGATGAAAGTATTGAGACAGGAAGGCAAGAGGGAATGCTGGACTGGTTTGTAGCTGCAGGGTGCAAGTGTACAATTATTTATGTTCATTATTTTAGGTCAGCTCTGCTCTCGCCTGCGCATAAACAAAAGATAATAAATGAAAAGAGGCATTAAAAGGCTAAAGGTTTGTACTCTACTACATAAACTCAGTTATTCATTGGACTGACATGGACTCAAGCATTATCTGTGTGTTACTTGTGTAGTATGTTGATGTGCAAGAGGTGCATTTAATAAAAGCTACACATTTTTCCTACATTTAATAATAATCTTCATTTATACATCAGCTTTTATCGAATAAAATGCAGCTCAAGGTGCTTTATGTGAAACATGTAGAAGCTTAAAATAAAGTATGTAAATGAATAAAATATATAATATAATATAATTAGAGGCATGAACATTTAAACAAGTTTGGAGTAGTTTTTTTGAAGATGTCGACAGAAGATGTTTTTCTAATAAGTAGCGGGAGAGCATTTCAAATGAATTATTGGAGACTCTAATTACCTCCCTGCCTTGTTAACTTCCTGGATGCACAGAGATGAAACTGATTACAATCATAACGTCTGCCCGAGGGTTTTGATAGAAAACAAGCACATTAGCTAAACGTCGAGTGAGTGTTGCTCTAAGCACAAACTTGTCCAAACAGCAGCAGCCTCAGTCGAGGAGGACAAATGTAAACTGAGGCTGATGTGAAGCTGTGCATCATTTGACTGCTTGACTAATGTCACAGTCCGTACAGTCGGAAAGTGACTGTGTAGTGAGCACTTCCCCCACAGAGTGCACACACACACACTTCTTCATGCAAAGCAAACATGCCATGGCTACGTGATACAGTAGAGAAATGTTTTACAGCCGATCAGCCGTGAGAAATTACACTGTCGGGGTCAGGAAAATCCGAAATCTTGCTCCTGAGACAGAACACGGGGGGGATGCAGTGAGATGGAGACGTCACAAACAATAGTGGAGAACAGACAGCTGTACCTTACACACACACACACACACACACACCATTTGATTTAGGTGCACAACATTAACGGCGGTTAGAGCAGATCGTGGCTGACACCTTGTCAGTTTGACTTCCTCCCTGCAAACAGTGTCACCCATAACAACCAGCAACGTCACAATCCTGCACACCCCCAGCTATTTATAATACTTTGATTATGGAGTTTGGCAGCCATTATAGATTTATCCGGGCTGTTTATACTGTGATAGATACCACTGTCTAATGTCTGGGTTTATTAAGCCATCAATGGCGATGTTGCAACGCTTTACTGCCGTATAGATCTTTATAGAATGTTTGAATCAATGTGTTGAAGTACATTGAATTGACAGGTATTTAAAATGGACTTTGAACACTGGTGACATCTCCCACTACATGACAATAAACAACTCGATCACAAAGTAAAGTTATGTGTAGCCTTCTCCCTTATTTGAAACAAAATAAATAATCCTGTGTTTGTATACCTCCGGTTTAACCAGTACTTTCAACAAGGCTTTCAATACAACGCCTGAAGAACATTTTAATGTGACCAGTTGTTTCTTCTTCAAAGCCTGAGGTCCCCCTCATACATGTGAAACTTGGCAATGTAGAATTTGAACACATAGCGCACGCAATATATGTACAATTTTGAATAAACCGGTGAACAGCTCTTTGTCGTGGCCGGAGCTGAGACTACAAATACGACAGATTTTTTCCGACAGGCCAAGTAAGTAACCCAGTCCAAACAGGCATGTTTACAACAGGTACAGCTCTAGTCTTTAACAAATAAGAGGAATATGAGGTGTTTTATAAGGATTAACAGGTATAATGGCTAATCGCTTAATTTACTTTGTGTAATTTATTTGTCTAACTCTATAAACAGGAACCATTTACCTGTGGGTCGTACGGAGCCTCACCCTACCTGACTCACAGCTGTGGACTTTGCTTACCTGCCAACTGTTTTATAAACACGAACCGTATCGGCCTGAGCTGCACACTGAGTCTCTCTGCAGGCTGGGAGCTACAGTGGCAACCAGTGACCCTCGTGCTTTGTATCCGCACTGAGCAATGCATTTAGCTCGGGTGACATTGCATGGCCGACGCACAACAGCACACACATTTACATCAAATCCTATTTCCTCCAAGTGGCCCATTTGTCTCCGAGTGAGTCAGCAAGCTCTGAGCACCTCTGCAGAGCATCATGGAGGGTCACAGGGAGACAGAGCTGTGTCTTTGAACACACACACACACACACACACACACACACACACACACACACACACACACACACACACACACACACACACACACACACACACACACACACACACACACACACACACACACACAGAGGATAATGAGGGACATAACGCTCCTCTGGCTACGTGGGTTTTTTGTCTTGCCCTAGGTTTTAATGCCATTAGCTAGACTCGAGTGGAAGGACAAGCACTACTGCAGCAACCAGCTTCCCCTTCTGATGCTGGAACAGAGGAAAGGACACAATAATGTATTACTAAATAACAAACTGGAACATGAATTGGAAGTGCAGCGCACACACAAACGCAGGGGAAAGCAAAGCGTGCAACTGGATATCACAAAGACTGATGTGTCTGAAAGGTCCCTCTTCCTGCCAGAGGTTACAAACACAATCTCTGCTGTAATATGTTGACACTGAAGAAAAGGCCAAAGACTGTAAATTAGCAGGAAAAGCCAAAAAACTGCACAAAGGGCACATAGTTCAGCAAACGAATGACACTGCTCACTGTTGTCTCAATTTTTTACAACGGCTAATTAAGAGAAACCCCTTCAGTCCGTCCTGCAGGAGGATAAACAGACAGCATCTTGCCATTAGTGCTGAGGCTGATGAACACAGAGCTGTGTTTGCAAACTCGACGGAGGCTGAGCTCTCTGGACCACGCTCTCAATGATGCTGGCCCACAAGTCTCAGAATTACTATTAAACACGCCGCACCCTTAAAATGGATTTTGAAGCGAAGCCAGCAGAGTCCGCTGGGTAAACAGAGTACGCAGCGTGCACGGGCATCGAGATCTATGTGGGTCTGTGTTTATGATGCTGTGCTTTCTGCTGAGGAAGGTTCTGAAGAAGAGGTCATCTGGATCATTTTGCTGATTAAAAGGTAGTTTTGGTCCAAAATCTAGATTTAAGGGTTTACAAGCAACAATCCCATATATTGTGGTCATGTGATTTACATATTTTGTGGCAATAAACAGTTAAACTTGAGCAGCATTTCATTTATAGTGTATCTGTACAAACTGTAATTAAATGAACAGGCATAGCCAGGGATGTGTTTAAGTTTTCAGACCTTTCCCAGAAAATGAGAGAAATTGATCACCTGCACGACCAGCAGCAAGCGTGATATCAACACTTGGATCTTGCTGAACTGTTTTTAGAGACAAGGACATAAAGACTGTGGATTTAGAAACGTACACCTCACTTGGTTTTTGATGTTTGTTTTCTCTTGTTATTGTTAAAAAGTGAAAAAGATTAACTTTTCCCTCTCAGAGCTTGTTAACTGCAGAGGTATCGCCCTCCTCATTGGCTGTATTTAGGACTGGTCCCTAGACAGACAAAACAGACTCCTGCAAATCACCACTGGGGCTTCATGGACCTTGATGCAATTTCTGGCACCTCGGTGCACGTCACCCCTTTCCTCTGCTGGCAATCTCCACCAGCAGTCCCCTTTCATTTAAAACAGGACTCCCACAGGACTGTAGGACACGGAGGTGATGGTTTAATGCTTCATGTTGGAAGCATGTTCTTTCCCTTGCCCTCCAGCTGTCATAACACCACATATGATCAAGAAGATCAGGGCAGGAGTTCACAAAGAAGGCAAGAATGGGAAAAAATGGGAACTTTCTACAGAACTCATTTTTAGAAAGTATGACATTTATTTACAGATTTTTAAGAAGCTAGAAAAATATGACTGATATTTAAGTAATTGTGCCGTTTCAACCTCCTCTTAACACAACAGCCCTGCTCTCAGACTCACCCTCTTTCCAGACTCCATGTTTTGGTTTGTTTGATATTTTACTCATCCATTCATTTTTTATGACTAATATTTTATTGATTTCTCCTTTTATAAAAGGCAGAAATAACAAGGAAGAACTTCTCCCTTTTTGTAAACCGTCTTTTTCTTTCTTTTTTTAAACACAGCTTTCAGTGAAATTGAATCCTGGTCTGTTTTCCATCCTTGTCACATACTTAATAATAAGCTGAGCCAAACACAGAACAGATATATAAATAAGAGCGGAACCTCTGGTCACTGACTTTAGGAGAAGTGGGGTTTCCCTCATGGTTTCACCCTCTAAATTAGTTTTACTTTCATTTTTGCCACATTTTAAACTCAATATTGGAAAAACAAATACAAATCTTTTGTCAAATTAACTCAAAAGAGGTAAAAACCTTTCGAATGTTGATGTGTTAGTTACCTATCTGGTTGGCGGTCACAGTCTCGATGCCCACGCTGCCATTCTCCTGCTGGGCGGAGAGGGTTTTCAGGATAACGTGCGTGGCCCCGAGGCGAGGCAACGTGACGTGGTTCAGGTGGGGGAGCGAGTGCTTCTTGGCAAATACCTGGCTGGTTTCCCGCCGCTTGCGCAGGAAGCCGCCCTCTGGGAACAGCACTATCCACTTCCTGTCGCGGCTGTGGTAATATTTGTCTAGGTGATCTTTCAGGTAGATCAGCTGCTTGTCTCTGTAGGCTTTACCCTGGAGGAACAACAGAAAAATAACATTCAAGCAACATAATCAGAGGTTGTTGGTCGAGTTACTGATGCAAGCTACTATTACTCTTGTAAAAAGTAAGACAGAAGATACAGCAATTATCTTTAAGAGTGGGTGAGCATTTAATTAACAAAAACAATAGAAGCTAAATTCATCAACTTAATAAGCAAATAAAACAAAACCTGAAGTTAGCTGCAGAAACACTGTGGCGCAGTCAGAGCAACATCACTGGCACAACCCAAACGGATGCAAAACATGACAACATTAAGAGCATTAGCATGGACAGGACCAGAAGGAGCGGGATTGATTTTTAGTTAGGTCTGGTCAAAAGCCATTTTAAATGCATTAGCAAAGCCGGGCTGGCCTCTGTGTGCGTCATGTGAGCACACGTGGGATTTATCTGCCGGCTGCTGGTAGTAAAACCGCCTGCGACACAACAAAACGTGTGATAATTTTGCCAAAACAAAAAAACTATCATGTGCTATTCTTAGCTGCAGCGACACAGTTTGATTCACACATGATAAACGTATCCATGACCCTGGAACAGTTGCTCTGGTTGGACTGAGGCTTCTGAGCACCAAGCGTACTGAAGGAAATGTACCCAACAATATTTCTTTGCAGATCAATAGAGTCTTGTATTTGGAACTGGGGCTGGATTTGACACTGGGGTCAAGGGAGTAGTCATAGTCTATTAGACACTGGTTGTAAATATAAGGGGTGCCAAGGTGTGGAAGTTTTCCCTGCAGGTAATGACAACACCGGTGTTACAGATTACACAGGACATTTTAAAAGAAAAGACTCTGTGGAGTCCGTGTTAACCAAGATCTGTAATGTTATATTTCGCTGCAGGCAACCACACTCCTCCATTAATTACCCCTGATGAGGAAATGTGCTACTGGCTTTCCAGCAATAGCCTTGGTTGAAGTCTAGAATGCTTTGCCCAGGGCCACCAATGTCCCTTGAAACACTTCAGATCATCCTTGTCGGTCGACTCTCCTCTCGTCATGTGATCTGATAAAGTCTCCTTTATTTAATCTGTGATGTGACTCTGCTGCTGCTCAGAGCAGACACTGTGACTCTCAAACTGCAGCGCCAGACGCAAGTGTTAATAAGTAGTATTTTTATTTTTCATTTGATGGACAATACATCCAAAATAATCTGTGACTGCCATCACAGTGTGCCGTGTTGTGTTGTGCTGGGCATAATGAGACACGTCTGCCAGCTTCAGTGGACAGCAGATGCTTTGCAGACCGGGTCAGATGTTTGTGCCGTGTGGATGTGTGAAGTATTCTGGGGAAGGGTTTCAGGGATGCACACACATGAATGTGAGGGGAATCACACAGAGGCGAAGAGGACAGAAATGACCGAGCCCTGGCTCGTGGTGCCTAACCCTCGGCACAGTGCCTGATGTGTGTCCATGACCCAGAAAGTCACACAGGAATGTGTGGGCCATTTCATTTTTCTTCCGACAAAAACAAAAGTGGACAAACACAAACACAGATACAACCCATCGGTCATTTAACACAATATGTTCAGACACTTGTCCTGGTGCCAGCCCGTCCTGCCCATAGCCCCACAGAGAAAACATGACCACGGAGATAACGGATTAGCCCTTCCTGACATTTACAGCTTCAAATGTTAAAACTGATGTAATCTGTCATTCACTAGTGGGGATGAGAGTTTTGGAACAGGAAGTAAAAGGCCTGGATTGTGAAAATGAAGGTTTCTTAACATGCACAAGAAGTCACAACCATCTATCTGTGACATGAATATTCACACGTGCACCTGCCGCCTTTTATGGGACTTTAGTGAACGACCCCACTGGGTAGCTAATGCTTGGTAGCAGCTGTCTGCAACTATAAGACAGCACAAAAAAGGAGTAGATGGAGAATTAGCGTCTGTAATATATTTAGTTGAGGGATCGGACAGTGCAGAGCTGAATGTTAGTTTTTTAAATGCATGACAATGAAAGCCCTCAAGTGATAACTGTGTTACTTAAAAATATGTTTAATTCATGTTAATTTTCTTGAATGGGAATATAGAAGATACAAATTATCTTATTGTGAGCAAATCCAACCAGATTTATGGTATTCTGTCAGCTATTTGCCAAAAATGAAGCTCAACAACCAGCATGTAATTCCAGGAATTCCCCGGCCCTGTAGGCTCCGTGTGCAGGCCTGTGAGGGCAGGCTGCTCCGCTCCAGCTGCCCTCACAACAAAGGGTCAGTCTGACCCAGCGGGGCAGAGGGAGCCCTCCCACACTACTGTCCACTGCCATTATCCTACTTCAGAGGACACCATGGCTGTAAGAAGCCTGCTGACATATCTGCCGTCCAGCTGGGACAAGCAGATGGGGAGTGACTCCACGCTTGCAGAGCGCTGTAAAAACAAGCCAGCAGTACCCAGGAGTTAGATTATGACCTCATGGCTTGTATTTTAATCCTCAGACCTTCAGGGACAAAACCAAGGTGTTGACACACGAGAGGGAAATAGACTTTCATCTTGCGGTGACAACTGCTCATTGCAGCCCTGAGGCTAATTAACCCGCTAAAACGAGCAGCTCCCTGGACGTAAACACGTGTAGTGCATGTAGCAGTGCCTATAGCATGTTAAAAAAAGGTTGCTGCAACAAAAACAACCATAAATCATTGCAAAGAATTTAACCCGCGAGGACCTTCTGTGGGAATCGTGGACATCTTACCTGTCTGATGAAGAAGTCCCCATGGAGGAAGGAAACTAGGCCAAAGTTGGTGTATTTAAACACATGGTCCATCAACCACATCATTTTTTGTACCACCTGAAACAGAGAGCAGAAATACAATGAACATGGGAAACAAACCCCTTGTAATTCTACTTAAGTCCCTCATTCTCCTGTAAGCAATAGCACAGGATTTTGTCTTTGGTACCACTGCCCTCCCCCCCAAAAAAATGATACTGCCCCCTCCAAAGCACTTGCAGCCTCATGACATGCACCGATGCAGCTTTGGCTTACTGTTCTCTCAGTGCTAAGAGGATAAACTGGGCCAGGGATGCAGTTGTTGAGGCGGATCATGTCATCATGTTTGTGCAGTGTAGCTCGGCAGCTCCAGTGTAGCTCGGCAGCTCCAGTGCAGCGTCGGCCCCCAGCCAAAAAACTAAAAACACACATCATCACAGCTGCCCACACCCCGCCACCATCCCAAAAAAATAAAATCCTCACAGCCAATCTCCAGGATGATGTGTTCAGGGCGGCATGTTTCTTTAGGTGAAAGGTTTGTGTGATTCCTGTTACTCCTGATATTTTCTTTTCAAACTCACTTGTGCTGGAAACCAAAGCTACTTCTGTGCGTGACCGGTCAACATCACCATCTAGTTAATGACACAGAGTGGTGGCCCCATGTCAACCCACACTAGTGTACAACCAAATGAATAACATCAGTAATAAAAAAGGACATTCACCAAGGAGGTTTTGTTCTCACCCCTGTTTGTTTGCTTGTTGGTTTATTTAGCAGAATTATGCAAAAAACACTTAACTTGAATTCTTTAAATTATTAGTTTCACAACTATTGTTAAAAGTTGTTAAACTGAAACCTTTCTAGTTGACATATGCAACATTGGTTTCCATTGACAACTAAATATTTTAAGTTCCTTTTTCTTTATATATTTCTACTATAAGAACTAAGTCTATCACGTATAGGATTGTTGGAGGCATGGGCTCCACTAGGTGTCATTCGAAGTTAACGCTGTTGTAAACACAGATGTAAGCGTCCCTTTACTTTCCAATCATACTTCAAGTTGAAACTAAAGCACATATGGACACACATGTGGACATGTTTCTCTTCCCTACCTGTTGACAATAACGAGTGTGAAAGAATGCAAAGCAGCCACTGGTTCAGTTTTCTGTTGTTGGCTGCCTGACAAACGGGAAACTCTCATTTTGTCATTTGAATGCAGCAAACCACAGCGCTGCTTCGTGCAGCCGCCTGTCTCTACTGACTCCACTGTACTGACTTGAAAAGGGCGCCATCCACTCACTAGGTCTCTCTCCTGTACTAAATAAAAACTCCCTCCTCCTTGAGGGACGATCAGAAAGTCGTGCGAGTACAGAAACATAAATTATAAATATATTTTCATTAAAAAATAAGTGAAATAAACAGAAGTTGATATACAGCTGCATAAAATTATCCTTATTTGCAGTAAAAAGGTTATAGACTGATTTAAACAGATTGCATTTACATCTGGTGTTGATGTGTCTCCAGTGTCCACACCGAGATTGAAAAGAGGCCCGATTGCTACGTTGAGCTCGCGTGACATCTTCCTCATGCTTGCACAGGTCCACGAAAACCAACAGCAAAATGAGATTGGAGAAGAATGACAAAAGATGGCTTTTCTCCTTTTTCAGGCATTCCGTAATTATTTCTGCTCACTTAGTTGTTGTCAGTAGTTTCACATCACGATTGTATTGACATCGTGCCGACTGTGGACACAATGCATCCTTGACCACATCTCCGGAGGTGGTTTGGCTGATTGAATCACACTCTGTCCTCATGGAGTCTTGTGCATTAACACCTGTGCTTCCATGTAGTCAAGCTCTATATCTGAGCCCAGTCGCACAAAAGGTATTTAATGGAGGTGAAACTGGGGTAATATAAACAAGCCCAGACGGCAGCCGACACAACCCATGTGTGCAGAAACACTCTGCAGGCCACAAACGTCTGTGTGGCTTTTATTTACATTGATACCCCATCAACACTGCTGTTTTCCTGGATTGTCTAAAAACAGAACAAGAAGATGGAATTACAAATGACAGATTTCTTCTTCTTACCGTGCCCTTGTCCTGCAGGCACATCATGAGGGTGCACACGTCTCCTGTGGACTGGTGGTTGACTATGACCATAGCTTCCTCTTCTGTAATGGGCCGCACGTCGTCACCCCACTCCGTTACTGCAAGACAAAATAGAGAATGTGTTGTTTAACAGGCAGTTTAAATTGATCTTTTAAAAGTGTTTCTTATTTCAATCATAATACAAGCCACTAACATATAAAAGCCCAAATTCCTTGTCTCGTGTTGCTGAATGTTAGACCTAGTCAGACTTTTTTTATATGACTTATCACCATTGACTTCCCAAACTGGATTCTATTACGATTCACAAGGTTCCAATTTACTTTGATTTCCAATTCTAAATCGATTCAATACTGATTATTGGGAAATTTCTGCTATCAAACCAATTTTCAGACTTTAAACCCCCTGCCAACTGTGTGATCCACATGTTCTCTCTGCCTGGATCAGAAAGCTAAAAATTATCTCCATGTATATATATCCGACTATTTGTGGGTTGCAAAAACATTGATACTTTCACACCGTTTCCAAATAAGTGTCAGTCCTCCTCCACACATGACTTGGCTGATTCCATCCTGCAGATTTTAATTATTATCCAGTACTGAATTAGTCATCACTTAATATGCCTATTCAATTATGGGAAAAGGAAACAGAGAAAAAGAAAAAACACTGGCCATGTTTCGACGTAAGAAAGGAGAAGCAAGTTTCAGGAAATGGCATCACAATTAGTTTCACTATTGACCACTGAGCAGCGCAGAAGAAACTGTCAAAAGGAAAAGGTCTGTAATTTGATGGCATAATACACAGACTGTTGAATCCCTGCTTCCACTCTCACATGTGGTTTCTGGTGCAGCCACAAGGTGTAGAAGTGCTAAATGATTTCAAAACAAATGCATAGACTGAATATCTAAGATGCATTCGGCTACAATTCATATTTCTAATTATGAAGTATATCGTTATTAGCCTTACATCGTACATTGTCAAAGAAATAAAATGCATTTAAACTGTAGCTATTTCCAGAGTAACACTGGTATGATTGTTCAACAAGGATTAAGTTGAATGAAAGATGCAAAACATTAGTAAAATCATCTATACTTAGTATCTGAAGTTGAACATTTCCATTTGTTTCTTTTTTTAGTTAATGTATTTTTAGTAAAGGACACAGCAGCTACTTGACAAAGATTAAAGCCTGAAAAGCCTCAGGTAGAAGACGTAATCATCAGGCTTTGTGGCAACACGTTAGCATAACAGCAAGCTTGTTGGTATGGGAGCTCCCTGGCTGAAATAATACTTTGGATAACAGCATGTTAAGTCTACATCCTGTTACAACAGGAGATCAGGCTCATTTGCATGTCTGCAACCCATTAATAATGCTTCGCTGTTCCCAGTCAAACAGCACAAGGTGTGGATGTGCGGCTGAGAACAGAACCGGGGCTTTGTTCACTGTCAAAGTGATAAAAATAATACAAAGCTGCGAGCTGCAGTTCTTCAGGCCAAGAAGAGCCACATCACGCACATCAGGTACATGGAAGTCTCATCTACCCACAGAACCGTTCTGATCAGACATGTTGTGGAGATATGACTCATCTCCTCTTCTTGTGACCTTAAAGGTGGCTTCATGCAAATGTCACAACCGAGCCGTTTAGATTAATATTATATAATAATTATTGGTCAGTCAACTGCGCCAGTCAAAGCTATAATCTTGTGTCCATGGCATAGAGAGGGACGTTTGGGTGAGTCAGGGTGAACAAGCAGAAGCTTCAAATCACTGCTAAACTGTGGTGGATCTGCCTCGATTGTGGTTTGGTTTCTCTACAAACGTGTGCATCATTTGTGACTATGATCATGAACAATGTGTATAGATATGTATTCAATCATTTGAACAGGAAAGATTCACTTAAAGATTGGGGAATATTAAAAACAGCTCCAGTGTTTTCAACCCAAAAATGACAAGTGTCTCTATCAGCACCTATGGGAGTAGATCTCCAGTGGTCTCTTTACATTGTCAGGTCTCTAAAAGCCCCTTTGACATACTGATCAAGGTCTGTATTCTCCCTTTGCGATTCAGGAGTAGATTGGGGAACTGCTGCTCCAGCTTCAAAATGTCAGTGCTCGAGTAAACAGGGAGTATCAACAGGGCAAGACCGATGTCGCCACTATTGTGTTACAAGTCAAGCCTCAGATTCTGGAACGCCAGTATGCCATCTAAAGATTACACATACCGATGACATTAAACTGGCTTTGGTTCATTGTAAACCAAGCAAAGGTGGCATAGTGAGGTGTCTTCACAACAGCACTAAAGCAGGACCTCTGTATAACAGGGACCATTGAGAGCATGTAGGCTGCTTCACGAACCAGTCACTTGCAGCTGATTGTTGATGGGATACACACAGGAGCTGCAACAAAGGAGCAAATGCATCTACAGTGAGATAAGGGACGACAACAACAGCCCTTCTACAGCCTCCTTTGCGATGTAAATACACCTTAGCAGCTCTGCATATTAAACGTCCACACTAATATATTTTCATTTAAAAACTATTTAAAAATTAAAAATGTGAGGAGGGGAAGTGCAGTCTCAGGTCAGCCCCACTGTCGGGACAGGAAATGCACGCAAAGACGAGACCTGCGGGGGAAACCCCACTCCTTCTCTCTGGAATCCAACTGACGGAAATCCTTCGCAGCGATGGAGAGCATCAATCCCCCGTGGATCTCCGTGGGGTTAGAAAAAGATGATTTCAACAAAGAGGAACGAGTTGGACAAGTCGTGGGCACGTTCAAGAAAAAAAGAAAAAGAAAAAGAACAATCCCTCAAGAGGACGGGAATTGAGAGCCAACTTCTGGAAGAATGACACATCTGTGACACTCGGTATTCGTACCCTGAAGGCAATGCCATTTCATAAGGAGCATGCCATCATGCCTGCTGAAGTTCTCATTGTTGCGGGAGGCGAGTGTAAATGATATCACAGAGATAGGTCATCTGTCGGATAGAATACATTAGGGAAATTGTCTTTGAGAAATGACACAGTTACAGCAGCAGGACGACAGCCAAACTGCAGACACCGTGTCCAATCCGGTATCACTGGTCAGCTAAACGGTGGACCGCTGACCTTGCCTTCTATCTCTACGCTGGAGAGGGAGAGAGACGAGGTATCGCAGCTTCTCCCTCACAAATGAGGAAAAGAAAAGAGCACCAAAATACAATAAGAGCTGTGTGGCAAAGCAGGGTTGAAAGGGGAGGTGTCCAGTGATGGTTAAACCGTATTGGTTACTGGTTCATTGCCTGAATTGTATATATATACAGCGTGTGTGTGTGGGGGGGGTTTGCATCATCGCCACTGTGGTGCTTTTGATTTTTCAACAGTAATATGTCCCACTCTGTACATATCTTATATTTTGTCTATTATTTAAAAAAAGAAAAGTGCCTTATGCATGTTTTCTGAAAAAGACTTTCAGTGTTTCCACATGCATGGATATGAAGTAGTTGGAAGTATGGCCACTCATGAATCTGTTGTCTGTGTGTCTATCTGACATTTCCATCACAGTCACGCACGTCATCAATGTAGGACATTTGTCTCCACTTCTTTACCTCCTGGTAACTCACTGTAAAAACTTAAGACTAAGTACATTTTGTAGAAAAGTCCCGTCCTTCGATTGTGCTGGGGTCAGGATGAGAGCAAGTGGCTCTGATCAAGTTCTCATTCACGGTGTCCATCTATTCATTTGCTATGCTGCTTATCTTATGGAGGACTGCCGAGGGCTAGAGCCACAGAAGCAGGCCACACCATGGACAGGCTGCCAGTCCATCACGGGGCTGATATACAGACAAACAAACCAGTCACACATGCAGGGGAATTTTGAGTCTCCAGTTGACAAAACTTGTTGTTGAACTGGGAGGAAGTGAAACCTACATGGGTATATAACCAACAACAGCCTCACCGTGCTGCTCCTAGTCACAGGGCACTAGGAGCAAGGCAGGGCTGTGATAACATTAATGAGGCAATCTGCAAACTTTGACTGATGACATGGTAACGCACCACCCACCCCCACCCACACCTTTAAGTAAACAAAAGTGAGGCTCCAAATAGGTGCAGCACAATCTCAACCGGGAACACCAAACATACAGCCATTCAGAAGTGGGGAATTTATGCAAAAAACTATATACAAGGACAGTGAGAGGTGGAACACGGGCACTGATGCTGTGACCAAATATATATATGCAAAGATGCGAGACACCAGGTTGGACATATATCTCGTGTCTTGTGTAAATGGTAACAGGTTATTACCAGGTAGGAGAATGTCCACAGTGTCTCACATCTACAAACAACGGATGTTGATCAAACCCAGCCCATCGGTCTCCATGTTGGTTCAATGGAACAAATTGGTTTTCATCCTTTAATTTCTTACCCTCATTAAAAAGCTAAAAGTCTATTTGACCCCGTCCATTCGTTCTAAAGGTTTGTTGAAATCAATTGCATCACAACACATTAACATTAAAATATGGATCTACCACATAATGTGTTGCTCATCCACATCAATACCCCATCGTCTCCCCACGGGGAGCGAAGCATCAGCCTTCTCTTATGCAAACATGTTTCAGGGCTTCAGAACAAAAGTGATGTTAATTTCTATTCACGTTATTGCTTTCTGAACTGAACTGGAGCAGCAGGGCCATTATTCCAAGCTGGTTCACCTCCTTCACTTGAGCTACAAGGCATGACTGCATGTACTGCATCTCTAGACCCACATTATGTTTTCATACATTACACTCATTCAACTTTTACTACAGTCTGCTGGGGAGACACCAAACGAATCCTAAATAAAAGCTTTCAAAAGCAGTCCGCAGATTTCACTTTGCTACGTTCACTAGCCGGAACAAACAAAAATAGTCGGTTTAACTAATAATTTAGATTTTTTTTTGGTTAACTGTTGCTTCCAAACTCACGCCCAAATGTTGTACATTCATGTATACCGTGCATCTGCTCACACAAAAGTAACGTACTCATGGAAATAGAAGACAACAATTAAAAACGGTGTATTTGGCTTTTCAAGCCAGAAAGGGGTTTCAGCAGAACACAAAAAACAGTATCTTGAATAAAATGAAATCAGGATCTTACAAGTGATATTTGAAAGATGTTTTTGCGGCACACTATCCTCCATTGTTGTACAAGAATCGGATTACATAACATATTACGTGTGTTTGGGGAAACCGGTTTGTGATGCACCACTACAAGCTATAAATATATCACTGTAATAAATCACACAATCAATTGTATTAGTCGGCATTCGGCTGATAAGATAGAACAAAACCATCTGAACCCACAACAGTTGTGTGCTAAAATGTAGATGCTAAGAGATAGTGGCCTCTGCCATGATGTTCATACTGATAATACCAGGTCAACTTCTTCTTCAAGCGAGCTGACGACCCATGGCAGTGTAACGCCTCAACCAAAGTTACACAATGCAAGAAAAGGTGTTCAGGTGGGAATGAACAAAGAGCCATTCTCGGTTCAACAAGTCAGTGTAACATTAAGATGATTCTGCAGCAGGTTAAGAATAAAAACAAAGCCTCAGTGAGAAGCTTAAGATTAAAGTTTGAGTTTAAGGGTCAAACTAAAAACTTTCACAGCAATTCTTCCCCAGAATTATTGTCCTTTGTACAAGTTGTCCTAATGATAACGAATATGCAGTACGTGGCACTGATAACATGATCTACTGTATGTTATCTACAAAGCATCACTGTTCGGCCTCTACAGTGATGTGTATGTACTGTGGTTGTGACAGTGAAGTTGTAAAACCAGGGCGAATCGACCCATCCTTGTCCCAGTAGCCTTGAGTGCAGGTCACAGCACAGACACTGGCACATGCACCTGGTCCGGTGCTACTGCCAGCTGACCTGTCCACTAGTTTGTCTAGAGCCCGGCTGGTATGGATTTTTGGAGCCGTTGCCGATACTAGGAAGTAAAGCATTTTCGACACGATATATATTTTTAAGATACATAATTCTTAAGATATCGTTATCAAACCCTCGAGAAATGAACTTGAGGCTTGATATTTTAAAGTTTAACCAGCTGAGTTTGCATGTTCGTGCACAGGTATACAGGTTAACTACACTGACTGTACATGTCACGCCATCCATCTGCTGCAGTGCGTCACACTTGGGCTTATCTCATATTCCTCCGTGTAACTCATTGTGAAATGCTTCTTTTATTGGAGTCTATAGCTTCTTGTAAGTTCATTCTAAGGCTCTTATCTTTGCACTCACATTCCCCTGTGGCACCATTCAGTCTTCGTATTCTAATATAAAGCATGTGGGAACATCACACGCACTGAAGTTAAATTTAAATGGTCGTACAGCCTGATACCTCGCTGTTCCTGAATAAACGTCTGATGAGGAACTGTGACTGCAAAGTTACATTCCAGAGTGTGGATTACAGCATGTGCTGCTAGTCAACATTAAACTTAAGTCACCAAGATGAATGTTTAATTTGGTCGTAGCTCACTTTCAACCTCTGTCACAGGTGTGTAACTCATATTCCTCGACAAAACACCAGGTGTTCTATAGGTGGAGGGCTTTGCATTATTAATCAGTGCGCCTTGTTGCTCCCCGTGTTCACCACTTAGCAATTTGTAAGCATTTACTCTCTGCTCTGTGCAACCAAACACCACCGACAGCCTGAATCACTTCAACATATTCAACCAGCCAGCTGAGGGGATTTAACAACTGCATCCCGCTGCTCTTCTCATACATGTGTCAGTTTGCACGTTCTCTGTACTGTTCCAAAAAAAAATATCTGGAGTCCAAAACACAAAGCTAAATCATTGACTGTCTGACAGGGAACAACTGAACAGCTGCAAATCCTCACATTAGAAAATCTGGAACGAGACAATGGTACTTTTCTCTAGAAATTCCACCAACAGTTTCTCACTTTTCCAAACAGTACAACCAAATCAATTACTCATTTCAGCGTTACAAGTGATAGTCCTTGTACGAGGATGCCAAATAGTATCAGATGCACCAAAAGTAATTTCCAAATAAAAAAGACTAAGTTGTGTTTTTGAAGATAATGGATTTTTCATAGAATTTAATATCGCTATTATAGACGTGCGCCATCTTTCTTTGGATGTTAACGCTCTATTGAAAGAGGAGCAAAAAGCAGCTGTGCCACTTAAGAGTCAAAACAAAGGTGAGTATTCTTATTCATATTCCTTCAAGCTTCTCATCTTTACGCGACCATCTGCTCTTCTGCCGTTTCTGACTGATTTCTTATCAAGGTGAGAAAATACTGTTTGGGTAGAAAATAAACATGTGATGTCCATGTTTACACGGTGACCAGTGGTCATCAGCTGGGAAGAAACCAGCCCCACCGCAGTTTAGAATGGCAAAAAAGGAGCGTGACTATCTGGAAATATATGCGTGGAAACATCCCTCACTTTACTCTTTGGTGCAGAGGGCATCAAAAAGCTAATAAACCCAGGCACTAAAATAAAAAAGCCTTTATTCTGCAAAGATAAACGAGAAACATGCACCTACATACTTGTGTGGCCTCTTTGCTTAGTTTATACAACATGAACAAAATGTAATCATGTTGTCATAACAGTGTTGTCGATTAGTGTTACTCACCATATATATTCTAACAAGGATTTTGGAGAGTTCCTGGGTTTAAGCAGGTTTATCTCTTCCAGTTGAAACAGCCTGTCTCTCACAGGGGTTTGAACTTCACAGCTTTAAAGGGCAGTTGTGTGCCCGGTGACCCATCAGTGAGCCGCTGGCAAGAAAGGACTGTCTTACCTGTGTAGCCTGCGATCCAGCCCCACGAAGACACCATGGCCAGCAGCCACTTGAACATGAGCCCCTCGATGTGCCAGAACGTGGAGCGGTCCCATATTCTGAGCGGCTGGAGCAGCAGCAGGTACAGGCAGTAGGACGGGATGGCCACGCAGTTGTTGAGGACCATGAACACGAACCGGAGCGCAGCCGTGAGGAGAGCCCAGCCCAGTTTGCCGGCCCCGTCCAAGAGCTGTGCCATCCTGAAACGCACCGTCTGGAAAGAGAGACACAGCGGCGGCGGGTTAGCGTCTCCCCTCGGGGTGTTGCACCTCACACAACCGGGCTCATGTGTGTTGTGTGCACGACCTCAATGTAAACAAACCAACTTGAGGAGGAAGGAGGAAGGAGGACACCGATCCGCAGGACAAACCCCAAATATCGGAGCTATCACCCCCCGGGGGAAGCGTGTGCGTGTGTGTGGCTGAGGCTGCTTCACGGCATCTAACAGAAACACGCGTGGAGGATGGTCGCGATCTTCTGCTTAAGATCCAGGAGATTTAACCTGAGCTGTGCTGTGCTGTGCCCCCCCCCCTGTCTGATAGCGGTTAGCTTGTTAGCCTAGCCGCACCGGCGATACGCGCAAAGACAGCGCCATAAAAGGACGAGTCGCACTGGACGTGGTGGAGCACAAGCTAGCAGCGGACTGAGTTAGCAGAACGGGGGGGGGGGCAGATGTTGGGAGAAACGTGCGAGGAGCGGTGACAACCAACCCCACCCCCCCACACCCCGGGCGTTATCAACATTGTGCAACCCCCTGATAGACATGACAGTGGACGCTAATGAGCTCAAGGGCTGCTGTGTGTTTTAATGACACGGTAACAAATGGATGTCTGTCGCAACGCTCAGTGTCCTCCAGATTGTAGACAGACCCCCTGTAATTGGGTTTAAAGTCCGTTATCTCGTGATTACTCACCCGCGTAATGTCACTGAAGCATCCAAGGGCGGCCGGGGATGAAGGTAATTGCTGGAGGGAGCGAGATCAACCGTATCACGTGTGGCTATCCAAAAACGGTTCGGTTAGCGGTTTTCGCTAAGTCGACATGGTCCCTCTCCTCTCGATCAAACCCGGGGACAGCGCCGGGAACGTCCGTCGATGTTGCAGCAAACCCCGTACGGCGAGACCGCGGTTGCACCCATTTAGCTAACGTTATCCGGGGCTGCTGGGGGGGCGAGCACCGTTAGCTCGCTAGCTAGCTAGCAGGCAGCTCCGCTCGGACGTCGCTGGCTCCATCTCAGTCGGAGACACCGGGATAAATCCACTGATACATCATCATCATCATCGTCGTCGTCGTCGTCGTCGTGGTGGTGGTGGTGGTGGTGGTGGTGGAGTTAGCAAGCTACCGAGCTCCCATTGACGGATACGCGGGAGGGAGGGAGGCGGGTCGGGCCGGGCCTCGGATCAACGCTGCTCGTTGCACGGACACTGCCTCGCGTTTACACCGCGAATGCACATCGGACACACGGGGGGTAGATGCTGGTTTTTCGGCAGCGGCAGCTTCGTTATCTCCCTCCAGACCCCGACCCTCAGCGCGTCAGCGTACACAAAAGATCAACAAGGTGACAGCGGAAGCCGCTCCGCCACGCCTTCAAAATAAAAGCCGCGTGGGATCGATGACATAGCTCAAAACTCTAAATGCTTTTTTTAAAGGGTTAGTTCACCCAAAAATGAAAATTCACTCATTATCTCCACACCACTGGATGGAGGAGTGGGTGAACCCAGAAAACACTTTTGGAGTCTCAGGGGAAAACAGCTGTTGCAAGTAAATGGGGATCACTTCATCTAACGTTTAAAAACACTACAGAAAAAAAACATAAAATGCCTCCGTACTGCTCCTGTGGTGTCATGTACTTGAGTTACGTAGTTAGTTTACAACACTGGGCATTTCATGGCTAGATTCTTATATTTTGCAAGACTTTATTTCGTATTATTTTGCTTTTGTATGTTGGACTTGGTCGAGAATTAAGATTTCAATGATAAAACGACCTTCTGAAATAGATTTAATGAAGCAAAAGTCAAGTGATAAACCTGAACCTCCCCTTTATAAGGTTATCCAGTTTGTCCTATTGAAGACAGTATATATTTATAGATAATTTAACATAATATATACATTATCAATGTATATACCTTGGTTGTAGACCATTATTCCTAATTCACGATTAGTGAGCTTGTAATGCTGCAGAAGTATTACAGCTGAACGATAGAATCTGAATCATACTTATCCTTAAATCTGTCAGATCTCAAGATGACAAATCCAATGCAGCTTTTCTTATTATGGCCAAATATACAACGTGAGAATCGTCTTAATTTTAATATTTCATAGAAATATTAAATGAATTTCCTTGGTTTAATGAGATAGCAAAATTACTTACTATACAGTAATAAGTTTGGCTTTTTTTTATTGTGAAAAGCCGGCTTTGGAAGTGTGGTATTGATCCCCTCACTTCACTGAGGTTCACCTGGAGCTGGTCGCTCTGTGGGCAAACTCCCTGATGTCAGGTGCTGATGGTTTTAGTCTCTGTGAACAATTTGCTGTTTTTCTAATGTTGTGACTCATTCTCATCACCTCACTTCACAGCAACTGGACTCACTTCCGGGTTCAAATTATTTTCAGATGACATCATCAGCTGTGTGTGTGTGTGTGTGTGTGTGTGTGTGAGCTACTCATAGTAACAGCAACAGTTAGAGTTTGCACCATTATAAAGTAATAAAATGTGAGATGATGTCGAACCTCTGTGCTGTAACTTTTTTAGAAATTAAAGATATAAGATCACGTGTCAGCATCATGATGTAAAATGTAAAATTGTAAATGCATCTCATGAAAATAGACTAAATTCTGACTATTTCACATTGAGAACCAGAAAAGTGAAGAATTGACAGAGATTTTTTGGGCGCTTCAGACTCAGGTGTTCACTCAATGACTGTGGTCTGCCTCCCCTTGGCCCTTTATGTTATTACACTTTATGGAGAAATAACGACAGTGAACCCAAGGACGTCCAGCGCTTAATTGTCCCGTAGATCACCGACTGCATGAAATATGATTGGATAAAAAAAATACAGAGAGGGAATTAAAAGCAACTTAGCATTTTATGGTGGCGGATTTCCACCTTCAGAGTTCAAGGACAGCACAATGTGTGGACTTGTCCAAATGACTTCCTTATTGTGCCCTTTACACAGTTTAGAAAGATTGCACACAATAAGCAGAAGTAAAATTCACTCTGATCTTTTAATTAATCAAAAAATATTTACATATGAGCTTCTGTGAAACACTACAACTGTTTGACAGTAAGGAAGCATCAAGGGCGCGTTCACTAGAAGCGGGAGTACGCTGCCCTCTGAGGAGGAGCAGGCTGAGCTGCACTCTGCTGCTGCTGCTGCTGCTGCTGCTGCTGCTGCTGCTGTTGCTGCTGCTGCTGCTGCAGGTGGCGGAGCTGCTGGGAGTATGGATCCTCCAGGGATTTAACCGACACCGTTGTCTTGGGCCCCGTCTTCCACTCTGTGCCACTCTCGTCCACCACGGACGCCTCCACTGTGACGGTGTGGGTGCCCAGGATGGAGAAATTCAGCAAGAACTGGGTGCTGAAGTAGTCATTGTGTGGCTCTACCCGCTGCTCAATCTCATTGGTTTTAGTGTCAAGTGCGATCTGAAAGGTATAAAACACATTAAAACAAGGGAACCTTAGCAACAACACAGCCATGATTCACCAAAACTTCAACGAGTATAAACGACTTAAGTAGCTTGATGTGTGGATAAATACAGATGCAAGCATTTTCTATGTTTTCTAAGGTTTCCCAAAAAAAAAAGAAATTCAATCTATAATCAAATACAAAAGCAAAAAGGTGGTATGCACCTTATACTCCGGCCCTGTCTTGCTCTGGAGAACTGAAGTGACATTGAGACAGACAGACTGGATCTTCCTGAAGAGTCCCGGAATGGAACCATGCTGCACTACGCCCTCCACTTTGAGAGTCAGCTGCTGGTTGTTCTGCACTGGGATCGGTTCAGTCGGTGTTCGAGGGGATGGAGAGAGAGCAAGCTGGAAAAACAAAAACACACCCAGATTAGTCACAAGAGAGATCAAGAACGTCTGCTGGATCGCAGCCATTTAAAATGGATACTGTATACTGTAGACAGCATGTATTGTCTTTGTCTGTGTCCTTGAATGTCAACCTGTCTTGACGCTGATGTCACCGAAGTGAACGTAAGGGAGAGTTTAAGGGACTTTGACAAAAGGTTGATCTATAAAATGCCAAATAAAAAAATCTCTTTCTTTTGTTGACATTAACAATAAAATGAATCCTGTACATGTATGTCGTCCTGAGGATATATAAATCAAACAAAACTAAACCTAAGGTTATGGATTATGATGTCAATTATGCTTTTATAATTTCCTATGTTTTCTTATGCTGTTTATCTGACAGTCTGTAGGATTATGTAAAAACTACTGAACCTATTTACATGACACTTGGTGGAAGGATGGGACGTGGGCCAAGAAAGAACCCATTACATTTTGGCCCAGATGCGGACAAAGACGCAGACCCAGGGATAATTTCTCAGAGAATAATTCATGGATCTAAGGGACTTTAAGGGACATATGTATACAAGTGTGGGCAATCTGGTGCGACTTGATTAAATCTAAAGGGGATGTCTGGCTTTGGAGGAGTCGTGTGCTCTACAGAGTGCTAGTGCTAGTTAGCTGTTACGTACCTTAATGCTTGTTGACTGGAGCTTTTGGAAGAAGTACCTCTGGAAGGACAGTGGGACCTTGAGCAGAGCTATGACAGCATCACAGAGACAACCTGTGTGCTGGAAACAATACAAACAATACATTTACATTTGGCACATTATTAAACAGTTTATTGCAACTTATTTCCATTTTTTTTATTTCTTAATTGAACCTGGTAAGTCTCACCGAATAAACATTTTTTTTACAAACTTCAGACGTCACAGATCTGGAGACTAACTATATGCAATCATGGTGATCACTGGGTGTTACCATTATAAAGTTATTATTACCAGGTATGACACTGGAGGGTGTTTCTTTGTGAGGCCCTCCACTTCCTCCAGCACGTGGTTGAACACCGACATCATCCGTCGCTCGTACTCACTCTCTGTCTGCACTGACCCCAGGGTGCCGTACTCCTGAAAACTAGATAATGGAGGCAGAGAGAGATGATCTTCAGGGGACGTGTGCTACAGCAAAGCACTTCTAGCACAAAGTATTCACATTCAAAAGGTACAGTGAAAACAATAAAACACTAAAATGGCACTCAGTGGAGTGCACACCTCCGCCAAGGCCGAAAAAATCCTACACAATTGTCTAGTTATTAAAGTAGAAATATAGAAGAAAAGAGGAAGTGGTTTGATGCAGTTAAAGAAAGTGAAACCCTTTTTACACAAGGAAATGATATGGGTAGAAGTTCTCTCTACAGCAGTTTTTCCTGAAATTAGTAAGTAACAGAATGAATCATAGCTGAATTTGATTTCTTTCCAAAAGCATTACACAAATCCCAATGCCCCATTTTCCCAACAACACTCACCTGGCTGCCTGTGGGTCCAGAATCAAAGCTTCTATCACATGTGAAACAAGCAAACAGCTCTGTTGTTGTCTGAGTGGAAAGTTAAAGAGAAACAAATGACAGCAGAGTAAACGGGTCAAAAACTCAACGTGACAGTGACGCTGCCCGAGTCAGTGTTTGAGGATACAGCTCCACATTGCGAAGCGTGGCGTAGTCTGCGTCAAACGAGGACTGGTGTAAGTCAGCATAGCGCGCTGCCAGACTTCTGAACTCGTCCATGCACACTTTCATCTGAAAACAAACCAAAACAAGTTGGAGAGTTCTACACTGGGCATGTGTAGACTGCCGAAGCCGCACAGATCAGACTTTAGCATCCTACCTGCAGTGAGATGCGGCCGCAGCGCTGCAGGTCAGTTGCCTGAGGTGAGAGCGATGGTGGTGGCGATGGCCGGAGGAGGGCTGGTTTTCAGGCTGTTGCAAGTGCAGATGAGCTGCGACAGGGCTTGCAGAGTGTCAATCCGCAGCTTAATGAACTCGCACTGGAATGTAAGCGGGCTCAGAGGAGTGCTGGCAGCCTGGAGGGAGGGATTAATTAGATAGATGTACATGGACACCACAGTTAAATGGTCACACGGGTCTTTTTGAAATGACCTAACAAGATAAAGTCAGGTACAAGAGGTTAGAGTTGATTCATTAACAGTTGAGATGCGAAATAAATTAGTTATGAGTTCTCAGACTGAATATCAGCGGCTCTAGATATCATGTCATCAGTGAAGGCAGATCTGCAGGAATGATTTGACAAGCAGATGTCTGATAGGGAACTGACTGTGAGGGAGGCGATGCCCTTTTGGTAGGAGCGCAGGGCCTCGGCGATGGCGGTCATGGCTCCGCTGTAGTCGCTGTCCTCCACGTGACACAGGCACTGCTCGGCCTGCGAAAACTCCTTCAGGCTGTTCAGCCAAAAGTAGAAGTGCTCCGATGCCACACGGGTCCGCAGACTCTGGTACAGCTCGCTGGAGAACTCATGGCAGCCCTGCGGATCAGCGATAAGAATTTTATAATCCTGTCTCAGGAGGTGGGCGGCTCCTGGTGACACCATTTTTATCTCAAAAAGAGAAGAAAGAAAGATTCGTTAACCATGCGTGAGGCTTGGCGTGCGATGCGGTACACCGTCCAGCCATTAGCCACATTCTCCAGCTGTTGTTTGATGACCGTCTTCACGTCAGCTGATAAAGACGACTGGCTAGCAACAAAAATCACGGTTGCCAAGGAAACCTGCAGCAAACACAGTGAGTGGGACAAGTGTTCAAAACAAAAACTGGAGATATTACACATAAAGGCAATGACACAATAATTATTAATTATAATTTATAAATTGAGACAGAAGTGAATGTAATGTCAACTGAGGAATTTGTGTGACTCAATCTCTCACCAGAAGCTCTTGCTGCTTGTCAGTGGAGGAGTGACTGGCCACTCTGTACAGGTCCACCAGATCTCCCAGCATGCCAGTCGCCCAGCACCGGCAGGTGGGTGGCGATGGCCGCCAGAGCGTGGCACATGAGGACGCGGGAGGAGTCGCAGGATAAATGGAGCTGACCAAGCAGAAACTCCACGGCCGACTGGCTGAGATGGGGTTGACTTTTCAGCATCTTGACCAATGAGGTGAGGGCCGTCTAGGGTCAACACAACAAGTAAGTCGACAAGAATATCATCACAAAATGTTTGTGCCAAGACGCCTGACACGTCTATTCAGTTATCCACACTCTGTAATAAGAGTTTTAACAAGGTTTTTAAAATCTGCCCCATGTCTTACCTTGAGCGTGGCCTGGGCACTGGGGCTGCTGTCCTGACTGCACAGCATCAGAAGAGACTCCACTCCCAAAACTGTGTCCTGCTCCAGCTGTACTATGTCTTAGAGAGAGATACAACCAGAGGCAGTCAATCACAAGAGCAAACGCCAGAGGTGGGAATCATTTGCATTTGCAGCACCGGGCATCAAACTAATCCCAAACCATAATTTTGTTTAACTAACCTTTCTCTGGGCAGGAAATGGCGATGTTGGAAAGCACAATGACCCCGTGAGCAGCCACTGCCAGGTTGCTGTGGTAACAGCATTCTTGGGCCAGTTTAACCAGGTCAGTGAGCGATGGGGGAACTGAAGAGCTACCTGAGTGTGTGAAAGGAAAACACATCAGTCCAGAGTTGCTCTTCTTCTGGAATAAATATAACAACAATGACAACATATATGGCTTTGTTAAAATAGGAAGATGATCAACATGATGGATCCCCAAATCATCTGGATCGCTCCAGGGCTGGCTGCAGTATAAGTCAGAAAAACCAGCCTCCTCCATGTTAGTGGGTGGGACAAGGATCAAACTACAACGTTTGATAGAAAACGGGTTTAATCGTCATGATTGACACTGACTGCACAGACACACATGACATCAAAACAACACGATGGCCTCACCAGTATCAAAGATATTTTAGCTTATTTTTTGACAACAGGAGGAAGTGGAGACACGTCATCCATCTTTAATTACAGTCTATGGTTAAAATGAACAGTACCTGTCATGTTACTGAAGTACTGCTTGATTGCGATCGTTCCAGAGAGGGTGGAGAGAACAGACAACATTCCCAGCTTCAAGCTGTCGTAAGGGCTCGTCAGGGCGCACTCGCACAGAGTCTGGAGGTGTAAACACGTTCATATTAACCACTGGCTTCAAACCAACATGAAGTTAAGGCTGCGGTGCACTTTTAACAACTGAAATTCTACCTGAGTGTTTTCTCTGATCCAAAGATGAGGAGCCTTCTTAGCCAACAGCTTTAGATCGTTGATGGCGAGTCTCTTCACAGCTTTTCTTGGGTCATCTTTCAGGTATTGTAGGAGGAGCTGTAACTGTGTGGAATCAAAAAAGAATATTTTAAAGAAGTCAAGACAAAATATTATCACGGGTACAGTGTGGTAGAGCTTCATGGTCAGTACCTGCTTAGGGATATCAAAGAGGGAGAAGGCAGCCAGCTGGGTGAAGGTGTGCAGGGTGACGATCACCATGGGGGTGGAGGGATAAGAGTTGACCAGGTGCTGTAGGAGCTCCCTGCTGCTGGACGCCAGGCTGGCATCATGGTGCATGTGTTGCAGCATCGGAATCAACTTCAGCTTCAGTTCCACTGGAGTGTCCAAACCTGGGGTGAAGGTGCAGATCGAAGAGGAATGAAACGTCTGGAAACAACGACGTGAACATAACAAGAACTTTCTACTGTCGCCTGTTTTTAAGTGTTTTATTTGAATGCTGAATATTTGTTTGGAATATCTAAATCCAAAGCTTGTCTGCAAGTGCTTTCCCAAAAGATTTTACCTTGAATCATCTCACTGACTTTGTTGCAAATCCCAGCTGCAAAGTCTCTGAAAATTGGAAACAGCATTAAAAAAAACATAAAATTCATGCGAATGCCAAAATGTCAACTACAGTTCAGCTCAGGTAATGACTCTCCTTACTTTGACTGTGCAGAGAAGCTTGCAGCAGCGAATATGGCAGCCTCCACTTCTACGTTGTCATGAGAGTCCAGGCTTTGGCGAATACTGTGGTGGGCGTTCTTCCTCTCTGGGATGATGGAGGCCAAACTACCAAGCATCCTAAACGAAAAGCAGAAAGAGGGACATTGTTTTGAATCTCAGACAACTGGAGAAAGAGAGGGGAGGTTGGCAAACATGTTACCACACATGTATTCTAGGGTTGTAAAGTGGTATAAGCACTGTGGCAGAAATCCTGTGCAAACCAGCGCCATGTTTGCATTACCTGAGCGTGATGGCTCTGGCCACAGGGTCATTGCTGTGGATGACGGAAAACACCCTTTTAACAAATTCGTCCACGTTGAGGATCTTCTCCAAGTGTTTCTCACTCTGCTGAGTTACCTTCAGCACACACAGGCGCAGAAAGTTGTTCCTGAAATCAGAAAAAAACACCAAACATGTTTGTGCCACAGTAAAAGCTGTCAAATTAATCAGACACCACGACGATTACTTACTGTCAATTAACTAATTATGAAGAATCTGAGCCCGACGGATAATCAGTGGACAGATAATATAACCCGGTGTAAGCCTTTTGCAAATATATCTGTATGTGTCTATGCTTGTCAAAATGAAGCTTTTATTTTACAAAAATAAACAATGTTAACGTCTGAAACCTATTCAAAAGCAAAGCTGAAGACATGTGTTCTAATCTGAAGTTGCTTTGAGTTCAAACTAATAACAAACTTGACTGAGGACGTAATGAACATCTCCCTCTCTGATCCAGCGTCAGTCTGTGAAGTGTCCATACCCGAGTCTGAAGATGTCTGCCAGCTTGAGGAAGGCGGAGTTGATGAGGATGGGGAACGGATACTTCTGGAAGAGTTTGGGGAAGAGGACCACGGCCTCGCACTGCTCCCCGAGCTTCCCTGACCGCAGACCTGGGGCAGAAGCAGAGGTGTCACCGGGACAATGCACAACACAGACGCCTCTCGTGGGGGAGACACAACACACAGAGCCGGGTGCTAGCCCGTTAGCATGCAGGCTAACTACCTTTGTCCAGCTCCATGAGAGCGGAGTTAGCGTCCAGCTCCTGTTCTCCATAACAGGCCTCAGACAGGAACGAGCGGGCGGTGGAAAGTGACATTGTTAATGAAGTTTATCACATTTAAATCCAAGTATGGCTGCGTCCATTGATCTCAGTGTTCAGCAGAGAGACACAAGTTCAGCTGCCGCTATTACTCTTCCGGTCCAGGGTTTGTTTTCACAATAAAGCACCGTTGAAGCTCAAGTCAGTGGTTATTTCCTTTAACCTCAAAGCATTTTTACATTGTCATCTTTACCTCACTGCTTTAATTTCAGTTGATATTAATAATTAGATCATTTTTAGATTTATACAGAAAATATGATATCATATGATAAGTGTATAAAATATGATCAAACTACCCAAAAGTAAATACATCATTTAAAATATATCATTAAAATAAAACATACACTTACATGTTATTTTATTAGTAACAATAATCCAATGATATAATGTCACTGACATGGGTCATCCTGAGTTCCTTCACTATTATATACATATATAATATTTCAAGTATTTAATTTTATCACATTTATTTGCAAATACATTATTTATTTACTTAGAATTTGTTTTTAAAGTGCGCTTTTACTTATATTGGTTGGTCTAAATATTTACATGAAGAAGAAGAAGAAGAAGAAGAAGAAGAAGAAGAAGAAGAAGAAGAAACGTGGATACAACATGATTTACAGGACCAGATAAAATATAAATTCATAATAAAAGCTACAAGCACAGATATAAACATGGAGAAAAGTTTAAACCAATAGAAGTGAATATAGATTAATAATTGGGATGGTTCTTTATTTCGAAAGAGCTTCGTTACTGATGATGTGGAACTTTACAAAGCAGAGGCACAAAGGAAGCGGATGTGCACGCGCCGGGGCAGCGGAAGCGGCTGATTCCACCAATGGCAGAGAGCGACGCGAGTTTCGCGGGGGATTCATCTCTACCTCCACACGATCCGTTCGCGGGAAACACGACCAGCAGACACAAGGCGGAATAAAGACGCCGGATAACTTCTCAAAACGTGAAACACTAACTTCTGATCGTCTGTTCGAGCAGCGCAGCGATGCTTTTCCGCTCGATTGTTGACAGAGGAGTGGGCAGACGAAGGCAGAACGGTGAGATTAGAAGTTTGACTGTGTGTTACTGGGAGTTTGACTCAGCTAAAGCCACCGTTAGCTTACTCTAACATGTCATTCAATGGAGACCTGGCTGTTTCAGCGTCGCGTGTATTTTTCCTCATGCATGTGCCACTTTGGATTCTCGTGTTAAACTTGTGGAGGAGGGTTAAAGTGAAGTGTGCAGAAGACAAAGGCTTCTGACCTCATGTCCTGAATATCTGGAGCTTTGATCATATAAATCAACTTGTTAATATTAGTGTTTAAATCATCTGCTTCTGAGGTCACACTGTGAAACCTCGTTTAGTTGCAGCTTCAGTAGTTTGAGGTGTGGCATGGTGGCATAACTTACATTTCTAGTCGAGATGTATGAAATGTATATCTGCAAACATAAATGCTGATACCGATATCAAGTTAGAAATGACTTGAGTGATTAATTGATGATTGAAATGGTTGCTTATTAATTCAGTTACAGTAAAGCTGAAATTTAAACACAGAATTGTACGGTGTCCGTTCAGAAAACCTCCCTTGAACAGGAGAACTAATGCACATAAGGAATCCAGATGTGGAGATCCATACCTGCAGAGCATGAAGTCATAATATGTACTGTAAAGATGTAATTAGACTGATAAAGCAGAGCAGATGTTATATTATCTGACTGAATGCATGTTTCTCTCCAGCCGTCCCTGCAGATCCTTGGCCCCGGCTCCCTCTGAGCTCTCTGCTTCAAGGCTTCAAGTGCGTCCGACATGACGAACACATCTCCTATGGAAACCTGGGGGACTCCGTGCCACCGTTCGGATTAGCTTTCTCCTCTGGTAACCCACCTGCATTTTTACCATAAAAGGAGACACATCAGAGTTTTGTGGCTGTTGTCATTTAACTCGCTCTCCTAATGTTTGTTCAGCCGGGACGCAGCAGAACATCCTCGCTGCAGCCAATGAAGAAGGCATCGTGAGGATCTACAACACGGAGAGCAGAGAAAACCCGCTTCTGAAAGGTATGTGTAGAGACTTGTTTGTCTGCAGTTGTCATCAGCAAATGCCCCAGGCTGATGGTATGTGAACTTTTGCAGAATGGCTGGCTCATGAGAACGCTGTCTTTGACATTGCCTGGGTACCAGGGGAGCCTCAGTTGGTGAGTTTGTAAATCAGGTTAAACCGGTGACATTTAAATTCTCTTTTCATACATTTCTTAGGTTATTTCTTACATTTTTTTATCGTTCTTTGTAATTCCTGATTTTTATATTATTCTCTGTATTTGTTTTTCTTTCTGCACATATTAAACTCTTCACGCGTCCTCCTCAGGTGACGGCTGCAGGTGATCAAATGGCCCGGCTGTGGGACGTGAAGTCAGGAGACATGTTGGGCAGCTTCAAGGGTCACCTCTGCAGCCTCAAGTCTGTTGCATTCGCACCTCAGGAGAAAGGTACATTTGAACAAGAATTCATAGGACAACATGGATTTGATTGTTTCTAGGGGACATCATCAGTTTATTGAATCTGGGTATCTAGAGCTATGGTAACTTGGTAATGATTGGAATTATTGGCTTTACTTTCCCCGGCGGTTGTTGCACCAAATAATCATTCAAACATGCAGAAATGTAGCTTGGTTTTGTTTTAAAATGGAAGCAAATAAACTTTCATTAAAATTTGTCTGTCACATTAATATAATTTTCTTTGTTCTCTATTCAACAGCTGTGTTCTGCACTGGAGCCAGAGATGGAAATATTATGGTCTGGGACACGAGGTGCAGCAAAAAAGGTAGTTTTGATTAGTTTGATTTCAGTTACGAAGATTCCCTTTTTGATATTCAATGATATGTATATTTTGCCCCACCTGATCTTGTTTCGTAATAATAGATTATTTTGTATTTGATCACATTGCGTCCTCCCCTCAGATGGTTTCTACAGACAAGTGAAACAGATCAGTGGCGCTCACAACAAAGCAGAGACCAACGCCCCCTTGAAAATAAAGAAGAGGCGTAGCAGCACTCGGGGCATGGCTCCCAGTGTGGTGAGTTTCTTATATAACGGACCCTGTTTGTTTAAATGAAGTGGAATAGAGAGCAGGAAGGTGGAGAGGCAACGCTGATCCTCAATATTTTTCGCAGGACACGCAGCAGAGTGTCACAGTGGTTTTGTTTCGGGATCAGCACACGCTCATCTCCTCCGGGGCCGTCGATGGGTAAGAAACCTCTGTTCATTTAAACATGCAGAACATCGGTGTGAACGTTCGTTTTGTCACGTTGAATTTTTATATTTTAATTTCACCCATCCAGCGTGATCAAGCAATGGGATCTGAGAAAGAACTACACTGCTCACCGTCAGGATCCGGCTCCACTGCAGACGTACCCGTACCCGGGTTCCTGCATGCGCATGCGCCTCGGTTAGTTTTCTGCCACACTGGATTTCCTGTTTACACAGAGCTGGATGGAGTAAAACCAATAAGCCGAATATTGTTCTGTGTGTGTTGCAGGTTATTCCGGACTTGTTCTGGACTCCACAAGATCCAATGTGATGTGTAACTGCACTGATGACAATATCTACATGTTCAACCTCAGTGGAATAAAGACAAATCCAGGTAAACAAGGGCTCCAGTCATAATGTCCACCTGTGCCAAAATAGGTCTTTTCCTGTTTATCACTGACATATTACCATTGCAGACCACTAGATGGGGCTGCAAGACTAATGTCCTTTCGTTTAACTAGAGCTGAATCTCTCTTATACAGAGGAAATGTAGACATTCAGAGATATGGTGTGTTAATTATAATATCTTTTAAATTACAGTTTTTTTTATGTGCTAAAGATCTTAGGGATTGGGAGGTGGCTCACTAGAACTGAATCTGCTGAACGATATTCACACCATCCAGACTAGTCAGCCATCTTGAAGCAAACACATCTGTTTTAGATCAGTTTATCCTCATCGTGTCTTGTCTATACCTCTGTAATCTGATTTTAACCTTTGGTTTTATCTTTGTCTGAACAGTGTGTATAGTTTGTGATGTGTGTGTGTGTGTTGTAGTTCTTTCTCATTATTATCTCATATTATTATATTATAATATCTTTGCTTGTTCGTCTTCCACAGTGGCTGTTTTCAGTGGCCACCAGAATTCCTCATTTTATATCAAGTCCACTATCAGCCCAGACGACCAGTTCTTGGCCAGTGGCTCAAGTGACAATCACACGTACATCTGGAAGGTAAGGTCGTCCTCATTTCATTTTACCCTGATGATGATGATGATGATGATGTTTTCAGTGTTTTGTGTGGCTGACATGTGTTTATCCACTTTTTTTTTTATATCTCAGATTTCTGAGCCTCAACATCCTCCCATGACCCTTCAAGGCCACAGTGAGGAAGTGACATCAGTCGTGTGGTGTCCCACAGATTTCACTAAGGTAGAGCAGCAAACTCTAATAACCACAGTCGCTGTCATAACCACATATGTTAGTTTAATGAATTCCATCTTGTTTCCTTTTGAGCAAAACCTACAAATGATTCTGAGGACAGGAAACTGGATTCTGTCTCTGTGTAATCCTCACTGCTCTGTTGGCAGATTGCTTCCTGTTCGGACGACCACACTGTCCGGATCTGGAGGCTTCACCGGGAAACAGATGAGGTGCAGTCTGCAGCGGGAGAAGCAAACCTCGTGGGCTGGGCGCGTCGGAAATCTCCAACAAGTTAGTATTTCAACTACCATCCTTGTTAACGACCGACAACTTCCATGTAATCATATATACTGTATGTGGTCTTTAACTTAACGGCAACATTTCTGGTTCATTCCTTCTCTGTGCTGCTGTCTGACTATTTAAAACACATTTTGTTTTGTTTCTTTTGTTAAGGGCCCTCAGTCAGAGCTGAGACGACTCCCGCCAAAACCCAAAGGACAGAGAGTCGTCCAGGCCTCGTGTCTCCCCGGCTCGCTGCCTGTGCTCCGAGTGGAGCCGCCCTGCCTCTGTCCTCCAGCACCACTTCACCTGTCCAGCCTCTGGATGCAAAGGCTGCTGCTGCTCGCCAGAGAACGCCATCCTCTATCAAACAGTGGTTATCTCCGAGCCACGGGTCTCCCGGTCAGGTCACCCCTCCTCTCCGCAGGGTTCTGAGCCTCTGTCCCCAGAGTCCGGCGAGCAGCACCTCTCCCATCGAGCGACGGGCCAAACGGCGGCTGGAGACCATTGCGTCTGCCGGCTGTGAGGCCACGGAACAATGCGACTGTGTTACTGAACTTTACCCTGCGCCCAAGAGAGGCCGGACCCTGGCTGGTATCTGCTGCCCTGCTCAGGAGAGCAGGTCACAAACAGACTGTCCCGCAGAGGACAAGCAAAGCTCATCGAGACAGAGTGGCAAAGAGAATTACTCTCCCAGAGGAATGGACTGGCTGTCTGTGATGGCACAAAAGATGAGGAAAGGTCAAGGAAGCCCGAGTAGTCCCAGAAGTCCCAGTGCCTTGAAGAAACAGGAAGGGAAAGCACCAGCTTCACCGGTTAGTACAACATTCCAATTTCAGACCTAAATCTTACTTTAACAACCTGTACATTTTCTCAGTTTCTTTAGTCTTTCTCTCCCGTGTCTTCTTAAATGAAGCTTCCTTCAAGAGTATTTTTTTTCTCGTTCTTTCAGGGAGAGAGATTCATTTCACCTATTTACCAGTAGAGAATGTCAGAGTGAAGACACAAAAACATGTTATTTCTTGTAGCTTGGCACTCTTATCAACGCCTTCCTTTACTTCCAGTTACTTGGAATGTCAGCCAGTCTAGAAATTCAGGCTTTTAAAGTCACTGAATAAGAACCAGAATGATACTCAGTCGAGCACATACCTCCACCATGTCTCAACAGTCCCCTTGATTTCAATCAAGACGCAGCAAATCAGTCCCCTAAATGTGGTAGATCATTTTTTTCTCTATCAAGATCCATTTATTATTCCCTGGGAAAATGTTAAAAATAATGCCCTATATAGTAATCTTAAAGAAAGTGATAAGACATTCCTGGATCCACACCAAAAATGAATGAATCCTTCCTTGACCCATACGCCACCTTTCCACCAATGTTCAAGAACGGACAGCCAATCGGCAATGAAAACATAACCTCCTTGGTTTATACACAGTCTTTATGGATGACGGTCTGTCCGTCTGTATCACTGCTAATATTTGCATGCATGTTTTTGAACAGCTTTAAAAGTGACCATTGCAGTTGAACTTTTCTGTTTCTTCTCTTTCAGACGAACCGCTCGCCGCAAAACATGAAAAAAATCTCCACGTACTTCAGGAGGCCGACTCTGGAGTGACCTGCTGGAGCCAATCACATGTTCTGTGCTTCTGTTTGAATGCAATGTTTTTATTTTTGAGTATATCTTTTATGTGTGATGTTGGACCCACAGACGGTAAAGCCTCTGAGAACACATGACTTACATTAGTACATGAACCTGACTGAAACTGAACATTTGATGCAGCAGTTTTCACATCCACAGAGGCTGTAATTTTTTTTTTGGTATTTGCATTGGCCTGTTCTGGTGCTTTGCTGAGAGACTCTGGTTTGAAATCAGGTTGCATTTCCGAGTAAATCTTTCACTTTACTCAAACCTGAAAACTGTAAGAGACGATGCACCATTTACTACAAGACTCCACGTTTCATCAAGGTGTTCAGGAGGTTAACAAGGTATTCATCTTCAAGTAGAGAGTTGTAGATATTTTAAATTCTGCTAAAAAAAGTACAATTATTTTTGCTTGACAGCTTTGAGCCCTTTTTATGAACTTCACTGAGTGTAAGCTGGTCGCAGATCAGCTCTGTAACAGCGTGTCATTCATGTCTTCAGCTCTGGATTCTGTCATGTCAGTGTTACACATATAAAAATCTGTTGATTTTGATTTTCTTTTTTACTTGAGATAATGCTCAAGTTGTTTATATGTACAAAATAACCAATGATTGTTGCATGGTCCGTTTGTATTTAATTAACATAAACTTGCTGTGGTCTGACCTTTATTAAATTGAAGTCAGTTTCCGTGGTGTTGGTTCTGTTTTATTTTAACACTTTGACCTGTAGAGTCAAAATTATGCAGTATTTTGAATAGAAGAAAACATTAGATGAAGAAAATCTGCAGTTGTATTGAAATGCCTCTGATTTTCTGGCCTGTCAAGCAGCTCACAACCTCTGACTAGCATAATGAATATTGTTCTACTTTGATCTGATTACAGTTAAAATATATATAAAACCATCCCCTGTCCCAGAACTTGAATTCTAGTTGTTTTCTTCCCTGCAGTTGAGGTTAGAGGAAACATGCATGATTTGAATTATATCTGATATTGACCGGCTGATTGGGAGACGGTGGTGCTTGTGTTCTCTTAGATGCAGGACAACATCCGGGAGGGAAGAGCCTGCCCTCCCTGTGAGCCACCAGGGGGCCCCCTAAAACAAACCTTATTCACAGAATTAGGCTTTGCTACTGCTCTTTTATTTATGTGCTGACAAGTATAATCACAATTGTTGGATCCCAAACTGGCCACAATGAGACATTTACATTTGTAATGCAGCCTGTAGTTGTCAGGAAGGGCCCCCTCCCTCAGTGAGTGAACATTTTCAGGTTGAACTGTGAAAATGATAATGTTAATAAATCGAATTTCTGGCAACAAAAGCGTCAACTGTGTGTGCCAGAATCCTGCCTGTCAGTGAAGCCTTTTTATAGTGAAAGTAAAACGTAATACACCCAAAAAGGAAGAAAATAAACCAAGGCTCTCCTTCGGTGGAAAAAGATTTTATTAGTGTGGCTCATGCAGGATAAAATTGAACATGGAGTTGCCCCACATTGGACTTTATACAGATATATTCCCAAACAGATGCTGCCCCTTTGTCTTTTGAGATAATCCACATTCCATGTGTGCAACAAGGCGAACAAATAAAAACAGATTAAAACAAATTGACCTCATGTTTGATATAATTCTTATACTTAAGATCAGTGGTTCCCAACGTATTGTTAGTTATTCTTGTACATTAGAAATGTTATTTTTATGCACTAATTTAGAGGTAAACTACAACTGGCACAGTTCTCAGGTGGTGGGAACGATTATTAGTGTGACACATCACAGCCAGTGTGAAGGAGACGACCTCAGGTGGAAATAGATAGATAGATAGATAGATAGATTACTTTATTCATCCCCGAAGGGAAATTAAGTCGTCATAGCAGCCGGTATATTTGAATACAATAAAATACAATACAATACAATAAAATACAAATACAATAAAATACAATACAAAGAATCAAATAAAAAATAATTGCGGTAATTTAGTGCAGTTCTGTGATGGTGGCTCTGACAGAGGTAGATGAATTGTACAGTCTTATTGCGGTTGGGAGGAACGATTTCCTGTATCGTTCCTTAGAGCAGCGGGGTTGAATGAGTCTGTGGCTGAAGCTGCTCCTTAGCTTGTCCAGTGATTTGTAGAGGGGGTGAGAGGGATTGTCCATGATTGCCAGCAGTTTTGCCAGCATCCTGTCCTCCACCACCTCCTCTAGGGTGACAAGCTTAGAGCCAACCACAGACTCTGCCTTCCGGATGAGGCGGAAAACAGCTGAAAACAAGGGTTTTGCATGAATAAGAATACTCGGCCCCTTCAGTGTGACTCGAGCAGACAAAGTTTGAAAACCACTGCTTAAGATAACACCTTCAGAGGAGAGCCTTCACATGGATCAGGCTTATTGTAAGGCAGGGCCCCCCAATCTTATCGTGCTTAGGGCCCCTGGGTGCAGGAGTCCCGGCCCTGCTGGAGCGACACACTTCTTTGCTCTTCCATGAGATGTACTGACGGATAAAGTATTGACAGATGCTACGTTTCTGTAGTAAAACATATTTGGACGCTGCGGATTTTGAAGTACTTCGTACTGCACGAACTTTCCTCTCTCCTCCAGCTGCCATTCCTCAACGTCACGCATTTGTTTTCACGCGTCACGTGTTCAGGAGCCCTCCCTCTCCCTCCCCTGCGATTGGCCGAAAAAGTTTCCAGCTCCTAATTCTCGGCGCGTGATTGGCCCGCCGCGGCTGTCAGTCGGTGACGCAGGCCTGTCAGTGCTCCTGCAGCGCACAGTGGCGTTCTGGGCAGACGGCGGCGGAGCTGGAGGTGTTTAATGGCTGAACTCTCGGCTCCACGGCTGCTAACGTGTTACATTTAGGAACCATCTTTGGTTTTTAAGAGGCTGCGGGACTGACGGCGGCTGTAGCGCAGCGAGAAGACCCGCGTGTGGCCGCGGCTAAGTTGCTAACTTTTTAATGCTAAAGGAAGCTAAGCCGTTGAAGCGAGATTGAACTTCATCGATCTTCTGAAAACACCCAGCGGAAGTCGGACACGGATTAAAACCCCTCCATCCAGCTCGAAGGCTTTTTCTTTTTACGAAGAATTACCTGAATTCCCTGGGACTATTTTTCCTCTCCTAACCCCCCCCCCCCCTTTTCTCTCGACAGCAAACTGTTGTCGTAGTGGCGTACATTAGCATTAGCTCGTTTTTTTTTTTTAGCTAGGTGCTAGCTTGCAGCCTAGCAGCACGATACTTTGCCCTTTGCTTCACTGCTCATTCGGTTAACTTTGACCGACAATGCCTTGCGTGCGTTTTGCAACAGGCGGACAATTTGTCAAAACGATGCAGCATCAAGGACCAGCAGTCGTTTAAAGTGTAGCGGTAATTGTGTCGTTCGTACCGAGGAGTTGTGTGTCGTCTCCATTCGTGTTTTGAGGATCGTCCCCCGTGTTCAAGAAGACTAGTTACCCCAAATAACGCAGCTCTAGGAGGCAGTCCATCATCTTTAACCCGAGCTAACCTGCTGGATCGTACTCAATAACCTGGAATAGGAGGCGAGCTTAAAGTCGTGCAGATTGCTCCCCATTTTCCTTTTTATTGTGTGTGTGTGTGTGTGTGTGTGCGTGCGTGCGCTGATGTGAACGAAGAGGAAACCCTCTCCAGTTTGACCCAGGGGATACAATAGCTCATCTGAAGCAGCTCGTCGGTTGCATGCGTCAAAATGTCGGCCATCTCTGCATCCGAGAAGGTGGACGGGTTCACGCGAAAGTCCGTGAGGAAGGCCCAGAAGCAGAGGAAGTCCCAGGGCTCGTCTCAGTACCGCACCCAGAGCGCCCCGGTCGAGCTCTCCCCGCTGCCGCAGCTGAAAGGTACGGTCAGAGGATGAGGGGTGGGGGGGGGGGTCTGTGTGTTGTTGTGTTGTGCATGTGTGTGTGTGTGTTCCGCTGGATCATCAACAATTATGTTCAACACGTGCAAGCAATTTGTACAAATGTTGTGCGCATGTCACACGCACACACACACACACACACACACACACACACACACTCACACACTCTAAGTCAGCCACAGATTCCAAAGAGTTGTGGACACACCTTGAAACATTTCCCTTCTTGGTTTCTTATTTTCCTCTGCGTAAAACGGGTTGGAATGCTTCTAAGGGATTTACAATAAACAGACACGACTCTGTGCAAAAGTAGATGACATTATTTTTATCAGTTTAAGTTTGGGTGCTGACACGTAGAGGCACATCCATACAGAGATGTGGGGCAATGGATTAACAGGGTGTCTCTAAATCCCTCTTAACCCAATCAGACTGAGACCATTTTCCTATTGAAATAAATGGGGGGAATGGACAGACTACTAGACCGCACTATATCTCCAGGCTTGATTAAAAATGTCTCCACACAAAAGTGTCTAGAGTCACGATGTGTACAACACAACACTGCTCCCATGACTGCTCATATTGCTGCCTGTGTGTTTATGCTGGTATAGAGGCTGTTGAAAGTGAAGACAACCTTGAGCAAGTTGAGGAAAGGCCTGGTAATCTTTTCTCTGCAGCTTGACAAGTTTATATGGTGTGATGTTGCAAAACGTTTCCAGTGCAAACACGCTGAAGTAGAACTCGAGTTCTGTGCCAGGGGCAGAATCACTAGAACATCTCATTGAGGACTATTAAAGCTGGCTTAACTCATTCCCATTCATTCCCATTCACTAAGTCCAGCAGGCATAGGAATTTGAACTTCGAGGTTGCTGGTCACAAGCTGCTTGACCCAAGACCCGATGCTTAAGTTTACTCACAGTGCCACAGTTAAATACCACAACATTTTATGTAACTGAAAAGTACCTGTAAGAGGTATTACAACGCTGCAACTGAGCTATTAATTAAAGTTTGCGTATTGTTTTCATAGTTTTGGTGGTCACATGACCGTTCTTATGTCACTGGCATGAGTAAGCAGTAAGCCATAGCACGTTGTGGTGAGAAGAAAAAAATGCATCAAGCGAAAGGTGAAGCTGTCTGGGATAGTATGGGTGACCAGTATTAAAGATGGGAAAGCCTGTTGTCAGTTGATGCAGTATTCTGTTGTAGGCGCAGGCATGTGGGGTGGAGGTAGGGTTAAGTAAGGCATGTGACCTTATCAAGGTGGATGTTCCCTACCTGTCAAGTGTAGTGTTGGTCTGTACAAAAGGATGAAATGCCTCAGTCATTACCAGCCATGACAGTGGGGAGGTGTGTGTGTGTGTGTGTGTGTGTGTGTGTGTACGTACGTACGTGTACGTGTGTGTACGTACGTACGTGTACGTGTGTGTACGTACGTGTACGTGTGTGTACGTACGTGTACCTGCAAGAACCATGCACGGATCATGAGCTTCAAAATGGGTGTGGTCCGAGCAAGGGTGCCACAAGAATGGGGGATTGGAAAAACAAGGGGCACATATGTTTCATGAAACAATCTAATCCTCTCCATATATTTCACTTACTTTCTTTTTTAACACGACAGATCTTATTACCTGACATGTCGATTGTGTTGCCGTAGCCTGCGGTTAAACAGGAAACTGCTGAGCCTCCTTACAACTGTGTGTATTTAAGTTCCATTCACAACAATGCATGCATTTCCAGTGTATACTTAAACATGTTTTAACAAGCTATTTCACTGATGTGCAGCAACTAGCATGCATTGTTTAGGTTAAACTACTGTAATACACAGGAATGGAAGGATAGGAGTTTTGGTTTAATTTTGTTGACTAATCTGCAGTAAAAAGATTACTGTCCTCATCATGAATAACATTCCTTGTTTTAAATAAGTGACTGGCATTATTAAATTTAATGACTGGACTTATGTTTGATATTTGCTTATAAACTAGACGAGTCTCAACAACGTTTCAGCTGTGTTGATGTTACAGAGAAAAGCGAAGCTTAAGTAAGAAACCTGCCTGGTCAAGTATGTGGAACTTTACTACATGATGCAACTTCTCAAATGTTGAAAGCAAAATCTGTCAAACATGAGTTGTATCAACTGTGACTGTTAACACCTTTTTTAAGGGAGTATGAAAGTCTAGCCTTTTCATGTAATTGTTATTCTTGTAAAACACAGACAGAGAGCACATTGTACAAACGAGACACATATTTTTCCAGCAGGAATTTGAGACGGCTGGTGTGAAATAGTGAGGTACATTGATTTGTCTTTGAGAGCTTTGTATTGCTGATTATGCTTTAATCAGTGTGTATTCGTAAGTGGATGGATTGTTTGACTATAATTCAAGTATTTATATTGTAGTCGCGTATGAAAAGGCTTTTAACGAGTGTATACAACCACAATGTTTTCCATTAAATACCTAGTAGACTGTGGAGACTCACCACCATGTAATATTTCCTGCCACAATCTCGCAGTGAACCGTCAAGAGTTTTTCACTTCTCATAATAATTAACAGATCTTGTACGTAGTGTTTTGTGCCGTTGCTTCATTGTAGAGCTATGAGCAGCTCATTGATCAACCCTTTGTCTTTCTTTATGTCACACACATTGGCAAAAAGCATGACACGCATTGTTACCTCCTATTAAATCAGACGCAAAGTCAATATACCAAAAGTTAGAATGTTTATCTATGCTAAAGCTAAAATATGATTCGTGTTGCAGTTGTATGTATTGAATATTATGATTCTATTATTATTGCGAGCTATCTGCTGAGCCATCTATAACCCTACATAACTCTAAGGTACTTTACTTTTCAAAACAGTTTTGATTTAAGATCCACCCACTTATGTATTGTAGGACTTCTGACTGTTTTTAAATCAATGCATGAACCTTTCTCGTGGCATGATAAAGGCCAAACTTTCCCTTTTTATTTTGGCAGCTTTAGTGCCTTTCGTGCATGATATAAAGTGGTGTATTTTTAAAAGTCATGAATAGTAAATTTGGAGTCTCAGATTTACCTCACTGAGTCTGGGACTGCATGGATGGACTGTGGGAGGAAGCTGGAGTATACTCAAGGAAAACCCACGCAGACATGCAGAGAACATGCAAACTCCACACAGAAAGCCACCTGCCCAAGCAGTATTAGAACCAAGAACCTTCTTGCTGTGAGGTGACGGTGCTTATCACTGCACCACTGTCCCTAAATTGAAATGCAGACTCTCGACCAATCTCAGCTGGGATTTGCGCCACCCCCCTGCAATCCTTGTATATATAATTTATGGATAAAAACAGAAGATTCCTATTCCTGCTTACATTTGTACCTTATGTCGCAGATGTTTGCAGGAGCAGTCGCTATCATTCAAGATTGTTTAAATTCATTAATTCGCCATCTGTCGCCTGTAGCGCACTCATAATTCAGATGCAGTACACGAGTCTGTACATGAATAATCATTCTACAAGACTACATGCACAAACATAGCTGTCGGTGTATCTTAAGGTGTAAATATAAAGTGAAAATTACTGGTGGTGTTGTGGTAACATTGTTTGCCTTTAAAGCAAACTAATGATAGGAGTGAATAACCTGTAGCACTTTTATATTAGTGTAAAAATTATTTCCATGTTCGAGCCCACAATGTTCAGTTTGTCAGTACTATTTCTGGTTCGTCAAGTAACATGATTAATAAGGGTAATGTCCACAGCCGGTGTGTTTCAGGTTCTGAAAGATGGCAGGCTGCAAAGATGCTCCTTCCCTCCTGCAGTGGAGAGGTTGGAGCGCTTATAGCTCCTGTTGTGTGATAGACACTGAAAAGATGAGTCACTCAGAGACCAACAGCGTTGCCATGGCAGCCAGAAGCCTTGAGAGCAAGCCAGGGAAATGTTTTAGTTTCCAAATACAGACTGCTTCATTTGTGCTTGATATTTCTGTCACAGGAGTGATATTTTGAGTATCATATTTTTTGAGCTGAGGTAGTAAGTACAGACACAGTGTTGGTCAATAAGTGCATTAGTTTTTTTATTATTATTTCCATGACTTGTTTTGACACAAATCAAAAGTATCTGTTCTGACATTTATCTTTTTCTCTTTTCTTCCTACTCTTTTGGTTGTAATGAAGACAATCTATCAATCTGCTGATGTACAGCTGCTTCATTCTTCCTGTCTCACAACCTCGTTTATTATATCTGTGAGAAGTGTATTGAACAGATTTGGCATTAAACGCTTAGAAAATAGTTTTGACTCATGATGCACTCATGTTCAAAATCAATGCAGTTAAACCTTTGATATCTTTATTTTATTCCTTCTTCTTTTCTGAAAACCTTACACCCACAGTACCCGCTATACAACTTGACAGCAGACACTCGGGTTGGAGATTGGGGTGTGTTGCGCGAGAAGTGGCTCATGTTGCTTAAAGCTGTTTGCCTCAAGTAGAGATGAGGAGCAAGCTGCAGAGGTCTGGTATGCTCCCTTCATTCTCCAAACTAGAACCATTCATTAGTCTGAACCCATCTGAGAACAAAGAAAACTAACCAAACCTGACCTGAGCCCAACAGCCCGATGTTTTCCCTGATTACAGGCATGTGCGCTGTAGAAAAACCAAGTTGATGGCCCAGTTAACTTGACCAGACCTGAATAACATTTCAAAATAATAAGTGTGTAACTTGAACCAATTGATCAGACTTACTACTAGTACTACCAAGACCTCGTAACAGACTTTGATGTGTTAGACTTCCCCTTTAAACCAACCTCTTGGCTCCAGCTATGTGTATATATAAAAACCTGTTAAACACGAACGGTACCATTATTTTTTGCTAACTAGTTTTACTTAAGGATATAGTAGATAATCACTCATCCCCACCCTCATTACATGACATATTATTACTGTATTGTAATTTTCTGACACCAGCCCCATGTCTCCATCCCTAGAGTTAGATTGATTGTTGGTTTCATTCATGAGTCTTTGGCCTTTTAGCCTTTTACTACCTATGCAATTATTTGTACCTGATACTGTTTGTCAGACTATTGGAATATTTTGAAGATGTCAATGTGGAAATTGTGATGGACATCTTCACTGACATTTCATATTTAGTAACTGAGTTTTAGCCATTTTTTATTTGCCAGTATCCTTTAGCAATGGCTCCTCACTGTCTGTTCATGAAATACACGTCCTCTCTTCTGGCCTATTGATTGACAAGTGCTCCCCAAACAGTCTGTTTCCATCCTGGCTGCCAGCAGATGGCAAATCGATACATCATTTTGTGACGGTGTTTTTGTGCCCTTTTTTTGGTCAGGGTCACACGTCAAGATTTCCATTGACCCTTTTGTACTGAAGACGTGGGTTGTGTGATTCTGTGCTGCCGTAATAACTACTACTGATACTAGGGCAGGGTGTTATTACACTGTACATTTTTCATCATCTAAATGATGTGTACCACTGTCATTTCCCCTTCATACCTATAATTTGTTAAATATGTAATTCATTACATATTAATTTATGTACTTCACTGTGGTTGTGCATGCAAAACTTCATACATCATGAAGCCATCACTCAAAACAATTCGGATATCAACCATGTCTTGATGTAAAAACACAGACGTGTCGTGTCCTTTCACTGCTTCCGTTTCTCGTTATGATGGCAGCTAATTAGTGACTCAGACAACAATGGCCTCTCTGTGGTTTTTCTAAAGCTTCTTGCTTCGGAAGCGATGCACATTCTTTGGCATTTATTACAATCATTATTACCATTCAATTGTTTTCTTAAATAATCAGATCAACCTTTTCTCTATAAAACATTAACAAACTGAACAATGCCCATCACAATATCATGTAGCATAAGGACACATTATCAGATTACTTTTTTTTAAACCAACATCAGGTAGATTTTCACTGGCAATAGAGGTGAAGACAACAACTCCCATGACCACATGCTGCTCCCTGACATCATCGCATTAGGATTTTTGTTATTGTTTGATTGAGACACCCTATAGTGGCCGTAGTTGCATATTGTATGTTTAACTGCCATTTTAGCCCATATGGGGGAAAAAAGCTGATGTCATTTGTGCTTCTTCCACCGACCCTGTGGCTGTTCTCCATCGCTTGCAAATATAACAGTAGTCACTGGCAGCGTGAAAAAGGAATAGTGTGACCCTGCCCTTACGGGTCCATTTGAGATTGGCTAGCCGATGACGGGAAGAAAGTTCTCGACTTGTTGAAATCTACTAGCTGAGACAGAAATAGGAATATGCCGGGCATCTGGCGCACTAAGTTTCGTTCACGCTTTCTCCATGCACTGTTCTGACCTCTTGGCCAGATCATTTGACATTTGTCTCTCTCGGCAACTGTAACACATGCTCAAGTTTCGCAGGAACTCAGAGGTAATGTGAGTAAATCAGCATGAGGAGTATATCAGTGAAGGGCTATATTCCTGCTTCACAGTTCAACACTATAAAGTCTAAAATAGAAGCAGACCCCTGAGGAGTTTGATTTCTTTCCGAGGAGTCTGTTCTCTTTCATGTTTTGCTCACCCAGAGAAAAGACGATTGGATGACTGAGTCTTACTTGTGGTTTCCATCCGTAAATGAACATTGGATACTGTTATGAGACCGTTGTCAAACCCCAGGGTGATGTATGCACATATCTGGTCTAAAACAGTCTAGGTTTAGACCAGAAATGTTCCATTCATTTGTTCTGAAACACATCTAAAAGGTAGAGAGATAACTGGTGAACAACAGGCAACCAGGGGCATCCAATTCCTACCATTTCCCCCTCCCACCTATTATTCTAGAGGACGGTAGAAATCTTTTTTCACTTATTGGTTGCAGTTGAAAAATCCTACCATCAAAATTATTTACATTAACTCCCAGATGCCATCATCAACACTCATTACTTAAAAAACTATTATACTTGGACTTTGTAGAAATCCACTTCTGGACTGTCTTGTTTCCCAGAAAATGTAAAGTGTTTGTAGTGCTCTAGACAAACATGCAAAATATAGTGAATCACTATTCCCTCCTGGAATGCGGCAGTCAGCACTGATTTAAAAAAAAAAAGAAAAGTTTAATCTTTTTACACAAGAAAATGGGGTGTTTATGCAGATTTGTTTAAACAAGAGTTAACTCACTCAAAATGGTGGCCGACTCCTTTGTCATTGCCAGTAGACAAGTTTACCATGTGGGACAGACATACTAGTTATTTCCCACAGTTACTACCCTGCAGACTGCTGCAATAGGAGGAGATTCAATTGTCCTAAAGGCTATACTACGTTTGCTCAGAGGTCATTTGATACTGTGCATTAAATTGACCATAACCTTGATATCTTCTTTACTTCTCTGATATTTTCAATGTGTTGTTTGCATTAAATCTGTTAACAATTCTTTCAGCAGTAATTCGGTCACTTCTGTGACATATTAGATTATTTTGCTGTGCCCTCTAAATAAATGTGGACACTAGTGAAAGTCGTGTAGTACCACGTTAGCCAACCAGTTAAGCAGCTGCACTGTGTCCTATCACCTCATGTCATGCATTAATGGACACATTTGCCCTACAGCAGGCTGCCACTCCTGTTTTTTTACAACTCACCAGTCATACTCTGCACGTTGAGGCACCTCAAGTCCTTGAACTATGATTCTAGATTATTATTCATTCATTTTCTGATGTGAGAAGATGTAAGGCTGTATACAGCACAAATATCTCTCTTGCACAACAGGGAGGCTGTTACCTAAACCACAGTCTTTACTTTAACCTTAAACATCAGTGTTTTTCTTTTCATGTATGAAAAGAAAACAAGAATTTGTTATTTTTCTAGACGGGTTTTATGAGCACTTTGTAAATATTACCTGAGTGTCTGAAAGTCTAACTAGAATCATAAATGCTTGTTGTTCTTCAGGACTAATCTGTCTCTGTTCAGAGGTCACCTGACCTGCATGGCTTCCCTCAGTTTGTTTTGGTCTCATTCTGCTTGGCTATAATTCTATGAATTGTTGACGGGCAGGAAAAGGGCAAGCATTAGTACTTCAGATTTCTTAGGTGTGATACAAATATGTTTGTTGTATATTTAACTGGTGTATAGGTCAAGACCAGCAGTGTTTTATCCTGGTGGTTATTTATTCCTATGCACACTGCAAATTTGTACAGACGTATCAAAGTATAAGAGGGGAAGACTTATGTAAAAATAAAGTCACACATTTTCACAGTTTGCAAAAACCATTACAAGCGACCATTTCTCTTTATCACCACATTTTGGATTGAAAAAAGATGCAAAGTGACCGTGCTGTTGCTGCAGACCAGTGCTAATCAGAATGCAAATGGAGGTCAAACACTTCACACAACTGTTGCAACTCTTGTATATTCATTAAACCCATCAAACAATGCATGAATGACACCTTCGGTTTTTGTACCAGAACACAATTAATCCAGGGCACAACACATCAGTCATTAGGAAAATAAAACCTGGGATGTTGCAATGGAAAATGGTTGCATAACTGCAGTGATCTTTGGATGCCCATATACAGTGTTGTATTCTGTTCACAATTAACATAGTTCAACAATGATGATGCGGATATTATTTTAACTTCATGTTGGGGAGCATGTCCACTGTTGGGAACACAACAATGTGTTGACAAATGTGTATTTTGATTTTGAATGTGCCACCCTCCATGTGTGCATCGATTCATCTTCATGCTTGACTAATGCCCCAAAAAGTCAAACATCATCAATTTCAAATTGATGGATCCTGGAAACTTGAGTGCCTCAGGCAAATGTTTTCATACTTTGGTTTGATTTTACTCTGGCATGAGCAGGGAACTCTGTGTCGTCGCCTTATTTAGACCGGTTTAGTCTCCACATCGTGTGCAGTAAAATATGTTCTTCTGAACTCCACATAGTTTATAGAAATGTCTTCTGTTTACATTTGTGTAATTGCATGGATACAACATGGATATAGCTTCTCTTTGGACACATTTTACATTTTGACACCTTTGGTCCATCACTTAATGCAATTTGTGCAGTTTAATGCACAATACTTCCTGTTGAACGCCTCTCACCATAGCTTACTTGCGAAACTGTGATCTGTTGGCTCCTCCTGTTTGTGCACACAAAATGGTTCCCAGTTGTGATCTAGAAAAACGGGACATATCGAAGCTAAGATACTCACTCTACTTTTGTATTATATATCTGTATATAATCATTTTGTGGTAATAGTGTATAATTCACCTCATTTTCAAATTCATCAAATCATTCTTGCTCTGAATGGAAGCCTCATGCTTTCTACATTCATTACCTCTGCCAAGCAGGTTGTGTTTTCATTGCTTTCTGTATTCATACCGAAACTACTGAACCAACAAGTTGGAGGGGTGGGGTAGGCCAAGGAAGAACATTAACTTTTTATCAAAGGGGCAGATCCAGTTTTTTTTCCCCCACACTCTTTTACATTGTGAAATAAGGTGTTAGCCTTGGTGGGTGCCACTCTGGTTTGAGATTAAATCGTATCATATACAGTTCATGTTTTAGGGAAACTGCTCTGATTTGTTCAGGCAACACTTTGCAGTTCAATGTGCAACCATGCCTGAAGATCACTTAAATCTGTCATTTCTAATTCCACTGAGAGAAGAGTTAAATGTTAACACAAGGATTCAGTAATAACAACAAAATTGTTCAGTGTCCATCCTTCCAAACACGAGCAAGGTGCTTCACTGATCCCAACCTAGCGTTTGTCTCACAATGACAAACCAATGTGGTATTCACTGATTTACATTTGGCTGAAAATGTGACGAGCATTAAATGGAACCTGGAAAACTAAAAATGACAGAGCTTTTGCAAGACTTTGTTTACATGACGGCATTGGGTAACAGCTAGTTGTTGCTGAGTGGGTTTGTTGCTAAATACAGAGGAGAGGAGTTGTTGCTGTTCCTTTTGTCGCCCTTTGGTGCGATCAATGCTTATTTACTGTGTTTGTGAGACACAAGGCTTCCTGTGTCAGTGGGGGGCTTGTCGTCTGCAAGTCATTCAAAAGGCTGGCATCATCAGGACAAACGGCTATAACCCAGGTCATAGTGCTTCAGTAATTCTCTCCCTATCGTGACATTTATGCCCAAAAGACAAACGTTTAACTGTAAGACTCTTAATACCTGCAGAGATCAACATCAACACAATTTACACCATCACTGTGCAGCTCAAAGGAATAATTATATATCTTGTGTTGGTTTATCAGTTTCCCCTTATAGCGCTGCCACTCTCTTACTCATGTCCATGTGTGGTAATGAAATGACTTGTTGTTGTATCCAGATGATAGTCCGAGTGATTCCTGAAGCTTTGTATGGCGCCGCAGTCAGAAAATGTCGTACGTGGAGATTAGATGTGTCTTATCTTCCTTCTAATGTCGGCTTCATTGTGATTCTGAGATGAAACGCCTCATGTGGGAGTGAAGGACTCTTTTTCTCCTTCACATTTACACAACCATGTGAATCTTTGTCAGCTTGATTCATTTGAAATTACTATCAGATCTCCTCTTTGTTCACGCACACAGCATCATCGTCCTGATGGAATTACTTTCCTTTTCTAATCACGCTGAGTAGTATGTGCACTTAATGCATCTGTATCTCAAAAATAGCTTCTCATTGGGAAAAGCAGCTACTTGTCAGAGTGTATTTAACAGGCCTTTCAGTCACTGCTGTCTGTTCGGAATACATTACTTTTTATAAAGGAACACTTTAGAGCAAATATCTTTTATAACCCATAAAAATATATTACATGAAGAGCTTAGACTTATTAAGCTGCAGCCAGGAGACGTTTAGCTTAGCATAAACACTTGAAACACAATAGCTATGCTGGCTCTGGCCAAAGAAAACAAACGCCTACCAGTACATCTTAAGTGGAGCACTACCAATTTGGATTTTTGGGGACTGGTACCGAAAAAGTGACACTTACTGTACCTTTTCCTTTCTTCTTTCACTTTGGTATTCCGTCTTTCCTTTCATCATTAAATCCTTGGGGACTCAATACTTTGGGAATTTGGCATTAAGGAAAAGTATTGTTTTAACAAGTCAGCTCAGACATTAGATTCGCTCTGAGCAGCAGCCAGTTGTTTGACCTGTGCAGCTCAGTTGCGTAAGTACTTTGTCAGCACCACTGGAGTACTTTCACAGCTAGTGAACATTTTTTAGCCATCGCTGACTGCGATGTCCTGATGCCACAGCGTTTCATGAGGTAGTGCCTGTTCAGTTACATAATATTGCTCCATGAGAAACTAATCATGACACTTCTCACCCTCACTCCTCTCGCTGTTACACACTCTAGTGGAGGGTGAGTGCACAAATTTGTTGTCGCTGTATTACTCCAAGAAGTAATTATTTTCAAGATCAATTAATTGGTTTACGGTCATTGCAATTTCACAGAGCCCAAATTCTTTGCTGGATAAGAGACACTGTTGTGCTGCAATTAACACTTACCATCTGCCTTTTTGATTAACTTTGCAGGTATTTTCTTAATAAATCCATTAAAGTGTATGTATGTATGTGTATGTATATATATATGTATATGTATATATATATATATATATATATATATATATATATATGTGTATATATATATATATATATATATATATATATATATATATGTGTGTGTGTGTGTGTGTGTGTGTGTGTGTGTATGTATGTATATTTATTTATTTATTTATTTAGATGCCATCTACTTTCTACACCATGGTGAGGTCTTCAATTTACTTGTTTTCACTAAACGACCATAATCGCCCCCCAAAATTTGTATAGAAATATTCTTGCCTACATTAATTTGAGAGAATGGGAATTTGGCAATTGTAAATACAATTTCACATCATGTGCTTTTGTCTTTTAGTTCTCATAGACATGGAAGAGAGTAGTTATAAACGGTTACCAGTGTATAAATAGCTACATTGTATTAGCTTTTATGTAATTTACATTCTTAGACATTCATTTTCATGAGGTACTCCAGTGTAGCTCAATGTCAACTGGTGTTACGAATGATTTCTGTGTTTTTGTAACCTCTCCACCTCTGGGGTGTTTGGTTCTTGAGGTGTAAATCAGACCTGAAAGTTGGTTCACATTAGCCACGTCTTGCTGCTACTATTACAGAGCGAGTCCTGTGTATGCAGCAGTGAGCCTCTGCTGTGTAGGAACAGAACATCAGTGTACAGTGTGTCACTGGATTTCTGGATGGCAGCCACATGCTGTATATAGCTGAGCTGGGGTCAAGTTTGACAGCTCTAATACACCCTGAACGCACTCACCGTCTAATCCATAAAAGGCTTTACAATCAAAGCCGAGAATGACTGGGCGGCCTGTGTGTGTCAAAATACACTGGTCTATTGTGAGGTGTACTGCAGTTTTACTAAATATGTAATATTTAGAGGTTGCTTTGCCATGTCTGTGTACTCTTAGACCTTGAGATTTGGTCTGGAAGTCAAAACCCAAAGAAATACAGACATGCAAATTTATAATGCACTACCTTTCATTTCACACTGTTGCACTGCACAAGCCACAACTCCCAGGGGTACATTTCCAGTTGTTATTGTTGCTTGTCTTATCTTTAATCTGTTTCCAGAATATTTGTTTTAAATGTGTTTTCTTCTTTTGTATGATTCCAGATGCCCCCTCCACAGAGCAGCAGGAACTGTTCACCCAGAAACTCCAGCAGTGTTGCATGCTCTTCGACTTCTTCGACTCTGTGATGGACCTGAAGAGCAAGGAGATAAAGAGGGCGACACTCAACGAGCTTGTGGACTATGTTTCCACCAACAGAGGCGTGCTGGTGGAGTCCACGTACCCAGAGATCACTAATATGGTGAGGAAAATAAACTGCAACCACAGCAGCAGTTAATTAAGTTTCATTTCATGTGCAAGTATTAAACTGCAGAGGTTTCCTGTCTGTCACTGTAGCATCACTGTGCAAGATTAAAAAATGGAGGCTGATCGTGTGCCTAGACAGGGTCATTTGTCAGGTTTTAGGTTCACTGCATTAAGTGTTTTAAACTCATTACCAAACTTCTTCAGTGCAAAATCATTATTCTTCAATTTGAGATTTAGCCCAATGTTTAATATTTAAGTCACCTTCACTAATCTAATGCTAGTATCTGTCACACAGGACGTCCTGTGGCTATTTCACAACAAAGCCTGAACGTGCTTCTTTTTGCTGCTTAAGTGTTTTTTCAAACCTCTGCAGCAACATTAATATTGCAGTTCATGTTTAAATGCAGAAAAGTTTGCTTGAGTGTCATAAAATCTTAAAATGTCAATTTATATCCAAACTAATAATTAAATCCAATATATATTCACAATCTCTAGTGTCACATAATGTTTATGGCAGTGATTGTTTCCATGACGACACATGTTACTGTAAGTGATGCAAGCGATTGCAAATGATTCATACCTTTTTTAGTTGTTGTCATCCCCCATCTATTGTATATGTGACAAATAGTAACTTGGATTAGATTTAGATATATTATTTAGTTATATTTTCTTATCTCAAGATGTACTGTACATGTATCTCGGTTCGCTGCTGCAGAATTCTTTAACACTCGACTGTCTGTTTAACAAACCAACACCCTGCGGTGTGAAGCATCATTGGCCAACATAATATAGATTTGTGTTTGTGTAGTAGGTGCCCTGAGCGGCCTAGCTCCCTCCTACAGTCTAATAATGACTCATGTGTAACATTTACTGCACAGCAGTCAGTACAGTAATCTGTGCTACAGCGACTCACTCCTCACAGTGGAGACAATCAGAACGTACGTCCACAGATGAGTCAAGGAGTCTTTGAGATTACTATTTGGTATGGCAATGGTTTCAAAATATCTTAAATCTTTACTTTATCTGTAGAAACCCATCTTTACGACTCTAAGGGTCCCCCCCCCCCCTCATGTTGTTTATATGGCTCTTGGCATAATTTAGACAAGGAGAGAAAACGTTAATTATTTAGCAGTCTAAATTTTCATTAAATGTACATGTAGCAGCTCTCGTATCATTTGCCCTAATCTATACAGTATATATATATATATATATATATAGTATAAGTATGAGCACCATTCAGTCACATTTAGTGCTAGTACCTCAGCAAACATTGCTTTTATGCAGATGTCAGGGAGTTAAAATACAAGTTTAATGGATCAGTTTGTGTCATAACTACATGTTTTATGCTTTGTGAAGTATATGTAATTACAGCAGTTCAGAAACAGGTCATTTCCAATTAAAGTTAACACTCATAAACAGCAGCAGTACTTGGATGTAATATAACATCCTGTCATCATGTACGGCTGCCATGGCGCAACTGCTGTTTTCATGGGGATAGAGAAGGTAAATAAGGCGTTGATGGCCAACTAACAAAGCATTTGGTGCCAATGTTTAAACTGTTGCAGCGTCTGTGTTTAAAGCACAGTGTGTATCAGCAGTACTGTACCTTGTTGCTGTGCCAGTCTCACCCTTAAATCAAACACACTCACCATTCGGACATAGAGTAAATTTTATTTGAACAGTCTGTCTAGATAATTTTGGCAGCAAATGACATGAGAATGTAAATAAATATCCGCTTTCTCCCTTCCCTTGATTGTAAAGTATAAAAAAGACAACCAAAAATAGTCCACTTAAACAAAAGAAGCACAAAATTAAAGCCCTCTCTCAAACCCTGTTTTATTTATCCAGTTTTAACCTACATGCTGATTCACCATGATTTAATGCTCATTTCTGAGGTCTGGAGAGCAGCAGAGTGGATTTTTCCATTCCATTTTATTAACATAAACATTGAAGCTTGTGGTAAATAATTAATGGAAGTTGATGGGACATTGTGCTCTGTCTGCAACATGGCATGATAATCTTTCCAACACGACAATAAACACTGGAACAAATCCTTCCATGTCAGCACTCCACAAAGAATAAAAATAAAATCACACTAATGCAGTTATTCTATTAAATCTCAATAACCAGAAACAGATTCGTGCTGTAGTTAGTTTGCAGTGAAGTATGACTACAAAGTAAATTTCCATGTGTGTGTTCTACTGAGTAAAAAACGGTTTTCACACTTTTTCTTATTAGATTAGTGACCCAAAACTGAACTGTGGTAATGCTTGTTTCACAGAAGTAGCGTTAGAAGTGTATCCGAACTGTTCATAGTTATATTATGTGATATCTCAGACTGCTACATCAGCAGGTCAGCGGGTTTGTAACCTAGTGTAGTGTAAATGCATGACCCTGGCTTCTCCACATGTATAATCGTCTCTTTCTTTATAATCTCACTCATCTTTGGTCTATATGTTGGAGCGACATGGGTTGAGCCTTGAGGTTGAGAAAGTCCAGGCTCCTGAATGAGGTTAGACAAACAGCAGCTGCACTTTCAGAAGGCTGGACTGATAATAGCTCTCGTGGACACTCCATGCTTGGCATCACATGATAATGAAGAGGTGAGTGTTTAAAGTACGGCCCATTATTCTGCTTCTGCAAGGCCGTGCTTTGATCACTGTGGTATAAACAGCCAGGTTTCCTATCTATGTCAAAGGAGGATTTGCCAACTCTCTAATTAGTGTCACGATATATTCTAGAAAATCGCATCTTTCAGGGTTAGGGTTAGGTCAATTTAGATTGAATTCCTCCTTTGCTGTGTCAGTGAGAGCTGTAAAAAGACAGCAGGGTTGGCCAAAAAGAGAATCAATAAGCTTCAATTCCCCTTTTCATGCCATATTTTTCATCCTTTGTGCCAATCGTACTCTTCACGCTTCATCTCTATCTACCCTCCTCCCTCCTTCCTTTCTCTCGCCTCGTGTGCGTTGCTAGGTGTTGGTTGTTACTGGCGGCAAACTGACCCCACACAGATTTATAGCCTCCTGTGTCATCATCGAGCCCACGCTGGTTTCACTTACAGCACTGTCACTTAGGAACGGCCCATTTTTGAATCCTCCTACATCATTTACACTCACTCGCGCACACAAATCACTGTTTCCTTTTTCCCCCCTGAGTGAAAATTTCTCACATGCCTCCCATGTTTGTCATCCACCCACAGCATTGTTTCGTGGACTGTCGGTGCTCCCTGACATCTACAATAATCACCACTGTATTCAATCTAAAGGAAACTTGTGTATGACAGGCCCTACAGTCTGCTCAATGTACCTATGCTACGTTTGTGGGGGCTCAGATAAAAACACATCCCAGTATTATTAATAGCAGAAGGAGATATTCATAGGGGATAAAACAATGGAGGAGTTGCATTGTGGGGATATCAGTATAATGCAGTTAAAGGTTTATTAAACCCTACACTGGGCTTTATAGTACTCAGACTGGATGTCATGGCTCTGGAAACTTTCCACTGCAGCAATGACCGTGTCATTTATCGTAACATAAGCGAGGTAAACAGTAATATGTTACTGTGTTCAAGTAATCTGTCAGAAATGTGTTGTCACCTTGTGTTGGAAGAAGAGTCAGATGATCGTTCATCTGCATCACTGCTTCATCAAATGATAAGATAGTGGCTTTTAGATGCACTTGTGGGTTTGTGTGGTAAATGCTTATACAGCATTCATCGTGTAGTTGACACAAAGTGCTCCTAAATGCAAACAGCCAGACTCCACGGAGTGAATCACTGTGAATAATAAAACAGTAAATCTGTTTGGCTAATGGAGGAGATGCTCGTTATAAGCGAGTTTGAACATTGCACATGTACTCTTGCCAGATGGAATTTTCATCAGCTCTGAAACAGCTGCACCACCGTGTCAGACTTCTCTAAAATAACAGGAAGCTCACAAGCAGGCGGATAAGAGCTCAGCACAATAGCGTCGATGCACAGCTCATTCAGGCTTGAAGGAAATAGGCTGCAGATGATAGAAGTGCCTGTCCACATATTGTATGCAGGTCTTTTTGGGTAGTTTTTCTTCACTCTAGTCGAGGGTGAAGGACAGAAGATGTCTCACCTTGTTAAACCATTTGAGGGAAAAAATATCATTTTTTTAATATACGAATGATGTTGGATTGATTGACAAGACAAGCTAGCTGTCATTTCTTTCAGCTAATAGCAAGATCAGACTGTGATGGTGATGTGAACATCGAAACTGGAGCAGCTTTTTCATACTGCAGCAAGTTTGGCTCTTTTCAGTGACTACATCTGGGAGGGTCATCTCAGCATGGGCCTGGAATATAACACAGGTTATGCTAGAGCTTCAGCCAAAACAGTTTTGACACCATATTTTGGGCGAATGTCAAGTTTAAAATTCCCCTGCTGCCTTCCTCTCCCATTAGTCATTTTGATTTTCCAGCTGCCAATAGGTAATTTAAAGTTGTCTTTATCGTGTGTCTGTGTGTGTGTGTCTGTGTCTGTGTGTCTGTCTGTGTGTGTGTCTGTGTGTGTGTGTGTGTGTGTGTCACTCACTCTCAAATTTACCCGGGCTAAAAATAACAAGGTGGGACAGAGGCAGCGGTAACCTGTCTAAAGCGATTGTCTTCGGTGCACAATTTTAATCGAGGGTAGCGGCAGATGCAGAATCGGTACTGATTCTATCCAGCTCCTCTCTGTGTTTTGGGGACTTTCAAACACACTCAGTGAAATTAAACATGGTCAGAAATATTCCAGATAAGCTTTCTTTCCACTCCAGTTATCAAGCAGTGTCAAGTGTATTTGTTTTGTTCTTCCCTTGAGTTGTAGCAGAAGTTTGGGAGAATTCTGATCAGTGTATCGAGACCATAGACTGTTGACATGACTGCTCCCGATAGTAAAAGTAAAGATTCTCGATCGCCACCTGCTGGTTGGCTGCAGTATTGGTCATTAATTCCACCTTCTCCATGTTAGTGAATGGCACATGGACCAAACGAATTGACTGTGACTGTATCTGGGGTATTTTGGGGGAATTTCTGGATAGTGGGAGGAAGTAAAGATGTGTCGGCCAAGGCCAGAAGTAGTTTTTGAACGATGCTTTGTATTAGAGGTGAGTGTGGAGGCCCGGAAACCAAAGTAGGTTTGATGAAACTGTGTTTGGTTGGGAAAAATAGGTCATCTGTAAAACTTCATTAGCTTTCTATTCATCATGTGTCTACATATTTAAATAAAGGATCACATCTGTGGATAACTCAGGAAAACCCATTTCCTGACTATATGTCATCTCACACGCTGCTGGGATGTTAACCCTTTCTTTGTCTCCGTCCCCCTCTAGATCTGCACCAACATTTTCCGGACTCTTCCCCCAAGTGAAAACCCAGATTTTGACCCAGAGGAGGATGAACCCACTCTAGAGGCTTCATGGCCTCACATACAAGTAAGAATCTGATACTTAACTATGTCTATACTAGATTTCAATCATTGTGTGTTGGAGCACTTACGAAGTTTATATTTCTATTTTGTTTTAAATTTCTCTCTGTGTTTTCCAGCTGGTCTACGAATTTCTGCTGCGATTTCTAGAAAATCCAGACTTCCAGCCCAGCATTGCCAAGCGCTACATTGATCAGAAGTTTGTTCTGCAGGTGATTGACTTTCTTTAAAAACATTTTGCATGACCTCAGAGGTTTCTTGATAATATGTAAATCTGTCAGCAGGTTTCCAAACCTAACCGGCTTCATTGCAATACATTCTACTCGTACATCATTATTAGGTTTTCATTTGCCGACAGAACTGACACGAGTTCTCGGCTCCGTACCCACCTACCTCAGGAATGCTTAACGTCTTGTGTGAAGCTGCAGAAAAGAGCAGCAGCTAACAGGGACCACAGAGCCCTCGAATGTTGGCTGGGCCACATCCGAGGTGCCTGCACCGACTTTCCATGATGTGTGCGTGTCTTGGAGAAGCTTTAAATAGCTGCCTGTTGTTTACTCTTCACGAGGAGAGAAGCCAAACTGCTGCTTGGAGCTACGAGATGAGGAGGAGGTTTGGGTGGCAGTTAAGGCAGAAGGCCTGTGGTCTAGTTAACTTAAGTCACTGTATTACACACAGCGCAGGAAAGGTTCTGAGATATACACAAACATATTCACCACAAGAGTTAAAGGGTAGTAGGAAAAGAAGGAGAGGTTCTCCACATTTCACTGTAGGGAATCAGGTTTTCACATGTTTTTAGATTCTTATTTTGCACCTTAACAACCTACTGAAGCAAAACCTGTTGTGACCTTTACTCATTATCAAGTATTTTGCATTTACACTGTACACTATTTGTTAAGGTGTCTCTTTTGTTGTGTTTTTGTCTTGCTGGCCTACTCTTTGGTAATGGGTGTGAATAGATACAAACATGGAGCAGAGCAATGTTTAGCTGTCAACTTTGATTTTATCAGCTGTGAACCTGTTCTCCAACTCTTCCACAGACTTTACTACAAACACATTCTTTAAACGTTAGCCGGGAGATGTTGTAAATTGACTAGTAGGCTAAACTGTTGGTATGTGGAAGACTCACAAAGAAGCAATGATTGAAGTAGCAAAAACAACCATCAGGGTTTCTGGGGGAACCTTAAAAAAGGCTTTATGTAGTAGTTTATAAGATGAAGTGGCAATTTGAAGGTTATTATCTACCGTGGCTAATTCACTCTATCTTTAATTATGAGGAAGTATAAGTAAACCGGGGATATCTGTCGTACTTGACATAGATCTTAAATGTCATTCATTTATGGTCTTTAAAAGTCTTAAATATAACTTGTTGAAACCTGCAGAATCCTTGAAATATGTAGTTTAGTCGTTGGTATATTCCTTAACGGCTCCTTAGAACCAAGCTCATGATCCTAATCATTAGTTAATGGCATATTTATTCTGCTCTGGTGCTGCTGATCCTGGTGCTGCTGATCCTGCTGCAGAAAACAACCTTCATCATGGGAAAACAACCATATGTGGAGCTAAGAGCAGAACGTGTGGTCAGACACATGGTCCTGGTGTATTTAGAGGTTTTTTACTCCTCAGGGAGCATTGATTAAATCACGTGGACTGTATCTGCCCGTGTGTTGGCATGAGGCATCTGTTTTTCTCAGTTTATTTAAACCCATAACCAACAGCCCTGGAAGGAGAGTGTCATTATTCTCTTATCAGTTTTTTCCCTCGGTTAAATGTTACGGCCGTCTTCATGAGCAGTAACTGAAATGCTCTGGTTAGAAAATGAGATGCTCATAAAAATAAAACATTTACAGTCGATAATTTATTGCAGTGGGTATTCCCAAGCCTGGCATATAGAATATGTTGGCTCAGTGGCAACTGAACCGTAAACACAGTTTTGTATAGGCATTATTTCCAAAGCAATGACCTACCATACATCGGGTTAGTGTGAATTGAGACTGGTGCCTCGCTTCCTCCACAAACCGTGGGTGGTAGCTTTGTCCTATATCTGTACGACAGATTTCAAAGAGGTCAGGATCACAGATTTGCATCACACATTTACTTACTCAAATTCTCAGTATATGTGTGAAATTGAAATAATCAGAGTCCTGCATGTTTCCAGGGTGTTTGTCAAACCATCATGGAAACTGATTTCTACGTAACATTTTCATTGTTTCCACCAATATGTCCATGGACCAGATGTAAACAAATGATCTTTTATCTTTATCTCGCAGACAAAGATGTTGTCCGGAAATTATTATTTAATTTTTTTTACTCAAAGCAGAAAAGAAATCATCCCACTGGGTTTTTCATGGACTTGTTCTTGGCTCAGGAGAAAAAGCTCAAATCAGAGTGTGACCTATTGTGATTGAATATTGACATCACCTCCGGCTCAAACCGCATCTCTGAATTATACCCTGGCAGCTTTTGTTTTATAACAGTCGGGTCCGTCGTCTATATCCCATTTTGTCATCATTGATTAACTTGTGAGCAGTCACGTCTCATCTCGTCAGTCATCTCCATAATGAAGTAAAATTTACCAAAACAACCCCCTTTTCCCAGATTCAATCTCTACGAAAAGATATATATTCATAACACCGGTGATAGGCATGTGTTGTAAGGAGGATCCATTTATTGTCTCCATCATTATCGCTTGGAGGTGATGGTAGAGTTGCAGCTCACCACTAGACATCTTGTTTGGGTGAAACCTTGAGTGGAGAATGGAAAAAAAACAAACCATTGTGTTGCCTCACATGACAGGAGCTCATTGGTTATGGTGTAAGACTGGTTACACCGTTTAACTCCCACGGCTTAAAAGGTTTAATGAAGCTGAATGAATGGGAATTGGCGCATTGCAGGAGGAGAACATGTGTGTGCCTAACAAAACACGTTTCCTGGATGTACACAGGTTTAAAAATAGACGGACAGCCCCGTCGCCGAGGTGCTAGTGGCATGTTGGTATCACACCGATCTGAGCCTGAAGATATTCCATTTGAACTCTGTGGCAGGGACTTGGACCTCAACAATTACCTTTTATCCCAGATGTTTCATTATTTATTGTACAGGCATAAATACCATATGTATTTTTTTATTTTTTTTTATGAGATGCTGATGGCTTTTACAACATGATTGGTCAAATTAATGAATTGGTTCGGTCTTGATTTTGTGGGATCTGTTGGGGTTGTTGTGATCCTGCTGACGGCTAAAAAACAACAACTTGGAAGCAGTAACAAACCAGTGAAAATAATGTGAATTCTTCTCAAACAAATCTGGACTGAGAACTTAGTGTTTGTCATTTTCTCTCTTTATATTTAGCTCCTGGAGCTGTTTGACAGTGAGGACCCGAGGGAGAGGGACTTCCTGAAGACCATCCTGCATCGGATCTACGGAAAGTTCCTGGGGTTACGAGCCTTCATCAGAAAGCAGATCAACAATATTTTCTTGAAGTGAGTAAAATCGACAAATTCTGTTCTCTTTGTGTGGCAGTAGTTTTAAAAAATGTAATTCTCTGTCGGCCTAGTTTGCTTAATCTTCATAGTACTTCACGCATCATTGGAAACACAAACATGAGACTTGGTTCCTACTCTTGTTCTCTTCTTTTCATTCTATAATTTAAAATTTGTATTGGGCTCAACCCTTTCCGATCAGTCTCAGACAGTTTGCATTTGAACATTCCAGGTGTAACTGTCTATTTCATAGCAGTATTCAATGAATGCAGAAAAAAATATATCTTCTAACAGCTCTATTAAGGTTTGGGATGAAATATATATTTGTTACACCAAACGAGGGAGCAGAAAAATATGTGCAGATGGAGACGTAGGATTCCAATCTGCAGCGCGTTGACTCTTTACTGCTCCTGTTGCTGCGTGACGCTGGGCCTCAGATGATTTAAACAGGGGCCACTTGATGTCGTTACCAACAGGCAAGGTGGTAAAACGGGTGCACCCACTTTAACCATCTGCCACTGATGATAAATATAGTGCCACAGTTGTCAGGCTCTGTCTGTACATACCACAGCCGCATGGGTTAGCAAACAGAGGAGGCGAATGACATATGGATCGTTAAGTTACGTAAGAGCAGCGGCAATTTAAGTCGTTTTGTCTACTGTCTAAATGCGATCCGTTTTCCAAGTAACCATTTGTTGCTATGGTGATGGACACCAGGGGGAAGTGAAGCTCAGAGATGTATTGAGGTACCAGGACATGTATAGGTTTAAAAACATAGAAGGTAATGCAGGGATGCAAGTACAGCTGAGATGCTGTTTGGTCTGGTACCAGTCAGCAGCTGCAAACGAGAGGATGACTGGCTGATGCCCAAATATAGAGCATTACAGTAATTTAGCGGAGAGGAAATTGAGGCATTTGAGACAATCGGTAGTTCTTGGCAACTGTTCTCAACAGTGTCCATATGACTGTTAGGGCTGGGCAAGGCAATAATATAAATAATTTTCACATAAAACAAAAGTCCAATGTCGATATAATGTGTATGTATTGTGCAAACACGTTGAGGAGATAGAACATGAAATCAATCGACCTCAGATTTGTCAAATGTTTTGCTGTTTATCAAGTGTTTGTCATTATCTGAAGAAGAGTTTAAAACCACAACCTTCACTCAGGAGCAAAAGTCAGTTTTTAGACTTAGTAATGCAAACAGCCAGATTTCCTTGAGGGGGAAGGGGAGTGAAACAGACTAATATTACAGAGTTGTGGGCTGCATGTGTGAGAATCATGGGACACCAGTGAAATTGTCTTATCCAACACCTACGTGAGGCTGACGATATTTAAAAACAACACATTGGTGGCAGTGGCCTGAATCAATTGTTCCCATCAGCGAGCTCTGTTTTTAGAGTTGTGATGCCATGGTGTGTTTCGTGATTTATGTTCGTCAATATGTTTGTGTCTGTCACAGGTTCATCTATGAAACCGACCACTTCAACGGAGTCGCTGAGCTGCTAGAAATCCTGGGAAGGTGAGTAACCATATGTGTTCAGGTGACTTAAAGTTGGTTATGTTGAAAATAGACAGAAAATTTATCATTTTTGATAGTTGATTGTTGATCTAGTTATTTTTCAAGCGTAGTTTGTGTGGTTTGAGCGTCTTCCCTGTGAGGATTTGATATTTCTCATTGTTATATATAAACTATTAAGTGAATATTAATTTTCATAATTATTAAAATTAATGAAAATAAGATTACAAAATATATCTTCATATAATGCTTTATAATAGTTTAGGGGTACACAGGATAGGTTGTTGGGTAAATATAATATAAGTATAGATACTTCCTCCGGTCACCTTTGGCAATTCTGACATTTTATACTATTTTAATCATGTTTTCTCAATATTCGTTTTTTAATCATCAGTGCGAGCAGATCTGTTTTATTCTACCACAGTTTTGCTTTTGGCAAAGTCCAGGGTTTAAGGTTTTAAATTGGCTTTTGCAGAAAGTTGTCTTTGTGGAAGACTTTTGCTCTCTCGCTGTCTCAAACTAAAAGTTGCCTCAGGCCTCTTCTCTTCTACTTTGAATTCCCTTCATATTTCTTCTCCTCCTCGGAAACTGGATATTTTCACAGCTATGCTCGGCTCTCGAGCTGCTGTCTTGGTCTTTTTTGCTGCTGTAATCTGACATTGCTCTGTTTTCCCTCTGTTTACAGTATCATCAACGGCTTTGCGTTGCCTCTGAAGGCAGAGCACAAACAGTTCCTGATGAAAGTGCTCATCCCGTTGCACACAGCTAAAGGACTGGCCCTTTTCCACGCACAAGTAGGAAAAACTCTCTTCGACATTATATCATCATTATTCACTCATGACTCACGTGAATGTTTGCTTCATATCCTGTCACATAATGTGTTTGTTCGTTTGCTGTAGAAAAAAAGATTTTAGGGAATTTATACAAACTGTCTTTAGTTGTTCTCTTAGCAGGATTTAACACTGTCATGTAATCTCTGTACTACAGCACCGTCTAGTGGCTTTGAAATGTATATGCAGCGGCTCGTTGAAGTGTATTCTCAATGTATCACAGTGAGAATTTATAAAATGTTCAGAGTCCAGATTAAATATATTTGGACAGATAGACATTTTTCCCTCCTCAAAGTCTTTGACCCACAAACATTTTATATTTTTCGTGGTAATGCTCTCCCAGAATTCACTGCAGCGACCTTCAGCTGTGTTTGTTGTGGAGTCTCTCTGTCTTAAGTCACAAGAGCTCCTTAGTCTAATTCAGGTGATTAATTCACCACTTCTTCACCCACCTCGAACTCTCGGGTCTATTTGGCTTTAAGTTTAAGATCCTTATCCTGGCGATTGATGAAGTGTGTCTCAGTGATTTAGATTTATCTGACTGAATCGTAGCGCAGATGGCTCCTGTGAACCTCTGTGTCGTCCTGTTGCTTCTATCGGCAGTGAAATCATCAGTTACCACCAGTGCCTCAGTTCCATTGGCTGCGGTTGCATCTTGTGACAGTCGTCACTGTTTTATGAAGTTATCGGGTGGATTTTCAGTGTTGTGGGTACAGACTGTACATTAATATGTTTTCTTCTGTTTCACTCAGCTGGCCTACTGTGTGGTGCAGTTCCTGGAGAAGGATCCCACCCTCACTGAACCGGTACTTTTTATTTAACTCATTCCTCCCACTCAAAGCTCAAAGTCTCAAGCACTAAATTAGTCAACACTGCAGATGAATTTGTAGCGGTTGCTCGTAACCACCCACTCAAACAGACTGTTTTTTTTTTTTTTTTTACATTAAAGAGAAATTCTCTTTTATCTGTGCAGGTGATCCGTGGCCTGCTGAAGTTTTGGCCTAAAACCTGCAGCCAAAAAGAGGTACTTTGCATGTCTGTGTAAACACACATAGTCGATAAAGTTCTGCTTCATACTCTAAACGTCTTATCGCCTCAGGTGATGTTTCTCGGTGAAATTGAGGAGATTCTGGACGTCATCGAGCCGACGCAATTCATCAAAATCCAGGAGCCGCTGTTCAAACAGATTTCTAGATGTGTGGCCAATCCACACTTTCAGGTGAGAATGAAAACAGAAACACACAGAAAATGCAGAGAATTCGTTTCAGGCTTCAAATCATTCCACATCCATTTGACATCAAGGTCTGAAAGAGGCTTTTGTCCTCTCGTCCATTCACACGCTCCTTTTGTCAGCAGTGAAGCGTATTCAGCCGACGGCTCATTAACCAGTTCATTCATTTCTCCGTCAGTCTTACTGTTTTTGACTCTTTCTGTCCGTGTCCTCTCAGGTAGCAGAGCGAGCGCTTTACTTCTGGAATAACGAGTACATCCTCAGCCTCATCGAAGAGAACATAGACAGGGTCCTCCCCATCATGTTCGGTAGCCTCTACAGAATCTCCAAAGAGCACTGGAACCCGTATGTACTCAGGCTGATTTCACTATTACTCACACACAGAAACATGTGCTCAGCTAAATTACCATTGTAACTCTTATTAAGTCAAAGTAAAATTAAATGTTGTGATGAACAGTTGAACACTGTTACTGATGCCAGCGTCTCTCTGCAGGACAATCGTAGCTCTGGTCTATAACGTGCTGAAGACGTTGATGGAGATGAACTGTACTCTGTTTGATGAGCTGACGTCCTCCTATAAAGCAGATAGACAACGGTGAGTAACCGACACTTTGTGGTATTTAAATGGTATTTAAAATAGCTTTTTTTTATTGCAAAACATGTTTCACAGAGCGTGTACAAAAAGAAGGGGTGGTTATAAAACTGCTCACTAACAAAAAGTATTTAAAATGTTTTCCTCCCAGGGAGAAGAAGAAGGAGCAGGAGAGGGATGAGCTGTGGAAGAAGCTGGACGAGCTGAGACTCAGCGACAGCGCTCTGGTCCAGAACAACAGCCACGGGCTCCAGAACAACAATAACAACAACAACAACAACAATAGCAACAGTAGTAATAACGATGACACCGAGGACAAGAGCGCCGATTCTGCTGCTGCCGTCCCCACTGACGACGTCAGCGTGGCAGCCAATGAGAGCACTCCATGTGACAAATGACACCGGATGTTTTTTTATTCCGTAACGGTTTGACACCGTGTGCAGGACCGTCAGTGGAGGATTGACGGAGACGGAAAAACACAAATTACACCTCAGCAGTATATTACATCTACTTAGAGTGACTTAGAACGCCAGCATTTCTTTGGCAGAAAAAATTATATATATTTCAACCTAAGACTATTTTTGGATGTGACCGTGTGGCTACAGTATATTGTTTATTTGTCTGATCAAAGATTTATCCTTTCACATTTAGTTTCTTAACTGAAGAGGATTTTATTTGTTCTATTCATTGTATGATACACGGGGGCGGGGCCGAGAAATAATTATGACTTGAATTCAATGTTTCCGATTGTGCTGCACTTAGACGAGCTGAATAGCTATTTAAAGATGTCTATTTTTTAAATGTGCTTTCCCCACTTGCTGCCAACACATGGGTGCAAAACCTTAAGGAAGAAATGAGCTGCAGACTTTGGGAGTAGGTGGGGCAGTTGGGACCAGACCTATAGTTAAACAGTTAGTGTCCATTAGTAGTAAAGGGCTGTTGTCAGGAGCAGGAGAAGGTAGGAGACGAATCTCTGGGGTTATGGGTGAATGAGGCCAAAGACGCGTTAAAAAAAATAAATAATCCCAGCTCTGGTTTGATAAATCGATGAATGACTCTAGTTGAGACTGTGCAGTTGAAACCGGTTCACGATTATTAGAGTAAATGTCATATTTGTTTGTGTTGCAGGTGTTGGTAAATATTTTTGTCTGAGCAAAACAGGAAGCTAATCGTTGTAACACAAGCCCGAGTCTGTGCATCGAGGTCCCACCGTTGCCGCGCTCGACCAATCGTGAGTCAGGCTCGGCTGTCAATCAAGATGTTTCACTCCGTTTTTATAGCATCAAATAACGATTTAAAAACCGAACTTATTGTAAAAAATGGATCAATTGTGTCACAAGAAATACATAAAATGACAAATCATCTTTTACAGAAATAAGTATTTTGACTTTCTTGTCCCATCTGCTTACATGGAGGTGGGGTTCATGAGCTATAGTGCAGCTGGCCACTAGGGAGCGATCAAGATGCTTTGGCTTCACTTTATGGGAGCTGTCATGTGGTCCATCTTTATATACGGTCAATGATAAAGACAGCAAACTGTCCCAGTCAGGAACTAGTCTGGGTCATGACCCTTCATTATGGTTTTTGTACAGATTAAATAAACAAGACTAGCTGGACGCCCTCTTCTTCATGCTAATCTAACTGTAGCTTCATTTTTCCTAAGAGGGATATTTGACCTTCTCATCAAACTCTCAGCAAGAAAGCAAACATTTCCCCAAGCAATTGAAGTATTTGTAAATTAAAAAAAAACTAACCTGAGACCTACAGTGCTATATTTTTCTAGAGCGTTGACGAGGCAAATATTTTTTTCTTTCCGATGCAGGATGTGCTCGAGTGTGTATTAGATGAGTGCGTATTTGTGTATATGTCAGTTTGGAGGCTACTTAAAGGGAAATGCCACTCAGTTTAATATTGTATGTACAGTGTGATGTCTCTGTGGTCTAGGAAAGTGCAGTCAGTGCTTATAGGAGCATAAATGTTAATCTCCATCAAAGCTGTTACCACCACCGGGCTTCTCTTTTTTTTCGATTTTTTTTTTTTTACAATTCATGCGACTGATTTTGTGTATCTATGAGTTTCTATATCTAAACGATATCTAGAAATTCATTTTAACAGCAGAAAATCTTACAAGTAATCTTTAATCCTCTAATCATGACTTTATAACCTCGCATTCGCTTTTTACTCTCCGTGTTCTGATGTTGGAGGTGGACTAACGTGCTTATTGATGTAATCTGACTGCCACAGATCATAGGAAAGACCTCTGAGAGTTTGTTTGTTTAGTAGTTGAATGGTGTTCCCTCTGAGCCTGGGTGTGTCTGCTCTCTTAAGTTCATATTTAAGGTCCAGTCTTCTCTGATGCCTTTCTGTCAGTACAGCATTCCAGCCTCTGTGACGTTGAAAAAGAAGCCTGCGTGACGAACCTGTCTTCTGATCGCAGATCTTATTTAGGTTTCACCATCAAATAAAGTCTATTTTATCTTTGTACTCAAAACGGAACCATCAGCCTGTTCTGTTCCTTTTTGTTTTTTTCTGTGCAAATATTTGTTTACCTGCAGTTCACCATGGAGGGCACTAGGTGGTGCAAGATTATATGTTCTGCCTTTGGTCAGCACAAAGTTCCTGACCACTGCTTTATATATTATTCATAACAAATGCATTTCTTTGAACAGTAATCATTTTATTTGTGATAACAATGTTTCTTTTTCAAAATAAAGTCCAGCAGGAGAAAGAAGAAAAATAAAAACGCACGAACTGCACAAAGAATAAAACAAAATCACATCTGTTGAAAATTAAAACATCTCATCCTGTGAGTCTAAAACTTTCAATTTAACATCTGTGCATTTTACAGATACACAATCAAAGGGTCTTCATTCATAATCCTGCAACTTTAGAAACAATAACTGATGTAGGAAGAAATCAAGTGACTCCGAACCAGTTAGACTCTGGTCTTGCTGCTGTGTGCAGCAGAGGTGTGGGAGACGTCTACATGTCTGTGCCCGAACATCTGTTTGGTTGAAAATGAAATCGTGATCAATTCACTCGGGAGCACTTAGCGCAGACTGACCGGTAAAAGCATCCAGCGTCTCTTGTGGGAGTCGCACGTACAGTTGTGTGCCGTGATTTGCAGCATGTGACTCCACTTCAGGGCTGGCCAGTAGCGGGTGTTTCTCTGGATCACTGAGCTCCACGATAAACGCAGCACGTTTCCAGTATGTGTGACCAATATATTCACCATTATGTAATTTTGATCTATTCATGCACTCCTGTTGGACGGTTTTGTGTCTCTTCTGCTCGCTGATGAAGAATGAACAATAAAATACTCTTCTGTTTTCTACTTGTGACATAACTCAAGGCTGCGGAGCTGCTGCTGAGAACAGACCTGTTTAAATAGAAAGATAGTCAGACAGACAGATTGATAGACAAGATATGACATGACTGGTCTTTTTATGTTTTATTGCAGGGGTCTGGACATGCACTCAGTGGTTTTATTTTGAGAGCATCATTATGCTCATAAACTGTGGCTTTCCAAAGTGGGAGCTGCAGGGCCAGTGCAAAAAAATGTGGAGTAAAGATAAAGTTGAGGTTGAATAGACCAATCCGAAAAACGAAAGGCAGTGCAAAATGTCCCATTTCTCAACATCCATTATCTTCAGGTTATCCTTTGAGGGCCGGGGGGGGGGGGGGGGCAGCTGGAGCCAATCCCAGCTGGTATTGGGTGAGAGCCGGGCTACACCAGCGTGTCACAGGGCCGGCATATAGAGGCAAGCTATCAACCCAGGCCCATGTCCCATCCCTACAAAGATTTGTGAAAAACGATCCTGTTGATAAAAGACTACATCTAACAAACCAGCCAGCCTTCCAAAAAAACAAACAAATAAACAAACAAACTTTTTAATTTTAAAATTAACAACAGAGGGAGTTAATTCAAGTATCCGGTGTTGTTTCCAGTCCTCACACAGTCTGCAGTGACACCTGTTCACCACCAGGACTCCACCTCTCCTCTGATCAGCTGGTACTCAGGGTTACCATGGCGACACTCCCGCCTCAATAAAAGAAGGTGTGCCTGCGTCCACACGCGCACACACACATGCACGCACACACTTTTTTTTTTTTATCCTTTGGAGACAAGTCCGCATTTTTTTGCCGCAACAACCAATGTCTCTGAAAGAAAACAGGACCGATTTCACCTCCAAACTCTCCCCAGCTGCGGACACATGTGTGGGACTGACCATCCTCACCGTCGGTATGTACATCCAGCTTCACTTCCAGCTTCTCTGTGACAAGCCACTCGTGTTCTTTACTGACCAGAAACCGTGATGACGTGATCTGTGCTGTTAAAACTGACACTGGAGCGATTAGAATGTAGAGGTGAGAACTTTTAATTGGAGGAAAATGAACATGGATTCACACTTATACTTCCAGCAAAGTGACGCTTGATAGGTTGTAGAAATGTGTTTGACAACATATTTCCCCAAAAGACCAAAAGATAAATTTCTGATGTGTAACTGTTTAAGTGTCAGACAAATTGAGCTTTTAGCATAAACGTGTTCAGATGAAATTGAACTAAAGTCTGTTTGTGAAGCTTCATGGTCAAACAACCGTAATGAAGGTTTTCCATCGATTTACACGCTCTTGTTACTAATTCATCACTCAATGCGCTAATTACACTTAAGTTGGAGTAATTACACCAAGGAGTGTGCATGTGTGCTTCAGTAATGCCACTTTAACTGTTGATATGTAAAGTAATTGTTCTGCCGGCTGCTGTGACACAGAGCTTAACAAAAAGCATTTCAGGTTTAAAAATAAAATGTACATATGAGGAATATTAAATTAAAGTAATATCCTGTAGATTTGTGTGCACGGAGCAATTTCTGGTTATATGTTCAGGACACATTTTATCTGTTTTCAAACACAATCTCATTATCTTAGTTTTTATTTCCTTTTGATGATATTCTGGATGTTTTTAGTGTCCATCTATGTGCAGTTTAATAAGAAATTTATAAAATAAGAGCGGAAACTCTGATAAACACTGCTGTGAATATTTGCACACTTGGCCGAGCTGGGAGAAAAACGCCGCCTCTACAAAGGCACAATTCCACAGAGTGCAATGAAGCGTGTGACTTCATATCGTCCACTGAGGCCTCTGCTCCACGGATCCATTAGACGAGTATCTAGAGTTTCTGTTAGCGACACATTTATATGGAGACGTGCTGTCAACCAACAAAACAACTCACAGACCGGCCACACTGCTGCACTTCATGATGAAAATGAGCAATGTAGTTTATTTTAGGCAAATCCCTCATAAATCGTAGTAGTGGAAACATAAATAATACATAACAGCATCAGTTGGTTGATGTCAAGAGGCAAAGACCGAAGACAAGAGGAAGTCAGATCATGTGACACAGGTATTAAGTCCATATATAGAGAGGAGACGGAGATGGATGTGACTTATATCGCTGGTCACGTCCACCACAGGATCGGTGGTTTAAGAGCCAGCTCCTCCAGTCTCTGAAGTGCCCTTGAATTTGCCCTAATGGCCGTGGCGTTGTATGATTGAGCTGTTGTGTGACTTGTGTGTGAGCTTCTAGCAGTCGATACATCTTGAGAAGTGTTCTATAAATACACTACATATACCGTTAGATGAAATAATCCTGTATTAGTGTCACAACAGGAAGTAAGCATCAGGTGCAACCACATGTTCAGTATTATTACCGTGAAGGTCCTGTAATCTAGTACTGAAGCAACATAGAATGTATTTACTTCTCTGTGAAATTCATCGCCATGTTTTTTACAGTAGCCCAAACTGGACAAACTGAACACCTTTTGAGTTTGTATGACAACTGAAGGCTGCCACAGGTTCTCTGTCATGTTCGGTTGGGGAGGGTGAGGTGAGCGGTATTCAGCTGCAACCTGCAACTTCACCACTAGATGTCACTAAATTCTACACACTGGACCTTTAAGAGCCGTATAATCCCCGAATTGGAGGGAACCAAAACAAGGCTTAAAGGAGGAGGGGTTCACTGCAGGAAGGGAAACATCTCTTTGTGGTAGTTGATTGCTAACGTGTTCACCACATTAACGTCCATATGCTCATTTCAAGACATAATTTGTAACTTTGCCCCCCCGTAGTTCTGCTCTCTGTTCTCGGCAATGGGCTGGTCCTGGTCATCTGTTACCGCAGGAGGAAGAAGATGGTGGGCTCGGAGCTGCTGTGCGTCAACCTGGCCGTGGTCGACTTCCTCTGCTGCATCTGCTTCTACCCGCTCTCTGTCGTGTCCTCTTTCCACCACGCGTGGCTGGGGGGGAACATCACGTGCGTTTACTACGGCTTCGGCTGCTTCATCTTCGGACTGTGCAGCATGTTCACCATCACCGCCATCAGCATCACGCGCTACCTGAAGACCTGCTACAGCTTGCTTTACAGTGAGCTGCTTTTTATCGGAGCGATTGCATGGCATAAATGAAAATTTAAATAAAAATATACTGGGAAAGACTAAAAGAATATATATGTAAATAAAACAATGCAGAAATATAATTAAAAATGACCCTATTCATTGCATTTAAATTATTATTAATTGAATTGATTTATTATTATTTAATTTATATAGAGTTATTCATAATTTTTTTCCTGTGCTTCTCCTGTTGCGTTAGCTATTCCTTATAGCATATAAAATAAGTTTTGTTCCCCTTTACAGCCGTGCAGTCGGATGGAGCTAACATCCGCATAGCGTGCTGTGCCACCTGGGTGGTGGCCACCGTGTGGTCCAGCTTGCCCCTCTTTGGCTGGGGCGAGTACGTTCCCGAGCCTTATGGTCTGTCCTGCACCATCGCCTGGAGGGGTTATCACACCTCGGCAAAGGACGCCTTCTACGTCATCTGCTCCTTCGCCTTCTTCACGCTGGTCCCCATGCTCCTCATCGTGGTGTCCCAGTGTCAGATCCTCTACCAGGTGTCCAGCTTCACCTACTCGCTGTCCGCCAGAGGCATCCGCAACAACCTGCGGCAGACTGAAAAACGTCTCTCTGTGGTCAGTGACGTGACGTGAGAAGAACGTCACTTATGTCCATTGTAGTTTATGTTAGTTATGCCACATGTATGAGAACCTGTGAATCAACTTGAGCTTGACTTCGGGGACTTTACTTGCTTGAGGTATGAAAGACTCGACTTGATGTGAGACCTGAAGCAGAAACATTTGACCTGGTAGAATTCTGGTATAAAAAGCAACTTGACTCGGTTGGAGAGTTGCTTTGACAAGGCTCATGACGTAATGTGGGATCGAACCTGTCCTGAATTACTTGGTACTTGGTTCAGACTTGCACTGACGAGGGTTGTGGCTTGACTCTGACTCTTTGACAAGACTTCCTTCATTTATCCTTCGTTTGATCTGTTGCTTTGCGTGTACACGTCTGATTCTGTGTTTTAATTATGACGTATTTGCAGAATACTTTTGATAAAGCCCTACATTGTTCATTAAGCATTAATAAAGCTTTAAAAACCCTAAGTAAATGGTTCCCTATCACTAAGTGATGCAATGTTGTTTCTGCTTTTCTGTACTTTGACCGTGTGACCAATGCTCTCATTTTTCTTGAGACCAGTCATTATTCACATGACTTGCAGAGAAGACTTGACAGGGAAAGATTGACAACATGATGATTGCTTCTGTTTTTCTAAAGACAGAAGTCTCACGGGTCACTGTTGTACGTGACAACCTTTGTAACACCATGAAAAATGATTAAGAAGTGTTTCCAGTCTAGTCACTTTCTGTTATCTGTTGTTTCCTCTTCCAGATGTTTTTCTGCATCAGCCTGGGTTTTGTGATCGCCTGGGCCCCGTATGCGGTTGTGTCCTTCCTCTTCATTTTCCACAAGGAGCACAGGTACATGGCTCCCGCGGGCTTCGTTTTCCCGGCCCTCTTCGCCAAGAGCTCCCACATCTACAACCCCCTCATCTACTTCTACTTCAACAAGACTTTCCAGCGGGAGCTGCGCTGTCTGCTCCTCTCAATCTACTCTAAGCTCGGGGTGAACCAAGTGGGGGTCCACATCAGTGCGGGCCACCAAGCCCCGTTCCCCATCCACATTCAGCTCCAGGAACGAGGCTGCGTCCAAAAGAGGAACTTTGGCTTGTCTCAGGACAGAACTCACAGTAAGACCAAGAGCAAAGACAAAGTGGTGTACGCCAGTGGCTGTCGGCCGTTGTATGTCTGCTGGGGCTCCACATCCAAAGACTCCCCAATCACCTTGAACAATGAACCTGCCAAAGACTGCCCACCTGTCTCTATATGACTTGTGAATACATGACTAATGAAGGTTAAAAATCACAGACAAGCTGGTCCTGGGTTGTGTCAAATAATGTGGAAGGGAGCATGTCTGGGATATTGAGCAGCTGTCTGCAGCGTGACAGCCTGTTCAACCCTCAGGTCACTACAATCTCCAGAAGTAAAAGGAAGCAGCTGGTCATGTGTGAGCCGGTGTAAACAGGAAAAAGATTGTTTACTCTGCAGCCCAGTGCAAACGTTTCTTAACTTCTCTGTTTTAGGTGCTCGAAAAAGATTAATGTTGCAGCAGGGATGTGTTTTTAAACTAAAAACGTAGTCGTGTGGATGTAGCCACAGAAAGACAACCTCTCGCTCAGTGGATATTTGTTTGCCAGGTGTTAATAATGGACCAGTTCCATTTCGGCGAAGTGCTAGTGAAGTGCTGTAGTTCTCCACTTTTCATTGTGCGGGATTGTTTTCACCATTTTCTGATATTTTAGAGTTTATGTTCAACTTGGGCTTTAAATAACAGAGAAATGCTTAAAAACCAAACATTATATGCCATATGGACTCCTCAAATCTGACAAAGACAAATTGTGTAAAAGTTTAATGGACGTGGTGTTATATTGTCGATACACAGTATATTGTTGTGAATGTTCACAGGTTGTAAACGTGGACGTCTTTATCGTCTCTACCATCCGTAGCACATGATGTGAACGTAGTCTGAGAAAGGTCTATTTTATCCATTGTGTCATCTATTGTGCTTCATTAGTGATGTTGTCTATGTATTCATGCTGCCATTCAATGTTTCAGCATATTGTGTCTTGCACTGCTTTCATAATTGTGTTACTAGTATTATCAAGTACAAGTATGAGCAAAGGACTGCCTCAGTGTGTGAGCTTGAACTGTTTGATCTTCACATTCGTATTAGTATTCATAGTATCCTTTGAACCCTGTGCTCATTCTGTCGTTCACGCTCTACATGTACTTCTGACAATATGATGAAGTAGCAAACATAGTTTATATTTTCTTCAAAACACCGATGTGGTGTTAATAATAATAATTATAATAATTATTCCACATTTTGACTACAAACCAATACTGACACAACACTGGCACATGCTGAATGTTGTTAGATAAGCTACAGGCGGGGTTTTTTTTCTTTTCACAACTGAGTTGACACTTTGAAATTCTGTCAAAAATCACATTATTGTAAGTTCATGTTTCATGAAATTAAACACCCTCCAAAAAAAACATTTGTAGAAAACTGAATGATACTCATATCACATCCATTTAAAAAGAGAACAATAAAACTGCTTGACACCAGGAAATCTCCCACATCGCTCTTTTGTGCTATTTCTCGCTCCTCAGCGTGAGTCACTAAATTGCTTCATGCCTGTTAGTGGACGGCTGATTAGTATTTTGGTTCTCTGTCAGTGTGTGTGTGTGTGTGTGTGTGTGTGTTTTAGAAGTGGTTATACATAACAACAAATGAAAAGAAAACACCACCAAATATATAGAACGTGAAATAAGAAAAAGAAACGTGTAAACATAAATGCAATATCTTTTGTGCACACAGATTTAAATATGTCTCTTAAAGTCTTATAATAATTAGCTGGGCTCTAATATAAATATCCCAAATCACAAAAGGTTCACACAAAATCACACAAAATCACAATGTGCGATCAGTGTCAGCAGCTAATTTGAAGACGAAGTGGGAAATGACGTCCCTCACACATGGTCAATTTGCAGGTGTGATAACGCGGGGACACTGCCAAACATATCCATCCACAAATCATCCACACACACACACACCCACGCACACAAAGCAAACAAGCTGATTTGAGGAACCAAACGTGACAAAGATGGTGACATTTCAATCTCACGTGGCACCAGAGGAAAGTCCGGGGAGTCAGATTGTCCCAATGAAAGGTCTTTAAAGATGAGCAGCGAGATGTTGAGCCAGGCTTTGTGTATGTGCTACTGATTATGTAACCTCTCGACAATAGGCTGCATTGATGAGCTGCAAAGCAACACAATGTTTTCTTCCACCGTCCGAATCCGACTTATAATTGCATTTCCCTGTGCGAACTTCCCATAGGGTTTCACAGGGACATACACTAACCCAAAATGAAATGGTTTTAAAAGCATTGACTGGTTTTCAGAGGCAGGGCTGAGCTCAGGTTGGTGGATGTAAAAGTTTGCGTCTGGAGAAGCTGTAAGTAGAGGCGCATCTGTCTGTGGCAGCCAAAGGACTTTAACCATAACTCACATCTTAAAAAATGGAAGCCTGTCTCAAAAGCAGATCCATTAAAGTAGAGACGCATGAAAATTAGTTAATTGAGGCCATTACAGTAAATGGAATACGTCTGTAGAATAAGTGTAGCTATTACTGCCACTCCGGCCGACAGCCCAATCGGCGACCTACTCAGAATTGGCTCCATGCTGTGCACTTGACAACTGGAAGGAAACTATTAACTTTTCATAAAAGCACTAAATGTCCTCCAGGACCGGGGCCAACTCAAAACACTAATAAGAAAAGGGCAATAGGGCTGTTTGTTTGTTTGGACGTGCTCCTGTTGACAAGGTACCACTGGAGTTTGAATGTTCTCGTCCAAATAGTCACGTTAAATGGAGACAAACAGTGATCGATGTACTGAATCATTAAAAACAGTGAGTGAGTTTGATATGTAGCTGTTGGCTTTTTGTTTGTTTCCGGCAAAATTAGCTGAGTTACTTTATGTTAGATTAATGTTAAGTAATGAGGGAAATAGAATTCAGATCAAGTAGCACCAAATTTCACACGCTCATAGATATCAGTCCGCTTACATGTCTGAGAATGTCAACAAATTTGAAATGTAAAAGAAAATAATAAAACAATCCTGGACCCCTTTCAATTTTCCAGATCTATGCCAAAATGTGATGGGTTCTTTTTTGGCCATTCTTCCAACAAATTTCTAAAATCTTTCATAGTTTGGCTTAATCCTGATGACCAACCAACCACCCAACCAACCAGCCAACCAACCAACCAACCAACCAGCCAGCCAACAAACCAACCACCCAACCAACCAGCCAGCCAGCCAGCCAGCCAGCCAGCCAGCCATTTAACCCGCCAACTAACCAACCAACCATCCAATTAGCCAACCTATGAGGCCATTCCATGATCTGTGCAAGGATTAGGAATTTAGGATGCCAAACTGCCTCCCCGTCATGTTTGTGTCATTTCTAGGACAACGTGTTGGCTGGATAACTCCCCACAAAGAACTGTGAATGTCTGATTGTGATCCTGATGAACTGAGTAGCTCCAAACACACTACCTCTACACTACAAGTGGGCTTGAGACTCTATTCTTCCCTGAGGAGTCATACATCAAACACAGATGTGTGGAGTGTGTTCCTGCTCCTCTGCATAATGAAACAGCTGCAGCCGCTGCATTCGGCTGCCTGTGAGACGTGAGAACACAAACCTACGAACATTCAGTATACGCATGAATGAACTGCTCGTGAAATAATGTATTCTTCTCTATTTCAAGGTGAAGTATATGACCTCAGGGTGACGTACATGTGGTTTTTAAATGCTATTCATTTAAAGATATGCAACAGTTCTTCATTAAAATTGGGTTGGGGCCAATCTGTGAGACCCTGTTTTCCGTACACACTGGCTGTCACAGCATCCCAGCCTCGTTAGCCCCGGGGCCTGATGGGACGAAGGCGATCTCATTATGAGAGGAAGCAGCCCAACTGGAGCGTAACAGGACAGGCCGGGCGTGAGGGGTGGATGAAGGGGGTTTCGGGAGGAGGGGACCTGGCTCGGAGAAGCCTGGCACTGTGGGTCCAGGTCAGGCACAAAAACCCATCTCCTCTTTTGTGTGCCAGCCGGGCCTCCATTGTTCTAAGCCTCATTAGCGCCAGTTAGAAGAAGCTGTAGTGCAGGACGGGAGGCGTCATTCTGCGCCCGCTGCCTTGCTCAGGTCACAGCAGAGCCCTCGAACTGGGACGCAAACTGCTTCTCCTCGACTTCGCAGAGGGAAAATCTGCCGACTGACTTCTCAAAGTACAGTGTGGAACTTAGGGGGGCTGAGGGCCTCATGGGAGACATCAACATGGACACTCCCGATTATGGGATCGCGGCGATGAGGAGGGGAAGCTACGATGATGCTTCAGCTTCTCTGCGTCCTGTGAGTACCGATCCGCTATCCGACGGCAAAAGGTGAAAGAGATCCTGTCTCTGACGGCTGCTCAGTAGATGACTCATGCTTTTAATCGTCCCAGACAAATGACATGTGCATCTGGTTCTTTGCTCTGTGGGCTGTGTGTGAAAGATGTTCTAAAGGTCCAGTGTGTAAGATTCAGGTGAAAGGGATCTATTGGCAGAAATTGAATATAAAATAATCCTGATGTTTTCACTCGTATGTTTCATCTCAATTGTAGTAATTGTTGTTTTATCCTAGAATGAGCCCTTTATATTTAAAAACTTCATATTCACATCAGGAGCGAGTCCTCTCTACAGAGGCCACCATGTTTTTTACAGGAGCCCAAACTGGACAAACTAAACACCTTTTGAGTTTTTATGACAACTGAAGGCTGCCACAGGTTCTCTGTTCATGTTTGGAAGGGGAGGGTGAGGAGAGGGGTGTTCAGCTGCAACATGCCACTTCACCACTAGATGTCACTAAACTCTACACACTGAACCTTTAATAAAAAGATGTACCACTAATATTGCCATTTACACACAGATGTGCATAGTATGACTAACATTAAACACCCTTGTTAAGAGTCTCCTTCGGTGGGCTGTTCTTTTGGGCACAAACTACTGTTAAAAACCCCAATTGTGTCGTCCCAAACCCAGAATAATCCCAGGACATCTTACGCCAGAAAACACAAAATATAGTGTCTCCCTTCCTTTTTCCTTCCTCAAAAGTTATGACAGAAGTAGCATAACGTTTTTATACTGTTATTAAACCTCCTTAGGTCTTTTATCAGGATCACTTGTATATTATATTATATTATATTATATTATATTACTTATATTTACAGTTTATTACATTTTTTTTTCCTCATGTACTTTATCATTGTTGATGCAACACATGCAGCTGTCGATCACACCTGCACCGGGGAGAAGATAAAGGGCCGGCAGCTGGGTTCTGTCGTCACCACAGTTTGAACACAACAACAACAATGTCTGTACAATCTGTTCAGTAAAATGAAGCCGTGGGATATTTGTGAAAACTGGTGCAAGTGGCAAGAATCAAGTAAATATTAAATATGACTTCTCTCTGACTTCTATTATCTCACAGGACTTCAAACACTTGGCCCAGAGGCGACGCTCTGCCCCGTCCCTGGCGTTCGGGAAGGCGCTGGGGATGCCGTGGTCTCCCATCAGGTGTGTACATGATTATTTGAAATCGTTTCCACGCCACTGAACATTTTGTGCATTGTGCCTTCATAAGCTCCCAGCAGAGAGCCGCAAGCGCGGTTACACTGTTTTCCACTCTTGACAACCGAGTGGTTTAAAGGGAATCGATGGGGGGGGGGGGGACGGATGATGTTTTCAGATGAAGTGCCTCCTTTTTTTCTCAGGTGGTCTATAGATCTGGGATGTAGCTGGTGCCTGCTTCTGATTTTTGATTGGGATTAACTGGGTTACTTGATGATTTCGCGGGAATCCGGGCAGTAATCTTGCTCAGAAACAAAACCAACCAAGATACAAATGTACATAACCTCCTTGGTGGAAGTAAATTCACGCAGCTACAGGTTGTTTTTTATCTTTTGTGTTTTTATCATGGCTGGGTATTGAAAAATGTTGAAAGTTGCATCACTTACAGGACTAAATCCTTATGGCCCCCAGCCAGTTTCACTTTCCTTACTACAGCCTCCACATGGTAAAACGATCTCAAATCGTCACAGAGGAGCGTTTGAAATATCCTATATCGAAAAGAAAACCTGCTTATTCACCTCCCACGACCCCAGCGCCGAGTTTGAACGCTGTCAGCACACCTGCAGGCTACACCGTCCACTCTGTGCCGACCACAGACCCAGATGTCCCTGTGGGGGATTCCCACAGGGGGGGGTTTCAAACTGAAATTTGCACTTGTGATGACATAGGGCCGGGGCAATATGGCCTAGAATGATATCAACATAAACATCTCCCTATCAATATTGATAATTCTACATATAAAGTTCACATAATGCAAACACATTTTAGAGCTTGTTTTTGCTCCTAAGTGAAGGTTGTGGTTTGACATTTTACTAATTATTTTAATATCTTTTGTTGCTGGGAATACGGAACGAATGGACAAAATCCATTACACCATTGCAAGATCCTTTGTTGTTGTAGTTCTCTAATCAAAGCCTCATTTGGGATTCTGCCCTGTAAGAGTGACCCTGACCAGAGCGCCCGTCTCTGGTTTGAAAAGAATTTGTGTTGCAGGACTGATTTATGTTCAACCCCCTCAGGAAAAAACTTTTAACGTCATAACCCACCTACGGTTTGTTTCTTTGAGTGTAGGCTCTTCTTCGCCTCCTCTCATATTAACTCTTTAACCTTTCAGAGCTGTTCTGGTGGCAGTTGCACAAAGACCACCAGAGCAGCTGGTGGGCGAGGACATCAAAGTAAAAAAGAAAAAAGAAAAATGCCAGACCAAAAAAAAAACCCCACTTTCATACTTCCCACCCCTTCAGCGCTCACACACACTCACACACACTCACACACACACTGGGCTTTTCCTTGAGCGGGGGTGTTTGGGGGGTGTTGGTTTCACTGTGGTGGGACTGACGTAGACACTAGCTCACCCTTTACTGCACTGCGGACAGAGCGAGGCTGTCTGATAGGATAATACTCCTTTAATCTTCTTTTAGGCGAGAAAGTGAACAAGTATATTTTCAAAAGCTTTTCATAAAATGGGTAATACCTTTGAAGATGTGAGATTAGCAGCCGTGGTTTCAGGTCATTTCATCCTGACAAACGGCCACTGCAGTTATCTCACTCTTATATTTGCTTGTATCTTTTCGTGTGAACTTCAGTAGGTCAGAAGTGTAACGGGGGAAAATCCCTCTGCTGCCAACATTTGAATTTCTGCACCATTCGAAGACAGTGGGAAGAGAGCGATGACCAAAACTGGTTTCATAAACTTTCAGAACACACAAGTGCTTGTCGTGTAAACCTTGCTTGTTGAGCACTTCAGATACATGACAGACCAGCAACTACATGTCAGGATTTGTGTATTTCTCTTTAAAGAAATAACGTTTTCATCTGCGTTTGTTTGTTGGTTTTTTGAGTTAGCAGGATTACACAGAAACTACTGGACCGTTTTCTATTTATCATGGTGGAACGACGTGATATAGTCAAGAAACAACTCATTACATTTTGAAATGTGGATTTGGATCAGGGGTCGGATCCACCATCTTCTTACACCTTCTTTAAGATTGCGATATGAGGTGTTTTTTGCTTTGATTTGACGCAGAACCTAATTTAAATGTGGTTTCCTGGTGCCTTGGCTTAAGGTTAAAATGAAATATCATCCTGATTGTTAAGTGGATATAATGAACACAGTTTTGTAATTGAGGAGAAAATCAGTTTTGCTGTCGACTGCACTCAAAGACGTCTCAGGAATAAAAGGATTGGTGGTGCCTTCACGCACATGCCTGACATTCTTCTTCAAATGTCTCCTTTGCTCTCTGCCTCATTTTAGTGAGGGATCGTAAAGATTTGTTGAAGCACAATGTCTTTCCATCTTCCTCTGACCCCTCAGATATATTTTGGGACCTCTCTGTCGTCAGGTCGTTGAACATGAAATGATCAAAACAAGAAAAGGAAAAACAACTTTGCACTGTTACGTGAATGTGAATCATTTGACCTGTTTGGGTTTAACAGATATTTAGAAAAAAGACGTCCTGAGTTGAAGAAGTGAAACGGCTCAGTGAGCTCTAATGAGAGTTTTCTGCATTCAGGATATCGTTGCTTTGCATTCAAATGACTTATCATCCCTCAAGCCTTTTGTAACATGTAAATCAAGAACACATGTCTTGAAATATTGGTTTTGTGTTAAGTAAGTAACACACTCTTATGACTGGAATGACCACTATCACCCATTACCACTACTTTCATGAATACCAATTCAGGCATTAAACATCTTCTTTCATAATGTTCTTATGCAGTGTATGACATGATATGTATTCGGAAACTCAAAGAAATTAAAATGGCAAGAATTATATCTATGTGGAAGGCAGCTGATGTGAAATATATATAATAACTGTGAAATTATCATGGACCCGTTCTATAGCAGTTCCACGAATCTCTCCCTGTGCTTCAAAGTGTCAAATATGACGATAAGCATGAATAACTGAAAGGAATAATTTGATATTTTGTCGCTGTCCTTATGTTAAAAAAAAACCCTATGATGATCATTGCAATAACAGGTTTCCTTAAATATTACACAACCACTAAATTATGGTTAAAATCTGCAGAGTAACAATCAGGAGGCGGCGCCACGGTTCCGAGGTCTCGCTAATGCATGTGCTCAACCAATCACGAGTCAGTCTCAGCTGTCAATCATCATGTTTCACCCCATTTTTCATCTTACTCAGAACAAGTGTAAAACCAAATCAGATTAAAGAATTTGAATCTGCAACACAACCCCCATCAAACTACAATTTGCTTCACTCTTGTTTGTTTGACAGCTTCCTTGTCGGTTTGAGGCTTTAACAAAATTCCCTCTTTTACATCTTAAAATAGTTTCATCAAAGCTGCCGCGAATACCAAAGTGTCAAAACGACAAGTTCCAGCAACAAGAGCTTGTGTTTTGTGAACTTTAAACTTTGCTGAAAGTGGTGGAAACACAAATTCCAGTGAAGCCTGGAGCAGTTGGGCAAAAAAAAAAAAAAGATAAAAAATGTTCGAAACCCACAGAAAAAAACCCAAATTGAATCATTCAATTTATGAGAGCGATAGTATAACCACCAAGATTAGACTGGTCTAGACTGTCCCTGTCACCCACCCTCGCTTCTGTTGTGTGTCCGCTCAGGGAGGAGGCGTCCTGCTGGGTGTCTGTGGAGCAGAGTCCGTTCGTCCTCGGCCTCAGCAGCGAGAACGGAGAGCTGCTGCTGGACGAGTGCGTCCAGGTCACCGAGGGCTCGAAGACCAGGGAGAGACACATGTTCCTCTTCAGCGATGTCATTGTGTTCGCCAAACTCAAGTCAGTACTAAATGTATATTCCAGTTCAATAGAGGGTGAATAACAGTCCTATCTAGATTAGAACAAAACAACACGGCTGGGAAACAAATGTGGGAAACACAGTTACAATAAATAAAAACAGTTTCTGCTGAAATATGACACACATTTGTACATCTGCAATGGGAGAAATGAAAGGGGAAGCAAAAACAAGATGTGTATTTTTGGACGGTGTGCTCGGACTGTTAGGGAATCTCCCAACAGACGGTTTATGCTGTTTAGTCACTCTGTCTTTAGAAAGAAGAAGAAGGTTTGGTGATTCCCTCTGAGTGGAGTCACATGAGGAAAGAAACGTTTTATTGTTTTTCACACAAGACAAATGTCAGAGAGATGATTTTCATGTTTTCACACAAGAGTGTCAACTACCTTGATGCTAAAATGAAATCAAGGCGAATCATGACACACTCTATTTGTTTAGCACTTATCTAAACAAGGTTACAAAGTGCTTCACAAAAATTGAATCCACAAAATGAATGAACTAAAATAAGAGGTATTCAATTCAGTTCAATGTTAAACATCAAATCATGATATAATAAGGTCGAGACCTGAAAATCTACAGAGACCAGTTCCCGACAAATCCCCGAGTGGCAAGTCGTAATTAAAATATCTCAAATCGACCTGCTTTATAGATTTTGTTGACTTTTGTTATTAAATATCAAACCCAGAGAAATCCTCATTTTAACGTTAACATAAAAAAAAGACTTTCTTTATATAATAAGTGGGTACAGAAAAACTCTTACTGTAGTAGTATGGAAACAGCATTTATCAAATTTTCCCGATTTCTCCCCAACTTGATTAAACTAATTGATTAAATGTAAACATGATTCACGTGGCTGCTCAGCTTCCATCTTCGAGCTGTTTATTGAAGCCGGTGGAAGTTTTCAGGCTCTTGAGTGGGAGGACGATCGCGCTCATCTCAGTACCACAACCTGCCCACTGTTCCAGTAGACAGCACAAGCAGCGCTACGATACCACACAGCAAACACACTTTAATGTTTGTGACCCATCGTTACTTCTGGAAATGAGTGGTACTGAGCAGCCTTCAGCTTGTTGTGAAGAAGCATTTAAAAAGGAGCCATGTGCTTCAAACATCAAGTGCAGTTGACTGATAAAAAAATAGAACGTCATCTGTGGCTGTAGAGGGGGGGGGGGAAACACCAGGGCACTGCGATTATGTGAAGGGCAGGAATGAGCACGAGTAAATCACAATATTAACTGATATGATAACTGCTCTAGAAGATATAGTCCTGCCTTTTTGGAAAAAGCAAGTGTAAAACAGCGAACGCTCCCAAATGTACTCGTAGCACAAATAAAACGGAAGAAAATAAAGTCATCTATAAAATCAAAACCTCAAAAATGAAATCTGACTTTACACTGAGCGAGGCTGATCCTTCCCTGACTCTGGTCTGGATCGACACAGATCCTCTCATCCTCTCGTACGTCAAACAGCTGAACCCGCTGAGTTCGTCCTTCCAGCGTTTCCATATTACCTCTCCCCTCTTCTCTCTCTCTTTCTATACCATAACACTTGAGTCCCCGAGTGCACTGCTCTCTTCCTCATGCTATACGACTCATTTTCTTTTCTAATCCACCAACGATCCAGGACACAGTGCTCACAGGCCACGGTCAGCAGGGTCCCTTTTCATCCACACAGTAATTATCGAACAGTTGTTTATTCTTGGAATAAGCCGGTGAGAAGTGGAAGCAGAAAGACCTTTTCCTTTGCTTTCTTTTTAACAGGTCGAGTGCCAGCTACCGTCTGAAGCACAGAGTGAGCCTCAGGGACGTCTGGCTGTACGGCTTTGAAGACGAGGCAGAGGATGAAGAGGGAACGACGGGGGATATTGACCTGAGGCTGACCCTTGTCTTGGCTTGGGCTCTCACTTTCTCTTTGGTGTGTTTTCGGTGAGCAGACCGGCAGCGACCGACTCAAACAGCAGCACATAAAGTATTCAAAAGATGAAGAGCGGTTGTCCATGTGCCCCTGTGAACATCTTTAGTTTAGTATATAAGAAACAGCTTTTCCCAACACGCTTTATCGAGAGAGAGTGCAGACATGCATTTTAATAATCACTTACAGCACAGATAACGCAGTCTGCACACTAATTCATCCATTCATTCATAGACAGTTGGCCGGCATCTGTACTCCCTGCTTATTCACGTTTAATAGAACTGTGGTGGCTTTCGTGGGTTTGCACCAGAAATAACCTGAACTCAATTTCCGTCAGTCCAGCTGCTTCCCGATGTTTCTAGTCTTCACGCTAAGCCAAGTGCTGGCTGTATAATAAGGACAGAGCTAAGTCTCAACAAGCTAATGAGCACATTTCTGAAACACCAATTCCTTCAAAGTTTTCCCAGTTGTTCTAATATTAATAGAAGAGCGCGCGGCTTCCTGCCTTGTGTTATTAACGTTGTGAATGGAACCTGAGGCTGTGTATGGAGTATTCACACATGTAGTTCATGGTCATGAGATCTGTTGGGGAAGTGGTTACAGAGAAAGTCCTCTCTGCAGAATCACAAGACGAGAGGGTTGCAAAATAGGAAGTGCGAAGCTGACCAGCGAACCAGGCTCATGTGATGGGCTGAACTCAGCTGACTTTATCTTGAAACGCTGGCCTTTATGATAAAAGACAGTTGCACACTCATCCAAATGGTGCAATCGACTTTAAAAGGAAGAAAGTGAATTTCAGTAAATGGTTTGAGATCAGAGGCTCCAAATGACACAATTTGGAAATCTGTTTTTTGTGTTATACATTGTCAACCCACGTTTCATGCAAAGTAATCAGACTCAAACCATGAGACTTTGTTCCAAGAAGGCGATGAATCCTCCCCTCGGTGACTTTTGAGTTGTGTGTTTGAAAATTGAAAATCTGGTAATGATTCAGCGTGAGAACGTTTCATTCCTGCTCTGTCTCATGGAGCCCGACAGGAAACCATGTGCTCACTTGTTGACACTTGAGCCGTCTGCCTACTTAATATGCATACTGTAAGGCCATATGGTGCTGCAAAGGTTAAGCCCTTCAGGTGAACACACGTAGGCACACACATATCGGTGTCGCTGTCCTGTTTCCACTGATCGAACAGCAAACCTCATCTAAGAGGAAGTGGAAGGTGTCTGGTCGGGGGCCGCCGTGACGCTGCTTCCTGTTCCCATGACTGAGTTAGAGTTTCCACCAGAGTTGTTAAAAGCGGCCCCGGGTGCACGGCCGTCTCATTCCTCCCACTGTTGCCTGTGTGCTTCTCTCTGTGGATGAGTAACTCGTACCATGCTGTTATTTTGCCCACAGCTCACCTGAGGTGAAAGAACGCTGGTTGGATACTCTACACAGGTAGGAAACCAATTTATATAATACTGATAATTATAATATATATGCATTCTAATCTTTTAATTAGAATTTTTACTGTAACTGTTTTTGAGCAATGCTGCCTTTTGAAAAAATTGTACCTCACAACAAACTCTGAAATCAGTTCAATTTAAACTATTTTTGTCCAATTGTGTTTTCATGTACATTATAGGCCACATGTTGTCGATGACATAAAAAGATTAGCGTCCATGCACAATGAAGGAATCTGTTAATTTAGTCTCTTTTGCTCTAAAACAGTATGTTACAACATTATATTGATCCCCTGTTTGTTTAATACACAATCATTTGGAATAACAGATATTCTTTGTGGTTGTATAAAATGAAAATAAAGACATATAAAGTTTGATGAGTAAATAGTAAGTAAAAGTAAATTCATACTATGTAATTTTTCTTACGACAGAAAAATTAAAGACACGAAGGCGAGGGCTGGTTGTGCCTTTTCACCTCCTGACGTCCTCATGAAGGTGTTGAGTGGCAGCATCACAGTGAGTCTCACGCTGCTCGCTGCACCATGTCCATCAGAAAACAACACATCTGATTTTAAAAAAGAAAGAACCAATCAACACCTAACTGTTCTTTTTGTTTTTCACCAACTTTCAGACTAAAACAGGAGGGGGCATGGAGCAACTTCCACTTGACGTAAGTATAAACCCTGATTTCACGTGGGCTCTTGAGGTTAAACATGTTCCAGCAAAGTGACTGCTGCGAGTGACGCCTGCAATATCACACAGACAGAGGAAATAGCCGCAATTTGTACAATATTGTCGAGCATAATTGCACATGTTGAAAAATTCACACGATTTTTCAATTGAACACAATAACTTAAGAAGCGTGTAATCGATCGCTATTCGGGTCTTTTGTCGTCTGATTATACAACGGCAACTCAGTCACGCGTTGGAAGGCGTGAAGAGCGAGGCTGTGTGATGCATGACGACTGAGGGAAAAAATAGACAACACACAACCCTCTTCCCTCTTTCCTGTCCTTTGCATACTCATGTCCACTTGCAGAGTCATAACCACTTTTCTTGTTGGTTTTGTTGCCAGGGTGATGCAAAGATAGCCATTCCGCCGAATAACCAGGAGGACAAGCTGACCCATCCCACTGGTGAGTTTGAATGTTGAATGTTGAACGTTTGACGGTGGGAGGGGCCCAATAACTGGGCCATGCGTCAAAGCGAGAGTAGAGAGAACAACCACAGACGCAGAAAAAAGGAAATTCAACTGATAAGAGGGAGCAAGTGAAGAAATTGAGTTTCAGACTCTTGCACAACTTTTTTTTCTTCTGCCATGTTTCACAAAAATTCCACAAAATCCTTCGGTTCATATTCAACTGTTGAAATAAACTGATGGATGATGCAACTTTTGCTTCCACCAGAAAAAAAGTGGAACCAAGTGGTGAAGAGGCTGAGAAAGGGCTCGAGTTTCATCAGCAAGGCAAATCGAACCGAGACGTGCACAAAGACTCAGCTGTTCGGACGGCCCCTCTGCAAGATCTGCCCCGATGACCGCTCCCTCCCCAAACCAGTCACAGTAAGTCACCTTTTTAACCTGAAACATCACAGTTCATGTCAAGTTGTGTCCTTCTACCTCACAATCCAGAGCAAATGACATAGTTTCATTGAATTATAAAACTATATCACTACTTTGTTAGACACACATTGCAACTCTTCTAGCGTGAATACAAAAAACAGGCACCTGCTCAACCAACGTATGACATCAGTTTCTACGAATCTGTGAATGGCAACAGGAAACACACACACACACAGCCTGTTTGTTTTTTTAATATGACTAACTCTCCTCCTCTCCTCTCCTCTTCCTCTCCTCTTCCTCTCCCTCTCCTCGTCTCCCTCTCCTCTCACCAGGAGATTCTGGTGTTGCTGAGAAAGAGGGGCCCGTCCACGGAGGGAGTGTTTCGGAAACCATGCAACAGCAAGAACATGAAGGAGGTCAGAGAGCAGCTGAACAGCGGCCTGGAGGTCGACCTGGAGGGGCAGCCGGTGGTTCTGCTCGTCGGGCTCCTCAAAGTACGTTGCACACACCTCTTCTGTCACTGTCTAGTGGTCCAGTGGTCACTGCATCTTACAACCCCCCCCCCCCCACACACACACACTTAATACTAGCACCTCTTTTATTACTACATTTTTATTATAACTTACTTGTACCACATCCAGAATGACATCTCATGCATGGGTTATAATTATTGATGCATGATTCATTTCTATAATGTTCAGTGCACTTTAACACGTTACATCAAATGAATAGCACTCTGGAGTTCTGCCCTTTTAATACCACACGCGGCAATAAGTGACTCATCACCGTCCTCCTCGTGTTTATCACAGAGTTTCCTGAAGGAACTTCCTGGCAGCCTGCTGGTGTCTGAACTTTACGACAACTGGATGACGGCTCTTGACAACGAAGACGCTCCGCAGAGAGCTGTGGAAATCAGAAAGTAAGTAATCGATACCTGCTAATGAGTCTGCAGCAATTCCCTGCAACTGCCGTCCTTGTATTTATATGACCTTTATGTATCTGAAGGGAAACCTGTTGGTATTTTCATCAATGTTCTGTGGTGGGTATGAAATAGATGTTTTTTTTTAATGGAGTTTTGCAGAGAATCCCCAGTGTCGTCTGACAGCAGGCTTAGCACTTCTCTTTTTCGTTTTAAAAAAAAGGGAAGAAACTTAAAAAAAAAAAATAATAAAAAAAAGACCGCCAAACTAATCTTCCTGTTCTCTTTTTTTCCACCTTCCCTTCCCCCTTTTTTTTTTCTACCTGCCAACCAGGGTGGTAGACGAGCTGCCGGGGCTCAACAAACTCCTCCTTCAGCATCTCGTGTGCGTCCTCCATCACATCCTGGAGAGCGCTGACATCAACAAAATGGGCGGCCACAACCTGGCGGTGTGCATCGCCCCCACGCTGCTGCAGCTGGACGGAGGCGCTCTGGATGAGGAGAAGGAAAAGATGAAGAAGGTAAAAAGTTGCACTGTGAAAATGTTTTCACACTTTCTGGGGCTTTGAAGCTCTGCGGTTCACAGAGCAGAAAACCAACGGGTTTCAGAAGTAAGGTCAAACTAGCTCCACTCCTGTTGGCTGGTTGTTTAGCCACGTGATGATAGCACAGAGTGAAGCTCTGCGTCTGGACTGTATCCCTTCTTCATATCAGCTTTCATTTAATCTAATTTTCAGTTTGGGGTTTTGACAATGGATGTTGTTGTGAATATGACAATAACAAAACCATATTTTTCTGATTTGCTGCAGGTCACAGAACTCACCGAGGTTCTGATCGAGCACTGTGACATACTTGGAGAGAACATCCCCAGCCTGCTGGACACTGATGAAGGTATTTACACAACTAGATCCTCCTCTTAATTTCTGTTATTAATATGTTTATTGAACAAACATGCAATCATGTTGCTCCTGCTGCCAATAGAGAAAGTAAACAATATGGACAGTCTTAACAGAAAGTCTTAAATAGTTGTTAGGTCTTTCAATATGTTTAGGTAATGTCTGCTTCTGTGTCTCTGTGTGTTTTAGTTCTTTCTCAACGATACAGATATTGGCACACAAATAAAACTTGAGTAAATGAGAATAATCGTTGTATAATCTTGAGATCTAATCCTCTTTCTTTTCTCGCTCTGCAGACTTTCTGTCGTCCCAGCACCATGACTCAGCGTATGACAGCACCGACTTAGATGGCGATGGGGAGGCAGGAGAGAGCAACAGCTCCACTCATGGAGGGTGTGGTTCATATTCCTCTCTCAGTCCCTCCGCCCGCACCACTTCCTGGGCATCGGACGCCGCCTTCAACCCGAAGCAGCCGTTCCACCGTCGCTGCTCTGAGCCCACCATCCTCATCTCACCCGACCTCGATGGCCTGTTTGGCCACACCCGCAGCCACGAGGACTGCTCCATGGAGAGCAGGGACTTTGAGGAGCAGCCTCTGACAAAGCAGATCTCTCACGACTCCTTCTTGGTCAGAGGACGAGCAGGACGCAGGCCGGTCCTGCCTTTTCCAAAACTGAGCAGCAGCTCAAACTTGGATCCTCTGCCCTACATGGCAGGTAATCGCGTCAAGGACTGCTCGTGCTCTTCCCTGGAGAGCGCCGCCTCAAACCAGTCAGAGGGCTCTGTTTTCACCAGCTCCCCAGTGGGGTCACCATCCTGCCCCAGGAGAACAAACACTGCCAGCCCACCATTAGTGGCTGCAAAGGCTCAACAGGACATTGTCAGACCGATTTCGGCTGAGAAGAGGCATTCACAATCCATGAGGGTGGCCAGTAAAGTCCTAATGAGGACCAGGAGTCTAGGAGCGTTCAGCAGGAGCAGCCTGAAGAGAGACTCCCAGAAGGAAAACTCCTTCCCTTGTGAAACGCTCCAGGAGGACGCCCAGAGCGAAGCAGATCCTCCAGCTGAGCCTCTGCACAGGCAGCGCCCTCTGTCAGCCATCGAGGTGTTCAAGCAGGTGGACAGCAGGCTGCCCTGCAGGCCTCCACCGTATGAGAGGGCAGTGCAGAATATGGGCCTCCCTCCGCAGTATGGAGCCATGACTGTACAGGATGCAATGGTGCTGGAGAGGAGGTCCCGCCCATCGTCTGTGAATTATGACTTCCCACCCACCTGTCCCATCACTCAGTTCACAGACTGCTTTTCCCAAGCAGCGCAGGACAATGGCGGCGTTGTCGAGCGGAGGCATCCTTACCGCCAGAGAGCCATGTCCGAGTCCGTGTCTAAAAGCCACCACGACGTCGTGTCGCGGAGATGTAGTCAGCCTGTGTTCGAGGAGTTTTCTTATGCCCAGGAGTCGTATGTTTGATTTACTCTGGAACTGATTCACATGTCCGATTTATCTTGCGTCTTTTTCATTTCTATTCCTTCTGGGCCACATCAAAAGGTTTCTGACCTCAAAAGGTTAATTTCATTGTGCTGTTTTGAACGCTTACTGTAGCCTTATAAAAGCAGCTACCTCCTATTTCTTATCTTTATCTTATCGTTCTGTAAATAGAAATGTTCTATGTGTCACTGTTTCACTTTGAATGCAAGCTATGTGCCGCCACTATGGTTGCACTGTCCAAGTAGTACTGTTTAGAGTACAGATATTAAACACATGGTGTTATGATAGATATTTAGTCTATCGCAAGGAAGCTATAAAGACACAGTTTGCTATGGAGAAAATATGCTATTCCTTTTGTTGATGTAGAGAATATGTACAGTTTAGCATGTTGAGCACACTGCTCATGGTTTTTGTAAACCCTCTTCACCTTGATCTCCTTCTTCAACTACATTAAAGCACTTTTCTGATAATTTAATGCTTTGTTTACTTGGTTGCTGTAAATGTAAATAGATACCCAGATAGAGATTGGTAACTTTAGCCAAGGACTCGTGAATTGTTTTTTCGTTAAAAATAAATGATTGAAAGAACAAACTGAGTTTTCTCTTCTGTCTCTAGGACCGTTTCGAAGGTTACTTTGACTCAACTTCTATTCATTGCATAACAGCGGCTAACAAGCCTCAATTGAGAGAACAGTGTGTTCTGAAACAGAAGGAAACCAGACACAGTCACATGGACGGATTTGGTTTTTCTCTGAATCGCTCTTCCTCTTATCTGTGACTGCACGATGAGCTGATGCCACCTCGTCTTCCTTCCTTTTCTGCAGGGTTTTATCACTTTGTTTCCTTCCTCAACAAGTTGTTTTAATCTTAAACCCTGACAATGGTATTGATTTGAGCCTCATGTAGCTAAATTTACTGGTGAAATTGAAGATAAAGACTGATAATCTCTGCTAATTCTCATTTTGAATAATGAATTACACAAGAATAAAGACAAAAAAACAGCATCTGTTATCCAAACATCCATTACACTTGGTCTGCAGGGATTATTAAAAACAAATGTTCATTAAATGTGAGTCAGAGAGACGTTTGTTAAACTCTGCGCTCACTATCATGAATGCCATGTAAAGGGGGAACAAAAAAAGAGGAAGATCTTGCAGCACAACATAACATAACACAACACAACACAACACAACCCCAAGCTTAATTAACGAGGAAGAAACAAGGAACTAGGACTAGCTTTGTGCTTTGAATCTTTAGCGTGGTTCATGTACCATCTGTTAACATGGTAGAGGTGGGATTTATATACATTATATTGTATATTACAATATATTCTGCAGCCAGCAGTCATGTGGCAGCTGAAACGTTCTATATAACACCTTAAATGCTACCACTGCAACCAGAACCTCAGAAAAGCTGAAGTGAGTGAGTGGTTGGATTGATAGAACGGATTGTAGCGGTTTGACTTCTACTTTTTTGGTGCTGATATTTATCTGGACCTAGTGAATGTAAAACTGGATCTGGTGAAGTTAATCGAGTGGATTTAAATGTGATTTCATGAGGGGACTGCGGGTGCTATGGGCTCAGTTGTCATGGAGATAGATGCTATCACATGATCTAAACACAGGTGCACCCAGGCCACAGCCAGTTCATCTGATTAAATATAGATTTGTCTGTATATGATGCGGTTCACGAAGGCAGCTTACTTATTTTATCCTGTGGCATCAAACAGCTCAACTGTCCTTGTTATCGTGTACTTCCACATACATGGTGCACATACAGGAGTCCCCTCTTACTATACTTAGAGCAGATGCACATCACTGCTCCACTAATTGCTATTTTTCCACTCGTCTACGTTATGAGTCATGATGTCTGTTTTCAGAAGGCTGCTCCTACGCTCTTCTCAATAAAGTTTGAAATAGTCAAAATATACCAATAAAGATGGAAATAAAAGGTGATGCAGTGAGTCGCTTGCACTGAAAGATAAAAAATAGAAAGGTGGATGTGGTTGAAGTATGCCCTGCCGGTTGTGCAACCTCATGGCCGCCTGTCAACGCTAATGAGAGGAGGCGAATGCGGCGACGAGCTGAACAGTCTCCCCTTCGATAATGAGTAATGATTAGTGACGGCAGAAGCACAAACAATATAACACGCAGGGGTGGGGGGAGCAAAATCCCAGCCCCCCACCCCCCCGATGACACAAAGGGCTCCACACTCATCTGAATAGACATTAATTAAAAGAGAAAAAGATCAGAAACACATGATGTAGCTCCAGCAGAGTGGTCCCCCACAGCTGTGGCTATGTTTGGTTGGTGTTGTGAATACAGTAGTAGTTTTCATGGAGATGTTATGTAATCCTTTTGTTGGGATATTTAAAGTAAACAGTCAGCGCTGGCCGTTATGCAACAAATCTAATATGCTAATATGCTCAAATGTGGCACCATCATCTCTGGAGTTGTGGTATTGATGGGAGTGATAGTGGAACTAGAGGTGGTCTTGGTATATTTAGCTGTTTGTGCTTTGCTGAAAAAGCTGAGGCACGGTTGTTCTCGATGTAAAATCTCTGACATGGAAACAAATGAAGGAGCCAGCTCAGTCCGGATCACAGAGGCCTCACCTTTGTCCCCACAGACAAAGAGTGGAGCTGACACCGGTGCCCCATTAATCTCTGACACTTTTCACAGAGCTGAGAATCGTTGTGGTTTGAAAGTTTCTGCTTTTTTTTTATCTCCACACATCTCCTGCCACCCACATTTCACTGTTGCCTGCAGATGATGCACGTCTTTGTTTTGCTTGTGCACCGTTTAATTGTGCAGACGTGGGAGCGGAATGTCAGGGCTTGCAGCACAGCCGACGATAATAGTTGGTTTTGGTCACTTCTGTGTCCTCACCATTAATAATCAAAAACATGAATGCCAGTTTTTAAAAATGCTTTTATCTTTGTCTCATACTGTGCAGAAATGACAGTTTGAAGAGAAGCACAGCACGTTTGACTTAGTCCCTGTTGAGTTGTAACACGAATGTGACTCACACTTTACATGTTTTAACAAGAGCCCGGAGGCACCTGAAAATCTCATGATTGTGATGGAGGCAACTGTAAGGCAACCTTTCGTGGACTATTATCAGTCAGCTGACTAACTCTGGTTATGGATTTTCAGCTGTTGTGGCTCCTGAGGCTGAGCAGAATGAATTTATTGAGAAGATGAGCTCCAATCAGGAACAAGTGTAGCGACAGTGCAGCCCCGTCATATTCACGGCTTTAAAGATGCCTGCGCACAGATTAACGGAACAACTTGCATTCCTATGAATAAAGCGGAATTTTTCTATGACCCAAAATTCAAAGTTGTGTTCGACTGAGTCCGAGTCTTTAAAGAAAACAAAACTGTTACTGCTCAGTGTCGTCAATCAGGTCAATGCCTCGTGAAACCAGTTTTGGGGTTTAGTTGTGCAACAGTTGTCAATGCAAAGTGGAAACGTACATCCAAAGTGAGAGGAAGTAATAATGTAACATTCAGAGTTAATAAATCTGGTTATTAACAACTTTATTAACAAAGTTGTACATATTCAAACATCACAGATATTTGCTCAACACAGACAGAAAATAAAAGAGTGCATGCAATGTGTAAACAACTAGTATATAAATCAAATTTAGAGGAGGGGGAACTGTTTATTATTCATTATTAGAAATTAGGCGCTTTCACCTGTAGAGTGTTTTGTAATTGGCTGTTGTTAACGGAAGTGACGTGATGGCAGATACCTTCCACTTCCTGGAGACGGTTGCCACAACCATCTGTTGCCCCCCCCCCCCCCCCCTGAACGTTTCGGGCTCAACACATTAAAACCGTCCCGGCCTCGTCTCCTGCGCTTTCTGACACTTCCCTGAGAAATGGCGTCTGCTCCTCCCAACCACAGAGAACACAGCGGGACGTACACCTTCTCCAGCCGACCCCGAGCCGTGGAGACCCGCAGCAAATACAAGGAAGCTCCGGATGAACAGTTCGTACCATCGGGAAACGTCACCATGTTAACGAAGTGCTAATGTTACTAACGTAGCTTCAGAGGGCGTGAACTAGATTCAGCGCAGTATTTACGCTCATGAAAAACTTTTAACGAAATATTTAAATGATCCTGCTGAAATGTGAAACATGATGTGTTCATTCGAGGTGCTTATACTTTAATTGAGTGCTTGTACTTTAAAGTACTTTGACTTAAGTTGTGGAGGTAATTGTTTGACCTTTTAAAAGGTACCACTTGCACCAGGACTTCATACACTGATGAAGTCCTTTGCTATAATTAGCTCCAGCTCAACTAGCCACTCAATTGATATATATGGTATATGATATTATAACACTCGGGATTGGACCATTCTGCATAATGAGCACTTTGTTGCTTTAAGTAGGTTTTGTATATAATAAGATCATTAGACAGGAAGAAATATCTTGATATAATATCACAAATTAAGAAATATGAATTTGATTATCCAGCACTTCTAAAAACAAAGTTAGAAAGATCTACACAAATAACAAACACACCCACAAGTAAAAAACACATCAAATGAAATGAAACACATTTATAACAAATGTTTACAATGAAAACTGCTTTATTTTATTCTATTTTATTTTTTTGGGACAATATAGGACACACAGTAACTATGGAAACATTATGTATGACCGTCGTATTATCCGAGGAAATACTTATGCTCAACACATCATACCAACCGTAAGTACGAAATGTTTTCTCTGCTTTCTTCCTGATTGATTTGTTCTCCTTTGGACCACTTTATTTTAAAGATGTGTTTTTGTCATGACCCATTTACAGACAGCTCAGCCGGACCCTGCTGAAATACAAAGACAGCAGGAGATCAGGCGCAGAGCCATCGCTCTAAAACGAGCTCAACAGCAGAGCAGGGCCAAGACTCCTGAAGCTGTGCAGGGCAGAAAACACATTGATGTACAAACAGGTAAAACATACATTTTAACACTGCGTGTTAAGAAAGTGTCTTTTTTGAAATGCTCATTTGAAATACTTACTTTCAGATCTTTATCTTGAAGAACTGAGTAATGTTATAGTGGCCACAGAAATTGAGTGTCAGACTGATGCTTTCCTGGACAGACCAGCGTCCCCACTCTTCATACCTGCCAAATCTGGAGAAGATGTTGCAACACAGATAGAGGAGGGAGAGGTGGGTAAAACCAATGAGATGTGGCCTTTTTTTAGTAATTACCAATTTTACTCATAAAGATAGTTTTTTATTCTATCTTCTCTTCTGTCGCTACTACCACTACTAACCCAAAGTAGATTATCACATCATCTGGGTTATTGTAGTTTAAGGAAACTAACAATTGAAAGGAAATGAAAATCCAGTTTTATAAACTTGGGTTGTGGTGTTTAACAAGTAGAATATCTGCAGGTTTGTTCAAATCAAACCTAATATTATAAAGTACACAGCACAGCACCACTTATGACCAGTTTGTTGTGCAGTTGTTTGACTTTGACAGGGAGGTGCAGCCCGTGGTGGAGGTGCTGGTGGGTAAGACAATCGAGCAGTCTCTACTGGAGGTGATAGAGGAGGAGGAGCTGGCCTGTCTGAAGGCCCAGCAGAGGGCCTTCCATGAGCTGCGAAATATCCATCTGGCAGAAGTGCAGCGCCTTCAGGAGAAGGAGAGACGCCACAGTGAGGAAAAAGTAAGTAAAATTCAGTTGAGTACTGGTCTGAACTTTTTGCTGCATGTCTTCCCCTAGAATTCATCAGTAAATCTATTAGATATATGCCATATCAGAAGAATGAATCAAAAACAGATACAGAAACTATACCTGTAATCTAAAATGTTCCCACTGATCTTCAGGAGCGTAGGATTGCTCAGCAGAAGGAGGTGCTGAAGAAAGAAAGAGAGACTGCAGAGAAGATTGCTGCCCGGGCGTATACCAAGCAGTACCTGGCTGACCTTCTACCTGCAGCCTTCACCTCGCTCAGAACTCACGGATTCTTTAACGACCCAGTGGAGACAGGTCAGCGTCCGTATTGCACTCATATGATCTGTGTATTTATACTTGTACTACTTTTAACCTGTTGTCTTATTTGTCTTTCTGATTTCCAGATATTGAAACAAATTTCCTACCATGGCTGATGGATGAGGTGAACATCACGTTGGAAAGGAGATACGCAGCTAGACAGCTTCTGGACAGTAAGAGAATTCAGTATCATAATATTAAATTTAGGCGTTCCTCTGCTCAAACCATAGGCAATTGTCTTAATTTCTCACTGAGTAGTGCACAAACAGGCAAACACACAAAAGAATACACAAAAGTACAAATAACAGTAATGGATATAAGCCAATTAGTTTGTAACCTCTCGAAAGTTTAGACTAAAACCCAAACAGGATTTGTGTAGATGCACCTTTTCTCTCTCTCGATCACAGTTGACAATCAAGTTATTTCACAAATCCTCCACCAGGGGTCATCAGGTCATAGACACTGTTGGACCACCATCTAGTGGTTATTTGCAAACATCACAGAGAGCCCAGTCAGAAGTTATGTTTATGACTGTTTCAGATATCATCCATGATGTCGCCCAGAAGAGACTGGAGCAGTTCAAGGAGCCGGAGACATAACCACACAAATGTGATGTGTTGACCGTCTTTGTTGACCATGGTGCTGGGCCTGCAGGAAGTGCAGCAGTGTGTCTTTCACTACCACATTCAGAACACCTGATTGCTGCCTTGCAGTTTCTGGCCTGGTGGCTGGATGTATCACAGCATCTGAAGCAGATGTGTTGTTCTTTTAAGGATGATCTGCGTTCATCTAAAGGTTTTTCCCTAAAGGCTCTACACTTTGTAAGAAGATGGGGAGTCTTGTGGATTGGGCACTGCTTGTTAGGGGCTTGAGGGGAGGTGTCTGAGTTTTCCTTATAAACATTTACCATCACTGACACAGTATGTCATTACAATAGACAATGCTACAATTTAATGCTTTAATTTAGTGATTATGATCTGCTTTTGCAAAAATTACTCAAGCATAACAAAATAAAAGGCGATTATTTCCACATTTTGAATGTTTGTCTGTCATCAGAAGCAACCTGTTTTTTCTTTTTCAAGTTGTGCTTGGTAACCTTGGTGGAGATGTACTTGAAATGACTGGTTAGCCAGGAAAGTATAAATAACAGTTGATTGAATATCAGTACATTTCACTTTATTTTAACAGGATAAGCCAGCCTGTATCAGTACTGCTGTCCATGGAGTCACTGTCAGTTAACTGAATTCATATAAATACTGAAGACATGAGAATAAAACTTTGTTAAAAAGCAGTAGGTCAGTAGCTGTTTGTTGGGTACATCTTTGTTTGTCATTTGTAAACTTACGATAGTAAAAAAAAAAAAAAAGTATATCTCCAAATGGTTTATGCAATTGTAAAGTAAAATTGTGTGAGCCTCTATTTGCTGTCTTGTAACACAAAAACACAGAATACATTTATTCAACCTGGAGAGAATAAATATAAATGGAGACTCACAAAGATCTGGGAATACAGTCTCTGAGTTCTTACCTATCCATAGACACCAAGATCATGAATATGATAGATGTGAAGCTTTTCTTGATTCATTTTGGTTCCAACCCCCCGAGAGCTAACAAACTATCTAACAAACTTTCACAAACCAGTATATATCTCAATGAATAAATCACAAACATCTTTAGTTGCTCTCAGACAGTGTGGCATCAAAGGCAGCTGTCTCTAAACAGTGTGGCATCAAAGGCAGCTGCCTTTACATATTAGTGGCAGTTTCTGTTGCCACCGGAACCGCTGCCACGATTTGAGCTTGCACTTACGAGAGACAATTTGAGCTTGCCACTTGTTGTTACAGAAGTGACAGTTTCCTGAGAAAATGTTGCCTGCTCCTAACAACCACAGAAAATCCAGCGGGTCTTGCACCTTGTCCAGCCAACCCCGACCCATGGAGACCCGCAGCAGATACAAAGAAGTTCCGCATAAACATGTAAACATTATGTATGACCGACGTATTATCCGAGGAAATACTTATGGTCAACTCATCATACCAACCGTAAGTACGAAATGTTTTCTCTGCTTTCTTCCTGATTGATTTGTTCTCCTTTGGACCACTTTATTTTAAAGATGTGTTTTTGTCATGACCCATTTACAGACAGCTCAGGCGGACCCTGCTGAAATACAAAGACAGCAGGAGATCAGGCGGAAATCTATCACTCTAAATCGAGCTCAAGAGCAGTGCAGGGCCAAGACTCCTGAAGCTTTGCAGGGCAGAAAACACATTGATGTACAAACAGGTAAAACATTATTCTTAACAACTTCAGAAGTTGTACCACGAAGAAGACAGAACTGTCTTTTTTGAAATGCTCATTTGAAATACTTACTTTCAGATCTTTATCTTGAAGAACTGAGTAATGTTATAGTGGCCACAGAAATTGAGTGTCAGACTGATGCTTTCCTGGACAGACCAGCGTCCCCACTCTTCATACCTGCCAAATCTGGAGAAGATGTTGCAACACAGATAGAGGAGGGAGAGGTGGGTAAAACCAATGAGATGTGGCCTTTTTTTAGTAATTACCAATTTTACTCATAAAGATAGTTTTTTATTCTATCTTCTCTTCTGTCGCTACTACCACTACTAACCCAAAGTAGATTATCACATCATCTGGGTTATTGTAGTTTAAGGAAACTTTAAATTGAAAGGAAATGAAAATCCAGTTTTATAAACTTGGGTTGTGGTGTTTAAAACGGTGACTGGGTGAAGAGAAGTCACTGGTTGCATTATGGGATCTGCTGGTTCCAGTGCTTTTGTTTTACCTTGATCCTAACAAGCAACACAAGTTATCTTTTGCTTGTCTTTTGTAAGTCTCCCAACTTTGATTCAGTAAATGTCAAATAACAAGTAGAATATCTGCAGGTTTGTTCAAATCAAACCTAATATTATAAAGTACACAGCACAGCACCACTTATGACCAGTTTGTTGTGCAGTTGTTTGACTTTGACAGGGAGGTGCAGCCCGTGGTGGAGGTGCTGGTGGGTAAGACAATCGAGCAGTCTCTACTGGAGGTGATGGAGGAGGAGGAGCTGGCCTGTCTGAAGGCCCAGCAGAGGGCCTTCCATGAGCTGCAAAATATCCATCTGGCAGAAGTGCAGCGCCTTCAGGAGAAGGAGAGACGCCACAGTGAGGAAAAAGTAAGTAAAATTCAGTTGAGTACTGGTCTGAACTTTTTGCTGCATGTCTTCCCCCTAGAATTCATCAGTAAATCTATTAGCTGATAGGTTTGTTTGCTTATGTTGCCAGGGTAATGCCTCTGTCAATCAAATGTGATCAAACTGTAACCTCACAGTCCCGATGAAGCAGATTAACTCTTCAGTATTTAACTTGTATCAGTTTATAACTAGGATTTTTTTCTCACTTCAAATTCATGCTACAGAAAATGCTTAAACTAAGTTTTTTGGTGCTTTCACTCAGTGGAGCTCCACCTGTAGGATATCAGTTGGCGATTCCAGGAATCAGTTTAAGTCCTTGCTGCTGTTTTTTTCACCGAATCACCCAGAGATCACTTGTAAATCACCACAATTATCGTTTGTTTAAAGAAAAGGTCATAAAAGGACATTGTTTTCGCGTGCTACTTTTTTCCAAAGAAGGAACCGTCAAACCTTTACAATAGCAAATACAACAGCATGTAGGTTTTTGTACGGTTCTGCCATATCAGAAGAATGAATCATAAACAGATACAGAAACTATACCTGTAATCTAAAATGTTCCCACTGATCTTCAGGAGCGTAGGATTGCACAGCAGAAGGAGGTGCTGAGGAAAGAAAGAGAGACCGCAGAGAAGATTGCTGCCCGGGCGTATACCAAGCAGTACCTGGCTGACCTTGTACCTGCAGCCTTCACCTCGCTCAGAAGCAACGGCTACTTTGACGACCCTGTGGAGACAGGTCAGCCTCCGTTTGCCACAATGCTTTCCTGCATGATTCAAGCTCAGCTACCCCCCTTTACTGTCACACGGGGCCATCACGGCACTAGACTGCAAATTCACTGATATTTCCACTGATATGATCTGTGGATTTAAACTTCTCCTACTTTTAACCTGTTGTCGTATTTGTGACTCTGATTTCCAGATATTGAGACTGATTTCCTGCCATGGCTGATGGATGAGGTGAACAGCAAGTTGGAAAGGAGATACGCAGCTAGAGAGCTTCTGGACAGTAAGAGAATTCTGTATAATAATATTAACTTTAGACATTCCTCTGCTCAACCTATAGGCAAATGTCTTATATTCTCACTGAGTAGTACATAAATACGCAAACACACAAAAGTAGAAATAACAGTAATGGATATAAGCCAATTAGTTTGTACCCTCTAGAAATTATAGTCGACAGTCAAAGGTTATTTCACAAATCCTCCACCAGGGGTCATCAGATCATAGACACTGTTGGACCACCATCTAGTGGTTATTTGCAAACATCACAGAGAGCCCAGTCAGAAGTTATGTTTATGACTGTTTCAGATATCATCCATGATGTCGCCCAGAAGAGACTGGAGCAGTTCAAGGAGCCGGAGACATAACCACACAAATCTGACGTATAACATGGAGAGACTCTGTGATGATTCAATGGCATGAACGTTTAATTAAATTACATTTCTGCTGGCAAAACTATCAAGCATTTTATTGATTATTTGTACTCATATTTAGTTTTTGTCTTACCCAAATCCATAAGAACTCTAAGCATTTAAAAGAACCATTGGAAATTCAAAGCACCTTCCTGTAGCTTTTGCTATTTGCATCTGACATTACTCTGCAAACAGTTCATTCAGGGAAACTGAACAGTCAAATGCAACAAGGTTTTGCATTGCTCGGAAAGGACTCTCTCTTTCTCTAAATTAATACGACTATAACAAACAAACAAAAAAGTATGTTATCATCTTCATGTTCTATTTTTTTTTTTTTTATATACTTTATCCAATAAAATGCTAAATTAACTCCAAAACGATTGTTGTCAAGGAAGTGACTGTGACGATGTTGATGATGATGAAGGGCACAGCCAGGTTAAGTGGAGCTAAGTGTTCTGTGGACAGTTGTCACGTTACTCTTTACTTTTGCATAATGGTGAGAAGTAGGTCTAACCTCTGATATATACGGCTCTATTTTAATCCTGCCACCTCATTGGTCAGCTCACCTATGACGCCTCCCCCCTCTCTCCTGGCAGCACTTCCTTGGTTCAGTGTCACTTCCTCCACTGGTGAAATATTGTGCAACAGCAAAAAACAAAAGAAAAGTTTGCGCTGTGATGAAACTGTGCTCAGGAGGTGAACCTTTACACAGCAGACAAATGAGGGTTTAATGTATTTATTTAGAAACTAAGATGGTTTTATCTGGTGTTGCTCAAACAATCCACCTCAATGGAAAGTAGCTTAAACACAATCAATCCAAAATATGTAAAGAAATCTTCAAACCCCTTTTGAAAAGTACTTGTACATCACAAAATGCTGCAACACATACAATGTCAGTGGTATTACTTTGTGACAGCTGTTGAATTGTATGTCATATTAACGTTATATAGGTATGTCATTTATTGTCTGGGAACATTTCTGAATGGGTTTCGAACTCTATAATAAAATCCTCAGATGACAGCAACTACACAGTAAAGTTCACAGTTAAGGTTGAAGTTTTAATTTCTTCTCACGTTTTTTTACAAACCCTAAATCCTCTAATGGTGAATTGGCTCTTGTGCTTTCCCTTAGTTCTGATCTTACCAGTCTATTTTAATCATTAAATAATGTTTAATTTTGTCTTCTGTATCTGTGTGATCTTGAAATTGCTTTTAAATAGTTTCTTATTGTCTGCTTTTTTAAACATTTCCTAGTGTTTGCTTTCAAATTTGTTTTAATCTTAAACCCGTAAAACACCATGTAACTGGGCCATTACTGGCTTTAAATAACAGCCACAGTATGTTTAATACATTATAGTTCACAATTCACAAGGTGGACATCTTTGTCTCTTCATGTTTCTTCAGGTTTCATTGCCCCTAAATCCTTGAATGGTTACTTGGCTGTCGAGTGCCCTGCTGTGGGTGGGGTAAATCCATCTCCGGTTCAAATGTCCCTGACACTCAATAATGAAACTAGTTTTAAGGTTCAACCCCCTCAGTAGGTCCCCGGGCCCCTGGTTGTGACCCCCCCCCCCCCCCCCCTCCTCCAGCAGCAGTAACCTGCAGCACCCTACCGGCAGCAGCGGGTACTGTCTGGGCCGGCGCTCCTCCGCGGTTGGCTGGTTGGATGGATGAGCGCCATATTGCGCCTGGCTGAACAGAGGGAGGGGAAATCTGCGGCTGCGAAGCGTCGGGACCTCTCACCAGCACCTCGTCTCCAAACCTCATCAACTCCGGTAAGACTTCAACAACAACTAAATAGATGTTTAACCGCTGCGCTCCTGCTGCGTAAAAGCTACCCACTTTACGCACATTGTTTTCCGCGCACTTTCTGCCTCTGCTGTGCACAAAGGAGACAAATCTCTCAACAGGTGTCAGTGGGATTATACTGAGGATGTGTGTGTGTGTGTGTGTGTCCGCAGCTCAACACGATCACAGCCTCGGTTTCAACACTCACACCTCTCTCTTTCGCCTCTTTCAACGATTCCACCGCTTGTTCCACTTACAAAATCTGTGCCGTCCGTTTGTGTCGTTCAGGGAAACTCAAGGTGGATTTTCTCGTTTGCTCGGGTCGTTAGTTTCCCTGTAGCTGTGGGTGTGAACCTGTGTCACACGCACACACGGAACCTTTCAGAGGAAATAAATCACTGATAATCATGTTTTGTTACATTTTTGTTTACAGCTCAATGTCACAACGTATCTGGACTTTTGGATTCTGTGGTTTAATGCAACGTGGTTTCTGTGATGGTAGAATCCACTTGATTTGCCCGCACAGATAAACCTGGGTTGGACATCAGTGTGGGTTTGTTTGTTAATGTTCAAAATTAGAGTCAAACAAGAGCAGGGTGGAGACAGTGGGTTTATCACCGCTACTGGGTGAGGCTGAGGACCATATTAAACCTGCTGCTGCCTGCATGAGTCCAACTCATCAAGGTGGATTAGAAGTCTAATGTTTCCTGTGTCTGATTTCACAATAAAACTACTGTCAGGGCCCAGACAGGACCACACAATATGCATCATTGACAACAAACAAAACAGGATTTGGATATTGTACAGAATAATCTATATTGGATAGATAAACAAATCACAGTATTGTATTTTTGTTTTTATTGTTGTAGTTTTTATGGTTTTAACACCATATTAAAACGATCTATAATTATATGTTCAGACACAATTTATTGATAGTTGACATATAAGAAACAAAACCCCGCCCCTGGCATCACATTGTATGGGTCTAATCCGTGATCCTCAGTTTTGTATAATTGTAAATGAAATATTTTTGACACCACCTTGGAAATGTTGTCTCTGAAGTTTCTGACCATGATAATTCTTTTTCAATCAGTAAAATCATCTGTGGTCCCAGTGCTGAAATGTTAAGATTTGCTAATTTTCCCTGTTTTAATTAATAATTGCTGATATCTTTTGGCTGTTTTAAATATTATTCAGACAAGCAGTTTGAAGAGATCAACGTGATTGATTTTATTTCACTATTATTTATTAATTCCAAGAAAATACTTAGTTCTGCAAAACAAGATTGCCACATAAGAAAAGTTGGTCTAAGTCCTAGTTTAAGTCCAGGCTGGTTGGGTCATGGTTTGAACGTTGGCTTCCTTTTTAATATAAGTCATGTGAATGTCACATTCTACCTGAATAATGTTTTGATCGTGTGCATCTCTTCACGGCCACTATTTACCTTTTATCGAATGCTTTAATGTGCATGACAATACGTTCAGTGCACGGCTACTGGATTCACTGCATGGACGTTGCAGCTAAAAACTGTATGTACGTAACCTTTCCAACATCTTGTGGAAACCATGCCAGAAGGAACTGATGCTGTTATGAGAGCAAAGTGTATGTAACACAAATTGCATTTTTTTTTAAACAACACATTTAAAGCGATGGAAGTCATACAAGTATAGATAAAGATAAGTTAAACTACTTTTTTACAACTTTTTCAGGAAGTGCTTCCCACACATATATATATCTTCTAAAGTCTTGAGCACAAACAATGCTCATAATAACTCAGGAACAGGCTCGGGGACATTGCGATGAAGTAAGAACAAACAGCCAGGTTCCAGAATGGACCAGACTCGCGTGCTCTTATTGTGAAGGGCGGCTCAGACTGGAGTTCCGGCGCTGCGTCGGGCTTCCTGCTGTGAGCTTGTCGCCTCCTCTCGCGGTGACTCATCGTGATGACGGTCTCCTGCAGGAGTGTCGAGCCGCTCTCCGCCGGCTTTAAGTAACGCGCAAGTGTCTCAAAGTCGTTTCTCCTCTTTCTCTCTTTCCAGGAAAGACGCAGTGACAAGTCGCTCGGAGCTCAGGCCTCGTCCTCTTCTTCTTTTCTAAAAGTAGCAGCTCCTCGCACGGAGGCAGGAAAAGGACAGAAAGATGCCCAAAGCGGTAAGATGCCTTTTGGATTTATTGACATTTTCAGCGACCGCTTGTTGTGTCACACGTTATCGGCTCCGAAGATCAGAGGACACGTGACATTAACATAATATCATTTATATTGATATAATAATGATCAAATGTAGACGGAGTTTAGATCACGTGGCTTTTTATCCAGTGTTTTCTATATGTTCAGTTTACTCTCATTTTTAGTGATGTTGGAATATTTTATTTTGTGTAAAAATGTAGAAGAATAAGTGAAAACTTGAATCTAAATGGATTAGTGAGGATACCAGAGGTGATATTTTTATTGGCTATGAAATTAGGGCTGGACAATAGGGTGGGAAAACCATAATATAAAGACAATTTTCTTTCATATAAATTTATATTGATAATCATCAAGATGAATGCCACATTATTTCTTTTAAGTTAAGACTTAATGTGTTAGGGTAAGGGTTTTATTATGTTAGGCGTTATACCTCCGCTCTGTACTTACAACAATTTCTAAGCAATATACAGATAAATAGTGAACTTTTGTCTTATTTCAATTTAGATAGTTGTTGATGATGTTTGTGATTTCTTTGTTGCTTCGAATTTTTTTAAAATTTGAATAAGTTCTTTGCATTGGCAGATTGCCAGCGTTCTCAATAGATGCTATGAGTTCCTTAACTTTGAAGTTGAGTGATCGTTGTGAAACACTTTGCATATCCACTTAATTACGTGGTTTCTTATTATAACCGGTTGCCTCTGTCAAACTTTCCATGAATGATCACGGAACAAATGATGGGGCTAGAAAAAAAAGAGACCACTTCTTTTTATAATGTCATAGAAACTTGCAGTATCAGTGGGGTCTCTGTTAAAGGGGAATGCCACATATCACATGCTCATATCATATCCTGGGGGTGTGTCATATGTATAAGGACATCACCGAGCCATGAAGGAGAACTGTGAGACTCAGTGGAACACACAGATTGGGTTTTATTCATGTTTTTGTTGCAGTGTAGATGAATACAGGGTTGTGTCTCTCTGTGTTTTTCAACGTGGGATTTCTCTCCACTTAATCTCAGCTTCCTGTCATCATCTTAGAGACGTTGTAATATTGTGAAACAGTGACCCACAGTTCCTATAAGATCAGTGAAGAAATATATTTGATGAAGTACTTCTTTATATTTGAGCAGCTCCTGACGCACTGTTGCCCCACCCCACCGATCACATACAGCTCAGTCGCACATGGCTCACTGGAAATGTCTAGTAGGCCTATGACCTGCAGCCTATGTGTATTTTATAGTATGTCGGAAAATGTGGTGGAAATGAGTAAAACATATTTCCATTTCTTTTTTTCCAGCACTGAATAAGTTTTTGGCCCACCCCCCCTCTATCCTATGTTTTTTTTTTAATTAATATAAGATATAAAGTCCAGACGTGGATGAAACTACAATCGCTAGTAATACAATTTTAGATAAAAACTGACAAAGGTAGAAATTTCCCAGAGGGTCTTTTATCAGATCATGATGCAGACGTGTTGCTGCTGAGCAGAGCCGAACATGTTGTGATGACAATGACTAAAGCCTCCGGTCAGCGTCATAAAGTGTGTTGTGGGTTTGTTTGGAGTAGCCTCAGGGTTGTCATGAGCGTCGCTGTGGAAGTGACATCATCACTGTCTGATAGCAGCTGCCACAAAACGGCCCTCTTTTCTAAAACACGATAATATCAAACCGTTGTCTTTTCCATGACATCAAGAACTCGGGAGCTTTTATTCGTCAGTTCACAGACTGTTCTGTACCTGACGCCGCATAAATATATTGGTTCATTCGATGACTCTGAAATTGAAGTTTCACTTTCAGCAGCGGAGAGATGTGTAAATAAGGGTTCATGTTTTGACTTCAGACGAAATTAGGTGAATTTATATTTCTGTTTTGAAGAGTCCCAGTGCTTCAGGCAAGTAGCCGCGGGTGGTGGAATGTCCGGATTCATATTCATTTTCATTTAACATTTTGCAGTTGCCCTGAACCCACATTGAGGCCTTCGGTCTGATTTTCAACTTGCTTACATACACGAGACATTTGAGAAGCTGATCGTTAAACCTGCTGGAGAGTCTTAACACACAAGTGTATATCTTGAAGACACGAAAATGATGACTGTAAAATCTACAGAGGAGTTGATGTGAGTCAAACATTTTTGGGTGTGAGATACACGTCGTGTACGTGATGTTCAGGGTTTTGATTCCGATCCTTTCCTCTTCACTCCTGACCTCTTCCTCACTCCTCTTCTCCTCCTCTTCAATCCCCTTTTTAAGGGTTGAATTACATCACTTGTGAATTTTGGAGTATTTGTAAAGTCAAGCCTCAGAGTGAACCTGCCTGAGGTTTTTGATTGTGACTGGCACAGAAACCTACATGCAGCTTGAACTCTCAGATACTTGGCACGATACCAAACATTCCAGCGTGGTGGGTTTGGAAAAGAGAAACTCGTTTTTTTAAAACTTTTTTTTACTATTATTATTATTATTATTATCACGGAGGAGCAAGGTGTCCTGGTGGCAGGAGGTGGGGTCAGATTGGAGGAGCAGTGGAGCCTCCTGAGCTGGTGACTCACGTTTCAATTATCTGAATGACACATTGTCAGGGGGAAACGATTGTGATCCTCAGCTCTCCCAGAATCCTGTTTCCCTGCGGTCGCTGCCCCGTGACACAAACCATACAAGGTGCGGTCACGACCAACATGGATGGGTGTTTTCCTTTTCATGTCCAGTTCTATTGTTAGTATTTGTTTCTTTTAATAATTGATAACTCAGTCATGTTTGGAACGCCCTCCAGTCCTGATTGATGATTCCACAAAGTCTGTCCTTGTTTAATATTGAAAGAACCTGTGGAAAAACACATACAACGATAGAGCCCGGCAGATATGGATTTGGATCTTTTCTGACATCCGTGACAGAAACAATTCTAATAATGGTATATATCCTCTGATTTAAAAATAAATAAATGGATGTTATCAAACCCGTTAGACAAACTCTGTAAAATAAATGTTTTTCATATCTGCAAACATAAACACGGCACCGACCCGTCCGTGAAAGGCTCATATCAGCCGTTTTTGTATTGGCACAAGCGCTCTAGTCAACACACACCATGTCACTTCCTGAAGCGTCAATGAACGACACACTGGGCCTTTTCTCTCCGCCCTTGTTGTGCTGCTGCTCCACACTCGGCAGCCATTTATTGCTATATTGCGCTCTGGGCCATTTTCAGTGGCGTCCCCACAGCAACAGCCTTTGCTAAACACTTTAAAAGCCATGCAAACTATGCAGAGGGTTAAATATTGAATGGTCCTCGCTGAAGAATGCGGCGCAGCCCATTCACAGTTTAACTACTGAGGCGATGACCAGCTCCTTCTGAGCAGCTCTTTAACCTCACCTTTTGAAAAGAATGAATGGGAGATATTCGGTTTATGATCATATTATAGATGTTTGACATTCCTGGTGAATCCTTTGATTGATTCATTTGCAGAGCACTCCCCTTTTCTGTTAATGAGTCAATGAATCGTCTCCACCCTGTAGCTATAAATTCAAATCTCTGTCTGTGGATTATCTTGTTAGAGATATGACAGACAGTGAATCAGTGCTTCTCAGTAATTATGGACATAAAAACATAAAAAAGACCAAAGTGATTCATATTAATCAGAAATGAATATAATTGTCATTTGCAATAACAGTTAGAAGCTGTTTTGTTAAGACTGGAAATGGAATAGGATGGATATAAAGTTTTTTTTTATTTTGATGAAGTGTTACTTGAGGGAGGACGATGAGAAAAAGGAGAAAAGAAACTGTTTTAAGTTTTTTTTTTTTATATATAAGAAAATGTCTAATAAAGATGAAGGGAGCAGCAATGACAACTGAGATGGAGGAGTTATTGCCAGTAACGGTAGAATATGTGAGTAGACATGTTGTATATCAAGCAGTCTTGTTGTAATCGTGGTCCATGATCCCATTATGATCCACCATCACGAACTAGCACCACATCACAGACAGTAGTGCAAGATGGGTGCCCGCGCATCAGGGATGTTTTGGCTTCATTTTTGTACAATGGGAGGAAGTGAAGATGTGTCGTCCGTCTTTATTTAGCGTCTATGGTGCAGACACGTGTTTCAGAGCGTTTCACCATGAAAGACCTGGCATTTTATTACATTATTCTTGTTTTTCTCCTGCATTGCCTGAGTAACCATGGAGCCTGTGTTGTTGTCGTCTGTTAGTCACCAAACTGTCGTACTCTCCACCGTGTGTGTGTGTGTGTGTGTGTGTGTGTGTGTGTGTGTGTGTGTGTGTGTGTGTGTGTGTGTGTGTGTGTGTGTGTGTGTGTGTGTGTGTGTGTGTGTGTGTGTGTGTGTGTGTGTGTGTGTGTGTGAGAAACCGTCTTATGTGTCGTTTCAGCAGGTCAGAGTTGTGTTCCAAAGCTCCTGTCGTGGAAATAAGTGGGTCGGTTTCTACAGTACTGACTTGTGAAGCAGGGTTTTATGTGCCTCATATGAGCGTCTGCACTTTCCTCCCACTGAAGTTGCTCATTGTGGAACTCTGGGTCTTCGCCCGGTGTATTTTTAGCATGTGTGTCATGTTTTCTTTACCTCTGTGAATGGCCTCAGTTTATTGTGAGTTACCGTTGGAGGACTTCACTTTGAGATCAGATATCGCTCGCTCACTGGTTTCCTGTTGGCTCCTCTGCGCCACACGTTCACATGTTCCATTCCCTGACCGTTGGGGTGTGTGTGTTTATTTTCTTTCTTTCTCGGTAATTTCGTCTGTAACTGCTACAAATATAGACCGTGACGTTGAGAGAAAGGAAACTCAAACCGTCCGAGCTGCTGCTGTTGAATCACTAAATCAATTTTAAACAAGGGGTAGGACTTGGACACGTATGTGATTCCTCTTTGGGCTGGTTGTGGGAGTCTGGCTCCTCCAGGATGTAGATGATGATAGCGGGGGTCTGCTGGGGCGCTGCAGCTGAAAGGGGAGCTTTGTTTTGCCGTGTAAAGTAAATGCAGTGTCTCCCCCCCACCTTCCCCGGTTTTCAAGCTGGTGTCAGTCGCTCTGCTGGACGGTCCATTCCAAAAGGTTTTAAATTGCATGCAAAGTTTGTTGGGGAAAGCAGAAGTTTGCTCGCTTTAATCCCCAGTGAGTAAACCCTGCTAACCCGGCTCTATAGCAGCATCCTTGAATATCCACTGTCTAGACTTCACTGTGTTCTTACAATATCCTCGACAGAGCAGTGCTTTCCATCCAAAGCTGTGATAGGATTTGCCTTCCCTGCAGGATTTAAGTCTGTCAGTCAGCCAGCGTAGGTTCAAGGGAGACGATGGAGCTCTGACTCACTGGACGAGTCACTGTCTCTGACCCAGACGTCCCCCCCCCCTTTTTTTTCGCAGTGGGCGTCATTGAAAAAAATGTGCTCACAATGGGCTGGAGTTGAAAGATGTCACTGGAGGGTTGTGTTGGCGGCCTTCCTCTCTCCTCACTGTGTCCACTAACCTCTTTGTGTCATTTTCACCGAGCGGTAATAGACTCAGTCAATACTCTGGGGCATCTTTGTCTTTTCATAACCCCCCCCCGCAAATACCAGGGACATTTGACATTACGCGCACAGAGAAGAGTCAGTGTGAGCGTTGCCTCAAAGTAGTTATTGTAAATATTTGTGCATTGTTGCGAGGCCTTTGTGTGAAATTCAGATGCCGTTTGCTGATTACGGACCAAACCTACAATACCGAATATTGTTTCTCCCCATTATGGGACACGGTTGACGTCAGTCGTCATTATTCCGTGCCGTGCACCAGTCACGCTGTTTGTACTGGTTTTGAAATTGTACATTAATCACTGTGGGTGGATCCCTGTAAGTGGACATGAAAGTCTCGGCCTCTTATTGTACACGCAGGTCCCTCTGATCAATCATTAAACACTAAACTATAAGTTGTGTGTTTTTGTTCTGTGAACGAGTGAAGTGGCTGCTTTATTCATACCTCCTCCACCCACAGTGACAAGCATAGTGCCTCCAGGTCTAATTAATTCTATTACATTCTACAATCCCCTGCTTCATATTGTATCCAAGCACCAAACAGTTTGAGTTCCCTTCATTCAGCCTGTCCAGAGATAAACACAGAGCCCTGTGTATTTACTCTGCAAACACACAATGCACACACACACACTACAGTACCACGTATCGGTCCTCCTTGTTTCTCTGGATCAGCGTTTGAACTCCTGTTTTCTCCTGTTTCCTTTCCACAGGTCAATGTTCGCGTCACCACCATGGACGCTGAGCTGGAGTTCGCCATCCAGCCCAGCACCACCGGCAAGCAGCTGTTTGACCAGGTACAGGGAAAATCTGTAATTCTGTACGGACCTGAAGCTCATATATGATTTTAAATACTGTGCAGAGTTCTAAATATGTTTTCGCTATGACGTAAAAAAGGATTTGGTTTTCATCCCAATTAAACAAATGAGATATTATGTGTTAAGCAGTTGGTTTAAAATCTGCTCGTAGATTGTTTCCTTCTGATAGAACCAGGTTAGATGTTTTCCTGCTTTCAGTCTTTATGCTCAGTTAAGTTAAGCTAAGCTAAGAAGCTGCTGATTCCAGCCACATCACAGCTGATGAGCTGCTCCTGCTCATCACGATCCAGGAATTATTCTGAGAAATCAACTTAGATGCCCCCCCCCCCAAAAAAAAGATGAAAACATCTGTGTTGAAACCTCAGCTACACTCTGATTTCACTGTCCACCATCTGCTCCCCACTAAGCTGCCTCTGCCTCGGTCGGCATGTTAACTGGATTGACGTGTCTGAGGAAAGTGGCTGCCCTCATTATCGTTCCTCTCAAAGCTCTTTGCATCCATCACACCCAGGTCCGAAGAGATTTGTTCATCGTTTCTCGTGGGGAAAGATTTACTTCATAACTGAATAGAACAAATAGCAGTTGAGGCATTTATTGAACGTGTGATTAATGACACGAGTGATGAATTCCTGAATGAAGTCTGTGAGGAAGTTACAGAGTGAACAGGTGTGGCCACAATAAAGTAATTTTACGCTTTGCAAATGTTCCTCTAGTATTGGAAAAAGATTCACCATTTATTTTCAGGAGATATGATGAATTACAGACACGTTTACTCGCTGGTGATTCCCTCGTCTTTATGGTGTCTGGCACCGTTTTAGGAAATGTCTTCGTCACTGTATGGGAAAAACTGCTGAACGAATTTCCATGAAACTATGTGAAAAGATCAAATATGGGCAAAGAAAGAACCTGTTAAATCAAGAGGTGGATCCGGGAATTGTTTATGTTCTTCAACATTATGAAAATGGGGCATTTCTTTGTGACTTTTTCACAGGAAATAATTCATAGATCTTATTTAGGGAACTGAAATCTCTGAGAGTGTGCAATTTGGTGCAGCTTCCTTGAATTTAAGGGAACTGTTGGGCCTTGTCTCTCTCTACTGAGTGGCCACTGTAGACAGAGCTTAGATTGATTGCTCTTCACTCTTGAATTTTAATAAGCAAATTTACAGCGGATGTGACCATCATTATTAACCCTTTCCAGTATCCACCACTTGCAGTGTCATAAAACAAGGACTCTGACTTTCAGTGAAAATTGTCACTGTTCCTCTTGTGCTGTTGTGAAACTCGTCACCAAAAATCCAAATGTGGTTGACGGGTCATTAGCTTGAGCTCTCTTGAGGCTGCATGACGGCACCGAGGGAGGAAAGGCATTGTTTTAGCCACTTCCTGTATAACTGGTTTTTTTGAGTAAGTGTAACCGACTGTGTGTTGCGGCGACATATCAGTGGAATCATCTTGACATGAGCATGACAGGAACAATTTAGCCCCAAAAAGATTTGAATACAACGAACATAATAACCCTGGCACCTGTATCTGGAGCTTTTAACCTGTGGTTTTGTTAAACAAAGGGAGCTGTTCACCTTTTGACATCTCTGTATTTATAGGAGCTGCTGAATTCTCATGCCTACTTGTTAGAATGGCTCTTGGGGAGGTGTCTCCAGACGATCACTCACTTCCTCCGATAGTGTCAGACAATGTGCTGCTCTATTTTAGTGCAAAGGAGCAATTTACAAATTTTAAGGGCAGGAATCCGTCCAAGAGAGGTCGCAGCTCGTCTCAGGTCCGAGCAGCCGAGTGTGTGCGCGTGAAGTCTGCCGGCAGCCTGACTCGGTTTTAAACGGGTTCCTCGACACGCAGTCGCAGTGTGCCAGACAGGTTTTGTGGAAATGCTGACTAACAGCAGTGAGCTCAGAGCGAGCAGGAGCTGTGGTGTGGCCCGTGTGGTCAGCGCTGATCATAGCCTTAGTCCCTGTCATGCCGCTGTGAAAGAGAAACGCCTGCCACTCCCCTACACACCCTCAAACTGTTTCACCTCCATATGACTGTTGCTCCGCTGCTGCGCATTTAATTTTTGCCTCCAGCTGCAATTAGAGAAATCACAGCTGTCATGGTTTACAATAGATGTATCGACTTGTATATCCGCCCCCAGCGCCATTTGTCAGGAGGATTGTGACGTTAAACAGCTGAAAACGTGGCAACATTTTAAAAATCTCAACAATTTGTCTTTTTGAACTTAATCCAAGTCCAAAGAATCTGGTTGACAGGTGCCGGGAGCAAAACACGAAACTAGTTCTCATAGACACCCAACCCACAGAACCCGCAGAACTATTCTTAGATATTAAACCATAGCGCACTGGCTCTGTTGCACTCCCTTCGCTCTCCGGTCACAATGAACCTGTGGTCTGACAGTTTCCTCTGGGCCCCCCCGCCCCACCTCACTCCTTCAACTTGTTGGTTCCTATTCGGGGCCCGAGTGGCAGAACCCCTCCCTTCCCCTCCCGAGCCGCCGGTTGACTTGCGTTACTCAGCCCAGAGGATTCAGTGAGTAATGCTGTTTCAGGCCAGTGGCATTCCTCTGGCTCACCACAGGTCTCTCCCCCCCCCAAACCACGACCAGAAACTTTCGCTCTCTGACAGACGACAGTAACACGAGGCTGCAGCCTTCAGCCACGCTCACTGACTTCTGCCCCTTCAGCCGGAGACACAGGATCTGTAGTCGTGTGCCTCTGATTACACCAGCTCATAAAAAGCTGCACTCTCAAGATGTAGTGATTTTAATTTCAAGTGTGGATATTGTGGTAGAAGTAGAACTGTGCTGTGAGCGACACATTCTCACCACGATAAGACCGTAATAATCCTGCACGTTTATACCGTTTCCAGTACTAAAGTCAATGGGTTCTTCTTTGGCGAAAACATAACCTCCTTGATGGAGTCGGCAATAGAAGTCTTAGAAGGATAGAAATCATCAGAATGTATAAAGAGTCTAAATGAATAAATCTTGGTCGTATCCTCCCACCTGTTTGCCATCATACTCTAATACTCTGGCTGATGTGACCCTGGAACCGATTATATTACATTTGATGTGGTATTAAAAATGTCTTAATGTCTCTGACTGACCCCTGCAAACCCACTCCGGAGCATTCTGTTTCCAGTAATCTCGCCAATATCTAATGGCTCTTGACGGACCAGCGACCCATTAAAGTGGAGGCAGCCTGCCAACCCAGCCTGCTGCGCTGTCACTTTACTGAACCCGTGTTCCCAGATTCAGATTTAATCCTCTTCTAATGAAGCCTTTATAACATGTGCAGCATGTTATCGATTTGATGGTTGCTTCCCCGGCAGCGTCGTAGCGAGCCTGATAGCAGAAGCTTAGCCCCCTGAGAAACACTATGTAGGTATCCGTGTGGTGACTCTCTGCCTCTCGCTCCGCGGACTCCGGAGCTAAAGCACCATGAAAGGGCCGATTGTTTTCAGAGGCAGTTTCGTTACCGGTGAGATGCTACGGCCTGAAGTGCTCTCTCATTTCAAGGGCCACCATTCTTATGCTTGTTGTTGTTGCTCTAAATACAAACCATCAGAAAAACACATTTAGTCTGTCCTCCCACAGGTCAGCCTGCCCTGTATGTGTCAGCCACCAAGCCAGAGAATAGAGAGTGGGGGTGGGGGGGGTTGATTTTAATTTTAACCTTGGCAGGAGCTCAACGACCCCGGAGACTTGGCGCCTCCCTCACCTGGTGACTGGGTGGGGAATTTGGCAGGGATGCACTCGAAGAGGGTCCGGCACACAGAGCCTGCAGACCAAGAAAAACATGAATTCCTAAACGGTGCTGTAGGAAAATCGCTCTGCTTCTCTGAAAGCCATAAAGTTTGAGGTTTCTCTCGGCAGCCAGTGGAAAATGGCAGCTCCTCCTCCTGCTGCAGCGCAAAGTGATTATTCCAGATCTTTCACTGGTCTTTTCAGTCTCTGCCTCCGCTACACAGTCAGAAGATCTGAAAACTGCTGATCTGGAGACAGACTTCTAAGGTCAGGCCCTGAAGTGTTTCCACTGCGGTTGAAATGAAATCCGCGTTCGTCATCTGCCTTTTTAGACGTTAGGTTGTGATAATGACGATGAGCAGTTGAGCCAGAAACAAACTAGTAAACCGGACCGGACTCCCTCTTCCTCTCCACAGTCTTCTCAGGCTGATGCTGGAGTCACAGACTGAAGAGGAGTCATTCATCACAGCCTCCCTGTACTGTGTCACTCCTCACTGGTCAAACCGAATGAGCAGTTTTCCTAATACCTAATAGCGATTTTTAAAGTCCACTCTGTTTATCGAGGCAGAAGGAGACTGCTGTTTATATCATTAACTTGCCAAGTCCGTACTCAGGCCTGGGAATGTGTGATACGATGAGAGCTGCCCACCGGATTAGCCTGGTACCTGAGTATGTCACCTAAAGGTCAGATTCAACAGCCTCTGCCAACTTCTGTCAAACTTCCAAAGGCATTTTTAAAAAATTGTTTACAACTTCTGCTGGAAGAAACCCACCTGTGATTATTTCAAATTGGTTAAATTCCATTTTGTGACAGTTACATCATCGTCTCATAATCTGTTTCCCTGAAAGAAGAGGGTGTGGAAAAAACGAGTTAATTAAAAATAGACAGATCGTCTTTCTTAAATTCATATTATATCATGTCCACTTCATCTAAACGAGTCTTTTCTTGCTCCTACTTTAGAAATAGTTTTTTCAATTTCTTCTCCCCCGTGGTCTTCAGGAGACAGCGAGGCAACGGTCTCCAGCCCGTGTTTAAAAACTTTTCTTTTTCCTGTGCAGGTGGTAAAAACCATCGGCTTACGTGAGGTCTGGTACTTCGGACTTCAGTACATGGACGGAAAAGGTTACTACACTTGGCTGAAACTGGACAAAAAGGTAAGAATGTGCTTCTTTTGGATTTAGTCTCATAATAGTATTGTAGTCTTTATCTTTTAAAGGCCAAATGAGTCCTTTAGGTCTGGAGGAAAAATGTTGTGAATTCATCTTCAGCGTCATGAGGCAACGGAGAAAGAATGCATTCCTTTGAGTGGACGATGCAATCAGGGCTCCGGTGTTTGCCTTTCGGTCAATCAGTAGCCACCATATTGCAGCGTGTGTATATATTCACATGCTCTGTTGCAGTTCGACTTCACAGAGCAGCTAATGTTGAGTCCATGCTCTGGTTTCTGTCTGTGACGAGGGGCAAGAACACGAGATATAATCAGCTGGAGGTGGATCATTTGACGGGAGCGTGACCCCTCTGTGAACCGTAACTGCTCCGGTTCTTTTTATGTGGTCCCTGAGTAAACCGGGTTTCCTGCTTTTCATTAACCGCTGCTCCGGAGTTATTCATAAACTCGCCGGTCAAAACTGTGACGAGGAAGGGAGTCACGCCTGCAAATCGAATTTTAACACAGTAAGGCAGTTGTATAACATTATATCTCCAGCCTAACAGCTGCTAGCATAACACGCCTGAATCTTTGGCCTGTACTGTCAGTGGTGGCGTTGCATTGTGGGTAATGTAGGCGTACGTTTTGGACAAGGAAGGTGAATGTGTGGATTTACACCGATGATATAGCAAATAAAAACGCTACATCAGTGGACCCCCCCCCCCCCCCCCCACCCCTGGCTCGGTCAGCAGCAGTAAACTGTACACTGTGTGCTGACGCTGCTCATCAGCACAAAACTCAAACTGGAAGTTTCCCGGTCGCTTTTGGCCCCATTCTCTCCATCAAGACCGCTCAGTTCCTGTTTTGAAATGAGAGGAAGAGGCTCATTGTACAAACACATACAGTAGCAGGGAGTTATTTCACAAAATGAAAACAGTAGATCCCCTTTTTGGAAAGGGCAGGGTCCCCCGTAAACTGCAGAGCATGTGTTTTCCCCCTTGTGAAGCACAGACACTGCGCAGTATTTATATCGCTGACTCAAAAAGTATTTAAAATATAGTTCAGTTAGGTTCATGTCCCATCCACTAACATGGAGGAGATTTATGATCTACACAGCAGCCACAGGGCGATCAGGGTGCTCACTTATTGTGCAGATTAGATAAACAAAATATATTGTTTGAAAGTAAATAAGTGCTTTTCCCCCAAATACTCATTTACCGTCACTACTTCACTCAGCTGAACTATGTTTGAATTCCTCTCCAGGTGTCGTCTCAGGACGTGAAGAAAGAGAACCCCCTCCAGTTTAAATTTCGGGCCAAATTCTTCCCCGAGGACGTTTCCGAGGAGCTGATCCAGGACATCACGCAGAAGCTCTTCTTCCTGCAGGTGAAGGAGGGCATCCTGAGTGACGAGGTCTACTGCCCGCCAGAGACGGCCGTGCTGCTCGCCTCCTACTCCGTCCAGGCCAAGTTTGGAGACTACAACAAAGAAGTCCACCGGTCCGGATACCTGGTGTCTGAACGTCTGCTGCCGAACAGGTTCGGGAAGGACAAACTGTTGTTTCACATCTTGATCCAAAGACAAAGTGTTGTGTAGCAGCGTGCTTTTTAGCCTGAAGCTTCAGTTTCGTACGGTGGTAATTGAAAAGGAGAAATCTGTGAAGGTAGAATAAACTTAGAGATTCAATCAACACTGGTCCAACCTGCTGCGTAGAAAACCATCATCTCCACCCTCCGAACATAAATTCGTGAGTCTGAATTTATCGAGGTTCGTCCACTTTCCCATGTGAACTTGTCAGTGTCCTGAGGTCATCACCTTCTGCAGTGTTGCTTTTGATTTACATTTGGTATTAATTAAATAAGTAATTAAATGTACATAAGGGGACAGATAATTGTGTGTGGTTATCGTAGGGCTGCCTGTCGCATTTAAATAGCTGTGTAACTAGTACATCAACCCTGACGGCCTTTATACACTATTGTGTTAGCTGTTGCACTCACGTTATTGCCTTGGTGCACAGCTGGTGGCACACCCCTGTTTATACCTTATATGTATTTACTTCATATCTGTTAAGGAGCGCAGACGAGGAAAACACTGCACCTCGGGGAAATCACCATTTTGCTAAAACAAAGTTTTCTGCCTTGTACAAGAACAGATTCCAGCACGCTACCTTACATAGCAAAGCCAAAGTTATCAGATCATCTGTTGTGTTTTTGGTTTCTATGTGAAGGCTCAGCTGATCTTTGTTGTTGTTTCCTCTCTGTGTTGTTTTAGAGTCCTGGAGCAGCACAAGTTATCCAGAGAGCAGTGGGAGGAGAGGATTCAGGTGTGGCACGAGGAGCACGGTGGGATGTTGAAGTAAGTGTGGCTCTCCTCATTTTAAACCACATGAATCACACCAGTCGAGCACGTATCTCCACGGAGGCCCAGCAGCTGGGTTTGGATTTATTTGGATCTGCACCTCGTTGCACCAACTCGTACAGATCAAGATCCATGAATTATTCTCTGGGAAAATCAATGACAATGTTGGAAAATCGTGCGATGTTGAAGAAAGTGAAAGAACATTCCTGGATCTGCATGAAAATTTACAATTTACCCACAAACACATGAAAATATAACATCCCTGGCAAAGGCAACAATAAATACTTGTTGTGCCGTCTTTAATCCTGTAGCTGTATGAGTAGAACTTGTATAGATTGACCGTGTGTATTCTTGCAGGGAGGACGCCATGCTGGAGTACCTCAAGATCGCCCAGGACCTGGAAATGTACGGCGTCAACTACTTCCAAATCAAGAACAAGAAGGGGACAGAGCTGTGGCTGGGGGTGGACGCCCTGGGACTCAACATTTATGAGAAAGAGGACAGGTAAGCGTCGTGTGACGACCTAGGCTTGAAGTAATCAGGCCTTTTTTGTTCGCGTCTGCTCGGGCTCTTGTTGTGTGCGTGTCGCAGGCTGCAGCTGTGACACAGAAGTAAACTGGCTGGGGCAGGTCCTTGTCTGCACTTAATCACTGTTCCTGTTTCTCAGCAGACAGACACTAACACAGGAGTGACAAGACGGATAAGTGGAGACTGTTTTTGGGAGGAGTAGCTCCAGAGACTAAAATGTCATACTCAGCAGTTTGAATCCCTTACACCTCATTATTATCAAATAAAAATAAATACCAAAATCCAAGCTGGATTTTTAGCGGATTTCCTGAAATGATTTTTTATTTTTTGGTCGCAAACCGTGTTAATAATAACGATAAGATATTGTTAACGATTGCTGTTGCTGCTTCAGGAGAGAGCTGTGGTTTGTTTGGGCATTTATTGTTCACACCTCTGCCTGTTGCAAACAACACTCCCCACTGGGAAAATAGACTTCATAAAGCTCATACATACATGGAAACAATCCATAAAACATGTGCTATACATTTTAAAACCATCATTTTGTTGTATTGCCAATCTAGGTCCCTTTCTAGTTCATCACTTCCACACACAATTGGGAAGAATAGAATTAAAAGCCCTGTTTTGTATTTGTGATTTTTCTGTGTTTGGGCCTTGTGGTCCAAGTGAAACCTACTTTTCCAGACCAAGCAGGCTGTTACACCAGCGTCCAGCCCAGTCTGGGCTATGATTGCCACGTTTGTTTATAGGACAAGACAGTTTGGGAGGTAATCACCCTCTTATTTGGTGAAATGAGTTTTTCGTGATCTCCTGTGGCTGCTGGTGGCGCGGCCCTGGTCTGCCGGGGGTTACTGGAGTGAAGTACACTGTGTTAAAGGGACATTGGCCTCTCAGTCATTGACCCTGTGCAGATTGTAGCTCCTCCCGTGGATTGGTCGACTTTGTGAGGAAGAAATGAGCACAACTCGCTGCTGGCAGGGTAATGACAAAGTTTAGTGAATCAGTTGAAGCCTCTAATCGTCCTCCAGGAGAGCAGGGTTCTTTTCAAGTTGAAATGATTTAATTGCTCTTAACTTTAATTGTGTTAAAGTTCATCTAATCTCTCATTTATTCCGAGTGTAACATGAAAAACCTCCGTAAATCACCTTGTTGAGAAGGTGTGTGTGTGTCCTTGTGTGTCCTTGTGTGACTCTGTCTCTTTATGAGCTCCCTGGGATCAGCAAAAGAAATGCCTCTCCTCCGCGGTGCCCTCTGCTGTAACCATGACTATGCCAACTGGTTTTTCAAGCTGCGCAGCACTTAAGAATGCGAGGCTAACCTACAGCACTGTCTCTCCAATGAGGGCAGCCGGCCCACAATGCAGCAGTGCAGCCGAGGCCTCGCCAAGGCACAGTCTGGTTCTGGTTTAACTCCTTCCACGCCGCCGCTCCACAAACCGCAGCGCTGCTCTTTTTTTATGGGACCGAGTTTCCACACGTTTTCTTCTTAGTAACCGTCGACACACACAAAACGCACCATATCACACTTGAGATTCAAAATGGTTGAAAATCACCACTAAACTTAGCCATTACAAATGAATTGATCCACAATGGATTTTAGATATGTTACTTTTAGTTGTTTAGTTGTTACTGATTTGGAGAAACAATTATTTGAGTGATATTTTATAGTGGATTGACACAAATATATCTTAATCAAAATGTATTGTTTTAATCTTTAGTATTTAGCCAGACTGTAAGCGTACTTGAACCGGAAAATAACCTATGTTACTTTGTGCTGAAGAGCAGCTAAATAAACCACAAGACTGACAGAAATATTCACTAGAATAACATCCACATTGGTTTGTCAATTCCACAGGCGTGTGTCAGGATCAGTAATTGGGTGAAATTCCAGTTTGACGGTTCAGTTTCACAGTCGAGTTTCGCTGCGAGGTGCTCGGCTGCCTCTCCAGATTACAACACTATCGGCTCATCAGTGTTTGCAGTACTAGTTTGCATTGTGTTGAAGGAGATTGGCATCCGTTCAGTGTGTATGGCACAATAGAGGAGGGAGCCACACCCCGGATTCATCCCTCGCACTGGAACAGTGGATCTACAGAAATCCAGGTTCACGGCCTGAACCACGTTTAGTCTCTGCTGGTTATGACGTGATGGGATTGAAATGAAGTGTTTGGTGTTGATTATGTCAACATGAGACACGTAAAATGCCATTTACAACTCCTTGGAGCCTACAGGGATGTCCTCAGTGTTATTATTTAAATGAATAATTACATGATGGTGTTTCTGTCTGTTGATTAATCGACTTATTGTTGCTCTAATAATAAGTTATAATAATAAACTTAATTTTTAAAGAACCTTTTATAAGTTTGATGCAGTCTGTTTTCCCAGGATCAGTGTTTCCTTGGTATATTATTACTCACACAGCCCAGTGTCACCGTCTAACCTTCATGTTCATGTGATCACTTTCTCAGATTGACCCCGAAGATTGGCTTCCCCTGGAGTGAGATCAGAAACATTTCCTTCAACGATAAGAAATTCATCATCAAGCCCATTGACAAAAAATCCCCGGTGGGTAACGATCGGTCGTCGATAAGATTTTACTTCTGCTTTCATTTCTAAATCTGAAAATCACCCTTTTCTTTTCCTTAACACAATTTTGTAGTTTAGCAGTTCTTGTTCCTCTTTTTAAAGCCTGTTAAGTTTCAACGAGTTTCTGTATGAACCTTCTCTGCTTCCTTTTTACTGTTGGCATCATGTTTCTCTGTAGTGGAGACAAGAACCATTAAACATGTCCTCAATCTGATTTTAATACAGAATAGTCAAAGGTTAGTTCTCAGGTCGTTCTGTTAGCGATCAAATGTGATTTTTAGCAGTAATCTGAATTAGTCTTTGTCCTTTTATCGGCAAAGAACGACAGACGGTTCACCTGGTCTGGTCCATTCTCTCTCTCATTCCCCTTCACTCTTCTCCAAATTTCAGGATTTTGTGTTTTTAGCCCCGAGACTGCGCATTAACAAGCGCATCCTGCAGCTGTGCATGGGAAACCACGAGCTGTACATGCGGCGCCGCAAGCCCGACACGATCGAGGTGCAGCAGATGAAGGCGCAGGCCCGAGAGGAGAAGCAGCAGAAGCAGTTGGAGAGGTACGCACACACCTGGAGAGGAAACATTGTTTTTTACCACACTGTCACAAAACCATTAATGAAGGGAGTATGATTTGAGTCGTTTGCTTTTCATTTGTTTTTTACTTGGGACACAGCGAAAAATTAGTTAAATTGTTTATTATAAATTGTTGGTTGGATTATTTTATGTGCGATTTTTGAATCATTTAAACTTTTATCTTTTATATCGGTCAAAATGAACTCAAAAATATACTAGAAATGCCTCAAAATACTGAGTAAATGTCAAAATGAATAGAGTGATGATAACCGTCATCCAGCAGTAATTTGACAATCTATATCTGAATAACAAATCGCAAACTGTGCATTTTTATAACAGCAGTTTAAGGCTGTAACTCAAGATTATGTTCGTTAACGATTCATTTGCAGATTGTTTTCTTGATATATTGATGAATGAGTTGATCAGTAAAATGCCAGAAAATATAGAAAACTTCTTTTCAAGATATTACAAAGCCCAATGTGAAGCTTGACATATATTATCTAGACTCAGGGTCCAGATAAATACTCGTAAGACCTATTGTAGTTTTCATTCTCCTCTTGAATCAGTGCAGCGTGTAAAGTGAAACCTCCGATCTCTGGGTAATAACACAGCATTCCTCTTCAAGTATGGGAAACGCACTTCCTGAATAGCCTGAACTGAGAGTGAACGGATGTTGACCCTGGTCTCAGCTCCAGCTGTCGGCCCACTGTCTGTCCCGTACAGCTGTTCAAACACGGTGATGTAACGGCGAGCAGACGACACAGTAAATACCAGAGGGAGAGCCATTAGATCACCAGAGGGTTCACACACAGAAGCTCTGTGGTCACTGGGCTGGCGTCCAACACAGGAACACTTCCTCATTCAAATAGAATTCAGCAACTGGGGAGATTTCAGGCTGTAGGAAAAGTAATGGATTTGAAAAGGTAGAAAGTTGGAATATAAACCTTGAGTCTAAAATAAGTAAACAAATAAATATATGTAATAAAACTGTGTTAAAGGAAGCAATGAATACAAGCAACACTTATAAAATACATAAAAAAAGCGACTGTTGAGTGTCATGTATGTGACACTCAACGTGACGGATACAAAGTCAGTGGTGCAGTGGTACCAGAGCGTCTGTGTGCCAACCTGTGCTGAACCTCCGCTCGTGTGTCACTGACCATTGTCCGTCGGCGGCCATCGTACATCACCGGCCGCGTGTCAGCGCTCTTTGTCGGCTCACGGCGGCTGTGTCTTATCTGCAGGGCCCAGCTGGACAACGAGAAGAAGAAGAGGGAGGCCATCGAGAAAGAGAAGGAGCAGATGGAGCAAGAGAAGAAGGATCTGATGATGAGGCTCTACCAGTTCGAGGAGAAGACCAAGAAGGCGGAGAGAGGTGAGGCGGGCGAGGTGGGCGCTGCACAAAGGGACGTTCAGCGGCTTATCCATCACTTTGACCTCAGAATAGAAAGTGTGGGTGCAAGTGATTGGACTCTGTCATTATGCAGGTAGATGAACAGGTTATTTATGCAGGCGTCTTGTTTTGTAAACAATCTGGAGTTAAAATGTGAGATTAAATATTCCCACAACTGTCAAGTTACTTCAGCTGCAATATGATCTGAGTGTTTGTCGAGTATTTTTCTTAATTTTCAGGGTTTTTTTTACTTGGTTCTGTTGTTTTTTTTAGCTCAGATAGGAAATAACCATGAGCTATGAGTTTGTGTCGAGAACAACTCAAGGTAATTCTTTCAAATTAGGCACAAACAGTTCCTTTAGACTCACGGATGAACTGATTTGATTTTGGTGGTCAAAGGTCAAGTTCATGGTCGCCTCACGAAACATGTTTTTTTGGCCTCTTGATCACGATATCTTAAGTCTGCCTGAAGGTTATTTCTTCAATTTTGACGAGTTGTCACTGGTAATTTCACAATATTCTGAGATTTCATAGACCAAACAATAAATTAATCAGTTGAGATAAACATTGTTCTAATCAGGCAGCTGTGAGAATGAGTAGAAAGTAGTTTGTCTTCGTGAGATTCTGATGCATCTCCTCTTTTCCTTTTCCTGCCGTCTGGGCTTTAGACCTGCAGGACCAGACGCAGAGAGCCATGATGCTGGAGCAGGAGCGGAGGAGAGCCGAGGAAGAGGCGGCTCGTCTGGAGTCAGAGCGGCAGGCTGCCCTGCTGGCTAAAGAGGAGCTCGCTCGCCAGGCTGAGGACCAGAAGAAGGACCAGGAGCAGCTGGTCAGTATTTTTAATAACACTGAGAGGCTGTTTTGGCTTCTGCACTGACTGTGACACCAACATTTTCCATCTGCTGTGACGAACACAAGAATCTCCAGCAGCGGCACATCTAGAAATAGAACGATGATGTGTGTGGGGGGGGGGGGGACTTGCTGATTTATCAGCAGCATCTTATTTGCCAGATACGATAAAGTAAAACCGTCTCAGTTTCCTATTTCTCACCTTACGTTCAGCTTTGTCCAGGTCTGTACACAAGGCACATTACAGGGCGGTGCATTCAGCCGTGCCTGGCTACTGTAGCTCCAGACAAAACCACTTAGGAGCATCTAGCTGGACCACGCCCAGTTACTTCACACTAACCACCCCCACCCCGCTCCTTCACCCCGAGCTGCTCGGCCACGGGCCACCCACAGGAGTGTGTGTGTGAAGCTGTGGTTCCTCTGACAAGTTCAGACTCCGGCAGTTAAACACCAGCACCGTTTTTTATTGGCCAGACACCTGCTGCGACGCCTTTTATACTTAAATCCTACTAAGGAGCTTGTGCGGCGGATTAACGTCCACCGACCGTGATCGAATAAGACTTTGGACTCGTTTCATGTTTTCAACACGTTTTAAAAATGTTTGGAAGATCAAACAGACACTTATTAACAACGGTGTGTTTTCACCGAGTGACCAGTCCCACATTCAGTGACTTTAATAATACACTGATTATAGCAACGACTATAAGACTGAGCCTGTGGTCTGTTCAGTCTGATGAAAGAGAAGCTGGTTCCATTGTTGTGGCGGTCAGGAGGAATGTACCGCAGCACCCACAGAGTCTGGTTAGGTTTCATCTGGAGACTTCTCAAAGCAGCAGCTTCCTTTTATTTCTTGCTGTCGCTGTTTTCACATTAGTAACTGTAACTGACATGTTTTCATTCTTTCCATTTGATGAGATAATAACATGTTTTTGTTGATGGATTCAATAAATAAAATTAGCTTTAATGGCTAAGTTTACATATTTTGACTGTGGTGTTCTGGTAGCTGGGCCTTTTTTAAGTCGATCGTTTTATTGTTAGTGTTTGTTACATAATTCAGACGTCACTCGCCAGCCGAACAAGGACACTTAAAACAAAGTTCTGCAAAGAAAGAAAATGAAGGTGTGTCGTGCTTTTAGTGAATCACATCAACGTCTTTATCAACCTGTGTGTTTTTCAAATCGGAACTCTTGAATAACTGTGTCCTGTTGTTTTGTACCAGGCTGCGGAGCTGGCAGAGCACTCAGCCAAGATCTCCGTGCTGGAGGAGGCCAAGAAACGCAAGGAGGAGGAGGCCGACTCATGGCAGCTCAGGGTGAGAGCTTTAGAAATCAGAATTATGTGTCGACTCTTCCTCTGCTCTCATAAGTTCTGGCCGAAGAGGAGCTAGAGTAAATGTGACTTGAAAATGAAACACAGACAAGGAAACAAATGAGTTTCTCCACTGACCGACTTCCTCTGTCTCTCGTCCCGCTTGTCCTCACCAGGCCCAGGAGGCTCAGGACGATCTGATCAAGACCAAAGAGGAGCTGCACATGGTGATGACGGCGCCCCCGCCACCTCCCCCTCCCCCCATGTACGACAACATGGACGACAACAGCGACAGCGAGGAGAACGCCAGCACGAACAGCGCCGACCTGCAGATGGAGGGCATCAACGACCACCGCAACGAGGAGGATCGCCTGACCGAGGCCGAGAAGAACGAGCGCGTGCAGAGCCAGCTGAAGGTGAGGACTCGCACCAGAGAGTGGCGCCCGATTTTCAATGTAGTGCCCCACAATTTACAATTCTACATAGTGAAAAATGTACTTTCTCCGAACGATCCTACATTTTATAGATGCAAAAAAAACCAGATCTACAAGCGCAGACAGAGTGTAGGAACCTTTCAGTGTCGTGACGTCACTATTAACGTCTGCTTTTATGCTGCAGTGCTAGAAGCAGCAGTGTTGTTGGTTTGCTCCTCTCATTCCATGCTGCGTCTCCCTCTCCTCCCCTCAGGCCCTGACCTCAGAGCTGGCTCAGGCGCGTGACGAATCCAAGAATACCCAGAACGACCTGCTCCACAGTGAGAACGTCCGGGCCGGCCGAGACAAATACAAAACCCTGCGGCAGATCCGATCGGGCAACACCAAACAGAGGATCGACGAGTTCGAGGCCTTATAAGCAGCCTTCAGCCCCTCGGCCACGCACCCTTTCTGAATGGTCACTACGATCCCCGCTCCTCGGCTGACGCATTTCCACACACACACACACACACACACACACACACACACACACACACACACACACACACACACACACACACACACACACACACTCATACTCATAGACTTACGCGGAGCAGTATAAGCACAGCAGAAGCATCACTTACAGAGAGATGAACTCCTGTTGTAACTTTGTCGGGTGGTATGCAGGGCTTTGACGAAACCTTAGTGCCAAAACCTCCTCTCGTCTTAGTGTTTAACATCTGATTTGTGTTATTTGATTGTTTTTAATTTGATCCGTTCTGACCAAATCACTATTGTTTTTAAGCAGACTAGTTGTGGGATTAGCCAAATTTTATTATTATTATTAATATTATTATTTCATGATGTGCACATAGAATATATATGAAATCAAAGCCTGGCTTCTTTGTCGATGTCTGTCATTTTTTGTGTTGGAAGAAAAGGACATTTACTGCGACCACTCAGAAAGGGGAAAACTGTATAAGTTTGTTTTTCGTTTTCCATTATATTTGAACACTTCCATTTATGTTGAATATTGCTATACAGTAGTTTAAATCATGCCTAGTTTGATATTTATACTGTATATGGGACATTAAAAAGGGTATTTCATCTTGGTTTGTATATTTTTGCTATCTACTAATGATAAAGAAAACGTATATGTTTCAAGGGTTTTATATATTGACCAAAATAATAGCAGTCCTATGTTCCATATGTTTTTCCTTTTAGATCACTAAATTAAAGAGATTTAATTGTAAATTATTATTTTTTACTGTAGGAAAATGTCCAGCTGCATGCCATGAAACCCGTCGAGGAGATAGCGATCGATCTAGGTACTTTTTGGTTAGTTGGCTTTCACAGCGCGCTAAGGAACGCCTGTCCCGTCGGAGCGCCGCGTCGACCGGGTCACTTTAGCGTAATTTTTATTTCCGTCTGTTCTGTCGCTGTCGAGTGAGAGACGAGCACACGTTTCGTGCTTTTTATTTTACCCTCCAAAAGTGGCCTTTCTCTCTCTGCAGGGTCCACTCCCAGACAGCTGGTCCTAGTCACCAGAAAACATGGATGTAACTTGTGAATTGAATACCTTTTTTTATTTCTGTTGTGTTTGACCTCTGAGGACAAACGAGGCATTTACAAAGACCCGGGCGGTTCAACAGCAGCGTCTCACTCTCTTCTCTCTGGACATGGACTAGAGTAGCATCTACTTACACTGTAATGGAAACACACGGCTCTGCTGGTCTTTGTATATGAACAGGATTTTATAATGAGGTGTTCAACATATTGGCAATAAAAGAAATCTATCATTCAACATCTGTGTATTTATTTTGTGCGATATTTAACAAGAAGTACCTCTGTCCACTTTTAAGACTGCTGGCTCCTCAGTTCTGCTAAAATAACAAGTATAACTTAATGGTTTTTCAATCAAATGGCTCAACTGGAAAATTGGAAAACGCACTCGTGTCCTCCGAGGGATGAAAACGTACAATTTTCCAATACTTAATATTGTAAAGTCTTGCCATATTCAGCACATATTAACATGCTAAACCAAGATGATGAGAATAGAAATGTTGAAAAGATGTTAACTGTGTGTGTGATATTCAACAGTTGGTACAACTTTCTGTTTAAAGGGCTTTAAATTATGGCTCTTCTATTGGTTAATACATCATAAATCAATCACTGTCTCTTATTGTCTTATATATAAGTTACAAGTCATTAATAAGAAAAACGTTGGGGTTGCCAGGTTGCAGAAAATCCTTTTTTCTTTGCACTTTAATTCATTTGGGAAATCCCTTTAAGGGATTTAGCTTATTCGTATATTTATACCTGTGGACTTGATGGATTGTTGATGAACCATGTAGTAATGATTTATTAACATTAACAAGTTATTCACCAATGTTTGTTGATGGCTTGTTACAAAATGAGAAAGCGTATTATCCTTTTTTATGCCCTATCATTAAACTCAATAATTACCACACAATGATATATTAAGGCCTTTTTCCCACCAATCTATCTTTGACTCGTGTTAAATATTAATTACAGCTTCTGTTTAAATAATGTCTCATGAGAAGGTGGAGCAACAACATGATTCAGTTTATAAAAATTCCATCCGGTGTCATGAGCAGAATGAATCAGTCGTGTAATGACTGACAGTTGCTGTAATGAACAAACTGCTGCTGTGCAAGCAGCACGTTAAAGTCTGAGCGTCCGGTGTCGTCACGTTCTGCTGACGATGAGTCGCCACAGGACGCTGACGTCACGCCACTTGTTGGGGCACTAGAACAGCCGGTTGCCGTGGAGACGTGTGGGTAAACAGTGAATTCTAGGTCAGTGACATCACCTCCTTCTACAGGAGCAGTTGTTTTAATTCTCTCGCTGTGTGAAACCAGAGACTGAACTTCGTCTTTCACATGCTGCTCGGACCGAGACAAGAAAGGCCTCATTGTGCAGGAGTCCTACACTCGAATAAGTCAAAGCACTTCCTGTGACTGACGGGTGTGGCTCCAAATTTTATCTGTCTGAAATATTCAAGTGTCTTATCTCGCATTTCATTTTTAATGGATGTGTAGCTGCTCAACTCTTCTGATAAAACCATCACGTTAAAGAAGAAACTGAGATTAAAGTTGAAACGTTTTAAACCCCTTCACAATACACTGATATACAGTAGATTCAATAGACTTTATAAAAAGATGGACGACAGTAGTGAAGCCAAAGGGTCTTGATCGCCCCCTGGTGGCTGGCGGTAGAATAGGTAAAGAAATCCAGATTTCTTGCAGAGCTTTATTATTATTTATTTATTATTGCCTTAATTATCATTGAGAGAGAAACTATAAATACATACTTCATCAATAAATAGGAGCATAGTTGACAAATAACATAAAAAAATGATTTAAATAAATACATCACATTTCATGTTCCTAAAAATTACAAATACAGGATTTTTCTTATTTCATATTGTATTATTCATGAACTTTTACAAATGCTAATCATTTAAAACATCCTTATAGCTGCTTGCAAATGGTTTATAGTGAGTTATTAACATACATTAATTAGATATGCTGCTTATAAATGTGAGATAGATGAGATATCAGAGGATTAGCTATTTAGGATGAGGAGATGGAAATCTCTCGTGGTACCAGGGTCTCTTCGGGGGCCCTGCCAGGGGTCCCTCAGAGGCAGGAGGGGCCTTGGTCCCACAGGTCCAGGTTCAGAGAGAGAGAGAGAGAGAGAGAGAGAGAGAGAGAGAGAGAGAGACACCCAGGAGACTGCCAGCAAGCAATTGGTGAGAGGCCTGGTCTCACCTTCGGAAACGGGCGTCATCCGGACGAGAGCTCTGCCTGTAGTCCCAGAGTTAGACACCTAAAAGCACACACACAAATATCGTCATTAACACGCCCTCGTGGATTTTAAACACTTACACTCTTTCATGCATTCTCAAACACACACCAGAACACACACGACACACCTCACACACACACACACACACACACACACACACACACAGAGACATGCAGGGCCACAATGAGGTGTGTTTACTCTGTGACACAGCTGCTCTGACCAATGTTTGCATTATTGGGACGGGGGTTAGTTGATCATTGCCATGTGGCTGCACCCCAGAAGCGTCTGTAAGAGACGCTCTCCTGACCTCTAGTGCTGTAACTGAAGAACCAACGTAACATGGTGGGATTTATTCAAGTCATGTCCCATAAAAAACATCATGTATTGATTGTCTTTTCTTATTCTGTAAAGCTGATTTTATGAACTGAGGAGTTAAACACTGATGTTTAAATTATTCAGTTATCCCATGTAACACATCTGTTATACATTCAACTACATGACAGCAACAGCAGAATATATATTACTCACCCTTGTTGTTGGAGGCGAACATGAGTCTGACCAGCAGTTCTCATCTGTCCTGCTCCATAGCGCCACCATCTGGTCTCTCAGTCTGTGTAACAAATACATCGAAGAAGGAGGAAGATAAGAAACTCCGCAGTATGAAATAATTCATATGCACAGAATATATGAGAATCTAATTTTTAAATGATAATATATATGTAAAAGCTTAATTTTTTAAAGTTTATTTTCTTTTGACTATAAAACTGTATTTCCCTCCCTTCAATATCTGATGGCGTCGGTCAAAAATCAAAGTACTGGACCAATTAAACTCAACGTCAGGATCATAATGACAAATTATTTAGGGAAAATAATAGTCTGAACAGAAGTTGATTGAAATAGATTGTATTTGATGGTTAAGCCCATTATTCATATACTTTTCTGGTGTTTATATAAAACACAGCTCTGTTCTACCTTGGGACACAGCGGGTACCAGTTGAAGCTCTGGGAGGATTTATCCTCGCACGTCACGCCGTCCAGTGGAAGGAGGACTTCACCCAGAAACACCTTCCTTCTCAGGGTTCCTGAATGCCACACGGAGGCCTGCAGTCTCTTTCCAAACAGCAGGTGGCGCTCTATGTGATACTATAATATAAATATAACATGGAGAAGTAAAAACACAGAACAAAACAGAGTAGAGGCATTTGTGTTTTTATTTTTCATTTTGTTTTTACCTTTAAAACCTCGTTATAAACAGGATCAGTTGTGTTCTTCTTCGTCGTCGTCTTCATTTTGCCGCTCTTTTCCGGCAGCACGTAGACTTTGACGTATCTACGCTCAGAGAAAACACGCACAGGAGGTTATACAATGATGTCATGTGGTATGTCACACACACAGTGCTGTGATTTATAATCCTTACGGGTGACATCTCCTCTTCCTCGTGTTTCCATATGAGAGATTTCGGCAGGCGCAAACCGTGATCTCCAGACAGGAGGCGTTGGAGTTGTAGGTCACAGACAGCTCTAGCTCTCCGGCCACGCTGACGCTCTCGAAGAGGCCGGAGTCTGTGCCGACGCTGCTGCTGCTGCCCTGAGGGAGCAGATGTGTTACATTTAAAAGGAAAGAAAGACACAACAGGGAGGATTTGAATTTGATTAAAGGAAGCACAGAACGCACAGGAAACAGATTTTATATACATGAGCCAGAAGAGTGAAACGATCACTATCTATAATCTGATATTTCAACCACAGGACGTTGCTACTCACTCTCTTTCCTCTGGAGCACTCAGAGCTGAAGGAGGTTTCTTCCTCTGCTCCGGTGGACGACCCCTCCTGGTCGCTGTCTTTGCTTTTCTTGAACAGGTTTGGGAGACTTGGGACTTTAAACAGCTGCAAAAAACACAAAGGAACATTCACTTTGCTTTGATTATACTGATTCCATCCAAAATACGGGGAAGAGAGGAGAGAGAGAGAGAGAGAGACCAGGAACAGTTGATTAATTATATGATTCTTATTTGATTGGTTGTCGCTGACTCACTAGAGAGGATTTGTTGATTTCGGTGTCGGACATGCTCTTCTGGGTGCTGAAGGTGAAGCACGACGCTTTGCGGCCGTTGCCGACGAACAGCCGGTCGGCCTGCACGTCGTTTTGAGAAGTTGAAATATCTGCATTGAGAAAAGAGAATTCTATACTCAGAGGAAAAAGAGGAACTTAGTTGAAAGTCTAGAGAAATGCACAGAAATCAGTTTGAGCTAAATGTTTGTCCACTTCCTGGAGTTGTGTTATCAGATGTGTTTTTTCTACCCAATGTGTATCTCTGTTTTCTTACACAACTTGGGGGTTTTAGGAGGTGAGATCTTTTGTTTGAGGCAAGTTTCCTTTGTGGTTGTCATGTGCTTGTGCATTAAATGTTGTGCTGTTGCACAAGAAATTTCACTGATATGACGGCGAGATTCGTGACAACTTACTTTTCATGTGACTCGTGAAGGAAACCATAAGATCCTCCACAGATTTGGTGAAAGGTTTTGAGTTGTTCAAACTCTGCAGGTGAAAAAGAAAACACAATTATTGCCACTCGCTTCGCACAGTTTTACACTTTTTGCTGGAAAATAATTTGCGGGAAATCTGCTTTACCCCCGATCTGCTCAGAAACTGTTGATCCAGATGTGGTGGAGGAGTGGGCGGCACCACTGATATATGACTGGAGTAAAAGGGAACACTTGCGTTTAAGGATTTGGTGAATGACAGCAGAGCCACACACGTATAATCAACACGCACGGACGCATCTTACCTCAGGACATTGTAGGTCTTCAACAGCTTCTCCCCGACTGTTTCATATTTGTCTGTAAAGAAGATTAAAAAAAAAAATGGATGACATGTGGCTCCACGTGAGTGACAACCACTCGAGTCCAGTGTGAAGGCAATTTATGTCCTCTGTGGTAAGTTAGTGGTTAAACCCAACAAGACTTTTATGTAGTGTTCAAACAAAGTGAAACTGATTATGTCCATTTACGTTGTATGAAAGGATTAAAAGACACAAGTAAGTATTTAAATATCCTTATTGGTATTATAGCTCTGTCTCTCTGTAAATAGGTAATACTGAATAATTCAGTAACTTAAACAAACATAACTGGGAACATCCATATTTTATTATTCGGTGTTTCCTAAGTGGATGATACCGAGGGAGGATGAATAATAAATAAGAGTCAATGAAGGTCAAGTATCATAAACAAACCTTCGGCGACGGGAAACTTCTTTAACTTTTCCTCCACGAACCAATCTCCAGACCTGATCTTCACCTCGCTGTGGAGACAAACACTGGGATTAGTAGTTATAGTCAATATATTAGCAAGCTGTAGTCATACTTGGAAAAAGATGATGATTCTTTGATCATTGATTAATCTGTCAATGAACTGTTTAGGTCTCTAAAATGTCAAGGTTGGACAGACACAAAATCGATTGAGCAACTTTTTCAGAAAATGAGTTTCAGAATCGTTACTGTGACCTGTCTCCTGAACTCTACAGTCATTCAGTGACGACAACTGAGTCAAATATTTCCAGTCACGTTGAGCAGGTGCTTTGACTCTCGACTGTACCTGTAGGCGTAACAGACTGTGCACGTCCAGCCCGACGCTCCCACACCCACGCGACACCTGCTGCAGATGCGGTGGCTGCAGCCGTGACAGACGTCGCCCGAGTTCCAGAACTTTCCCAGAGGCCTCTGGCAGCGGGCGCAGGTCCGCTCGCCGTACTGCCGCGTGAAACTCTTGGCGCCTCGTCTCCGCAGCTCCTGGAGCTCGTATTTCATTCTCCTGAGATGAGAGAGGAGAGAGGAGACATCTTTAAGTGCCAAAGTGTCAAAAAAGAAAACCTTCACGTTATATCTAAAAATCCTGACAGGCGTTAAATGACACCAGCGTTGTTCAGCTTAGCTTAGCATAAAGACTGGAAGCAGGGGGGAACTGCTAGCCTGTGTCTGTCCAGAAGTTAACAGCATCTTTAAATTCTGAGTGAAGCAAACAACAAAATACTTCAATCAAAAGAGTCAAAACGTTTAATTTAACTTTTGAATATAGTCTTGACTATTGAATCTTGATCTTAACGAAACCTTTAAAATCTCACTAATTCAAAATATATATCTTGTTTGTTGAAATTCAAATGAACAGGTTTTAATTATAGAAAAATAAAAAAATACAATTTTACATTATTATATTTTGTTTACATGGTATTATTGGACGATAAGGTTTTGAATCTTGATCTTGGATATCTCCTATTTAAACATTAGATCTTGTTTGTGGGAATCCAAACTATCACAGGTTTTGATTATAGGAAGAAAAAGCCATATATTATGACATTATATCTACTCTTTGTAGAGTTCAGGCTCCTCTCAGCATCATTAAGAAGGATTCCCCTGCAGTAAATGAATCACACTACATAATGGAAGCTGATCCTCACCTGATTCTGTCCTCCTCTATGATACGCAGCTGTTTGTCTCTCCGCAGGACATCCAGGACTCTCTCTCTCTCCAGGGCGTGAAGAAAATCTAGATCCATCTTTGAGCAACGGTCTCTCGTGCGTCTCTGCTTCTCTTCTCTCCTTACTGTCCGTCCTCCCTCTCTGCTTCTTCTTTTTATTCCTGCCGGTCTCCTCCTCTTCCTCCTCTTCACTGAACTCAGACCTCCTCCTCTTCAGGCTGCTGGAGCAGAAAGAGTCAAAGATAAAAACAGGTTATCCAAAGTGCTCCCCCGTTTGTGATGCCCTGGGAGTCTCCGTCCACGTCAGAGCAGGAAGTGGACCTCCTGAGCAGAGAGTTGTAGTGTTTCCACCTGGATGAAGAAGAAGCCTCACATTGGCCCAGCAGACATTTCTCTTTTTCTCATTCTCTTACAAATCTGTGACCTGATGACGCAGATAGTAAATCAATTATAGGAGTAACTGTGGCAGAGGAGCTGATGACATTTGAACCAAAGACAGAAATAAAACGTGTCCTCATCTTTCATCTCCTGTATCAGTGTCACAGGGTCTTTTTTTTTACCTCCACTGCTGCCTCCTCAGCTGCAGGAGGAGCAGCGATGCTTCACTGATGACAGGACTGCAAAACACAAATGCCAACCGTTGCATTATTGATGTCTGACGTGCGTCTGTGTTCTAGTTTCTTTCTTTCTTTTTTTTTCTCTCTGAGTCTTCTATATAAATGAATCTATTTATTTATTTAAAAAATCTTATTGCAACAGATAAAACTCCAGAAGAAAGTTGTGAGCCGAGGAAGCGAATCCTCTTTGTTTGTTTTAATAAAAATGCAAATGCAACACAGACATAAATTATTTATTTTAAAGGAACAGTTCATCATCTTTGGGAAATCAGCTCAATTGCTTTCTTGACAAGAGTCAGATGTGAACGTGTCTGAAGCTGCAGCGCGGCAGATCTCATTTGTTGAATCTGCACAATAACGGATCTTCTTTTTTTTGTGGTCACAGATTTCACATCTGAGGTAAAGGTTGTGTTTAGACAGAATGGGAAGCACATTTTCATCTTGTGTCATTTGCACCTCTTGGACTGATTCTGTGTTGATGAGCCAACTGCTCAGACGTCAGCTGCTAAATACTGAAGCACGGAGCATCTCAAGGGACACGCATCTTCCGATTATTCTTTTAATCTAATCACACATCATACGTGTGCTATGAAGCTTTTAGCAGGAAGCTAAGAGCCTCGTGGGGGTTTTCCCATCATGGTGTCATTTCAGTCTCCTGTACTAAACATAGAAGTTGCATCAGTTCACATTGTCTCAAAGGTGAATTTCAGACTCAAGTGTTTTACGACGCTTTAATCTGCCTGTGTTGTGGATGTCTCTCTCTCTCTCTCTGCTGTGGTGTGTGTGTGTGTGTGATGTGTTGCAGTTGTGTTTGGCTCGATGACTGACTGAGTGGACGATCAACTGTGAGTGTGTAGGGTTGTTTCCAGGGAGCTGATTGGTTTCCAGCCTCCAAGCCCGCAGGTTAAGACGACGGCTTGATGTATTTCCCTAAAACGTGAAGCTATTCCTTTAACTTCTCGTTCATCACATAAATGGGTTCATTTTCCTCCTAATTGTGTACGAAGCCTTTTCCTCCTCAGTAGCAGCCAAATGAGGCGTGAGGGAGTAGAGAGGAGCCGGCCTGTGTTGGTAGATAAGAACGTGTCCCTGTTACTACCCAGAGCTGCAGGAGGGCCGGAGAAAACAATCAGCGTCGGGCGAGATTAGGCCTCACGTCTCCCAGAGGGGCCACGGCTGTTATCTGTCCTCTGCTGACGTGCAACATGCCTGACGGGGATTCTCTCAAGTTGCAAATATCAAATGAGGCGAGATGTGAAAAATGCAACAGGAAGAAGGTGTTGATGTCAGGGGAATTTATTCGCATGCGTGTGATTTTTATCCATCATCTCAGGGGCGATGATCATCCTGTCGACAGTTTGTCAGGAGGCTGATGCTCATTTTCCTCAATGCAGGCACAGTCATTTCACACTCGCCGGTACTACGCAAAGGACCAGAATGATTCAGGCTTGTCTGTGGTTAAACACTGATGTGTGAGTTCACATCCGAGAAGACGAGCCCATCATCTGCCCACAGCAGCAGCAGTGACAGTAAAGGGCCATCAAACACCCAAACACGGCGTCTGAATGTCGTGCAAAAGACCAACGATGGTCACGGGGTCTATTACAGGTTTCCTACTCACGACAGAGTTTCCTGGAAAGACCTGTGTGAGCGGCTAAGTCCGATCACCACAGGCAAATTCTAAATAAAAACTCTCGACCACAACTCACTCACCAAACCCACACACGCAATCTCCATAGATTCACTATACTGGTGCAGAAGAAAAATAATGACTCAAGTGTTTTACATTAAATAAAAGGACTAACATTGAAGTTATGAATCTTCCCTTTTTCTCTTCTTCATTTTTTCTCTGTGTACAGATAAATCTAAATGTTCTTCTTTATAAATATGCTGCTCAAAATGGGATAAATGATGCGGACTGTGAATAAACATTCTGCAGCCTGCACAATGTGAATGATGCTGCAAAGAGAGAAGGACACGTACACTTATACAGAATATTCAATTAAAAACAACTAAAACAAAAATCGATCAATTTAGGTTTTTCTCTCAATGGTCACCAAAACACCAAAGTAATCTTGAAGCAAATGACAATCAACTCAATAAACTCTGATTTGAATTATCAACATTTCTGTTTTTGTCTTAATAAACATACAGATATCAATTCCCCCGCTGCAGCTAGAGCACAATGTCAGTCAGGATGTAAACAATGCTAAACTGCAAAGACAAAAGATTTCCACTTAAACAAAAACTCTTCCTTTCATTCACCACGACTAAAAAACGATCTTTGATTACAAAACCTGGACTCAACACCTTCCTCTGCTGCTCCATCTCGACCGGTTCGACCTGGAAATAATGAGGAATCGAGCCCGAGGAGCAGCAACAGAAACAAAGTGAGCTCGGGTTTGAGGCATGAGAATTAGGTCACAGCAAAGAGAAGAGAAGAGACGCGGAGAGAAAAGCTGCAGAGATCTTACCTCCGGGCTCAGTGCACGGCTGCTTTGGTCAGCGTGAGGAAGTAGCAGATTTTTATAGACTGAAGGAAACACGCAGAGCTTCCTTCCTCGTCACGTTCGCATACAGGCACTGCTGCAATCTGGAGGAGGCCAGCAGAGCAACGGCTGGTTTGCTGAATTGAAGATTTCCACTTAATGTGCAATAATGTGAGGAAAGTGTTTCTCTGCAGCTGCAAACAAAGGATTCAAGCCACAAAGGTCGGAATAGAAGGTTTTTTTTATATAAAATTGTTTTTTTGTCCAAATCAATTCTGACAATATTGAAAAAACACATAAAGGAAAACGCTAAATCATTTGAACTTTATTGTGTACGGACTCCAAATAATAATAAAAAATACACGTTTGCACATAACACATGGTCATGGACAGATGAGTGAACACAGAGAAGCTCTCCCCATCTCCACCTGCTGAAGTTCAGCTGCAGCACCTGAGGGCTCTGCTTCTCCTGCACAGTGCTCACAAGAGAAACTGCACAGAGGCACAGAACACATTGAGGTTGGTGTATGAAGACACAACCACAGACACGCAAAGTAACCACTGACAGATGTACGACGACTAAAGAAGACATGAAGATGCTGAATGACTGAAGGACCACAAAGAGATGCAAACAACCACAGAGACAAAAGACGACGAAGAGACACAAAAAGCTCTAGAGATGCAAACATCAGAAGAGTGCATATCAGTCAATGAATCATTCCCTGGGAGATTTGTAAAACTGTTGAAAAGAAAGAAAGAAATAACAGAAAGAAAAAGGAAATCAGCTGAGAACAAACAGGCAAAAGCACAAGGGGTGAAAACACATCATCCTTGGCTTGAGTTTAACATCCATAAAAAAATGTTTGAAATGACACACAAACTCACAAAGAGACGTTGTATGAAGCCGTTTTGTGTCTGTTTCAGTCTGGGTTTCTTGACGTCAGAAGCCTTTCACACGTCTGTGCCTCGTAATCCGTCCATAAATACACAAACTGCACATGTGCACGCACACACACTCACGCACTCAACTGAACAATTCTCTCTTCATGGATGTCACCGACCAAGCCAAAAGTTTACAAAACCCCCAAAAACGACATTGGCGCAGGATAAAGAAAATACAAAAAACAATCACGAGAGGATTTGGGTGTTTTTCCACTTCTCCAGATGTGTGGCAGGATTCCTGAAAGTCTCCAGATCGTCACGGTGTTTGTAAAAAAAAAAAAAAAAAAAAGAAGACCTGACGTTGAAATCATCTGTGGTATAAATACGTCTCTTCCGTGGATGAACGTTTCCCTTTTGTTTCAGTCCCATCTGAAGAAGTGCGGCAGATGTGATGGCGTCTTTGGTTCAAAGCTCCGGAGCCTCATTTAAACTCTCTGTACAATCATCTCTAAAAAACAAATACGTGACTCTCACACATTGAATAACTGTAAAATTGGTTTTGGAATCAGACATTACAATCAAAACTAGATGGATGGATGGAACTCATTGTTGGGATTCATATGTTCTGGAAACAGGAAACGTTTGTAAGCGATGGCCCCTGAGAGCAGGTTTACTGTGAGTCCCCGTGGACAGAGGCCTGTCGGTGCAGACCAATATGGCTTCCCTCTAAGATTAAAACTTTATTTAAAAAAGAAAAAAACGTCTCTGGTTTTAAGCGCTACGTAGAAACGTCTTGAGCTGTAGCGTCTCCTCCACTGATAGCCTGTCGTGGTAGAAGCTCAGTCCCGTCAGGAGCTCGATGTCTCGGACCCGCGCGGTGTGAAAGCGTAGCCACTCCTCCACCCACGACATGTCCGACCCGCTCTGAGGAAGAGCAAATAATACCTATGAATGTGCGATGTATTAAAAGAAGAATTGATGATGTGTTTCCACTGTGGGATTTGTCAGCAGCAGGTTTCCACAGAGGTGACGTGGGGGCGAAGGTGTTACTCACCGGGCAGCTCTCGCTGTGGTCGGGTCTGTGGGGCAGGATGAAGGACTGGGTCTGCAGAGGGCCCTCGCAGTGCGAAGGGCTGAGGGCCAAGTTCTTGCAGCTCGTCAGGATCACGAAGAAATGAGTCGGGGTGAGAGACTCATTCCTGGAGAGACGGGATCACAGGGATTAAAACACTGCTGCCTCTTCTGTAGATTCAGTCTCTGGTTGATGTATAATTCCTGCAGAAACTTGTAACAGCTATAAAATCTCAGCTGATGGAGAATTGGTCAGGACTCACACTGATTATCTGCTGCTTTCGCCAACGACGCTGAAAATGTGGTTTCAATTCCAAGGTATTTTAACAGGAAGTGTTGAGCAACAATGAAAACTTCAGTTCAGACAAAACGAAAATTACAGCCTTGTCTCAAGTGAAGTAACGAAGCCATTTCAACTTTGGCAGAAATGTGTGTGTTCATGTAGGGAACTCACTTTTCAAATGATGACACTCACTGAAAAAAGGCGTTTGAGGTGTGTTAATGTCGAGTAAATACAAATATCGCGGAGCAGATTAACATCATTCTTTATAATCATCAATTTTACTGCACTCAAGTCACAATACTAAGTAAAAACTAATTTAAAACTTTAGCGCATAAAATACTTAAATAAAGTGTTCAACGTATTTTGTAATATATATATATATATATAGTATATAAATGTTAGAAACTTTTATTTTTCATAGAGGAAACCTTTCTCACGTTTTCTTCAGTTCTTCAACAATAATTATTATTAAATTGATAAAAATCTCTGACAGATTCACTAATAAATGAAAATTAATACTTTTATCCAGTGTGCCACTGACTCACCCCAAGGGTTTTTTTATGAACGCATCAACGTTCCCGTCAAAGTCATCATCAAATATGGGCCCACTCATGACGTTGACTCCGTTCAGCTGCTGTGAAAACTTTGGAAGCAGGACGTCGTGGAAATGTGTCCAAACATCTGTGGTAAAAAAGAAAACACACAAACACACATAACCTTTTATTACTGCAACAGTCCACCACGGCCGATGATAAGGATGATGTGGTCTGATGTGGTGTGCAAGAGAGAAGCCTGAGGGTTTATATTTAGAAATATGAGGAAAACACATTCCCTCCAGATGGGGTCATACACAGTGTTTGACAAGCCACCAGGGGGCAGCAGCATTTAGCAGATACATTTTGGCTTCAGACACAAACGTACGAGGAGGTTTTTTTCTTCGAGTGAGAAGGAGTTTCCATTTATAGTGTTTGTGGCAGAAGCAGAAATGTGACGAGAGCTTTGCAGAGAATTTCTCCATGAATCAATCATCTGACAAAAGCAACAAGTCCCAACAAAAGCAGGGCTCCTGTTGCAGAGCGCAGTGTGATCAGCGTTTCCCATATGACACAGGTGACGTTGTTTTAATAGAGAGCAGGTACAGACACAATCATCGTGGGAAAGGCCGGAATTAAGCAACGTGGATGTATGAGCAAAAGAACAAAAATGAAGGGAGTGAAGCAACAGGTTCACGTGTGTTAACTTGCTACTTTAAAAACATAAATAACAATTTTATTCATGATTCCAAGTGGATTTGATTGTGAAGAAAACTGCAGCAGGATGTCAGGGTTAAAAACAAGACTAAACCTTTAATTGTACTTTACAGAAAGCACAGTAGTCCCATGCAATCACAGCGTTTGAACTCCTGTTGTGTATTAAAGGAGAAAACTGGGTTCAACTGTCTCTGAAAGGTTTAATGGAGGAAAAACCACTGGCTCTCGAAGCCACAATACCTGTTTTCTTAACAACGTCACACAGCACAGCATGTGTAGTTGTGGTCTGGAGTAGCTCTTCAGTCCGCTGCCTAATTAAATTATTCATCTCAAAAGCTCTGGCACTCATGTGGCGAACTAACCTCTCCCCTCTGGGATTAAATGTTTAACTCGTGCATCAACATGACTCACATTTCCATCTTAAGGTGCAGCAGCCGACAAGTGTCTGACTCACCTTTAAACGCAGGGAACATCGGAGCCATGTTGCTCGTGAGGAGAGAGTCGGACTCAGGTCCGCTGGAGCTCAGATCTACAGAGGGAGAGATGGGGTGAAGGAGAACAAGTGGCAGGTTTTAAATGGTTACACAGTTCCCTAAAACTCAATCAACCTGCACCAACTTGTACACACTCATAGATATCAGCTCGTTCATCAAGAGCCATTCATAATTCCCTGGGAAATCTCACAAAGGTAAAGGAAAGTGGACATAAATTCCTGGATCTGCCCACTGATTGGGATCCGCACCAAGATTTAGTTGTCACCCGACACATACATTCCACATAGTGTGGTGTTCTGTCTTGGGCAGATAAAGACTAAAACATAACATGATCCAAACACAAAGAGCTTAAGTCAGATGAGGCTCAAACTACTGTTTATTTCCATGGCTGCTTATTACTTTTCTTGGATTAATCAATTAAGTCCATTGTGATGGTGTCAAATGTCAAACCCAAAGACTTTCGATTTACTATAATATGAAACTAAGAAATCGAAAATCTGAAATCATACACTATTTGCTTAAAACTGACTTAAGTGATGAAAGAGTCAAAATCCTAATCGACTAATCTGTTATCGACTTCTAATGTGTCATTAAACTGCACAGATCACCGGCCACGTGCAAGATAAAATGTCTAATTTTGGTTGAGTCCACAAGTGTCTCACAGCTGCAGGGGAGCTTTCACTTCTCTTTATTGGTCTTTCACTTCCTACCTGAAACCAGAATTTCATTTTCAGCCCAGTAAATCTACAGCGTCTCATTAGAGGTGCTGGGGACAACCCCAAAGCACGGTTCATATTTACATGAGAATGTGGCTCTGCAACACGTCAACTTCAATTCAACACCCAGCTGGGGACACGGAACTGTGACTCCACCACACACACACACAATAACAAACACACACACTCACTGGGGGGATGCAGCAGGCCGTAGGACAGACCCGGGTCGTCTCTGTTGGGGAAACACAGCTGGCTGTCGGCCGGTGGGACTCGCACGTCAGCACGGACACAAGCCTCCACCTCTGGGCTCAGCGGTCGTACTGTGGTCTGAGACAGAGGAGCGGTCAGTGGCGGACAGTGAGGAGCGGGATTCAGGGCCAGCACTCTGGGTGTGGTGTAAGATCACTTGGCTCGATTTTGCTTTGCCATGTGCATGTGGGTCAGTGAGGGCACTGTAAAGTTTTGGAATAACATGTGCTGGGATAATGTAGTATTCTTTACAGATTAAAGCCGTGAAGGTTTCAGTTTCTAAAAGTAGGACCTGTTCATTTCTTCAGAAAGGCAGAGGACAGAAGAGCCGAATGAGAAAAAGTTACAGACGCTTAAGGAAAAGACGTCGGCCATGGACATTAAAATGTGTCATGGAATAAAATGTGGCATTTAACGCTTTATGCAAACCTCAAACATCCTGTATGCACGAGAATAGAAGCTTGCTCTGAAGGCAGAGGAGCCGCACGGCCTCACGCTGTTCATTGATTAATTGAGTTTGTAGAAAGCAAAGTAGCTTGAAGCAAACTCTATGTGGAGCTGTTGAATTTGACAAACTGTGAAATTGAACTTTTCTCTGGGTGTACGAGCGGGTCGAGTGTGATACTGTAAGTTATACCACGACGCAGATTAGAACATATACAGTCGAAGCCATGTTTAGCGTGTCGAGTGTTCAAACAAAGCTGGAGCGAGAGCAGATCTTCATCCTCACTTGCTCCATCATTCAGACAGTAAAGTAAAACAGTGTCAACTCTCCTGGGAGATTGCTCCTCCGCCTGAGGTAATGATTTACACTAAAAGTTCAACCTCGTAATGACACAAGACAAGAGCTGTTTGAGCCAATATGAGCCCAGATGAAAAGTAACAGCTGCCGAGAGCGAAACAAACCTCGTCCGATCTGCTGCCAAACCAGAGAAGAAATATAGCTGGTTGAGATGACTCAACTTCTCAGGTCGTGTTTAAAAGCTCCAAGCAGCGGACTCACCAGAGGCTGGAGGGTGTACGACACCCAGAGGGGCATGAGGCGGTCCCTGCTGTATCCGCTGAGGTAGTCGGATTGGTACAGGAGGCAGAAGGCGGCGTCCGGCTGGACGACCCGGGGCGTCCCGAAAGGATGGTGGAGGCGACGCAACAGGACTTTGGTACCTAAAAGTCAAAATGTGTGAAACACATTAAAAAGTAATGTGTACTTAAAAAGTACAACAGCGAGAGATAAAATGTTACTCACTGGAATTAGTTGTCATGAGAAGCCTGTTCATATCCGTCTCCTAAGAAGAAACACTTCTTGTTAATGCAGCATAATGCAAACGTTTGGGAAAAAAGTTGAGCTGTGATTGTGGCACATGCGAAACATTGGGTTGTACGTCAGAAACTCTTCTCCTTCCTGATATCACAGCAGTTAAGAGTCTTTCTAGTCCTGGTTTAGAAATTCAACTCGCTCTTTTTGCAGATTACTTCAAGTTCTGGCATATTTTCCATCTCACACACACAGACACACACACACACACACACACACACACACACACACACACACACAACATGATCCAATCGCAGATTTTCAATAATGTTCAAGGTCCGTTCCAAATGTGTTTCTTTGAAGTGGTTCGTGGTGGATTTCCAGGTCTGCTGGTCCAGCCTCTCACCAGTTCCACATTCTTAACCGACTGCAGAACTTCCTGATATCTAATGAAATCCATTCGTTCTGCACCACCAGCTGCCAAACAGCCCCGCGCCTCAACAGTTGGACGACATCTCGACATGTAGAATTGTAGAATATGGATACGCGTCGTTAGAGACACTTTGGCTTCACTTTTGGGAGCCGCCATTTCTTTATCTTTACATATGGTCGACACTGACTAACCAGCATTTTCATCCCTAGACCTACATTTCATGCACAGCGTCAGTGTCTCGTTAGCACATTACCTGTGTCTTGGTTTGAGAAGTGCACTGTGCACCGCAGGTCGTCAGCGGGGACAGGGTTACTGGCCTCGCAGGGAGATTCGTGGGAGAGCTGCGCTGGGTGAACTGGGAGGTGCAATGGACGTGTCAGGAGGTGGTTCATACTGCCGTGAGTCCCGTTGTTTGGAGAGGGACGAATACCGAGGAGATCTGGAGGAACGGATAGAGACAGAAGGAGTTGATGCATTTTAGACATAATGTAAACAGGAAAAAGTTGTATATTTCTGTCGGTTATAACAAGATTTAATTTCACTTAATTAATTCTACACCATAACTAGAAACAGCTTAAGTTCACTCAAGCTAATAATAATATAATAAACTTTATTTATATAGCACCTTTAAAAACAGAGTTTACAAAATTCTTTGACAGCAAGAGGCAAATACAAGAGACATAAATAAATCAGACATCAACACTGAGGTGAAAGGTGATAAGAAAATGATAAAAAAGGGTTTAAACTGTTCAAGAACAAGAAGAGAACAACAGGCTCCACCGGCTGCCTTTGTATCAAGTTCTCTTAAAACCCTTTAGGGTCATTCGAGTCCATTGAATTCAGCACTCACTCATTTTCTCCCTGTGTTTGACTTGTCATTAAATCATTACCAACAGTCCACTGCACACACAGATGTTTCGGGGTCGGCCCGGCTCAGTGTGTGTGTGTGTGTGTGTGTGAATCTGTTTGCTTCCACATGTCTTAGTGGGGACAACCTACATGTGATTTTACACTATTTCACCATAATATCTTACATGGGAGTGAACGTTATTTGATGATGTGCTTTGGGTGGCCAAACACGGAGGCTGTATAAATAGACATGTTTGTGTTCCAGTCATGGACTTCACCTCTTTTTAACTACAGTTTATGTTGCCAAAAAACAACAAAAACTGTGTCTGTAACAAAGCAACTTACCACACATGACGTTGTATAAGTTCAATGTTTTCAAAAGGTGGCACAACAGTCTCGCTTTTAAATCCCGGACCATAGCCGATGAAGATCGCCTGGAAAAACACCATCAAGCAGATTTTAACATACTGACGTACATTCATTTAACAGAGTGAAGTATCTAAACAACGCTGCTCCAGCTCGTGAAGTCAAAAACTCTTTCTGTGACTAACAAGACGTCAAACAGTCAGCGCCACGATGAGACTGTGTGTAAATATTTGAAATGAGCTACAGCAGTAAAATGACCTCACATGACCTTGCGAGTTACGGATTTAAATTCGAGGACGCGTGTCGGTTGGCTGGTGAGACATTTGGAGGTGAGCAAATGCTCTATTTCAAGAACACTTTGCCTTTTCTTCCTCAGGCTGACTTTTCCCAAACTCAAAGATATATATTTTTTTATAGATGCCAGCAGCCTATAATTACACCAAGTCAGCGAGAACCACATCCACAAACGTACAGAGACGTGCTTGTGATGACTGGTATGAAGGTGGCACAGAGACACATGTTTACAAGTGAAACTGAGAGAGTGTAGGTGGAGAGCAAGAAGTGGAATTAGTGAGTTTTAGAAATACACAGTATTTGTGTTTCTCATATTTTGAGGCAAACATAAAGACATTAATCCCTAAATTTAGCAGCATTGACTGGAATGAAGTGGAATTATTTTTATGCAGATTAAAGATAAAGAAAAATGATCCTGTGTGTACAAGATCAATATCTCGTGGGTACAAGTTATCCTCTTTTGCACACATGATGTTGTCTTAAGTTATTATTTTGTTAAGACAGGATACATTTCCTGTCTTAACAAAAGTGGAAAAGTAGACTTTGGCCACACCTGAAAAATGGGACTGACAAACTTTAACATCTAACGTTAAGGTCTATTGAGCTGTCAGACTATAAATATATACACTCAAAGGGTCAATGAGTTATAAGACGTCTTGTTTTTTTAGGATATTGTGAAAATGTTTTTATTAATCCTCCTCCCTCTGACCTGCATGCTGGTGAAGAGATTATCTGAGCCGTGGAATCCTCCGGTGCAGTACTTGATTTCCTTACTGTTACTGAGGAGGAAAAATACATGTATTTTGATAAACACAGAGATATAAAGATTAGGGTCAATAAAACACATGATGATAGTTACTGACGTGTGTTTCCTTCTTTTTTTAAATCTGACATTTGCATTTATTTCAGTGACACTTTCATATATAATCATTCCAGACTTTCCAAATCCTGACCAATAACTGTAATACTGCCTCATTCTGACTATCTGCTGCTATAACATGTGTTTATCTCGACTTTATCCGGTGAAAAATATATATTAACACCGACAGGAATAATGGCAAAGCTATGGAAAAACAATGTTGCAACACACCAGAGCAACTGTTTAAAGAGAGTAAAGTGGGCTCGTCACTCACAGAGCTGCCTGCCAGCCCTCCTTCATATACAGATGTCCTCTCTCTATGCGCTTGTTGTAGGCGAAGTGCATCCTTTTCGGGAGGTTTTCTTTGAGGTACGGCCTCATCGGCTGGTCAGCGGCCCTGCACTTCAGATCACACACAGAGCGGGAGAGTCAACACGCCGCACGACCAGGACGGGCTTTGTTTGGACGTGAAGCTAAGCAGGCAGATAATTCTTCATTCTCCCCTATCAATACACGGGTGACATTTGGAAAATACTTTGCATACCGACAGGTTCTTCACCAGGCCGGCGTAGTCGACTGGGGAAAGAGACACAGGCCAAGGTTAGACGCGCTGCACACAAACAAGCCGACACTGAGTGATGCTGCAGGGCTGGGAAACGTGCTGTTATCCACAGGAACTCACAGGAAAAGTAATCGTCGGGGAGGCGAGCGGGTCTGATGCGAGCAGCCGGGCCTTGGATGACATTGAAGCCTGTCAGTTTTTTCCTGGTAGGTTGATACAAACGCTGCCTTTTCACAGGAAGCCTCCTCCATGCCTGTTGGAAAACAGAAAATATGAATTTGTCTTCAGATTTTTGATACATGGTGAAGATTTGCAATCGTATTTTCACATCCGCCAAAGGAAGTCATGTTCTTTATCGTTTGTTTGTCTGTTCTTTAGTTCTTTACTAAAATATCAAAGGCGTCAGGAGGAACTGTAAAAGCAACATGAGACAATTAAAAAAAGACATTAAAAACAGTTACAAGGGGAATAATAGGCCATGTTAACCTCTCTGTCTATTTCTAAGTTGGTTTGTGTGTTTGTTTGTTTGTTTGTTAGCAAGACCCATTCAACTTTGGTGTGGATCCAGATCAGGGATTTCCGTGGCCACTTTCTGTGACATTGCGAGATTGGAGATTGAGAATAATTCATGGATCTTGATGAAACAAATCTAGGGAATTTTTGGGGACTGACATCTATGAGTGTGTGAAACTGGCTGCAGCTTGATTAAATATAAGGGGACTGTTGGGCCTCGGCGGAGGTATCTTCTCTACCGAGAGCCATTCTAGTTCAAAATGTGGCCGTAGTGGCATGAAAAATGTGTCATTAGTTCACTTTTAGCATCCTTTTTAAAATCCATGATTATGCTTTAATGATTTTTCATGATTTTATGCTGAGGTTTCTCTTCTCGGAAATTTGGAGATGTAAGCACTTATTTAGTCTTTTCTGCCGCCCACAATAGAGCGAGTACATTTATATTTAGTTTAACATTCGTCAGCATTTTTCTTTGGGTTTGTGACGTGAACCCTGTTGAATCCTTCTTTCATTCAGAATAATAACAACCACAGCTCATCCAAAGCGACATCTTCTCCAGGAAATCACGTCTTTGATGAGGAGAAACCGGCTCCTCCCATTCTCTCCCCAGCACTGATCTTTATTAAAGTAAATTACAAGCTGCAACATATGGTCTCCAGATGCCTCCTCACATAAGAATCCTCCTCACACAGCACTGAGAACAGTTTACTCCCGGATAACAAACCCGTTTTCACCAGATTGCTCTCTGGCTCTGTCTCCTGAAGTTTTCCCTGCAACAGGTGCAGTGACTCAACCAAGACAAACATTTGAAGATGACAGTAAACCTCGAACCCCTTTCTCTAGATTCCTTTACTGTGCAGCCGCGCCCCCTTTCAACCTTGATGACATCACACGGGGTCTCAGCGCCACTTCCCCTTATTATGCATTTTTCAACTGACGTCTCCCCTGATTGAAATCCAAACAGAATCAAAACAATGGAGACAAAGTACTTCATCATTCTTGCTTTAAAAGTGTTCCTTTTCTTTTTTAATCTACTATTTAAAAAAATATATTCACTCATTCATTGATTCGTCTTTCCCTCCTTTTGAAGATTTATATGGTGTCTGTGTGGAGGCTGAGGTGTTAATCTCACCGTGGTCAGATACGATCATCAGGTCGACACAGTGGTGCAGGTTTTTCTCCGTCAGGCCGTCCATCATTATTCCCAATATCCTGTCCACACGCTCCAAGGCCCAAGTGACCTGAACAGCAGGACAGCGGTTAAAGCTTTAACATCTTGTTTCAGCAAATAAACACTTGGAAACTGTCATTAACTACGATCTGGCAGCACTGCTGATAATACAGTCTTTTAATAAATGGGGTTTGGTTTATAACTTGGAGACGCTACATGAAGAAATGGTTAAATGTGAGATGAAAATTATTCAGTTAACTTTTCATAGATGTGTCTTTAAATTTGTTAATTAGATATTCAGAGCTGTAACTAATAGTCCACTAATTGATTAGCTGATCAAGAGAAAGGTAATTGGGAATTATTTTTAATAATCAATTAATTATAAAAATCTCAGATGTGAAGATTTGCTTCCCTTCTTTGCCTTAAGGGAATATCTTTTGAGTTGTTGAACCAACAAGCAATTTGACGACTATCTCAAACTACAAGGCTAAAGGTCAGGAACTAATGAATTAAGTTTCCCCTTAGGACTCATATTTGTATTCTGTCTAGGCTGCTGTTCCTTTAGATAATGAACAACCAGCTGATGGTTGCAGGTTGACTCACTGACCTCTTTGCTTCCTGGCCCATACCTATGTCCTGACGCGTCAGGTTCGTCCAGGTACAAAGTGTAGAAGTCGGGTCTAAAATCAAACAAGGATTTAAGCGTTAAGTGCAGTGAACAGTGTTTTTCGACAGTGACCCTTTGTAATGAAAATAAAGATCATGTTATACCTTTTTCCTTCAGGTAAACTGAGCCATTCAAACAGCGTCGACACTCTTGCCTCAAACGAAATGGTCCTGTGCACCAAACCATGAGATTTATAAACAAATCAATACCATGCCATTACACTTCTTCCTCATTGAAACGTATGTAACAGAACGTGACTTACTTGTCATACATCTTGTAGAAATTTGGATAGCTGCCGTTGATTAAAACGTCTGAGCCCGGCCAGAAAAAAGTTCCTGTTTTCAGTTTGTGATGCATGGCAGTGATCCAGATCTGAGGGGAGGAAGAGGGAGATGAAGAGGAGAGGAATGGGAAGAGGAGAGGAGATGGAAAGGAAAGGAAAGGAAAGGAAAGGAAAGGAAAGGAAAGGAAAGGAATGGAGAGACAAGGAAAGGACAGTAAAGGAGAGGAAAGGAGAAGAGGAAGAAAATAAAAGAATATATAGTCTCATGATTAATTCAGAGACATAAACTGAACTCATTCATTCATCACAGTTTAAGTGTTTGGTCCATTAGGTAAATATAATCCCTCACAGCCTCGGCAGGTCTAATGGAAAACCAACTGTATAATTTGATTGTAAATCAATAACTAGTCGACTGATCATACGTGACTTATTCATGCAGCAGGTTTAAATGCGCATTGAGGCAGATGCACTTAGTTGCATTGGATCAACTGTCATTAGGAAAGAATGGATTCCTGCAGAATAAAATCACTCAGCTGGAATCATTTATTTCTCCTTCCTCCTGGAAAGTGATATTAGACGAACGCACGGTGCATTTTCAAGAGGAGAAGCCTGTCACACTGTGGAGGAATGAGATTTAAGAGGCCTCCCGTTCAAATGGAAACCACGCAGCATCTAAACAAGCACCACTCGCAGCCCTCAGAAGCCGTCATTCAACACCGCGCCGTCCCTAATTATATCGAGCAGCTCATTACGGGGAGAGATAATTCTAAGCTGTGAAACTCGATCGCCAAAACAAAACAAGTGTCTCGTGCCGACGAATTACAGCCTTTTTTCCTTATTTCCACAGATTCACTTACCGGCTCCCCTTGGTACCACTTAGGGTCGAATTTCTCAGCACTTTTCAAGCTGAAGAAAGCGTTGTGGGTCACGTCGTACATCTTGTTGTCCACGATCCCGTGAGACTCGGGATAAAGGCCCTGCAGGAATCGAGTTGAGAAAACAAACACAGAGTCAGGGCGAGCTGCTTTGATACTGTGATTACCTCCTCCTCTCCAATCCGAATCAAACTAAATATCACTGGGAGCTGCAGCAGTTTATTTTAATTGCAGGCTCTGTTCTCCACCAACAGAGGTGAACTCCACTCTCTAAGCCCCTTTAGTTTTGCTGTGGTTCACTTCACAAGCACATGTGAGCCATTAGGCCTCATCTTCCTGGGCCATCATGAAGAAAGACTACATTCCCATGGAAAAGCCACCACATAGAAACTGTAGGCTACAAACAGCAAGGGTGGAAAGTCAAATGTGAGTTATTCAAGTACAATTTGAGGTATTTAAACGATATTATATAACTCTAGTCCTATAAATACAGTACTTTTGACTTTCTCTATACATCTTTAGTAACTATCCCTTTTAAAGGTTAGATCATCTCATGACCACTCAGATTAATCTTGTGATCCGACCCCCAGGTCAGGAACCACAAGGCAAATCTACTTAACTGAATAGAATCGTTAAAACCAACTCCAACTCAGTAAAGATCCGTGACACTCAGTAGATCACACACCTCCGCCACGGCTGGAAAATCCTACATATGATTCTCATAGTAGAAATACCGATCTATCCACATATAGAGACAAACAACAGAGTAATAGTACCTATACTCTGTAATGCAGTATATCATTCACAGGGCCATGTGTCTGCAGAAGTAATACTTTTACTCTATATATTTGACATCACTGCTGTGGTTCCTCTACAATGAGTTTTGTTCTTTCTCCACTGACAAAACAAGTTTAACAGTTTTTGCCATTTGTTTCCAATTTGTGTGAAACCTCGGGCTCAGGAAAAAGAAGACTTACAGTCACAATGCTGTAGTGGTTTGGAAAAGTCTTAGTGGGATAAACGGGCCTCATGTACGGTGTTGTGGTTCCGAGGTCTCCTGCAACACAATGAGATTGAGTCAAACTGGGACGCAGTGGCAAACCAAAGCAGAGCTGTGGAGTCAATGGTGTCTGCGACTTACGTAACTTGCTGATAATGGGGAGGTGGCTGCCGTGATCTTTCAGATACTCGGCTCGGAAACCGTCCAAGGACACGAGGATGAGGGGGGGCTTGGAGAAGCTGTGAGGGAGGATACAACAGAGAGAGAGAGAGACAGAGAGAGAGAGAGAGAGAGAGAGAGAGTGAGTGAGAAGTTTAAAGTGTTTTTAATGGAGGAGACACTGGTGGGTTTATGAGAATCACTCTGGCAGCGAGGAGGTAGTTTTGTACAGTAGGTCTGTGTGTCAGAGAATACAAAGCAGCTCTTTGACTGAGAGGTGATCAGACACACACTGACGCACACACACTAGAAGAAGAGAAGTGTGACTGACGATGAATCTGAGACTTCTATGAACATCAGCAGATTTCTTTCGTTACATGAAGTGAAATTTAACTCTGCTCTTTGTCACTGGGAGTATTTTTAATTTTTAACTTCCTTTTCACGTAAGATTGTTTCATCAGCTCAACGTTTTTTCCGAGGATCTTTATTTTCGTTCCAGGAAAAGATGCAACTGCACTTTTTAATTCTGTGTTCGAGGGCAGAGTGTAACTGCCTCCATGTCGGTTTATGTCAGAACAGGTAGCTTGTTTGCTGGTTATTAATACACTTTAACACAAACAAACCAGTGGTGATGCTGCAGGACCAGACTGGTGACTGGTCACCGCTCTGTGAATTATTTTATACTTTATTCATGAACAGCCTAATACAGAAATTTCCATAACTGTGTCAAACTTTCATCCAATCAAATATACTGAATAGATCATTTCTGTTCTACATCACATACAACTTGTACTTTATTTCTTATTGAATACTGATGCACTGAGCAGCTTTACATGTACATGCTTTAAATTAAACCTTGACACAAAACCTTTTCCCAAACTAGAAGGTATCCACTCCAAAACAACGGTATCATATCAACACTATTGCTAATTTATATTTTGTTCAAGTTGCATTAACTCAATGTTTTAGTCCTTAGAGAGTAGAGGAAAAAGCCATAAACACCCGCACTTACATACAGTGTGAGTAAGTTGTTAGCAAATAGTTTGGTCAGCCAACACAGAGAAATGTTAACTTTATACAACTTTCTGGCAAATATTTATTTTTTGGGTTCAACCTCTTCTGAGAATAACATCAAACTCTAGCAGTTAAATACTGACTGTTTACCAGATCCTTTCTTTTTTTAAATAGAAATATTTATTCTGACAGCTTTAATAATATTACACTCATCAAGAGGAATAAGGAGAACAAGTGTCATATAAAGAATTACTTTAGTTAGATTATAGAATAAACAGATAATTATGGAATTAATAAAAGACAACAACTAAATAATGAAGCCCGAAAATGAGAATGAGAGACTTTCGTAAGAATAGCTTCATCTGGAGCCACAGGTTTTCTTTTCCATAGTCTAATGTGTGTGTTTGGGTTCCTCCCTTCCCAAAAGCAGAAACACACACGAGAGACCACATTCAGCAACACATGTCTGATTACTCACAGCCATTAGCTCAGTTTCCATAGAGACACTTATTTTTTTCCAATGAACCAACACCATTGTAAAATAAAATAAAATAAACGAGAGTCATGTGTTCGGGTTATTTAAGCACTTCTCGCTATTCCCGCCCCCCCCCCCCCCCCCCCCCCCCCCCCCGGTGTTGTCACAGTTTATTTTCCACAACTGCAACAAAGGCTCAATTGAGGATAACCGTGGGATGAATAGTTTCAGTTTGAGTGGAAAAACATGATGTCACACAAAGAGGAGGACGGGAGCTGGTGGGATCCAAACAAAACCTGCTGAGACTTAAGGTTTTGTTTTTTCTTTTTTGAAAACCACATCAGATTCCAGATTACAACTTTTAAACAAGAGTATTGTATTACCCAGGTGGACACAGGAGCTGCGGAGTTTCGTTGGAGAACGCATGAAGCCATAAGTCCCCGCCTGCAGGAGAAGAGGAGTGTTGTCAGTGGCTTTTAATACAAACAATATGTTTCTCTGCACAGTACTGATGCCAACAAACACAAAATGATGTAAGAAAGGGAAAATCTAAACGACCCCGCCTTGTTGTAGACGATAACTTGTAAAAGATTGTGTTAGGAAGCCCTTGAAAGTTGGTCACTTGTAATGAAACATGAGAGATGGGAACTCAGTAACATGTACTCCCAATAAGATGCTGAAAATTCCTTCAGCGTTCTTCATCAGGCCTGTGAGAGTGTCACTGCCAACAGAACCAAACCACATCTGGGTGTTTGATGTTGAATTAAATGGGATTGTTGAAATATTTGAGTGGCATGAAGCAGGATGTGAAAGTATCCACATATTCATGAGATGACTGAAGACAGAGGATGAATGTTTCCGGCGTTTCCATGAGCACAACTCTGAGGACAACATGGATAAATCACGTAATATGGCTCAGAAAGAAAAAAACCTCAACGGATAAACAGAAAACAATCAAACGTACATCAGGTTTGCTGAACATGTGTTGGCGCAAAATAGAAAACATCTGGATTTTGTTCTCATGGAAACAAAACAGGGATGAAAACAATGTAGGTTTTCGAAAAGGGGTGTGATTGACCACCACATAATTCACAAAAGTGAAATAAAAAGATATTCAACGGGTTTGTTATAATCGTAAGCGTGTTTCTGAGAACCTGACAAAATCGAGATCACTATTTACTTTGCATTTAGCTCCGCTTTCATCTCCACCAACTCCTGAGGGAGACGTGTACAGCAAATAATATTATCTCACAGCTAAATGCTACACTTTTGTCGTACACACACAATCTTGGCAGCTGTCAGCAAGAATCTGTGCACATAGTTTCCCCTTCAGGCCAAAACAAACAAATATGTTGCCACACTTATTTAGCTATCTGGGTTAAAACAGGTCAGATAGTATCACTAAAGAACCTCAGCTCCTGCTACAGGAAATCATGGTGATTAAAGTGGTGAGATTTGCCCATCACACACAATCATGTGATCTGTTCCTAGATATAAAGATACTGATAAGTGCAGCTTTAAGACAAAATATAGGATTTTGCTTTAGAAGTTTAGAAGCTGTGGCCCCAACATTATCAACTACTCTTTAACGTTCTGCAGTATCTGTTGAAGCCTTTTAAGAGCAACTGAAAACCTGTTTATTGTGCGTATATTTATTTTGCATTACTACTTTCAGGTGTTCTTCTATTTATGTGAAGCTCTCACACTGGGTCTACCAGCAGCTCCTGGACCATTTTGAACCAACTGTGTCTTTGAAAACCTCCACCCACAGACAAGGTGACTCCACCAGGGCAGCTCTGGGCCTCCTCTTTCACCTCCCAGCAGCTGCCTTCCCAACACATCCGTCAAGTCTGCTGCTGACTGGACACATGACAGAGGGAGTCTTAGCATGTTGCTGAGAAAGCCCCTCCTCACCGCCCCTCCAGGCCAGCGGTGCGGTTTGGACCGAGCAGGGGGATGCTCCGTCTCAGGAGACAAGTCGCTGTGGTCTGTAATCCACAGGAAAACCCGCCCTCAGCCTTTTTGCACCACTCGCTGTCAGCCTCCAGGGAGAAGTCGAGCTCTTCGGGGTTATTTTTATTTCTTTTAATCTGCCTCCAAAGACATTACAGAGAAAGATTATAAAAGATGGGGAAGTTCCAAGGCTCCATAGATGTGATAGACGACGGGCTATGGGTGAGCTTTAAAAATGTATTCTCCCCATATGGCTTTCATGTCAGCCTGCAAGGGAATATAAGTTAAAGGGGGGATATGCCGCCGCAGCAGAGAGAGAGCGCCCCACCCAGGCGGGGGACAGCTGCCCACAGTCACCACGGCTGCCCTGGAGGGGTGTTATGGCACCGCGGTTTGCAACAAGGAGCACACTGAGATGCCACTGCCCACATCTAACCTAGAGGGAATCTATAGCTGCAGTGAACACGCCAACCCGGGGTGAACATTCCTGCTTCACTCAAAATCTGTGCTGATGACGTATTTTGGAAAAAGTGGAAGAAAAAACAACCACCACCCTGAGAGACACATGTGAACAAATCCTATTCACTCTCACATCGACCTCTCGGGCTTTAGATCCTCCGTCACTGCTGCTCTGTACTCCCACGCTAAGAGTTTTCTGAGGGACGTCAACAGGCTGCACGTAGATAGATTTGCCCAAACAGCAGGTTTGTAGCCTCACAGCAGCAGCACGTGGGCTTGTTTGTACCTTGACCCAGCGGAAAATGTAGAGTATGCCTTTTCACGAGCCTCTCCTGAACCCTAACCCTAATCGGAGGGTGGTTATTTCTGTCTGTCTCGCCGCTGCAGCCGAAGTATCTTCACACAACAGTGAGTCGAGGAGTGAAAGCCAAACCTCACTGGACAATAAATCAAATGCGGTTATTTTTACAGTCCGTGTATTGACTGTTGTATCACAATAAAGCAAAAATTAAATATGATATTGTGATTTGTGTGTATGGGCAAAACTGGTGGTTGTTTTCCACCACTAGTGGTGCAGAGGAGCAGCGTCCTGAGGAGCGGGTCACCGAGTATTTCGAGCACGTCAACAAGGACACGAGAGCGAGCTGTTGACATGATACACAGTCCTCACAGAGCGGTCCAAGTTTGTTTACTGATATACTCTGCAGGGAAACTTCAGTCGTACATTAATACAAGAGAGGTGACAGGAAACCAAAAGAGGAGATGACACGGAACAAAGGCCGAGTCTGACTTCATCACGTTTCATCGGCCTGATTCTGCTGAACACTGGGACATTTTGATCATTTATGTGCTATTCGTTTATGCCCAATTGCCTCCATCAAGGATGTTTGTTTGTCAGCAGAATAATGAGTTTCGGGAAGGTTGGCACTTGGGCCAAGAAAGAAATTTGGTGACATTTTGGAGCGGATTCCGATCAGGAGGCAGATGCAGAATAATTTTTCAACATTTTCATTGATTTGTCAGAGGACAATTTGATGGGTTTGGATTTCGGGGGATTGATATGTATGCTCGTGTGTGTTTCAGTGGAGATTCTAGTTCTAGTTTCTTTGAAATTCCAAATGGCAGCCTTACTCAAATAGAATCCCAGAAACTAAAAGCCCTGCAAAAAAGAGAAAATAGTGAATAAGTGTGTAAAGAAACAGCGACGCTCACCTATCTCATTATTGGGTCTTTTCAAAGACAGGGCCAAAGCCAGGATGAGCAGCAGGAGGCCCACCAGCAGAACCTGAAGTCCAGAGAACAATTGTCAAGATATATATATATATATACAGTTTTAGGTTAGTAAAGATAAATCACATACAGTTGTCAACAAACAACTGGCTCTGGTGAGTGGAAGGTAAACACAGCAAGAAGTGAGAAACTCCACAAGCCTCCGACAAATCTACAATCATCACGTTAAAAAAAAACATCACAAACATGATTGTGGTGAAAAAGTCTCAAATTGAGGTGTATTCTTCTGGCACAGCAGCGACACTCTAGTGGTGTCAGCGACATGCCTTTCAAACCAAGATATAAACGGCACCAGACTCCTGGCTCCAGTGAGAGAAGCAATAAATCAAGACAGATTGTGCAGAAGTGCACAAACCTGCTGCAACCAACGCAACTGGATGTGAGCTGTAAACACAAACCATTTGTTGTTGTTGTTGTGGCAGAGTGGTTTGGTTGGTCCACCACTTTGGTCCAGAATCCAAGTGACTCCAGTGACTCCTCTGGGGTTTCCCTCTTGCGACACCATGACATTGACATTATTGTTTTTTTTTAGTAAAATGTCTTGTCAACTATCAACACTGTCATGAAATGTGGTTTATTGGATGGACTGGCTCCAAACGGCTGAACATACTAGTCGTGAAAAACACACACTTCCAGTAGGAAAACTTGATGGATTCTGGATCGGCAAAATATTACACACGTTTTGAAAAGAGAAGCTGTTTAAAGGATGAAACTCACATTTTGACATTTTAAGCAGAGGGCTCTTCCGTCCGATGACAAAAGGCCAGTGTGGCAATGAAATCCTTTACACAGATCTTCTCTTTTTCAGATTCATTGTCCCGAGAGTATGTTCGCCGAGTTTTCCTCAAACGAAATCAACACTCTCAACAACTATGAGAGGAATTTGCAAAGTGAAGATGATCCGTAACAATAAAAGCTCCTTTTAAAGGATTTTTATTTAACCGTATTCCCGTCAGCGTTCGGCTCAAAGCTCTGCTGTGCTAGTAAAACCTCTCAGAGCTGCTCACTTAGTCTTGTCATTCTCTTTGCTTTCGTTTATATTCTTTTACGACTTAATTCAGGAACTTATATATACTTTTTAAACTCTCCTGCAATCCTTTCCACCTTCCCTCATACGCCATGGGCAGCGTGGAGAGTTAAACAAGGACAGAAGCACTAATCTGCTATCTGCTGCAGACTGGAGGCTAAAGGTTTGTAATCACTGGGGCGTTAGAGATGGGGGGGGGGTTACACAGTCCTGTCATTGCTGCTTATTTTGAAGCCTCCACAAAAGCCCACAGCCGGCCTGCAGTGGTTTTGTTTGTCGTTTAATTATCATGGAGTTTGAGACCTTGATTTAAAGTGGGCTGCTGAAGTTTAAACATCCTGTTTTGTAGCCTGCGACACCTTCACTTATCACATTTGATCACAGATTATTTCGAAGTGATAGACTGTATAATTCAAAAGCAGTACTTTAAGTAAATACGACTAAAGTCACTCAAATCTTTATTCGCTGTCAACAAGTCACAAGTTTCACCTCAATTCTCTTCTCTTTTCTTATCTTCTCACCGCAGTTGAAATAAATTGGTTTGTGTGGAAATAGAAACCACCTTTTCTCTCTGTTGAGGACTCAACTTTTTCCAGTTACTGAAATCCACAAAAACTCATGATAGTATGTTAACTACTACACGTGTGTCACATTAAGTTGTGGGTGATATTTCCCTGCAATCTTAAGACGAATAAAATCACCCAGACTCAACACTAGATCAGACATATTCACGCTGCAGTCATCCGTGCCCTCTAATTATTGCAAACTGGAGTGTGGTGATATAGTGTGTGTAGAAAAACATGGAGGAATGTGGGAATCATCCACCATCCAGTAATCCATTCAGTGTGGTTCACATAGACGAGACTGGGGATTCCTAGACAGGTATGAAAATATGCCGCAGCGTGTGTCTGGATATTTGGACTTATATCTCTATATCCAGCTATAGGTGAAGGGAGACAGAAAGAGAGAGAGAGTGGGGGAGAGAGGGAGAGAGAGAGGGAGGGGGGGAGAGAGGGAGAGAGGGAGAGAGGGAGAGAGAGAGAGGGAGAGGGAGAGAGAGAGAGACCTGTCCTTGTTGGGAAAACCCTTTAGCCATGGTCTTCGTGGGCAGAGAAAGCAAACAGTCTGTCTGGTGGAAAACCTACTCGTCTGAAACACCCTCGATTACTATTGTCTGCACAGTTAATGTCTGATTTTACTGTTTGGGAGAAGCTGGACAGACACGAGCATAAAAAATGTCATAAAAAGTCTGACAAACTAATGAGTCGACCTCGTGTGAGAGCAAAAATAAAATAGCCCCAGCGTTTTTTATCTGTACTCCTACTCCTCCGTCTGCGAGGCCTTTGCCTAACACTACAGTGTAATGTTGGGCCGTCTGCCAGAGATATGGAGGCCGCGACGACAGGAGAGAGCATATTGTTGTCTGGACTTCACCACGTGTGTCTTTTCAGTGCCAGCAACTTCCTGGGGTTTTAGTCAATAGTTTGAAGGGTGTGGTTCGATGCCAGTAGCGGAAATGCAGATACTGCAGAAAAGGCCGGGGCATCCAATACTGTGTCATTAAAGTGTATTAGATGAGCCCAGCCACTGGGAAGTACTCAGTGTACTCGAATCTGGGATGTTGTTTTAATCAGGGGCCGTAAAGGGGCCACAATTTACACAGAAGGGCCAACTATATGTCCACCGTTAGCTCTACAAATTTGTTCCTTGTCCAAATTGTTCTTTAAATAAGCTTAGAAAATATATATTCTTAACAAATTGTCCTTTGAGCAAAACATCTCTATGTACATTACTGCGAGGAGGCAGATTCCAAACAATCTTAAGTCTTTCGGCCAAATGCATGAATTAGTTTTACTGTAACACGCGTCATAATTCATGTTTTTTTTTTCCTCTTATAGCTCTGACCACAGCTGCATGACATTTAAAACATGTAATCATATTTTTCTTCTACTTTTGCAATTTTCAATTATGGTTTTAGTTGTCGTGTAAACCCCCAAAATGTGTCCCCGATTTAGCCTGCATGCTGAAAATATGCGGTTGGTCTCAATTCCCTTTAGGAAACTGTCAACAATAAAAGCTGCTGTTGTTTGCTGAGGCTTTTCCCTCCGCGACTGTGACAAGAATGAAATATCTCGGAGGTGGAATACAAAGAAAACTGTTATTTGGCCGTCCAATCAGATTCTCACCCCGGCCCGTGAAGTGAAGACTCCCTCAAATCCACAAATCACCCCACAGAGACACATGTGTGCATCATAACAACAACAGACACTGTGCAGAGATGTACAGAAAAAACTAACTGAACGGAAGAAAAGGAATCTGCAACTATGTGATTTATTCCTATCGAGAAGGTGACAATTTGCAGATTTTCTTAATTTTACATTCGAGTAAGTGGAATATTTCTGGGTTTTAAATAATAAAAAAAAGGCACAGAAACGATTAGATTTGCACGGTGGTGGTGGAGGTTCAGTCGGAGCTTCACCTCCTCCACCTGCAGACACTCATCTGGCCTCTGAGTCTTTGCACCGGAGTGAAAACATGAAGTTTCCACGTTCACACCGTCAGTGTGGGCTGAGTGACAGACAGCTGAGGAGGGAGCAGTGGAGAAATCCAGGCCTGAGGCGGTGCTGGTGAAGTCCCACACAGTCACTGCACCCAATCTTCATTCTATTTAAATTGTATTATTACTTTCCCTATTGATTAATCTTCTGACCGTTCTCAAGATTACTCCATGGATCAATGTGAAAATGTGGAGAACAAGATGAAACTTTCAAATGTCTTATTTAGTTCGACTAAGAGTCCAAAACTCAAATATTTTCAGTTTTCAGTCATATGTGACAAAGGAAAAAAGGCATTTTTCACTGGTTTTACATGAAAACTTACTGAAACTATTCTTTTCCTCATGCAACACATTGCAGATTGTTTTATATACGGCACAGTTTGGACATATGTCATGTTTAATAAGTCCTGCATTAACAACATTATGGAGCTTCATAAAGAAGCAGTAGGTACAAAAGGGTGTGAAAGGGATTTGAAAGTCAAATGAGAAACACACCAACTACTGTGGAGACTTTTTTTACAGGATCCATTTTGAATCTATGTTTATATTGTGTGGTTAAAAGTGCAGGAAAATCAACTGTCGTTCAGTTCAAACTGATCCGAAAAGCCACATTCACACATAAAGCAGTTCATTAAAGTAAGCAACGCGTGGTTTGTAAGTATGTGGGTTTTACAGAGGTGGTCAGAGACAAAGATATGAGACTTTCAGAGCCACTGAACGTACCCCAATCAGGATTTTACACCGCTTGCTCATGCTCTTGCCTCGTCCAGTGTTGCAGCTCTGACTCTCCAGCTCTGCCGTCCCGAATAAAGAGGATCGATGTTCATTCCCACTCTCTTCTCCTTTGGTTACTTCCATGCTGCTGGACAGGATGAAGTGAGGAATGAGTCCAGCCACAGTGTGAGGAAGTGAGGGATGTGCGTGTGTGTGTGTGTGTGTGTGTGTGTGTGTGTGTGTGTGTGTGTGTGTGCAGTGTGAGTGGATCAGAGCTGAAGGGAAGCACCGCCTCGTCTCCTCTGGTCTCCACAGCTTCACTGAGCTGCTGCAGAATGGATCTGATCCTGGACACAAGGAGGAGGAGACAAGAGTCACAACTTTCACTCTTCTCTCTGGTTTCCATGTGTTCAGCAGAGTGAGTTCATCAGTGAGTCTGGTGTTTGAGGCCACGTCTGGAGACGAGGTGTTCCTTCATTTCAGAGACACAAAGTCACGCTGGATGTTGATGTTTGAGTCTCAGAGGAGAGTTTTTTAAAGTCTCACGTGTAACATAAGAGCAAACAGCTGTTCAAGGACTTCAATGCATTTAGAATGAGGCTGCTGCTGCCACCCTGTGGTCAGACTGCATTAGTGCAGAAGGACCTCTTTTATCACAATTTAAAATGAGTCCCTCTCTCTCTCCCTCTCTCCCTCTCTCTCTCTCCCTCTCCCTCTCTCTCCCTCTCTCTCCCTCTCCCTCTCTCTCTCTCCCTCTCCCTCCCCCTCTCTCTCTCCCTCTCTCTCCCTCTCTCTCCCTCTCTCTCTCTCTCTCTCTCTCTCCCTCCCTCTCTCTCTCTCTCTCTCTCTCTCTCTCTCTCTCTCTCTCTATCTATCTGTCCATACACTGTGTACAGTTTATTTCATGACATATTGTGGATGCATCATGTATAAAAATGCTGCAGGATTCCAGTTAATCAACGTGCTGGTATCAAACCAACCACAGGGTGGCGATGTTGCGACACGTTGCGGGCTGTTTTCATGTCACATGAGTTATTCGTGTCATAAATACAATAGAAGGACGTTGTTTCTCTTCCCTGACAGTTTGAACACGGACATATTTCAGCTGACTGAGGTCCAGGTCTCCTCCAGATCCGGGGTCGTCCCACAGTGTGATAATGGAGATCACATGTGGCTGGAACGCATGCCCTTTGACCTCTGCCCTGCGAAAACAAACAGCCCAGGGGTTAACTCCTCTCGCTGCTTGTGTAAAAAAGAAAGTGTGTGTTTCTATATGTGTGTGTGTGCACACCAGAGAATGAAGCTCACCCTGAATTTGTGTTATAATTTTAGGAAACAAGTTGTCCTTGCATGTCTGTGTATGTCTTTTCTGTTTGTGGCTGCATTGAGAGAGCGACAGAGAAAGTGTGTGTGTGTGTGTGTGTGTGTGTGTGTGTGTGTGTGTGTGTGTGTGCCCTCCTCAGTGAATTGCATGTCTCCCGGCAGAGTGTCCCCCTACAGCTGTCCCCGTCCCAGCTGGACATCACAATATGACCTTTAATGTTGACCTGCACATGTAGCACTTACTGTCCTCATGTTCCTGCCTCTTTGGTTTTGGTCCCTTTAAGGAACACGATGCTCCGAACGCTCCCAACGGCAAAATCTGCCAAATGCAGCTTGTTGTTACGTAAAATGACAAAAATATTACACTTTAATCTTAATTAAATTAAATTTAATCTCCAATCCCCAAGACATATTGAGTATTGAAAATATATAGTATATATTTTATATTTTGGGGATTTTTGCTCCAAATAATGTATAATAATTCTGACTACATTACAATTAGCATAATCATATTTTTATGTAATGTTTTTATTTTATTTTTATCAAATTGTCCTCTTTCCTTTTTTTTGTCTCTTTATATGAATCTTTATATGAATGATTCTATAATTAAATATTGGAAAATAAAGTACCATCATGACAAATACAAAAAATATTGTGTTATACCTCAAATCTGCTGTTTTTAAAGTAGTAACCTCTGTGCACTTTTCCTCTGCCTCACCCCCCCCCTCCCATTTATATGATGCTGTATATTCAGCTTCTGCTTAACACTTAACACTATAAATAATGTATAATGCAAACGTACAGTGAAAATACCGACAGCTGCAGTTTTTACAGTTCCTGGCGAATCTCTCCGGGTTGAAAAGATAAAGGAAACATTTGTAGGAATAATTCAGAACATTGAAGCTGAAGTTGAATACTGTAAAAGCATGTTTTTACAGATTGTGTTTGTAGCTGCTGCTCCTATGGTGATGTGCATTATTTATTTCTTGCTAACAAATAAACGTTTTCTCCCTCAACTGCAACAAGTGCTGCGGTTATTTCCAGTTTCTCAGTCTGAATCTGGGGCTTTAAAAATCAATTAGACGCCACCGTTGGAACAATTCAAAGCCCCCCGGGCGACACTCGAAGCCAAGTGGAGTGGCTTGAACCCAGACTTATGTATAAAACATCAGGGGGAGAGAGCAGCGGTGAGGTGCGCTTGAAGAATTCATTCAGCTGACAGTTGTGGGCACGTCCTTCCCCCTCATGAGAATTACTGTAGGCGCTGGTAAATCTGCCATGAATTATCCTCAGCACATTATATTCAAAGCTCATGTCTCCTCATACATTCAGTATCTGTCAGTGACGACCTGTCAGCCAGGATTTACAGTGTAGAGCCCAGAGTCTGTGCATCGGCTGTTTGCTTTGTCGCGCCCCTGAAATAATGAGCGACTTTCACAGCACCTACACAACTGGGACTTAAACGGTGCTGCAACCCACTAACTTTGTATTTATGCATGTCTATTTTTTGCCCAAGGACGTTGTGTTTTCACCCCTGTCTATAGTTTTTATGCAAGGTTACTGAAAAAACAACAGAACAGATGTTTATGAAACTCGCTGGAAGGATGTGGTTTGGATCAGGGAAGGAACCATTCGATTTTGGTGCTGATCCAGGAATCACTTTCTTTAACATAGAGGGATAAGGCGATGAATTGAAGAGGTCCTGACTATTCTGTTGGTCACTGACTCTGGTTCCTTTGTCTCCTGTAGTTTGCTCTTTGCCTCTTTCCCTCTCTGTTTTCACTCTGCAGGTGTATCTTTGACTCCGGAGCTGCAGGATCCAGATGTGACACAACTGCGCCGCTACCTTCCGCCCAAGGAGGTTATGTTTTCACCCCAATAACTAAGAGGAAAAAGGTCCCCAAAAAAAGCGTTTCTACTCACGCCTCCATCAGCCTGTTCAACAACCTCTAATAAGGGAGTGACTGGTGCTCACAGTTAACAGCTCTGTGGTGTCATTCTTTCTCACTAATGGTGATGTGAATATGCTGAGGTGGCGCGATGCTAAAAACAGACAAAGTGTGGAAATGCTGTCAAAAGCTGCTCTTTTTCGGAACTGGGAAAAAAAAGTGTGGTTTTCTGACACGACACCAGATATATCTCTGAAAATGTGCCTCAGTGCAGAGGAAACTGGAGGACACCACGTCCACACGGGGCAGAGCGTCAGTGTGGGACTGGTGCAAGACAGAAAGACAGTGGCGTGTCGACCGCTCCCCACATGTATCTGTGCAGGAGTTGTGGTCAGTGTCTGCAGCTGCAAACATTTTTCAGCCCAGGATGAGTTTCTGTCATACGGTGTGTCGACCCTGCTCACGAGTAACTTGTCTGCCGTTTTTACACCAGTCACCCTCGATGTTCTGTTTTTCTGTCATTTCTTCCATCCCACCAGTGATTATCAGTGAAGTGTAGCCTCCACAGTATTCCTGTTGTTTTTATGTAAGAGAGAGGGAGAGGGAGATAGAGAGAGAGAAGGAGAGAGAGAGAGAGAGAGAGAGAGGGAGAGAGCGGGAGCAGTTCTTCTATGAACACTGAACATTTAGTCGTACCATTGAAAAAGAAGGGATGTGTTGGACTTTGTGCCACGAGGGAGAACAGGACATCGGTGCAATCAATTTCAGACGGCAATCAAACCAACAAGTTTGACTCACTCTCACAGTCCCTGTAGATATACATGTATATATATGTGTGTGTGTGTGTGTGTGTGTGTGTGTGTGTGTGTGTGAGAGACTTTAGGAAATGCCGAACAATGACTGAGCCACACTGAGAAAACACAGGTCAGGTCAACCTGCCACCGAACATCAGGATTTGTTGACGGTGACTCATGCAGCGGAGTTTGTGATTAGGTGCATTACAGAGGATTGAATGATCATGATTATTTCTTTAATTTTGTGAAAATATTGTTCACTCTCCTGATGTCGGTTATTTTGTCTTATTTCTGCAGGTACATCGTTGACCTCCAGAGCTGCAGGATCCAGATTTGATATTACTTATTTATTGCTTCAACATTGCAAATATTCCCGAAGAATAATTTATGAATCGTGGATGATTTGGCAGTGGAATGAAGAGTAGAATTGTTATTTAATGTTTATATGCTGTGATTTTATGCTTTAAAATATGTGTAAATGAAGACTTTGTTTCTGGTCATGTGCAGACAAACCAAAGACGTTTAGCAGAAAGTCAGTTAAGTAAAGGGTTGAATAAGAAAACGTGTTTGAGAGAAGCTCAGTGTGAAGAATAGATATGATGTTTATAAACCTTCAGAACCAGATCAGATAAGGACTTTTCTCTTGGGTCATTATCGGCAACTGGAAACTGAATCTTTGGAATTAGAGTCAAATAGCTTGACTTTCACTTCAGCTCTTGTTAGCAGACATCACCAGTTCATCTTTTATTACAACGATTGATAATCAGGTTTTGCTGCTGCTGGTAAAATAAAAGAATAATTAGTAGTAGTTGTCCTTTTTTTTTACTAATCTTATGTATTTACAAATATCTATAGATAATACATTTGGTCTAGTACCCAGATCAATATGCATGAACTCCTTAAACTAACAAACTGTGAACTAAATATCTTTTCTATTTGAGATCCAGATGTCAAGTGTTAAAAGTTTAAATAAGGGAAAATAACACACATAATGGCATTCTAAAAAAAACGTCAAATATTGGTTTTATTCTTCATATTATTTAAAGCCTGTCAAAAGCTTTTACTTCCCATGACATGAAAAGTGGAACTGGAAAATAAAACTCACACTCGCTGTAATTAGTACTGCAATCAATTGTATCTGATTGCATGATAAGCAGCCATTATAGTACTTTCTAATCACCCACGTCAATTTTTTCTTCCTCTGTCTCATCACTCCTGCAGAGCCGCTGGTGTCCTCACTCGCTCGTTATTTATAATCCCTGGTATTTTGCGAGCCATCGATCAGGTTTGACCCGAAATCAATAACTCTGCTTTGACACGTGACCTTTTCACACTTCTAGTGAGTGGTGGTCTAGTGAGAGTCGTGCTGTCAATGTTTATTGTGGATCTAATGCGGAGAGAAGCTGGCGACAGCGTGGGTAATCACCGACTGAAATATTCATACATAGGGAGACAAGCGTTGTGTAATCAGACGACAACAGACATGTGACAGGGTTCATTAGAGTGGATGGTGGTCACACAGGCAGCGGGATGACAGGGGAGGGAGACAGACGGAGGGATGACAGGTCTGTGTTCATGGAAAAGTGGATTTACTCGTATGATTCTGTGCGAAAGAAGTGAATCCTCGGAGCTGCAGAGGAGTAATCAGCTGATCAATCAATCAATTGATCAATAGTTTGGGATTTGTGATCGTAAACTCACTATCTTTTGGTTTTAGATTGCTCAAATGTCCAAGTAAGGCAATCAGAAGATGTGATCTTCAGCTCTGGGAGATTGTCAGAGGAGTTTTTATCAGTGTTGTCTCATTTTATAGCCAAACATTTAATTTATTAATCAATAAAAACACACACTAACCTCCCCGACTTTCCCCAGTTTTAAAAATCCCCCCAAAATTCCACATTGTTTTGGGTCACGCGCCATCCTGTCATCCCATGGAGGGGCAGGTGTATCGCACGCACAGGCGCGAGAAGGCCACAAAACAGCTTCACCTCTAAACGGAGAAATGTTTGGAATAATTATCAAATGACAGCGGGAGCGGCAGCCGCGGATTCACGGAGGCGGAGCAAATGATGGGAAAATGAAAGACTTTAATTGAATGTCAGCGGGAAGCTGCAGGCCACGTTGAACCTCGTTGTAATGAGATGTGGGCAGCTGAAGGGCACCCCTCCCAGGATGCTTTGCTGGTAGGGATGGGGGCAGGCGGGGTGGTTGCTCCTGTCTCCCTGGCATCGCCCTAATGATGTGCTCAAATCACAACGTTATGTAATGTGCTCTCCAGTAATGTTTAGTCAGCCTTGTACACTCTGAGCCCTGCCAGCGAGCGTGTTTAGATGTGCATCTGTGTGGATGTGCACATATGTTGGGGAAAGAGGTTGGAGATATTTTTTACCTCTAAATCAATGGGCCTTATTTGCACCAGAAAAAAAACAAGGTAAGCTGCTTTTTAGGGCCATGCAGCCACCAGGGGGCCCCCAAAATCATCTCACATAGTAAAATAGTTTTGGCCCAGATTTGGCCCACATCCACAATTTACCACACGGGTCACTTCAGGTTCACATCCAGATTCCACGTTGCAGAGAGCATCACGTTTGCACCGTTTGCCAAAAAAAAAAGCCTTGTATTTGTTTTGGGATATTTGAGCCACATTTTCTATTTTACAAGTGGTGCAACTTTAGGCTCACATCCATTTTGCTCGGGCCACAAGAAGGTCAGACATGCAGCATCAGTGCTTGAAGTGGTCGCCACCTGTTTGCTATCACTGACTGAATTTGGGTTGCTAATGCAATGCTGGCCACTGATATGATAACATGACAATGATGTGCGCACGCAACATAGCCTGCAGCCGGGGGGGAAGTTCCCACTGAACCATTTGCATGTACGAATAATAAACAGTACAAAAAAACATCACGGTTCTGTGGATTCTGTGCATCTCTCCTGGCCGCGTGCATTTCGAGGACGCCATCCGGTCTCTGTAAGAACAGCTCATCTGCAGTGCACGAGTGGAGATTCCCTCTGCAGCTAAGTCCTTAAAACTTGATGCCTGGTTTTCAGACACCTAATTTAAAACACCAGAACATGAATAATACAGTGATAAAATCAATTCTACTTCATTTATTACTTTTCCTCAATGGGCACTTTGCTGTCGGGACCTAGTTATGCAGCAGTGAACTTCTTTTGGGGAGGTTTCCATCCCGAGCACCCATGACGAAGAGGTTTAATCACAGCTCTGTCTTCAGTGTGGACTGTGCAGCCTCTCCAAAAATTGCAGTAATGAGAATCCAGGCTCGATCGCCTGCTCAAACAGCCCTGGGTCAGAACCTGCCACCGGAAAATTCAGTCTGATGGGTCAGAGGCTGCAGGAAGTGGCTCATGAGGATGTGTTCGTTGATTACGCAGTGGACGACTGCTCAGAGCGGAGCCGACGGGCCTGCAGCTGAAACCCTGCAGGTCTCTACAGCTGACGCTCGGAGTCAGGGGCCAACCTGAGAAATGAGATGACACACACACACACACACACACACACAGATCACAATATTGAAAATATTTTGCACATCTGGTGCAGAAAGCTTCTTATCCCACCGATGTTTGTTCAAGTGCATCATGTTTCTGGTAAGTTTGGTTTTAATCGGTTATTTGATTACGTTATGATTGACAGCTGAGACTGACTCCTGATTGGTTAAGCATATATAAGTGGGACTTCACAGGAAGTGGAGACGCATCATTCATCTTCATTACTTACAGTTATTGGTTTTATTATTAATACAACTAATAAACTTTCGGTATGGGGACAGTAAATGTTCTCTGTCATAACCCTTTAACTCTGCTATATAAATAAAAGTCTTCAATAGAGTCTTTGTAGCAGTGAGAGGGGCCATAGAGCTGCTTTCGCTATCATGTCTTTATTCTTTATCTTCCAAAAGCCACGGTTCTTTTTTTCTTGAAAGGCCACATTTTTTATCAAAGCATCAAGGATTCATCGACGTATTGATCGGGCCGGGAACTGCAGCACTTCAGTTTGTGGGGGTAGGATTTATGCAGGCTCAGTCACGGTTGACTTGACTGACCTGGTTATCGAAGCCAGGGCTATTTATGTCGTGGCTCACCGTGTGGAACTCAGGATTGACCGGGATCTATCAGTCAATAACAGAGGCAGCGAGGTGCAGTGTAGATGTCGTCGCCTGTCACAGGTTTGTAGAAGAGCGGTTATTGAAACAGTAGAAGAAACGCTGTGTGTAACTCCTCTGTAATGCAAAATATGATAATTTATACCTGAGCTTATGGAAATATACTTTTTAAAAAAAAAAAATAAAAGTGTTATATTCTACAGCTAGCACAAAGAAATTATAAAATGCGTGTGTGTTTGTGGAAAAGAAGGCATATGTATGTGAAATGTTATCAGGATCGCCTTGACCTCTTCACAGTATCCTCCCCAGACTGCAATTACATTTCCCGCTGACATACGACACGTCGGGGAACCGCCAACTGGAAACCAGTGACACTGAGGGTCACCACAAATTTGGCCCCAGTTAGACTTTCACTTGACATTTTGTCTCTTTGCGTCAAATCATCATCATCATTTTTATTCTGTGTTTCAGCTTAAAAACACTCTCTTCACTGTTCTTGCAGCTAAATGATTAGAATCTGTGTAAACAAGGTTGGAAGCTTCGACGTGACGTCTATTTTCTCTCAAATGTGGGAAACAAATTGTTGATTTCCTGGCTTTGAAGGTCAAAGACTGGACGCTGGGGTTTTCCTCGCTCGGAGCCTAAATAACAACTGGATATTTTAAAAAAATGTGGGTGACTCACAAATGCAGAAGTTTTCTTTTCAGAGAAAAAAAAGAGTAATGGATGATGGGAGTTTCTAAAATGTAGAATCCACACAAGGTTTTGCAATTAGAGTTAAACAGGACACACTCAAAACAGTTAATCTGCAAAACTGTTATCAAAGAGATGAGTGGATGGATGGATGCCTGCAGAGGGAGGGAGTGAGTGAGGTGAAGGAGGGAGGGAGTGAGGAGAAGGAGAAGGAGAAGGAGAAGGAGAAGGAGAAGGAGAAGGAGAAGGAGAAGGAGAAGGAGGAATGGATGTAGCATGGATGGATGAATGGATGGATGGAGCATGAATGGATGAATGGAATGGAGCATTGATGGAAGCCTGTAGAGGGAGGGAGTAAGTGAGTGAGGTGAAGGGGAGAGGGAGTGAGGGAGGAGAAGGATAGATGGATGGATGAATGGATGGATAAATTGATGGACTGGAGGATGGATGGATAGAAGCCTGTAGAGGGAGGGAGTGAGTGAGTGAGGTGAAGGGGGGAGAAGTAGGGAGGGGTGGATGGATGGATGGTGGATGGATGGATGGAGGATGGATGGATGGTAGCCTGTAGAGGGAGGGAGGTGACGGAGGGAGGGAGTGAGGGAGGTGAAGGGGGGAGGGAGCGAGGGAGGAGAAGGAGGGAGGGGTGGTGCTGAATGAACAGCTCCTCCGCTCCTCATAAAGTACTCAGAGCTCCTCCGCTCCGTCAGAGCCGCTCACAGCCATGAGGCAGCCGAGCTCCCCGTCCTCCAGACCCGCGCTCACACTCCGCCCGGCCCCCTGACATACACACACACACACACACACACACACACACACACACACACACACACACACACACACACACACTCACCACCATGAAGAGACAAAACGTGCGGACCCTCGCCCTCATCATCTGCACCTTCACCTACCTGATCGTGGGCGCCGCGATCTTCGACGCGCTGGAGTCCCAGAAGGAGACGAGCCAGCGGCGGAAGCTGGACCTGAGGAAAGCGGCGCTGCTCCGGACCTTCAACTTGTCCTCGGTGGACTTCGACAAGCTGGAGAAGGTGGTGCTGCAGCTGAAGCCGCACAAAGCCGGCGTGCAGTGGAAATTCGCCGGCTCCTTTTACTTCGCCATCACTGTCATCACCACCATAGGTAAGAGAGATCATCCCTGGAAACTTTTATTTTGAAAAAGTTGACCTGATGGATCGTGAACCTTCATGAAAAGGGTGGTAGAGGTTTGGTTTGCTGTGTATAACACAATACTGCAGGAGGTAACACAGACAAGAGCATGACTCAGAGAATTCAAAGTCACGTAACCGACCTTTAATATGAAAACTATACAGTGATAACACAGGTGCAGCAAAATATCACATGCGATTGTTCAGGTCAAGTGAGATTTATGGATAAACATTCAAAACAACATGGATTGGAGCCAAAGTGCTTTAAAATCAGGGCAAAGGTAAAACAACACAAGCACAGTGGATACAAGGTAAGATGTGCAAAAGAAAAACACAGTGACATGTATAGAAGATAAGTTAACAGAACATACGCAAAGTAAAATAATTATAATACGGAATCATAACAGAGACTCAAACTGAGGTTCAAATGAAGCACTTAAAACTAGATTTAAAGATTTAGATGTGTGGCAGCAGCGGAGAAAGCCTCCTTCAGTTTTTACATGCGAACAGAGAGGGACCTGGGGACAGGTGAATAATATGCAGTAGTGGAGCAAGTAGCTCAGAAGTACTTAGAAACTCACTTAAATAGCTTTTTAACGCATTCTTAAACTTCGTACATAGTCTACCGCAGCACTATAATGGCGCCAAAAAGCTAAAGTCCCACGTGTTGTTCATGGCAGCTTGAGGTGATTGATACTCGATAATTGTGGGCTAAACATCGCAGCGTTGTGGCTTTGTCTACACTACTTACTTACACTGCTATTTGTCTGAACAGACACACAAAAGTGACTGTGAATGCTCAAAACAAGCATGCCAGGCCAGTAGGTGGCGATAAAGTCAACGGTCAACTATCTGTCAAATACCAGAGAAGAAAGCAGTGGTGTCAATGGTAGGACCAGGCAGATGTGTTTGAATGCAGGTAACGTGGAAAACTCAGACCTGGCAGTGCCAAACAAACGTAGAGAAACTGGTAAACAGGCGTTGTTGTTTCTGGTGCATTGCACAAAGCAACAGTGGGACAGAGTGAAGTCAACTGTGATTTGGAAGTTGTTCGTAAAATATTGTTTGTTTTTGTGATTTAAAACACAGTTTGTGGATGAGACCCAATGCAGAGGAAAAAGTTTGTTAAGCAAAATATCGGCCTTAGTGTTGAAAGGAGTGTTCTGGTCTGGTGTACTAGGTATATACTATATCACTGCTTTATGTCAATGCTTTGTTGCTGTGTTTTGTGTCTGGCAAGGTGTCCTTCAGTGCTTTGAGATGCATCATTACCATTATAAACTGAACACTGGCTGAAATTTGTCCTGCAGCCTTTTATTTAATGGCCGTCTTGAAAGGGGTCGCCTGAAAGTCATATTTTCAGCAGCCAAGTCGATGACTCTTAAGGACAAGCGTCTGTCCAAATATGAAAATCTGCTGCTCATATAACTAAAGGTTGTCATTAGAGGAGACGCTCCAGGAAAATTAAGTTATGAGACAGTCGATTGCCCCTTTCTCTTCTTCTTCTTGTGCTCTTACTCATTATTCTTGCTCCGAAAGGCCCCTCAGCGCCACATGGCTGCTAGCTCTCCACTCATTTCATTACACAACCTTCAAAATCAGCCTCATCGGTTTAGCAGCTCAGCTTCACTCAGCTCTTTGCATAACAACTACAAGTTCGAGTTCAAGTTTAACTTAGTCAGACATTTTAAATATTGAAAAAGAGGAGGATGCATTATTTAACTTTGTCATACAACTGCTGCTTCTGGAATATAAAGATGGACGACATGACAGCTCACTGTAAATGAAGCCCAAGAGTCTCAATTGACACCTGGTGGCTGGCTGCAGCATAGGCCATAAACCCGCCTCCTCCATGTTAGTAAATAGGACATGGACCGCAGTACATTTTTCTCAGCAATGTCATATTCATTTTTTCAGTTGGTTTTAATTTGTTAATCATGAAAAGAGGGTGAAACGTCATGATTGACAGCTGAGACTGTCTCACGATTGGTCGAGCACGTGTACCGATGGGACCTTGCTAACATTAGCCTGATGTGAAGCTATTGAATTGAGGAATTGTGCTTTTTATTGCAATTTTTGATGTATAAGTAGGAGATGGTGACATTTCTTGTTACATATGTCACATGGTCTGACTTTAATGTCTACTCTTCATCTCTTTAGAAGCAGTCCTTATCCGCAGCCTCTATCTGAGCCTCCCTCCTGTATTTAGTGACTGGGCCTGTTGTCAGTATAGTGACCTGTGACTTGTAACCCTATCAGATGCAGCCGACTAATTGCACACTAACCCAACCCCGGGTGTCTGTAACCGCATTCTGTAATTGTGAGCCCAGAGGCAGCTACAAACACAGTGATTGGCCGCTCCAGCCTGCCATTAAGTATTAATGACAACACCAGACCCTCGCTGTTCCATTGGCCTTCTGGCACACAACATTAACACTGTAGATACTGTACCATGCACTCAATATCGTTTATTATGTTGATGAGGCCTGTGATTTAATTAGGATTTTATTTTGCTATAGAACAGATTGAAACTATTTCTGTCATTAACGGATGTATAAAAATAGTCATGAACCTTTTTCTTTTTTCTGTCATATTTTCTTAAAATTATAATTGAATTCAATCACGAAATGAGGCCTCGGGACATTCACATCCAACACAGACACCCCCAAGGACCATAGTGCCCGAGTTGAAGTGATAACTGTTATTTCAGTCGGATTTTGTAACATGAGTAAAAAGCAAACGAGTCAATCTCAACATGGCTACACTGAAATTCAGATTATATACAAGAGATAGGCTGTTGATTCCATGAAAACAAATAATATCCTGGAAAGCTATGAATAAATATACACTTCAATTCGCGTCTCCCAACTGCTTGGCTGCCAGCGGGAGAGCAGCGAACACACGACAAGATCTGGCTCTGGCATGCTCTACTAATAATTTAACATAAGTGAAGAAGGGAGGAGAAGTCACAATCAGTAATCAGTCATCACTTTCCACAGGAAAGGAAAGGGTGGGTGGGTGGGGGGGCGTAGGAGGGCAGGGTGTCCATTTACTCACCCACTGCTCTGGGAGAGATTGAAGCGATGTGACAAACACCACGAGGGGAAGAAGAGATAAAAAGAGCTTTGAGCAAGAAGAGGTCTCTCTCTCTCTCTCTCTCTTCAGAGACCCTTCACACAGGGTGCACACATGGCCTCCCTCATCTGCCCTCACCCACTTCCAGGGGTGAATGTCGTGTCATCTCCACGTTAGTGTACATGACCACTGTCCGTGCTGCAGTTCAAGTTCATCCCCACCATGTTGAGCATCACCACTGGACATGAAAAACGTCCCTTATCCTCTGTGTGTTATCTGATGTGCTGCGTGTGGTCTGATAAGGACACATTGTGTGATTGTAGCACATGTGAAGCACAGGGCTTGTGTATTTCTTTAACACATGTTGATATATGTACAGTAATCTTTGATAAAACAGCGTGGTTACACAAGCTGAATTAAAGGAGTAGCTCACACGTTTTATTTTTATTTGTCATTTAACTCAAATAGATCCAATTTGATTTGGTAAGATTTTGAGAAATCATTTCCTGACATTTCTTGTCTCCCTGATGGTTCATGCTCTGGGTTTGAGTGTAAACACGTAGCAGGTCATAATATTGACTTGACTGATAATCAGACTATTCTTTAACATACACAAATATAATTGGAATATTCTCTTAGCAATTTATGTAAATATCCTAATCCAAATAATGATTATTTATAAATTATTGATAGCAACAATGACCTCTTAGTGAAGCCCAGTCATGCAGGGAATTATGTTCATATTGGACGACTCCCCACCTCACAGTCGAGGTTCAGGGCCACTGCAGGAGGCAGAGTGAGAACAAGGAGGGTGGGTTTGTGGATCTGGTTTAAAGCTGGAGATTCAAGTTTGCATCCTGTCATAAACTATAACCTCCATTTTAACCATACTCATGTCATACTGCAATACCTTCCTTTACTATACCAACTCTACCTCAGGTTTTACAGAAGGTTCAGTATTGACACTAATGTCTGATGAGGGTTGTTGTCACAGCCGCTCTGTAAGAACCTGGTTCACCCACTCAAAAAACAATGCAGGGTTTTTTTATTGGTGCCAGAGGACACGTGTGACACATGTACTTCAGAGGTTATGTAACCACTGTCCCTGCTGTGGCAAGTTTACATACATTAGTCAGCTATAAGTGACCACGGGATCATGATGTTAGACTGACTCTATGAATAGTTACGTGGCGTTACACAATATATGTGAACTTAAGTAAATTATGTCATTGACTTACTTGTGCAAGGTCAAATTTGAAGGAGGAGAATTTGCAGTGCAGGCAGAAGTCAAGCTCCTCCAGAAGGTTATAGGCTTCGTAAACATAACGTTCCTAAGCAAGCGTTCATTTCCAGCGGGCGTTTTGGTTTAATCTGTCTTTGACACAGCTGCACATCCACTCCAACATCTTTAAAATAACAAATTATGTTATGAAAAGGAAATTATAACAGCAGCATGTCTGGATAATCCACAGACCTCGCCATCAAGTTTTTATTGGAACTACGAGTGCTCTGTGTGTATGTGGGTCATCCAGATTAATGTCAAATGGGAAAACTTGTTATTATTTATACTTCGGCCTGTTCTTGTTATGTTTTGATTGGCACTTGTCCGTTTGTTTGTCTGTCATCAGTGTCCAAAACTACTGATCTGATTTTCATGAAACTCTGTGGAGGCGCTGGGGGAGTTTCTTTAAACCTGAGCTGTATGATTTTTATAATTCACCTTCTCTAACGTGACAAGATAAGGTGTTAGCCTTGGCGGAAGTGTGTACTCCCAGCACGCTCCTTAGTTTTGTGACCCCCACAAACACTTGAAGAACTGGGGCAGAGGCACAACGAGACGAAAAGAAAGAAAGAAAGATCTGCGTAATCTGCGTGATCCGACCTTTCAAGTAAATTAATCTTGCGCAGATATCTAATCTCCAAAGTCATTAACCTTCTCTCAAACTCATAAACAAAACTTTTCTTCGAAATAGGACTCATAAAGGTCACCATGTGGTTGTAGTTAGAAAAACATTCCTTCAAAATCACATCCTTTGCTTGGATTTTTGTATTCTTGTGAATCACCTCTTGTTAAATATTTTTTGCCCAAAGATCATTTGGCTGTTTGCCTCTTGCTGGTGCAGACGTGAGCTCAGCGTTTCATCGTCTGCAGCCTCTGAATGTGTGATTTTTAGGGAGAGGAGGAGAAATGAATACAAATGCATCCGTGTGCGTCACTATAATCCCAAAAGATAGCATCCCGTCGGGGGTTAAAGCCTTGGACTTGTGAGGGAAACCTGCTGGATGCTTCGCAGAACTCCTCCATCACATTCAAAGTGGCTTGGATCAGAGAGCTGAAGCCCTTCCAACCCTGGTTCAGTTGCTCTGTCACCACCAGCACATTAGTTGTTGATGCACTGGGCAGCTACCAAGTGTGGAAGCACATTAGTGCTCTAATGCGAAGCAGGCCGCCGCTGAAGAAGAGCAGACATGCTCATTAAATCCTCTCTGGGTTAGTGAACCTGATGTTTCTATATGTGGCCTGACAATGAATAAATTATCCCGTCATTTTCGTGTGTTTCCATCGCTGACACAGACTTTGATTTGGCACCAGACGTGAATCCATTTACAGCAGTTGCACAATTAGAGGGCACGTCCTGAATTATTAATGCCAATTACTTACATTAGTATCATCATTATTATTCAGTCAATTTAAGAGGTTAGCACGGTAAGTGGTTGAGTGCACAAAGAATATAACTCTCGACAGCTTTGTCACGCGGGCACCGATCACCATCAGCCGGAGGAGGAGGCGTCACTTCCCAGTCGGCAATAAATCCACGGAACACAAATAAATACACAACTACGTAGAATGTGTTGTTACGTAAAAACAAGGGGCTGTGATATATCCACACTGGTAGTAAGTGCATAGAGATGTGTGGGTGCTGTAATTGCTTCTCTAGAATAGCTTTCATTACAACATGTGGTTACTATATAATATAACTCTAATGTGCCTCAATCTAGTATTTACAGTATGTACCGGTACTTTGCTTTACCATTAAAGTAATGTAAGGAATTATAACCTATGTTTACATGATAACATGACTGGATATAAAGATGGATAACATGAATTATCGTGGATTACGTGGCCTCACTTCTTAATTGCCCCCTGGTGGCTGGCGGAAGTATCAGTCATACACCCCACCTCCTCCATGTAAAAGGAGGGGACAAGGACAGAAGTAAAAAAGTGCACGTCAAAGAAGGTTTCATAAGAATCTGAGTGACTTTGACGAAGGCCCGATAGTGATGGGTGGACCCTCTCTAAGACATCTTGTTTGTGTATTTCTATTTCCTGCTTTTCCTGCATGAGCTGTTCGGGTCAATTTGAAGTTTTATACCTTGATTTTTATTTTTTCACTCACTGAATAAAACAGAGCCTATCTACAATGAATCTCTCAGCAGTGGAAGGTGTGGAATCCACAAGAGCTTGTTTCAGTTTACACTTTAATTGAATTGGGAGGGGGAACTGATCCCGGCTCTGCTGAGGAGCTGCTGCTGAGTTTCAAGTGATTTGGGGGATAAAGTAACTGTAACTCTCCCTGCTCTTTGCATAAAAGGGCCCCAGAACAGCAGGGATGACCTTACATAAGCCGGCATGGGGCTATGCAGTGTCCCCCTCACTCATCATGGAGATACAACGTGACTTAGGGCTGTTTGCTGACAGAAGAAATATGAGTTTTCTCTCTAAGATATAAATGGCACAACAAAGTTAATATGTTTGAGGTCCTGAGGGTCCAGAGGGGATAAACACTGGATGACATATACTGTATATTAATGTTAACAATGTTAATTAAGACAGAGAAGTGGACTCAGCGTCTATGAGTCAGTCCTGCCACAGGGCTGTCACTGGAGACGTCAAGAGCTGCAAGAATGACTGAGCTCGGTTTGGTTCAATTGTTCTGCTCTGACTTACCGATGGGGACTGCAAAGCTGTGCTAACACTTAATGTCGGTAACGGTTTTACCTCATCGTCAAGAAAGCAACTCCCTCGTCTTCATCTTAATCTAATTAATGTTTCCCGTTCGTAGTATAAAGCTAAAACACTCACAAGAAGGGAGCTGTGCTATTTTTAAAACCCATGGATGTAGCCCGAGGTTGCAAGATCGCAAACTGGGGGTAACTCTCTACATTTACACCTGAAATCAGCTTTTCTTTGGACAAACGTCACCTGGAGTATCTTATTCTATTTTCCAACGAGTGAACATTCCCTGGAAAGCCTGTGTGCATTGTATTTTACGTGCACTCGAGAAGCACCTTGTAAATCTGCTTCTGATGGCTTCCCCTGAGATAAAGTTGACTTAATTACTCACAAATGGTGACAAGCAATGAGGTCTCGATTAGGAGAGCGGCTCTTATCTGCTGTCGCGTGTTGTTATGTAGAGCATAATTGTAAAAGAAAGAGAGAAAGAGAGACTGCGAGAAGGAGCTCCTCGGTTCTAATGAAGGAAACTTTGTTGATTTATTTAAGTCTCTGGGTTTAGTAAGTGGACCCAAATGAGCAGCAAACTTTAATGAACACACAGTGCTGCACTAAAGTGAATTTTAATATATTCTTTGTTTTGTAATCATTGTTACTGTATTAAAGGAATTGAATAGATTAAATATTGTAGAGGCACAAGGGACAGCAAAGCACGTACAGCTCCATAACGCCATCAACAACTCATTAGACTCAAAACAAACAAAAACATGGTGCTTCAGGGTGTTCACTGGGTTTTATCAGTCACTTCCAACACGAGGAACATTCATCCATCCTGTATCTATACCGCTTATCCAAGGACGCAAGTGTATCACAGAACCTACGTACAGAGACAAGCTCATATTCATACCTACAAACAATTTAGTTTCCTGGGAGGAAGCCAACACAGGGAGAACACGGAAACTGCCAACCAGGATTCGAACCGGGGAACCACAGGAACCACAGGAACCACACCTCTCTGTCTCTTTATTTAAAAGCATCTTACTGTTCAATAATGCAAGCATTTTAGAATTAGTTGCACAGAATCAATCCCCTGTAGGACCGTGGTCATATGCGTTTTCTTTTAATCTGAAGACTGAAACCAAAGAGTTTTATTATTCAATTTGTTCCTAACATTTGCAGTTGGAGATAAAGCTAAAAACAACTCTGTGGAAACCCGTTCCAAAAACTTTAATGATGCACAGTTTCGAAGTCGGTGTGTAAACGTGATTGGCGCAACGTGAAGTTGTATTTATTTTAAACGTGTGACTGGTACAAACTGAGTCTACGGGCAGAGGAGTCCTTGGCTATTATTGGTTGAGAAAGCTTGTTGCTGCTCTGGATCTAAAGGAGCAACATGTGAGAAAGTTGATAGAGGCGACTCTCAGTGCTGCTCCTGCTCCGTTCACATGACCAGCGAATGTTTACCTTTTCGTACGTCTGCTTAATGCTCCGCTGCCTCAACGGAAAGTTGAGTGCCTGCCTGACTCACTAAACAAAACATGACTTTGTGTTTGTTAGACTTCTTAATCCAGCGAGGGCGGGCTGGAGTTGGACCAAATAAAATAGTACACAGTAGTGAGATCTGAATCCTTTCCTACTGATTCGGTTCCAGAGTACAAATATAGGCTGGGGTGTAAAGTCTCAGATGTACTCAGACGAACTAACTCCTGGGAGGTTTATTTGATCAGAAGTGTGAAATCATGTCTCTATCTTTTTCCTCTCTGAATGGGAAAATTCCTATAATCTCATGTCCTGCTTCTGTATTGAATTCTGTGCCTCTTTTACAACCCAGAGCTTTTAGTGTGGGCTGGATACAGCCGCTCGGTTAATGTCATAATCCTTCCAGTGGAAATTTGAGATTAACTGAGATGTGTCATAGTGTTCCAGACAATAAATACGTGTTACAACCCCACCAATGCTGTAAATGTCAAGAGGAGGTGCAGCAAATTGCTGAAGTTAATGCCTCTTTTAAAAGACAAGTGTGACATTATTCTTTATGTTAATGTGATGCACATAACATACTGTAAGAACTGCGTATTGTAGTTTTTAACATGTCACTAAAACTGAAGTAAATAATGCATTTGTTGAGGACCACTTTTTGCAGATCATTAAAACACATATACTGCTCTCGGGAGTATTTATGGCTACATGACAGTGTATGTGGGACTTAAAATACATTTCAACCTTGAGCTCATCATAACAAAATGATATGTCACGAGTGTGTTTTAATAGCCTTTGGATGACAATGTACTGATGAATATGGAAAATCAGGCTGTGACTGTCAGTGGGGCAAAGAGGAAACAGGTTGGTTGGCTGAAAAGGATGATGAGAAAATGAATGGAAACAAACCAGTGAGGGGAGCAAACGCTGCACGCTGAAATGAGATTGAATATTTAGATTTTCCACATTTGTGTAAACAGTGAGCTAAATCCAAACTGTCATCAAAACCTTTTCTCTCGATCAGAGGCCGTGTTCGTTAGTTGCAAGTGACTGAGGTGAAGAGGAAAATGAAATATGTAAAGTGTCTGTGTGTGTGTGTGGAGTATACAGATGAGACTGCCTCTTAAATAAGGCTCCAACACGGTTTCTCTCCTCGTGACCTGAAAAGGAAAGGTATTGCAAATGTGTTGGGGGGTGCAGACAGTTGAGATGTGAGTCCAGGAACAATGCTAGTGGAAAAAAAAGGGTTACGGCTTTTGTGCCTCTTTGGTTTTGCAGTGGAGAATGTTATGGAAAATAAAGCTTTGCAAGGAAACGTTGAGGATGTGTAGAAATATTTCTTACAAGGTGTTAAAGGTGTTTAATTGTTGAAATTGTTTTTAAAAGATTGTAATTAAAAGTCAGTTAGGATGCCACATCCATGGAAGCTTCTACTCCTCTCGCTGCTGTAACTCATAACAGTCTCTCATTAATGTAATTCTTTCTTCAGTCTTGTTCAGCATGTTCCTGCATTTTGTTTTCCATAATTTAAGACAAATTAACTTCCAGCAATTGCTTTTTAACGGATGAATCCACAGCTCCCATGAAAGTTTATAGCTTGACAGGATTTTGTCCAAATTACTTTTTTGTTTAGAAGTGATGTTCAGGGCTCGCTGTTGATATAAGTGAATCCATAAGCTTTTACTAATAAACTAAAGACCATATTAGACTGAATTTCATTTTCTGGCTCTGGTCTTCCACCACATGGTTTCACAGGACCAGCCCAATGAAGGCCATTATTCATAAATACATTATTCAGTGATGTTACTGAGGTCTACAAGCCGCCATATCTGCTTCACAAACTGGGTTATTTTCAAGCTCTTCTTCATCACTTCTCTGTCACTCAACAGATCCCAAAAAACCCACACATCTGCCATTAAACACTAAATCTGCTCAGAGATAAAAAATGATAATGTTTTTATCAATGTCTGCCGCAGTTCATTGGCTGTGAGCATTAGTCTAAAAAAAGAATCCATACGAGCCGTTTCCAACAAAATGCCTGAAAGGAAATTACGGTAAATTTGTGGGAAAAGACACTAACGCAAAGCCATTGAGACATTTTCCTCAATAATGCTTAAGAGACGCAGTATTATGGCCCAGACTGAGCTGCAAATGGTCTGCGTTGGTTTATTGGAGCTCGTTATGTGTACATTAGTATGTGTGTGTCTGTGTCCTCGCATGTTTTGCAGTTTGAACTCAGATTTACCCCTTTTCGATAAACAGTGGAGCGGCACAGAACCACAGAAGTGTGATGATTTATATGTAACCCACAAAACCCAGACAGCTAGCGTCAGAAAACTGATATCTGAAAAAGTACCATTCGAAGCTCGAGGCCCCAAAAAAACTAAATTACAACCAGCGTCTGTTGCTATAAAAAGCCCAAAACGCAGCCAGTCACATGACCACGGTGGAGAAGTTCTCCCCGAGGATCACACAATGTCACGAAAAGTGTCTCTCACACACACTTCTCTCAGACGGGTGGGGGTGTTATACCAGCTGGATGAGTGTTGATTATCTGCCCAAAGCACTGAGCTGTCTCCCCGGTGCCTGGAGAGCTCCAGGAGCCTTAGCTCTTTTCTGCCTCGGTATAAGTCTGTGTCACAATAAAGAAAATCTTTCCACATCAGGCACGGTAGGCTCCTCAGCCGTGTGGAAAGCGTCTAAACACTGAGGTGAGAGGTGAGAAGCTATTACTGCTCACAGAACAAACGGGAGAGCTTTCATTGCCGTCCTTATCATAACAACCTGAAGTGATTTTTATCAGAAGTCGCTGGCTCCTGGCGGCTCCAGAGAGTGGGACAGTGTTGAATGCTTTGGTAACCGCGGTGTTGTATTAGCCTAACGCTACTCCAACTGGCTCCGAGCGCTGGAATGATTCGGTCCGACAGCGCCAAGAGACTGCTGCTTGCCCGGCTTATGCAGAGCCTCCCTGGGGAATTTGTTTTCCAATTTGTTTCCAGCATCTGCTTAATCTCTCAACAAGCCAACCTGGATGAAGTGGACTGTCACACACTGGGGCGTAATGATAATAACAATAACAGTGATAGGTGAGTTGTGTTTACCCCAGAGGGCCGCGATCTGAACGCGAGCTTATGAGTACACATTTAATATCCATAAAAAAAAAAGTGCCCCCGTGACAACCTTGGGCTAAAAAAACAGGCTGCTAACCTATTTTCTCTGGAATAATCCCAATATCACTGCTGTCAGAAGGGGGGGGGGGGGGGGGGTGCGTCTGCTCCTGATCTACATGCTGATGTGTGGCAGCAGGAAAACAGGTCCGGGTGTTTATTGTTCATGGCAATTGACACAAATGGGAACAAAAGCAATCTGGACTGTCAAAGATGCAGTTAAAGCTTTTTAGTTGAATTGATGGTACCATGATGACACTGGGAGATGGCTGGTTTGTTCTTTGTTCTGTGTTTTACATGTAGAGCAATATAGAAATCCTTTGGCACCAAGGCCCGACACTCCCCTAGAATCTATCAAGCTGCACCATATTCCACACACTTGATTGAGGTTTTTTCCTTAATGATCCATGTTTTACTCTTTGGGAAAATTCCCTATCTTGCAATGTTAAAGACAGTACAAGAAAAATCCTGGATCCGGCCCCTGATCTCCACCAAAATGTAATGGGCTGTTCCCTGAGCCGTACCACATTCTTCTACCAAGCTTTGTAGAAATCTGTTGTCGAACAAATTGACAGGGGTGAAAACATAACTTCCTTGGCTTTGATATGCATCTCAAATGATTGGGGATCATTTGTCTGAAGTCTGGGCCAAAGCCTAACTTCTATGATTGCAAACCAAACTATCAACTGCATTCACATTGAAAAACAAATCTCCTAGTTATGTTTGTGCTTAGGCTTCCTACTGGACGCCTGAATTCAAAGTCAATCAGGGGCCCAGATGCGTTTCAATGGACTTTTCGTGGCCCAGAGCAAAAAGGACCTTTTGAACTTAAGTGCTCAAGCTAGTCTTCAACCAAAATCTCATATTATTCAGCCTTTGGCAGAAAGCTAGTGGCTCGGAGCCTCATTTGGGGATTCCTGACCATGGTGCCTTTGCTGTCCCCTGTACACAACCGATCATATAATTAAAACAAATATTGTTGACGTGTTCTAACATTAATAGTCACTCTCTGGGCCCCCCCCCCCTTTCCACTCTGGGCCCCAAAGCAATTGTCTGTTTTGCCTACCCTGTTGCGACACCCCCACAGGGGACTGAAGGCACCAGTGTGCAAGACTGTGTGAAGATGTTCACAATGACTATTCCCTGACAAGTGTTTTACTGAAGTGAATCTGAGATAACCATGACATGACCCTCAGCTTAGTAGTTATTTTACTTCGGATCCATAATCACATTTTATCCCTGCTGATCTCCACTCAAGCCGTTGTTGCCTTTGCTAGATATTGCGGGGAAAAATGGCATTTGACATAAGTGCTGCATTTGAATGTAATCTGTGGTTTAGCAGAATTGTGCAGTGGCAATGTTCTTGTCTGGTGATTGTTTTGGAGCGCACTCAAGAATTGTGTAAAAGGACGGACACCATAGCAATGCGAGCCCATTCTTATCTGCGAATATGAATACACTGGTTGTAATTTCCAGAAAGTGGTCTCATGTATGAACAGTTGACTCATCTCTGCCTGGTATTGGCTCAATCTGTCTTGTAAATTAAGGTTTATTTTAAGGACACAAAGTAGGAAATTGAAAAACTGCAACAGGATATTTGTTTTTTACTGTGTTCAATTTTGCTCACATTAAATTGATCATGTAAAGCTTGTGAGTAATCCTTTGTTTTTTTACTACACTACATTAATGAGGCAGTACCTCCTACTTTTATCGTCCAAATTCAGAAACTCCTTCTTTGGTGCTGGAACAAAAAGACCTCACCAAAAAGACATCTACGCTCGCTTGCCAGTAAACCTACTCGCTATCATTACAACATAAAAAGCATCATGGCTACTGACATTTATGGTCTTCGGTTACTGTGCTCTACATCACCCATTAACAATAAGACACTTTTGTTGTAAGATTCAGGGGAAGGTTTCGTTTTATAGACGTGTAAATAACACAGGACAGGAAACATGGCAGGAGGGGAAATAAATCACTGTTAATTTACGTGAAATGTAACTTAGGTTAAACCAGACAAGACTTCAACCCCAAATAACCATTGAGGCTGCCACAAGATGAGTTTGTTGTTTAATTAATAGGAGACACAACTTTGTCCGTCATTACTGAAGAAGTGGACGGTCGGGCTATTTCTGCTCATAATGAATCTCGGGCTGAGACATAAGCTGGAGTGAAGTGACATTTGAATGTCCTTATTATCGTGGTTTCGACCTCTCTAGGTCCCAGACTGTCTGAATTCACCACTTAGGAAATATCACTGAATAACAAAAAACAGATTTAAAACCAAAGAAGGTAATTACACTCCCGACACCAGCTGTATCCACAAGATTCATTATAATAAGTTTTGTATAAACTGACACGATGCAGGTTTACTTCTCCAAATAGGTTAGAACAAATGCTACGGGTGGATTTTTGCAGATAGCGTGTGACTCGGGTCTGTTGAGGTGAACCCGCAGACTGAGTGGAGGTGAAACTGATGCTCCGCTCCCGGTCTGTCTGCTCCCGCCATATGGGCGGCCCGAGGCAGTGGTTACCTCACCAAGGTGTCAAGGAGACCTGACACACAGATAAAACCGGACAGGTCATTCAGTCGTAGTTTGGACAAAGTTACGACACTGTGTGATTTGATTTGGACATCGCACGCACAACATGTAGCCTGACGCATTTGCATGTCACAAAGAAGCAAAAGCAGCAAGAAGAGACATATGATTTTCTTTCCTATGTCAGAGGTTAAAAAGCCCAAAGTTCGTAGTAAAGTTCCCTATACAAGTCGGAAGCTGGCCAATCAGAGCAGCATGGGCTTCATCAGCGGGGGGGCTCTTAACGAGACCAAGTGTTTCAGACAGAGGCTGAGAAGAGGAGCTGCAGCAATCGACAGTATGAGAGAAGTGTTTTCTGAGCATTTAAACCTTTTCAAGTCATAACCCAAACTAAAATTATAAACCTGAATATGAGCAGAATAAGTCTCTTTTAAAGTTTGACCGCAAACATTGCAACTGCCAGTGAATTTCTATCTTGTCATTATAACACTTTAAAAGTAAATACAAGTTTAAAGAAATGCAGCAAAGGAAAACTAATAAGAATGGGTTTTTGAAAAGCTATTTGTTCCTGTCAAAAACCTTTTTGTCTTTTTGTCTCCACGATTCGTGATGTCTAGCTACGTAGCTTTTCAAGCACATTTAAATGAAGGCATTCTAGTGCCTTCTGTGACTGACAGACAGGACAAAACAGCATTAAGTCAAATAGCTTTTGTTTTTTGGTCTTTGTTTTGTTTTTTTATTTGTTCAGATTTCTCAGTTTAGCACCAAAAATAAAACGACAACATATTTTTTCAGTACAGAAGAGGCTGACGAGCACCCGGCCGTGTGGTTCGGGGTTCATGTAACAGCTTAATAAGATCCATTACTTGATTTAATTGCCTCTGGTCATTAAGTCAGGTACCAGCATTCGTCTCGTGCATCAAATAACGTGACACATGATCGTTTTTCGGGATGGAAACAAGCCCAGTCAGGCAACTCAGCCAGGACGTTGCTGGGCACTTGTGTCTCAAGGAGAAAGCCATTGTCAGAGTTACATTTTCTTAACCTTGTCAGATCAGCTATTCGCAAGTTAGAAAAATCCCCCCCCAATAATATTCTAAACCATTTACCATATTCTACTTTAATAATCACATTAAATAATGTGAGAACTTCCTTATATGCCACCACAGTATAAAGCCAAAAATGAGCCTCAAGCCCATGGAGTAAATGGAGACTTCCAACAAAATGTTGACCAAATTTTAAATGAACTTCCAAAATATAAGTTATTGTGAATCAACATGCAGATCCACCCACCGATATATAAATATCAGGAGTTGTAATTGAAATAAAAACCGTTGGTGGTGTTGATTATCCAGCAAGAGGCTGTTAAACCATTGATTTTGATTGTTTATCCAGCTGTTCCACTGAGATGCACGATTTTAAAATTCATGAAGCAGCTGGATAGAAACGCAGATATAGACGGACGTGTCCTGGTTTTGCTGAATCTGCCCTCGAAAAATTCAAAAACATAAGGATAGCTTGTGCATATCATTAATTTTTTGCACAAAATTCTCTGTGCAGCCTGAATGTTTATCATTGTTCCACTGTCTGTCCCTGTCCTCTCATTTAATCCTGGCTTTTTACCTTGTTGTCGTCCCTTTTGCTGTGTAATCTGATGCATGTGTGTTATGTGCCAGACTACGGGTGCCCCCCCCCCCCTCCGCCAGCCCGTCAGTTCAGGACAGCATCTGCTCCCTGAGAGCAGCTGAATGAGCGGAACGGGGGCCAGAACATGTACGAATATATCAGTGGAATCAGGTGACGGAGGCAGGTGACTGTGCTGCGCAGGCTGCAATACATCTCATTGAATTAGAGAGCGAGGCGACAGGGAAACACAGAGAGAGGAGGGCAGAGAGAGTCAGGAGCTGAGTGAGGGAAGAGGAACAAGAAGGCAAGACGAGCTATTTTTAAAAAAGCATTCAGCTGAATAAAACATTACCCGGCCGCAGTCCAAATCGCCAGAAATCACAAGGCAGGCGTGAAATAGCCATGTCAAATTATAGCAGGCTTGTCACGTATGTTTTGTTTTTTTTATGACGCTGAGCTGGACTGTTTTCACGTGCAGTCTCTCATATGCTGGACCGGAGAGGCTCCTCCAGTGTGTCGGGTTTAACAAGCGTTACGTGCTGTTTCATGTGGTACAGTATCCGCGGCCTCGCCGCCAACACGTGAGACAAAACCATTAGACTCAAAAGCTGTTTAATAGTGTGTGAATATTAGCAATCATCCGCTGATTCACTCTTGGCCCAGTTCCTGGCCGAGATGTAAGTGTGTGTCTCGGCTCTTAACGTATTCCTCAGAAAACGATCCTCGTCATCCTCACCACCATCATCAGCCGTGGCATCTGTGACTAATTATGCACTGTAGCCTAAAGTCTAGCCCGTGCTTCACAACACTTTTTGGTCTGATGTACCAGAGCGGCCTCATTAGAGGAACCTCTTACGCTGCCCGCTTTGTTCCTCATTTATTCTTTTGAAATGATTTTAATCTTTCTCTTATTTAACAACATCAAACATGTCAAGACTGTTACAACACTTCCTCCATTTATCGATTCAAATCTTACATAAAAAAAACACATTACACATTAGCCATTTTCAACTTTTAGCTATGTTGAATTATCCACAGTTATAGTTTAACCATTACTGTTAGCTTGAGTGCTAACACGTCCAACTCTTTGTACACCACTACAATTTAAGGTATTTAATTTAACCATATACCAATAACTGTCTTTCGATGTATAAATTAACTGGTTTTCCATTACTTTCATCTGCATTTTACATTATTTGCAACTAACGATTTCAGTGGTTAATCTATTATTTTCAAGTAGCTATTGGAACCGTTTTCATTCTTTTCGCTAACCATCAACTTTTTGATTGATTATATTTGTCGATTTATATAGTTTCATCATTGTTGTGTAGTCTTGTGCCACCTACTGGGCCGGAGTGGAACAACTTGTTATAGCTTTTATACCCGATCTTCCTGATATTTAAATTACACTGACTTGTGATCTCTTTACATGTTCACTAATCAGAGGTTATTAGTGCAGGAACAGCACTGACGTTTAGTTTGTTTGATTCTCTCCAGACTTTATGAGGCATGTTTTGAGGCAATATTTTCTTCCCAGGTATGTTTTGCAATACTTCCAGTTGTTTACCACAGGGAATTAGCATCTCTCCCCAACACAAACAATTACAAATTCCAGTCTCAAATCAAATGTTCTCCCTTTGTCTCCGTGCCAACAGAGGCACACTTTCAAAGCAGATAACCCAAAAGGAGCAGTGGAAACGGATCCCTCTGTTATTTGAGTTGGCCTCTTAAAGGCCTGGAACCGAATCCCAACTTGTTCCTATTAGCGGTGACTACAAATTGAAGACTTCCTACCTTCTAAATTAAGTTTTAAAGCTTTGTGTGTCTTGGTTTCAAAACTGTACAATGTTTTTAAAAGAAAACTTGGCACAGTACAGAGTCACTCTCTGTTATGTATTAAAAATCAGTTTGTCTCTTCAGTTTTATTTCTTAACCTTATTTTGCTTTTCTTCCCTTTGTATTTAATCTCTCATTTCCTCTTCTACGACTTCTTCCTCCCCCCCCCCCCCCCCCCCCTTTGTGTGCACTATCTGTGTATGTAAACTCGTGCCGCGATCCAGCTGTGTTGTGAATTTTAAAAGAAACCCGTATCAACTGTGTATCAGGTACATAAATCACGTGAGTTATTTAATTAGGTAACCCTCCCACAGATCTCACACTCCACATGGAATGCCTTGCTTACTGACCTCATGGAAAATTGCGGCCTGCCAAGGTTCCCGCTCATATCCCCTAAAAAGGAACCTACAGAGTACGTTTGGAAAAAACCCTGATAGGGATTTTTTTTTTCTCACTGTGAAAGCCAAACATTAGACCAGGATGGTCGGACACACGCAGGCAAACATTGTTGTTTCAATGCTTCACGAGATGCATAGTGTGTGTGTGTGTGTGTGTGTGTGTGTGTGTGTCTGAATGTTGTGACTGTGTTGCATGTTGATGAGAGGTTTTATCACAAGACAGGTAAAGCTGGGGTGCACGGCAGCCGAGTCACAGCTCGTGATCTAACTTCTTGTCTCTTTGGGTCTTCAGGCTTGTAATGCTTCAGTGTTTGGGCCTCAGCTGTGCGTTGGATGAGAGCACATGCTCCCAGGCCCTGATTTGGAGCCCGCGCAGGGGTAACCAAGTTAAAGTGAACCCAGACAGACGCTTTGCCAATGCGCTGTCTCCTCTAGCGTTACATGAGATTGCCTGTGATGAATATATCCAGTACCCGCCGACACCTTCCCGCTCTGTTGTGCAGGCTGCGTGTTCACTGTCACTGCATATAATGAAAGTTTGATTAGAGAGATATTTTTTCGTCTGTTACAGTTTGCTGACAGCAGGGTCGGTATAATGTGGACGCTGACATACCTGACAATATTATAGGTATCGAACACAACCTATAAATACAATAATGTGATAAGTTGAAAGGACGATATATGTAGTGTCCCAATTACTCATCAGTAAAGTTTATCTGGTACATGGTGAAAGGAAAGTTGTTGCAGGTGCAGAGTTGAATTTGGTGCATTTGGACATTCGATACGTTCGACATTAATAAATGAATAGAAAATACAAATGGATGACCAGCGCTCTGCAGCAGTGGCTGGGACAAATAAATGTAAGTGACGTTTGTCGATCATTACAACAGTAGCAACAACTGATTCTCCGATTCGGGGGTTCTGCATGCTTAGTGGAGCTTCGCTGAACTTTGCCTACACAGGTGAACAGCTCATCTTCAAAGGTTCTACTGACTGAGTCCTGCTGAATACTGACAGATGTGGGTCCGATACAGAAGCAGCGGTGGCATGATGGTCAGGGATGTGCAAAAGAGATCCTTGCAATACGTCCATTCACAGAGCAGTGCATTGTTGTTTTTTATGATTGAAGTGGATTGTAAAGTCAACAAGATATGTGAATTTGACACTTGAGACCAACGCTTGCATCCTGTCTGGAGGGAACATTGGTTTCTTTTAACCATGACTGCAAACTTTAATAAAGCCTCAAGCATAGATATGTGATTCTTTTTTAATGGTTCTGGAAGACTCTGAAAAACTATATAAACTCTGTCATTACTGCTGGATAATGTTCAACAAAAGGGCTGTTTTGAGTTGTATTTATTATTTCGGGACAGATGAACTGAATCACCCCGTGGCACTAACATATAGAATGTCTCACCACTCACTGTGTACCTCTGTATCAGCTCTGACTTATTGAATAATCCAGAACTGAAGCCATTAAAACAGCAGAAAGAGCTCTCTCTCTAATCCATAACTCATTGAAAACTCATTGAACTCCCACTCATTGGAAATAAATGAAGCAGCTTTGCTTCCTTTGCTTCAGTTTTGAACTCATTGACTCTAAATATTGATATTTTTTTTCCCCCCCGATAAAAAGTAGTCCTCCAATTCTTTGCCTTCGCTCTCATTACATGGACATTACACAGCATCTGTCAGCAAGGCCTTGTGGGTCAAAAGCCGGACAGGGTAATGGAGGGAGGTGGGAGAGCCAGAGCTGTGTTTGAGCGCCTGAGTAAACAGTCTCGGGGTCGTCTGGAGTTTGAGGTGTCTGTGATTGAGAGTCGATGGTGGCCACTTTACACAGAGGTAGGACACAAGTCGTGGGAAAACCAGATCTAATGATTAACTTTTACTCTAAAATCTTTCTGCGTCCTCCGTGGAAACGTTGGATGCTTGCGTGTAGATAGAACTACAGTTTGCCGTGTCATGTAATGACATCCTTGGCCAGACGCAGCTGGAGAGGAGAGCGAGCTGCGGCGCAGGCATGCTGGGAAGCAGCGTGTTCGAAAGACAGTCTGTACCGAACGGTTGACACGACCAGTGTTTATTTGCACATTTGAACAGAACATTCTCCAATCTGCAAAGCGTTGTATTGACAGTGTAAACGGAGATGTGAGTGACGTCACACAGGGCTGGCTGCTCGGGCCACCTGTATGTTGAAGAACTGGGTCAGCCATATAGGGCTGGATGTTGCGATCAAGGGCAACACCTCGGGCTCAGTGTGGCTCTACTCAAGGAATTTGTTTACTGACCACTACGGTGATGCACACTGACAGTGACGTCCAACAAGGGAGATGTAAGTCATCGCACAAGTTTCCAATCCAGTTCTCTGCTGCTGATGTGAGGACTTTCAAAAGTTTGTGTTTTTTGTATAGTGTATACACATAGACTGTTTATAAAAAATGGATGACGTGCTTCTGATTCCTTCCACTATTCAGAAATGAAGCCAAATAATCCCAGATATGAATTCTGCCATCTTGTGCCAAAGACATCATTTCCAGCCCGAGTCCCACCGAGACACGCACTCAAACAATCGCGACATTTTTATAAATAACTCTTTAAAAAACCAAACTTGCAAGAAGGACCCCAAATGACTTATACTGCAACCAGCCACAAGGGGGCAGTCAAGACACTTTTACTTCACTTCCGGGAAGCCGTCACATCGTCCATTAGACTCTGGTGTCTATACCACTTACATTGAAACTTAAGCCTCTCAGTCGTGTCTTATCTTTTACATAAGTCCTCCGGTGTTTAATCTATATTGGTATTTTTAATCTATTTACCATCAGTGTTACACACTCAAGGAATTTGGAAGATGTTCCCACTCTCTTTTTAAAATCCTACTCTTTCTTTCATGCTTTTAGTTTGATTTACTCACTCAAATCTCTCTGACCTCCAGACAGTATATAACGGCTGTAATCCAGATGACCTGAACTAAGAGCACAGAAAACAAGTTTATGCAGTTTATGTTTATTTGTCATTTGCTGGATTGATTGAATATATATCTCAGTCACTTGTGTCCAGTTTGTCAATGGTTTAATATCATGTGCTGCTTTTTCTGAGTTTTTGGGAACGCTGCTGTCATATGAATGGATCTGGTGTGTATGATTGAGTTAGTAAGTTTGTCTATTTAGCACAATTTAAATGCTTGGGCAGTTTCAGAGCTTTACGATGCAACTAAATCAACCATAAATCCATCATGGTTTGGTTATTAAGGCTGCACCATGCCATCAACTGGAAATCTTTCAGATAGACTGTATATCATTTTAGTAAAAATGTTCTGATGTATCTGATCTCTTTTTAAATGATTTAGAATCCACTGAAGTTTAAAATCAAGCCATGTAGGTGGAGAGCAACAGTTTGTAATGGAGTGAAAGCAAAAGAGTAACAATCTACACAGGAGGGTTAAAGAATATCTCAACTAAAACGGCTCTCAGGGGAGCGTGTACCTCCGCCAAGGCCCAACAGTCCCTCAAACTCAATCCAGCTGCACCAAATTTCACACTCATAGACTTCAGTCCTCTGAATGTGCCTGGCTTCTTTTTTTTTTTTTTTTATCAAGATCTCAGTATTATTATTTTTAGAAATTCTCAAAAATGTTGGAATATGTCCCATCTCGCAATTTTGGGATCTGCACCAAAATTGAATGGGTCCCTCCCTGACCCGCAACATATCCTTCCGCCAAGTTTTGTGGAAATTGGTTGAGTAGTTTTGGTGTAATGTTGCTTACAAACGCAAACAAATACATCATCTATTGGCAAAGATAATAAAAAAAATGTGCGTGAAACCCTGCACCACACACACTGACGAGTGTGTTATATAGCGTGGCACTGACTAGTCTCCAGGAGCACAGATGTCTGAGGACATTATCAGTCTCCAGTGAAGCCCAGAGAAAGAGAGAGAGCAGCTCTGTCACCAGCACCTCTGTTACTGAGCCTGCACGTCCTGAAGTCTCCTGCAGAGACCGTGAGGCGACTTTCCATCCTGTCAGACGTGTAATGTGTACATAACATGCCAGGTTTCATAACAGCATTTTATTCCCCCTTGTGTACGCATCTGTCATTTGTATTTAATTTCATCCCTGGCTCCTGAAAACATATATTTCCCCCCCTTGTGGTTTTGTTTTGTTCTACGTATTGTGGACATTTGAGTCACGTGTTGGGCTCAGCAGCTTTTCCTTTTGTTTTCAAACTAAAATCCTGATGGATGGATGGATAGATGGATAGATAGCACATAACACACAAAATGTAAGATCCTAAAATAAAATTCTAGAAACTCCTTTCCTCATTAAGGTGAGGCGAGGTGCTTGATGAATGGCTTCTAGTTCTCATTTTGTTGGCAAGAACAAATTGTGCCTGGTAATCAATGAAAATGTAATTGAGTGATGTGGAACTGGAGCCCTCCTCACCACATTATGCCTTCCTTTGATGTATTTTCAAAGCCTGTTATTTATTTATTTTTTTACCCGCACCTAATTAATTAGGCTAATGAAGAATCCTTCGTTAGCCTGTTGGTGTTGTGTTGTAGACACACACACACACACACACAGGAAAGGAACTGCATTCAGATAAACTAGCAATCAGGACTAAAAGGTACAGCGAGCACCGATGATTTGCATTGCTACAGACGAGCTGCGTAAAAGGATATCAGACGTTTCATTTGAGAAACTGAGCGAGGGTTCATATGGCACGACACTGAATAAAGCTGCGAGCGAGCCCATCTGCTTAAATGAATATAGGAGGATTAAAACATGAGAAATTAATTGGTGGGTTAAAAAAAAAAACATGTTACAGACCCGGGAAATTAATTCTCAGAGTGACTAAATGTTTAGGAATTTGGAAAGATATCGTACAGGAATATTTGCTCTGTCTATGAAATGATTTGTTTTGAAGCATTTAAATTAGGACCAGCCTGTTGCTGGAGGCATTAGCTTAAATGATTGGCTGTAAATGATGGTTCGGTAATGAGAGGCAGCAGTGAGGAGGGAATGAGAGCTTGGAGAACGCTGCACCTGTGTTCAGCTGACATTTATAAGCCTCCCCCTGCTTGTTAGTCTTTTAAAGGCTCTTATCTCCTTTCAATGTTATGCAATTTTCATATTTTCTTTTACATGATAATTACAGAAATTAGGTTATAAGACAATCAGTCTCGGGCTGCGGAGAAGTCTTTGATACGGCTTTTATATGCTGCAACCGTCCTCACACACATCGACAATCTGCACTAATTTTAGAGGAATTACTGTTTTCTCCGAGAGAAAAAAATTGTAATTTCCCAGATGTCTCCTCTCAGTTTTTCCTGGTCTCTCCATGAAATATGTGCAAAACAGTCGCAGTCACTTCCTCATGATAACGTCACTCTTTTGAATCCAAATGTGTTCAATATGAAAGCTCCAGCCTCAGAGAGTCTGGGGCTCCTCAGATGTCCATCAAACCTCGGCATCCCATTGTTTTTTCACCTTTCAGGCTGCACTTTTCCTCCGCCAGTGGCAATGACAGTAATTCATGTAAACAGAGCAAGTGGCCCTCGTGGCCTCCCCCCCACCGCGTGCCAGGACGAGCCGCGGAGACGTCCTGTCTCATGATAACTTTGTCACTGTTGGTGGGGAGGAGCGGGAGACGTTTGGAGGGGAGGGTGATGTCATGTAGGCCGCTTCGCTTCGCTCGCACAGCAGCAGGACTGCCGGCCTTGTCGCCTCCAGCCACCGTGTCTGCTGCTGACGAGCGCCGCTGTCACTCCGGTCGTCCCCACGTCCCGATAAGCTGCTCCCCGCTGCCGACAGCTCCTGACAGGCCTTCAGCTCAGCCTCTGCACTCACCTGTGAACACACTGTCCAACTCACTCTGCAATGAATGGTTAATAAGTGCGTTTACCTTTTTTTTTACCCACAGCTGCAGAGCTGCGAACCTTTGGGTAAATCTGAACATATTGTGGACTTTCGTTGAGACTGAATGTTTTAAAAGGTGACAAAACAAGATGCTGATTGTATTTTCTGATGCCGCACTGCTTGAGGGAAACACAGGCTGATAAATTATTTAAACAATAGCAAGCAGAATAAATTATCCCTTCTCATTCTCAACCTCCTGAAATGGATGCAATAATGGAACTTTTCTTCAGAAAGTTCTGATTTCAATATGCTCACAGTGGCTGAGTAGAACACATTGTTATTCACAGACCCGTGCTGCAACAGACTGACCATTTCTTATGCATTTTTGATAACCAGAAGCCACTGGAGGGAAAAACCAAGCTGGTATTCAGTCATAATAAATGTCAACAGGAACTGGTTCATGTTGTGAGAATTTACCATATTGTCACAGCAGAGAGTTTCAACAAACTGCAAGAGGCATATAATCACATTAGGCAATTCAAAGTGTGTGAAGAAATAGCTAGCATAACGGATAAATCACTAAAGCTCTGCTAAAAGTAAGAAAACACAGATGACTGTTAGCTAAACAGTTGAAAGGAGCTAAAAGTGATAGATACACACAGTAAATGATGAAAGTAATTGATATATTATGACATTAAATTAATTAATTACCATTTATCCATATGTCAGCAGTTTATCTTTCGCCATTACATTCACCTCAAGTATTAGCAAAACAGGCAGTAAAATTATGCTAATGTTGAAATGATGGATAAATAGTTGAAATGTATAATATGCACCAGGTTTTAATCGTATAAAAGCTAATTTGACAAAACCAACTTAAACCCTGACAGTACAGCTGCATAAAAAAATAGTGACATTAAACATATTTGAACGATCCAGGTTAGAATTTGTTTAATTAAAAACATATTTGGAACATAACTGGGAAACTGTGGAAGCTAAATTAGACAAAAGAATCCTCGATACCAAGGTCAAGTTCAAGGTCATCATTTGGCTAGGGAACAGTAATCTCTGGTAAGATTAACTGTGTATAGACTGACCCCTAATCACAACAAAGTACTAATCAAAAGCACAATGTATTCCTTCCGCAAATAGTAATAGCAGCACAGCTGGGTAAGCCTTAAACAGACTTGGCAGCTGACAGACATGTGATTCAACCGCACAGATCAGTGTGACAATAAAACCCGGGCCCAAAGAATTAAATCAGCCCCGGGAGTAATTACATTCTCACTATTGTCCAACCTTTTTCCATTTGCTGATCCCATTGTTATCGGGGACATCATCTCCCCGCTCCCGTGTGCAACAGGTCCACTTGTGGTAAATTTATGTCAGGCAGTAATGATGCTGCGTGCGACGGCCTCGTATCCTGTGGGACAATGGGAGCGAGAGAAGGACGTTATGAGACAAAAAGGGTGACGCGTAACCTGAAATGTGCTGGAAGGAAGATCAAATCTGTCCTGAAATTCATGAGCTGTGTACCGTGAGTGCATACAGAATCAGTCTGTGAGTCATGCCTCATCTGACACTGGCTGGTGTTGAGCAGTGGTGATATCCAAGTGGCCATTTCACTCACATAACATCTTTTAATGGAGAATTAAAAGGAAAGTTATCTTACAACCTTTTTCAGACTCTTCCAAAGACTCAGTGGAGCGCACACAAACTGCCCTGCTGACTTTTGCTATTCTACTGTGGGGGTCCTATAATCTGAAGATCCAAAGGACTGCTGGACACCCTATGGTGTTCTGTTTATTTGATCTGGAATAATGTAGAGGGCTAATTAGGTGCAAATGCACTCATTAGCTTAAGCCACTGCACAGAGACAAATTGTCAATGAATAATTCAAACTCCCTCTCCCTTACACGACATCAGTACTTTGCTATTCCTGCCACACCGCTGTGCATTCTCAATTCCAATTGCATTTTGGCGCAGTGAAATGAAGAGTCTTTGAATTTATCAGAAGTGCTGCTCAAAGAATACAAATCATTTATATCTGTCTGCTCCAGGTTTGACAATCTTCCCAGCCTGCAGCCTCCTCCTCTCAGAGCCCTGTCCCCTGCACTGTAGATTTAATTAGTTCTGCCCTAGTAAACCTGCTCCTTTCTCCTTCTTTCCCTCAGGATATGGCCATGCAGCCCCCAGCACAGATGGAGGGAAGGTGTTCTGTATGCTCTACGCTCTCCTGGGCATCCCGCTCACCTTGGTCATGTTCCAGAGCGTGGGTGAGCGGATCAACACCTTCGTCAGGTACCTGCTCCACCGTCTGAAGAAGTGCGTTGGCATGAGGCACACGGAGGTCTCCATGGTCAACATGGTGATCATCGGTTTCATATCTTGCATGAGCACATTGTGCGTCGGGGCACTGGCCTTCTCCCACTTCGAGGGATGGAGCTTCTTTCATGCCTACTACTACTGCTTCATCACGCTCACCACCATCGGCTTCGGGGACTATGTGGCGCTGCAGAACGAGCACGCTCTGCAGACCAAGCCCGAGTATGTGGCCTTCAGCTTCATCTACATCCTGACTGGTCTGGCTGTGATTGGAGCCTTCCTCAACTTAGCAGTGCTGCGCTTCATGACGATGAACGCCGAGGACGAGAAGCGGGATGCAGAGCAGAGGGCGCTCCTCGCTCACAACGGTCAGGCGGGCGGACACATTAACTGCTCTGCCGACCCGACCTCCTCCTCCTCCACACCGCCTGGATGCGGTGGAGGGAGCGGGGCGGGAGGCAACGGACCAGCGAGCCGAGGCCTGCGTAACGTGTACGCTGAGGTGCTCCATTTCCAGTCCATGTGCTCCTGCCTTTGGTACAAGAGCAGGGAAAAACTGCAGTACTCCATACCCATGATCATCTCACGGGACCTCTCCACCTCGGACACCTACATGGAGCAGGGAGAGGCCTTTTCCAACCCCCTCCACTCGAATGGATGTGTGTGCAGCCTGCAGCGTCACTCGGGCATCAGCTCGGTTTCCACTGGTCTGCACAGCATCAATACCTACAGAAGACTCAATAAACGCAGAAGCTCCATCTAAGCCGAGAGGAGTTCACGCTCTAAGGTCAAGTCCCACTCGAGTCTACCATGTGGCAAGGGAGGGGCCCTCCTGCTGTGGCACTAGATTAGCTGTGGACATCGGGGCGCACAACTCTGGTCCAGAGGAAACGCAGTACCCCTCATGTTTGCCTCTTTCAGGCACTGAATCGCACCGCCGCTGCCGTCTCCAGACTCCAGCCGTGTTTTTAACTTCCATTAGCAAAAGCACAAACCATTTAGGACAATGTTGTTCCTGAGATATTGTGCTAATGGTCGATTGAGAAGCATTCAAACTTTGGAACTCTTTCAGTTAGAGGACAAGGACAAAGTGTGTGCGGTTCCTTCTGCACCTCGGAACTCTAACATAGTCTATTTCGAAAAAGGGACAAAATACACTGTGAAATGTTTTTAAGAGGGATTGTGTGTAAACTGTATATCAAGCCCCGCTAAGAAATATTTTCTTTAGTAACACAAAGTCAACATTTTTCAAAAAAAGACTTTTCAGAGGGAATCTTAGGGTTGTAGGTATTATACTCACTTCAAAATGTGTATATATTTGGACACCTCACTTGTAGAAAGCCTATTTTTTCAGTGAAACTTTTCAAGAGTAATCTCAGTGTCTTCTCCTGCGTGTCTGTAACTAAAGGTTCAAGCCAAATTTTGTTCATCTGCTTCATGTATCTTCCTTCCATTGAAATTCAAATGACAGTTTTGATTGAGAATGAGCAGGAATGGTTTTAAAGCTCAAGAATGGGACACGACTTTGTATTTCGTACGAATCACTACGAATCTCTTTTTCATAGTTTCTTCCTGTCCCCTGTTGCTTGTCTTACATTTTCATATAGAACTATATTCTGATCTGTTGGAGCATGTAAGCTCACTCTGTAGATAGTAGAAGATCATATCTTACTCACTGCGGCACCTTAGAAGACTGTTGTAAATGCTTTAGGACACTGGAACCCAGTGCACTATTTTATTCTATTTTTTTAACGTAAGTACTTTATGTTTTGTTATGGAAATGATATGCCCTTAATTAATTCATTCTTCTGTTGCTCATTTGAGATATCTGACTTATTACTCTGTGTTGTTGTGAGTGCTTCAGAGTAGCAGTACACCTCACGAATAAATGGCCTCAGAGTTTGCACCTCATGCACTTATAGGGGGGGCGTGTGTTCTCCAACCCCAAATAACACACTTGATTCAGCCAACTGAGGTCTTTATGCAGTGTTTATTCTCTTTATGTTTTAGTCCTCTGACTGCGAATCATACATAATCATCGTTTTATTTTTGGGTTATTTTATTTTATGATGTCTCATATCGGATTTCCGTCTTTTTATTATCTACTGGAACATTCTGATTAACTGCAATATGCGTGTTAATATTGTTCAGCCTCTCTCAGTAATCCACAGAGGGACTTTAGTCAGTGTGGCTTCATTCAAAGCATGTTTTTTTTTCTTTGACAATAATAAAATATGATTTAAAAGTATTGACTAATGAATTTCTTTTTTGTGCCTGCTTTTCCTTTCATGTTCCCCTGAAACACAAGTAACTGCTTTAAGATTGTTGCATATATCAATAAATTAATTACAATAATTATAAGGAGTAAAACGGAAAATGTGACCTGGTCTTTTGCATCAATTCTTTAAATTAATATTACACTGTCAGCACTGCTTTCATCGGGGCGAACTTTACAGCCAGGTCTCGACGCCTCGTTACATAACCAAGTTACCAAGTTGTAATGAGGTGACTTTAAGGGTTATGACATTTATTAAACAACTGTCACAGTCTTATATCTGCAGAATGCAAAGTCTTCCGCTTCACTTCCGAAGAACAAAACCGTTCCCAGACGAACAGTCGACGTCTTCGATGTCCTCGGTTACATTTCATCTTTTTACTCTGCGGTGTTTACTGTACGAGTGCAAATTATATATTAATCAATGATCTGAGACTGGGAAGTGCTCGTTTGGATTTGTTCATGTCTTACAGAAAGAGGTTTTTAGGTTGGGTCATTATATGATTGCATGATATTGATGATGGAGTTCCTCATGGAAGCATTCTCGGCCCTTTGTTCTTTTCTTTATAAAGTGCATTCTCCATATTACCAATTTCCCACCTCATACTTTCACTTACAACTGTTGTGCAGATGGTCAATAATGAAATTCTTTGTACACTTTATCATCTCTACTTGATTGTTAATATTTAAAAATGAGGAAATTAATTGAAAACATATGACCAAGGATGCCCCTCATCTAAATCTGAGTCCATACCAACTTATTTCCTACAAATTACTTCTCTTATAACAGTATAATACAATTAAAATTATATAACGTATATTGTCACTGCATAGATCCTACTCATATTGGAGGATTGATAATCCATCCTGCTGTACAAACCTCTGTATTTAAAAAATGTTCATCATATAATTATAACGACTACTTGTTCTTTGGCTAAATATTTTAACACAAACGTCAGAAACAGGCTTAAAACTAACTGTATATATTTTTTATGTATTTCCATTTCCACTACAGCCCCTTCCCCGAATGCCCTGAAACAGTAACTGAGAACATCCTGTCCTCTGAGTCCTCGACGGCTGCAGCCACGATCAGACACGTTTTTTGTCGGTTTATTTAATCTCTGATGCGATAAGTTCGGGTACATTTAGCTGAATGTCATTCACGCGCTTCAAAAAATGTCAATCTCAGCCCCTGTCATTAAAAAAAAAAAAAAAAAACCTGACGAGCACTTCTGTGGGACTGTGAGTGTAATCCAAACAAACTACAGTAAATGACGTTAAAGCTGTGAGGACTCGTGGATTTTGAGACACAAATGACATCTGACAGGCTGCAGTTCTTCATGCTTGAACGGCCGAGCAGGACAAAATGAACTGAGGACAGTTTGAAGGGATGTTTATATTAACACATTTGTGCTGTTTTCTTAACTTATTTCACCACCAGAAAATGTTAATGACCAGATAAAATAGAAAAAATACATTTGGCATGTATATATATTAGCTGTTTTGTTGTATAAGGTTATATAAGGCACACACAACTAAATTCTTAGTGAGAGATGAGTGAAAAAATGATATTGTGATGTAACAGTGTAATTAGAGAGTAAACACAGTATTTGGACTGATTTAGGCTACATGATGCTCAAAAAACCTTCAGGTACAAACCAGCTGGAAACACTAATCCCCACCTTGTCTCGTTAAAGTGGGAAATCCATATGATACTGAGGAATCAGCTGTCAAATCAAGGCATCGATTTCGGGGGGGAAGAGGCAACGTAAGTGTTTGTGAGTTAACAAGAGGGCTAAAAGCAGCTGGCAGCAGAACAAACACGACACCCCTCATAAACGAAGGGCATTTTTCAAAACCTTTCAGGCGTTTGTGCTTTTAAACGTGTGATTTCTCAGTATTTTCCTTTGACTCGTTTTTTCCTCTTAAAGAAAACGAGGCACAATCACCATTTACAAACACACAACTTTTCTCCTGTTGCTCTTTTTGCCCCTGAGACAAGGAGACTTGTCAAACACACAGGCATTATTCCGCAGTATAATCTCTGGGATGAGTTTCCTTTCAGAGGCAGTGGAGCATATTCACAGGAATAAGTGGAGAGGATGACGCTGGTTGTTTAGCGGCTGATGGGTTTCTAATCTTTTTAGAGCCTCCACCTCTGAACGTCCAGTATTCAGTTCCACTAACATCTTGATCCCACCGCAACAGGAAACTGAAAATACGCCAGGACCTTTATCTCGCGAGGCGGTTATGCCATTAACGGGCTGCTCGACTCTCTCCTGTTAATCACATAAGAGGGGAAATGTCTCTTTACGCTCTGAGAACCATCTCTCCTGAAGGAAGAAGCGGGAGGTTGTGTATTTTTGTGTATTATTGTGTTGTAAGACTTACAAATTGCACACTTTGCCGTCTGTCAGTGTGTGGTATTTGATCTTTTGAGCACTAAGCCACTTTATCTTCTGCTTCCATGTGGGATTGACAGCAAAGAAACACACTAATGGTTCCCACACAGGGGAGAAAAATAAACAAGATGACATCCATCAAATAAACCTGCACGACTCAATCCCCATCTTTTGCAATGGGACTTTCTCTGTTTGTCTTTCTGTGTTTTCATTATTTCTCTTTGACTGGTGGGTTGTTGTTTTTTAATATTTTATTATTTTAAGTTTTTCTCACATAAACACAGCAACATTTACAAGAGGTTGCACGAACCAGTTTATGATCATTGTATCATATCATTGTTGTCAAGTTTCAAGTAGGACCGCTTCTGCCCACATATACATTATGGATGTGGGCCACTTCAGGCAATGATGCAGCACTTCTGGTCTTCTTGTGGCCCCAACAAATTTGATGTGAACCTAGATTTGCAAAATAGCAAATGTGGCCCAAATATCCCTGAACAACTGTGGGCCTTTTTTTGGCAAACATGCGGAGTTCTAAGCAAGGTTTGATCTGGATGAGAACCTAAAGGGGCCCAGGAGGTGAATGGTGTCTCTGGCTCAAATAGCACCGAAATTTTGAAATTTCCATTTCCTGCTCATCCACTTGACTGGTGGTGGCAGTGATACGATTTTAATGAACATATTTTGATGCAACACCAGCTCTCATTAACCTCACTTTTGTATAAATAAAGCAAAATCAGAATTGGGACATGGCCTAGAATAATACAGCCGTTGTTTCTCGCTGTACTTTGTGGAAGAATATTAGTTCGGCAAAGTTTCCAGAGCTGCTATATCTATTTTTTGACACCTCTACAACCCATCACTGCAGAAAAGTGCAGGTGTTGTAATCACACCGAACATGTGTTTTCTCAACGAGAAGAGATGCAGCCTCAAGGCTCCTTACCTCCGTGTGCTTGTTTTTCTGCCCTTGAATTTCAGGTTTATTCGGTTCAGATCGTTTTTTCTGACAAAGAACGAGAAGAGGATTTATGTAACCGAAATATGATTTTAAAAATGTCATCAAATAATACAGGACGTTAAAAAGTTCCGCCATTGTTGGTGGCACTGCCTCGTTGCATGAATACAGAGGAAATTAACACAACCTTTCTCCGTCTCTGTCTTACACCTGAATTAAGTGGACACCCGGTTCAGAGCGCCTCTAATGTGATTATTTGAACGAAAGGGAAAATGGCATCTAGCAACAGGGATGGTCTGACATTAGTGGCATTGCATAACTGTGACCTCCAGCGCTGCTGCCATTGACTCTGGTACAGTAACCCCCCCCCCCCCACCACCACCACCACCACCCTCCATCTCCCGTATCCTCTGTGATCATTCCGCATGCGTGGCTTTAGACACAAGCCCGGCTTTGTGGCCAAACAGGCTGTGGGCACTCGCCAAGAGGTTCCTCTGATCGGCTGAGACGAGAACGAGCGGAAACACCAGCCAGATGGAGAACATGCAGAATCAGGCCGACGGCCGTGTTACAGGTTGTCAGTGCAAACACTGATGTGCTACAGTGAAAATATGAACCAGGGTGAACCTTTATTTTGTAGGAGTTAAGTAAATCAAAGTTCACACCAGTTATATTTTCTCTTTTTTTCATTATAAGAAGTTCATTTTATGTCAGTCGCTGTTATCTTGTTGCTAAAACAAGTAAATATAACCCTGCCACTAGAAACCATAGAGGTTAGCTTAGCATAGAAACTGTCCAAAGGTATAAAAAGCTCTGAAATAACACAAATAAATCCCACTAATAAAAAACCTGAACTAGGAAAATTGTCATAATGAAGCCAACCAACATAAATTCCAACAATAATCCATGACCCTGGTCCTAATCAGTCTCATCGAGACAGGTTAATAAAGATGAAGCTGTTCTTCTGGGGTTATTTGAGTTCTGCAGCTCACTGACGGTTTCATATCAGCCCACAGAGTCAGTGTGGTCGTCCTGGAAAATCCCGAAGAACAGCAAATCTGTGCAACTGCAAATTATTTAAATCCCTCAAAAGTCAGAAAATGTGTGTAGACTCCAGAGAACAAGTAAATAAACTGTTGAAGCTGTGTGTGTGTGTGTGTGTGTGTTTGTAGGTGTGTGTGTGTGTGTGTGTGTTTGTAGGTGTGTGTGTGTGTGTGTGTGTGTGTGTGTGTGTTTGTAGGTGTGTGTGTGTGCTCTGCTCCTCTGTTGTCTCTCTCCCTCCATCCCCTGCTCTCTTTTCTCCTTGTTCAATAATCTTTTATTTATACTGAACCATGTTATTTCTCTCCCTGTGAACGTGCTGCTGCCGTCTCGGCCAAGTGAGACGTCCTTTGTCTAAACACCGAACCTGGCGAAGAAAAATTGAATAAACAGTGGAAAATTATATATATATATATATATATATATATATATATATATATATATATATATATATAGAGAGAGAGAGAGAGAGAGAGAGAGAGAGAGAGAGAGAGAGAGAGAGAGAGGCCTTCATGTGGAGTCCCATGTGAGATCTGGTGTAAAGTATCTGGTGTTAGATCACTGGTGCGTCTGTGTACTGAGGTCAGAACACAGGCCTAATGGGGTTTTGCCAGGTTGATTTGATAGAGCAGCTCTGCAGCGGTGCAATCAAAAGAGATTTACAGGCATCAGACATCAAAAACCACAAGCTGCTCCTGCAGAGCCGCCTCCGAGCAGGAGTATACAGCAGGAGGCCTGACGTCCCTTTCTCACCTTGTTTGGTTCGAACCTTCTGACCTTTCAGTTTAGTCTGAACCAAACTAAAGGTGTGAAAGGTTCCTCACACCAATGGACCAACATTTAATCTGAAACAAACTAAACCATGGTTTTGTTCATTTGAAGTGTGAAATCATTTATTTGGATTATGGCAGGAAGCCGAAGCAGCATTAAACAATAGAAGAAGAAAATGAAGCAGAAGAATCTGGCAGGATTGGTTGTACTCTTCGTCTCCAGAGAGTTGTTAATTTAGCTGGTTGTAACACTTTTGCTGGCTGTAATGGTTCATTCATCTTCTTCACTCAAACGCAAAGACAACTTTTTTATACGCACTTCATTTAAAAAAGTTAACGAATGCAACACGCCGACGTCGTCTTCAATCCAATCAGTGTCAAGTAGGTAGATGCAGGAACAGGTGATGATCACAGAACATGTCACACAGAAGTCTGAAGTGCGCTCCCCATATTACAGTGTGAAACCAGAACTAACCAGATCCAATGTAAACACTGTAATAAGAACCCTGGTCCGGACTTCCAGGGGTTAACCCACAACTGTCACCTAAAGGAAATGATCCATTATATCTCCATTTCGATTCCCATCTTAATCCCAGCCGTCTAATCGTTTCAATCTGACACACTTTGTTTCGTTCCTCGTTGTCACTGTGCATTGAGTTCAAATCGGAGACAGCAACACACTCTTTCAAAAGAGGAGACAGAGCTTCGGGGGGGAGCTCCGTCACATGTCAACCTTGGAACCTCAGCTCTGCTTTGACAGCCCCAAAAATCTGATCATAATCTTTGTTTTGAACATCCTCACAACATGTTATTATCGGTTTTTAAAAATAGACTGAGGTGAGGAAAAGGACGATATGTGCGTCTGGGAGACAGTGAACAGACTTGCATGTGGACTCGTGGAGCGAGGACGAGAAAACATTCCCAACAAAGCCAAGTGGAGCAGCACGTGTCAGAACAACAGGGAGAGGCCTCAGACACAATCTGCTGTGTTGCTGTTTGAAAGCTCCACAGTCTTCACTCCTCGTGTGTGTGTGTGTGTGTGTGTGTGTGTGTGTGTGTGTGTGTGTGTGTGTGTGTGTGTGTGTGTGTGTGTATGATTGAGAGAGGTGCTGTATCACAGCCTCTGTGGCATAATTTCAATTGTGCCCTTTTATCCAGAAAGAACTGCTGAGACCCTTGGAAATGTTTCTGACTTCAGCATGGATTAGCGTCAAGTCGGCAGTGCTGCTCCTGTGTCACTTGTGATTAGGTGTCCTCCAAGAAGATCCGCGGGAAAAATTTGCCAGGCCCTCCGTTCAGGCCCCCCCCACACCCCGCCACCCCCCGTCCCCCCTCCGCACACCCCCAGCCATGCGGTGAAGCCCTCCGATGGTTAGATAATCTGCCCAGATATGAGCTGAAGGGATTGTGGTGAAATCCATACACGCCGCATGTGCCAGATCAACAGCGAGGGACGTGGCGTGGGCTCAGGACGGAGGGATGCCGAGGGATGTTATTGTACCTGCGCTCAAAACCGCAATCATCATTCCAACACTGCGAATATAATCAGTTTGAATTCAGCGAAGAACCCTGAAACCCTCAGAACAAGACAAAGCCCAAAAATGTGTCTCTAATTAAAAACAAATTCCTCTTTTTCTTGTTTATTTTTACAACTACATAGCAGAATAAATGCACTGGGATAAGCCCATTTGTAAATATACACCTTTAGAAAATGTATCACAGCACTTCTCCCTAACAATTGAGAGGAACTAGTGCACTTGAACAAGTCTAAACTCGAGAAGCAGATGTGTAAATCAAACATTTAAGATCTATATCGGTCTATATTTCCATGCAGGCAGAGGATTCCAGTGATTTGCTGGTGTCTCGTAGAAACAGCTCATTTTAAAGCTCTAACGTCTTTATTTAATTTATACAAACTTCACTAATACCACTCTTCTGAATTCTTGCGTGGACTCAGGAGAGATAACGACAAACAAAGAGAGTGCGGCCCCAGGTGCTGATCTGGAAGCTGGATTTTCTTTTTCTGTCTTGGGAATACTTAACATTTCAATCCTCCTCTTGTGAAATCTCTCCGAGGGATGAGATGCTTAATTTTTCTTTTTTCCCCCCGAAGCCACATGTGTTCGACGGCCTCCTCTCTGTGCCACGTGGGGACTTACAAGAGCACCGCTTCCTGCCCCGCTCGCACACTGAGCGCCACTGGAGAGCGGTTGCGTAAGCGGTGACAGCCCTCAGCGGCCGATGCCTAATCACGACAACTGTCCTGGTGTGTTGCTGATACAGTGGACGATAGTCAGAGAGGAGACGAGTGGACAGGCGGGGGGGGGGGGGGGGGGGGGGGGGGGGGGGGGGACTGAGGGTCACAGGTCAGCATCATCTGCGTCAGAGGTTTTGTCATTTTTAAAAATTTTTGCAAAGTCAGTAATAAAGTTACTGCAAAATAGAAGGTCACAGCTGTCAGTTCTGTGGAAAAGCACACAATTTAAGATTTTGTGACTTTTTACTTTCCTGCAAAGATTTTTATTTGATATTTCTACATTTTTATTCCATTTTTAACCGATTCCAGTTCCATGAGACGTCACCACGATCGAACCAGTTCTGATTTTCCAGTTCTGAACCCTCCAACTCCCTGCTGACGCAGATCTACAGTCCAAAGATCTGCACTGGTTTCAGCCTCACACAAAGAGGATGTGTCTGCATGTCTCTGTGGCCAAATATGGAGGTGGGTTACTGGCCTCAGTCGCTCCGCAGTGAGCCACATCTCCGTCATGGAACAATGTAGAATAATATCATAATCATTTGGATTTTTAAAAGGGACAGAGTGAGCGAGTCAGATTGTGAAATCCTGATTTAACTCAACTCCTGTCTTAATCTGACTCATAAGATTTACAGACTTGAAAGAACAATATTTAAAGGAGCAGCTCCGACTGGAAGTCTTGCTTAGTGTCTTCTCAGCTTCTGTTTGTTATATTCTGGCATTAAAAGCTTGTGCAATACATTTCCCTGCAGTAAATCTATATATACAAACAGTGCCAGTAATTCTGAGATGTTATTTTTTTAACGAGGGAAGGTTGCGCTGCAGCCACAGGACGACAGTAAACATCTGATCACGCAAACCAAATAACTGACTTCTTCTGGTTGTTACTTTTATATAAATGACAAGTATAACTAACGACACCCGGGAGAGGACATTCCCAACATACTCTAGTGTCTGGTATGTGGAGTATTGCCACATACTTGTTCTAATGAGATAAATAAACAGCCAAATAGGATTTTTTTTTTTTAAACTGTTGTGATGCTGATGTTTAGTATGTTTATATTAACCGTGAAGTTGTCTTTAAACTTTAACATCCTGCGTTTACATTGAGAATGTGTGAAAGAGGTTAAAAACTGAGCAGACGTTTAAATAATTAGCTAAAACTATTGAATTTGAAGTTGATAATTATTACCTTGATAATCAGCTGAAAGATTTCATGAATAAACAGTTCAAATGTTAAATGAATAAAAGAAGAGTTATTCGTTTTACAGTTGAAATTGCAAGTTGAGGTGCAACAACCTGAATGACCTCGTTACCGACTTAAAGATGGATGACAGGTCCCAATAGTGAAGCCAAAACAGCTCAATCTCCCCCTGGTGGCTGGCTGCAGCATAAATTACCAACCCTGCCTTTAATTAGTTGTTAGCTGAGACATTTTTCATCATGGTAACAATATCATATGAAAAATTCCTAAAACGCAATTAATACGGCCACTAGAGGTCGCCTGAAAATAAAACGTGACTTTAGGTTGTAACAAACTGTTTAGGGTCATTTTCTTTATAGGTCTCTCTGATGTCGTTAACTAATAATTGACGATTGGTTTTATTAATTAGCTAACAGCAACGAACAAATGAACACGACTCCTTCCTCCAACACTGCTAATAATAACAACAGTATGTGGCTCAGCGTCTCTACAGTATTGTGCCTAATTTACAGAGATGAAGAGGTCTGACCTTTAGACGAAGTGTGCCATAACCTTTCCATGAGTTACGCCACACATTTCCTCACACTGCACTCTCTCCTCCCCTCACTGTCTGTCAACCACATTAGCTGTGGCGGTCTCTGACTCGTGTTCTCTCCAGCTCTGTGTGAACGTACCGTGTGCCCAGTGAAGAGGCTTCATTGCATTGGAAATAACAGTTATTACAAGGATTCAAATTGACTGCTGACGTGTTTTCTAAAGGTTAAGAGTTGTCCACGCCATAACATCCTGAACATTTTCAGCCCGACAGTCAAGATTGCACTCGAAGAACTTTTGCCGGCTCGTGTTTACATCTCACTCTTGTGGCTGCAGCTTTGTTTAAAGGCTATAAAATTAAATTCCAGGATCAGCAGCATTAATCTACTGTGACAGGATTGGAAAATAAATATCTAATACTTTGTGATGTCTTACTTTTCCATAACTCCTATGTGTGTGACTGCTACTCTCGCTTCAGGCAAAACTAGAGATCATTACCAGGGGGGAGTTGCAGAAGGGAAAGCATTTGTTTGGGGTCCCAAGCTGAGAGGGGCCCCCGAAACAGCCTGGTCCACAGCAAGGAATATTTTGTGAGAATCCCCTTAAATTCCATGATCAACTACAGGAGACAATGCAATGACACTGTGGATGGAAAGCCTGTAACGAGGCCCGATGCCATTAGCCTTCCTCCCCCAGGTCCCTTTTGCCCAAAGTCCCTTGAAACACTCCTCATCATCACCTGATTCAACCATTTGTTCAACACTGGGTTACGCTTTCAAGTGAGAGAAAATCTGGCATCAAAATACATTTTATTTTAAGAGCCACAATTAGTAATAACAATTAATCAGTTAAATATCGTCAAAAATAAGGTCATTTTATGTCATCATTCTATTTCACATCTGTTTCTTTCAAATGCTTTGTTCCTGTTTGCCTTTGCTGCACAACCCCTGTTCCTGCTGATCCTTACGGCTAATTAACTTATTTGCTCTTAATCAATACAGCTGCAGATCTCCTCTGACCTCAAGGGTAATCTCTTGAAAAGCGAGGTCACGGGTGAGATGAGCATTTACATTACATAAGCACTGCAGATTCGAGCCAAATGAATGTACAGTGTGTGCATGTACTCAAAGCCTCAAGGTGCTTTTGTGCCATTGTTTGGTGACAACGGATAACAGACAATGCATAACAAAGAATTCTCAGTATTTCAGTTGTGGTCCATTAAAATTCACAAAATAGCCAGGAGGGGAGCTGGCGGAAATAATTGAAATTTTTTTTTCCCGGAGTTGATTGCTGCTGTCGTTGAGATTCTCCATCCAGCAGGAATCCACGTTTATTGCTGCATCCTTGACTGCGCACAGCCCCCGTCAGTGTAATAATTCAGTTTACACTAAAACTCATAAAAACTGAAGAGACATCTTAAATTTGAATGCTTTACCTCAACCCCACCCCGAAGCTATGAGGTTATTATCAACCACAGTCTTTTAAAAATAGAATTGAATAGGTTTTGTTGGGTTTTGCCTGCTGTTGCTCGGCTAATGGAGCAGAGTGGGATAAAATGGAAGAACGGCCACAGAAGCAGACACGTAAACATTTAGTGTAGATTTATGTGAGGTGACAGTAGATGTGACTTTCACGTGTTATTGCTGTGGAAGTGTTCCTGTTTGGGTGACCAGTCAACACAAAGGAGCAGGGCTCAAAGTAAATATGAAGCAGAAAACCAATTACACTGATTGCAGAGGCCAGAAAAAGTCATCAAACAGGTCTGGAAAGATGAACAGTAGCTAAGCAACGGAGGTGATTAGGTTAAAGACACTAACTGCCACCTGCCTTTAACCCTGATCCGAGCAGACTCACCGAATATGGTTCATCTCAGGCCAGCGAACGAGTGTGACAGATGATTTTAGAGAACTGGTTAAGATGTTGTTCTTTCAAATGCTTTCACTGTCACAGTAAACTCTTCAGGAGCCAACCGGGTCTCTGCTTCCCCACTGAGCCACTGCAGATTCATTAACAGACTCTGTGTGAAGGTTTCAGGTCGATCATAAGAAGCAGGGAAGCAGGATGTCTGTGATTATTCAGGTTGTCATGTATAGTATGTAAATATAAGGAGGGTAATGACCGGATTAGGTCAGATACTCTTTGGATACAAATGGATTTCAACCGATTGTAAAAGTGATGTATGGATCTAGACTGTAAATACAGATGGGTGATTCATCTCCTCCTCCTCCCATTGTAAAGAAATGAGCCACCAGGGGGCAATCAAGATGATGAGGCTTGTTTGTGTGTATATGGATTTGATAATAATCACTTAAAAGTCCCTTAAAATCATGTAACTCCTTACTACTACAGTGTTGTATCTTACAAGCGGTCGGTTAAGGGTTTATAGACCAGGGTTTACAAACTACTTCTACAACTAGTACTATAAATGCAAAATAGAAGAAATTAAAATAAAATATTTAATCTTAATATTTTGTATGGATTTAATTCAATTAGTAATCTAAAGTAAATCCAGTTTTCATGAAAAGTTTAGATATTATTTAACTATACAAACAGTTCAATTATTTTCAACATATTTGAAATATATCCAAAGAATTTTTATATTGCAGCAATAAAAGAGTAATTCTGTCACATTTTAGTCATATAACATTTTATGAAAAAGATAAACATTGTAGCAAGATCTAGGCATTGTAAACCATGTAATGAGAGATACTCCGATTATATTGGCGATCTAAAGCCTCTCAGCCAGTTGTATTATTGATTACATTTGTCAGCAGGTGATCTTTGATCCGACCTGTCCTGTGTGTTTGTGCTGCACTGTGCAGATGTCATATAACAGCTCAGAGTCACGGGATCACAGGCGATATCTGTCTTAAGAATGCAGAGGTGAGCAGTACAGAGCGGTGGTCATGTGTTATTCTGCCCCCAGTGGACGCCTCGCACATCAGGCTCTCTAATCAGCCCCTCACCCTCTGACGCTGCCGTGTTTGTGACATGTCAGACGAGCTGGTTCAACCTCACACCACTGGAGGTTGGCCGTTAATCATATATGCTTCCAGGCCAGTCAGTGTGAAGTGATGAAGCTCCTGGGTGTTTTGTATCTTCTTCATCACGGCTGCCACAGACAGTTGTGACTCTTCAAGGCCACGTTGACTGTACATGGTGTTTTTCAAATATCCCACAATGCATGTATGAAATATATATATATATATGTGTGTGTATATGCTGGATCCAGATATCTTGACACTTACTGGCCAGAGATGTGTTGTTGCTGTTTATGAAAAGATAGATGCTTTGATTCTGCTCTAACCATCCAGAGTAGTCAAAAAAGTTTGATGAAAGAATTTGACATGTCTGGCTTCTGTCCAACCGCAGTGATATTATTACACCAGCCTAATTCCGATGTAGATTCACCACAGGTATGTGCCCTAATTCTACAAGACAGATACATATGAGTCTAGTCACAAGAACAAGTCCAAGGTTGGGTTTTTTTGCATTCATGACAGGTTGGAGCAGCTGTAGCTAAATGTTAAGTGGTGGGAGCCAAAAGGTTTTTTACTGCCGTCTGCAGATGACTTTTTCCTCGCTCCTCTCAGCTGTCTGGGAAGTCACCAAAATGCCACTTAGCACCAGTGGAACCAGGAGAATCGCTCACACTGCTGCAAAGAAAGTCTGTGTGTGGTATCCTAATGTTGATGTGCTTAGTTCTGCAGAGAGTTATAAAGATAATGTGATATAAAGGTAGTCGCACCGCAGGTATCACAGGTATCTTGTGATTATATGGCACAGAAGGTTTAACCTGGAATAACCTAATATCCTCAGTTTAGCTAGAAATGTGATCTATTTGTGTATATGTATATGTATATGTAGGTTTCCAACAATGTCATCATGAAATCGTCTTTTTTCTGACTCCATAGTGACGTCATGATGATGTCATTCCAACCAAATCCGAACCAGATCATAGAATAGTTTCCCATCTGGCTTCAGGTCGTGTTTATGGATCCACAACATACATGGAAAAATGCCTTGTTACACAGAATGCATGAATTCCTTTTCTGACTTCACCTATCATATGACGTCATGTGATGTGGACCAGTTCTCTGGTTAATGTGAGCTTCAGGTGGTCTCTGGAGCACCATTGTTTATGGAGATGTCCTAGAATGTGTTTTTCTGACCATATCTTTCTTGACCTTGACCTTGACCTTCAACCCATCAGCTCCGAAAGTTAATAACTTGCCACGTAAACATTGGTTCTTTGCCTCATTGAGTGTAACCACCACACTTCTATAGCCACACTATCATGCAGAGTATGTAATGGGCAGCATCCTCAGGGGAAATGAAGAGCATGTTCTCATTTTAAGCAAAGTGAGGCCACAGAGGGGGGAAATGCGCCGAGGTCCCACGTTCACAGTGAGGATGGTTCAGATCTGGTCTTTGTCGCCACCTGTTGTTCATCCGTGAGGCCTGCCGTGTTACCTTCACAGCCCCTCGTAAATTGCTGACACTAAACAAACAAAACATGGAGAAGCAGTTTTTATGTGGCACAAACTCCAAGAAAATTTGCAGGTGTGATGTAACTCTTTGTACTTTCAAATCAATGCTGAAGACTTGCCTCTTTGCCACTGCCTTTTTTTCATGTGCCTCATTTCAATGGGTTTTTAAATGCTTCTTTTTTTGTATTGTCTTATGTTACTTTTAAATTTGTCATGGTTACTTTCTACATTTTATGTAAAGAACTCTGAATTGCCTTGTTGTTGAAATTTGCTGCACAAATAAACTTGCCTTTACTGGGTAATATAATAATGTCTAACAACTGGGATGAGAGGGCTGAATTCAATGAATTGAATTACACTCATGTATCTAAAAAAAGAATTCTCATTAAACATACATCCATTGTCTTCTTTTAAAGGTTAGACTTTAGTGACATTGAGTGGTGAAGTTGCATGTAGCAGCTGAATACCCCTCACCTCACCCTCCCCTTCCAAACATGAAGAAGAACCTGTGGCAGCCTTCAGTTGTCATAAAAATGTCTAAAAATGTGTTTAGTTTGTCCTGTTTGGGCAACTGAAAAAAACATGGCGGCCTCCGTAGAGAGGATTCACTCCCGATAAAAATGTGAAGGGATGATTCTGGGGTAAAGAAAACAACAAATCATACAATTTAAATGAAACACACAAGTGAAAACATCACGAGGATAATTTTGTGTTGATTTTTCTTTAGATCTTTAAACAAACACTTGGTGCTCTTATCTCATTTCCTCACTCGCACCGAGCTTTTGGTTGGGCCGCGTTGCGTCGCGTCATTTCCGACGGAGCGTGAAGGCAGCACGTGGTCCTTGCGCCGTGGTCAGCTGACTGCGAGTGTTATCATGTGGCGTTTACAGACACAGCAGATCGCACGGAGAGAAGAGACCCAGAGAGGAACAACAACCCGGATCGGAACAGCTCGGTGGTCGTCTGTCCCCCCCCACCCCACTCACTCGTCCCCGCCATGGCCTGGACTAAATACCAGCTGTTCCTTGCGGGACTGATGCTCACAACTGGATCGATCAACACATTATCTGCAAAGTGAGTGTATTTAAACACATGACACCCCACTGGTGTCCTGGGTCTGTTGTTCAAGTGAATCAACTGTAGCAGGGAGCTAAACAACACGAAGAGTGTGTGTGTGTGTGTGTGTGTGTGTGTGTGTGTGTGTGTGTGTGTGTGTGTGTGTGTGTGTGTGTGTGTGTGTGTGGGGGGGGGGGGGGGGATGTTAGCAAACAAAAGCTAAATGGCTGCTCCCTGTTTTAGCTCAATAACGAAAGAGGTTTGTTTCTTTAGCCCTTTGTTGTGTTAGCGTGTTTTTCATTCATGTGTACGTGAGCTACAGCAGCTAGCATGCGACATTAGCAGGTAAATAACAAGCTGCTGCTGCCATGAATAACATCTTATCAATGGAAGCTAAGTGATTTTCAATATGAGATTGTGGCCAGGAAGCTGCTGTTAAGTAATCGTCGATGGTGATAACAATGGGCTGCAACTACACGTTCATTATCACCTGGTCTAAGACAGAGACGTCTGCAGATAGTTTGTGGGGGTTTGATCTTCCTGACAAATCAAAATCCAATGACTGTTTGGATACAGTGACGTTAAACTGAGAGTCGGTCATTAGTTACGTTTCTGAAAATACACGTTCTGCTCGGTCACTTGTCATTTCAGGCCCAAAACACAAGTCGCCCCACACGGAAGACCATTGTTTACCGACTTCAAACATACTTTAGTTAAGTCTGATTGAATTAAAGTCACACGTTATATTAACACAACTAATGTATTTGTGTTACCCATTGAAGTGTACTTCTTCAGCTGGTGTAAGAGTGGGAAAGGCACATCCCAGCTCCTCAGGCCACTCACAGGAACCAACCAGCAGAGCCAAGCCTAAATAGATTCACTTCACAATGAGGATATCACCCGTTGTCACGCCCTATGAGACAAAATGTGATTTGTGAATATGGGCTATACAAATAAAATCATGATTTATTGATTGATCGAGTGATGTACAAGAGGGGAAAGCAGAAAACACCCACATTTGAAAACCTTAGAAAACTTTTTTTTTAGGACTGAAACTACATTAATCTCCCTTTGGATAAATATATTTCTTTGATCGATTGATAGTCCTAAACCCAAAGATATACAATCATGTTTATGTAACTGGATCCAGGGAATATTTTGTATTTTCTTCTTGATATATGACTAAATGTCTTTCAATTATCAATATAGATGATTATTTTTTATTGAATGAAATAAGTCTCGTTGTCACAAGGTTTGCCATTTTCTGTCACGCAAGAAATTCAGTATCTTTACTTCTCTAATAATGTGTCTTGTCAGCTCTCCATTGTCTGAGACACACTTCTCTTTCCCTTTTTGTCAGTTTAACAAAAGTGCAATGAATCACAGTGTGGAGGTATTATTGGTGTCAGTGTGTCGGACAAAACGAGCTGTGTCATGTTCCACACAGACGAGCACAGCTACTTAGCAGGTACAGTTTCGCGGCGGCCACCTGAAACCAGCCCCGTCACGGCGCTGCCTCGCTGGCTCTTCAGCTCCCATCAGTCACAGCACGTAGGTTGATAGTGTTGGTGCAAGTTCCCTCTTTCTCTTCACGCAGCCGTGCACCCGTGTAACGCTACCGAACCAGACATGTGCGTTGACCGCGAATAAAGAGGAGAGTCGGAGCAGATTTGGATCAGTCAGCAACAAACCCGCTCAAGTTTCCTCAGACTATTGAGGAGCTCAGAAGTTGTCGTGTGTGAAGAACGTGCCGTGTCAGCAGCTTTTCAAAACTTTTCGCCTGTCGTGCCTTTTGGAGCAGACAGGAAGCTCACATGCCCGTCACGCTGCCTCACGCTGACTGACTCACTGTAAAAGTCCACGGGTTATGCATTAACTTGACAAGTGACACGTTTCTTCATCAAACTCTTTAGTGTTTTATTTGAGGTCACAGGGAAACAAATGTTCCCTCAGTGTGCTCGGTGACAAAAGAGGAAATCCTCCGCTGGTCAAACAGAATAGAAAATAAGAAAGGGATCTGCTGCAAAGCTAAACTCGACTCTACGCCCCCATGATCTTTTTTTAAAAAACATGCTGAAATAAGTGACAAAAATAAACCGAGCAGAGGCAGAAAGTGATGTCGGGCTGCAAAAGGTTTTTTCAACTCAACTGTTAGTCTTGTTTAATCTGTCACCAAGGTTTTAGTGACCAGCACAGCCCGAACTTGATATGTAAGGGTTAACATTCATTTTCAAGCTTTTTTAAATGTCTCAAATAATTAATTGAGGTCCTAATAGTTACCAATTAATAAACTATTTTTACTGCAAACCTCTTTCCTTTGTAGTGCCTTCCGTGTGGATGACTTCTGATAAAATGTATATCCATAACTGAACTGCATTAACTTGTTTTTGTCCGACAGATGGGCTGATTTGTTCTCGGCAAAGGGTTGCCACGATGACCCCGAACATAAATTCTCTCACCCGTTTGTACAGGTACGGTAAAGTCACCACACTGGACAAAGACATCCGAGTATTTAACCTTCAATCTTGAACCAAATTGTTTCTGTAACGCAATTATCAGGTGAAGAACTAAAATCTGGCATCAGATGTCTGCTCAAAGTTAAACTTTGACAAGGAAGTTCAATTTGAGACTTAACTATTTAGGCAAAGTTCTGAGAACTGCTTGTGTGAAAGGTTTGTCTTGTTTTACTATGAAAAAAAGTATTTATATATTAAAAATGTGTTCACGTTTCTATGTCTCAAACGATCCCTATGAAGCAGAGACAACAGATATGCACATTTAGTCTTTGTGCTCGAGTGCAACTATCTAAATAACTTATAACTTATAATAATGCAGAACTTTTCTAAAGTGTAAAGCACGGTTGCCCCCAAAAATATATTTTTGCCCACTTTTGTGGCAAAAGTAAAATCTAATCAGTGATTGTTTAATATCTGTTTTCCGTCCATCTCTGTCTGTCCGTCCCGCTCCACGTGTCCAGGCGGTGGGTATGTTCCTGGGTGAGTTCAGCTGTCTGGCCGTCTTCTACCTCCTACTTTGCCATGACAGACGCAGACCAGAGCCCAAGGTTAACCCGGGGCAGAGCTTCAACCCGCTCCTCTTCTTCCCCCCCGCCATGTGCGACATGACGGCCACCTCCATCATGTATGTTGGTAAGTGAGCACAAGCTGAACAGGATCTTCTGAAATCTCACATCCTGATCTGTTCTTCCTGTCAAAGGTCAAATGTAATGACGTCCATCAATGCAGCCAAACAGTAAAGATTATCTGTTTGTTTGAAGAAGCCTTTCGTCAGGAAGAAGATGATTAGGTCCAAAATAACAAAGTTTTCCTCAGTATCACTTTTGTTTTGCAGCTTTCAGCAATATTGATATTGATATTGATATTGATATTGATATTGATATTGATATTGGGCCTTGGACAGAAAAACAACTTGACAAATGCAGAAATGAATCCGCTGCACTTATCAATTCCTCCGATGTCCTTTTAGGTATGTGTCCAATAAAAAAAACGTTTTGGTGTTTTCCAGCACTCAACATGACGAGCGCCTCCAGCTTCCAGATGCTGCGCGGAGCCGTCATCATATTCACCGGTCTGCTCTCTGTGGCTTTCCTGGGGCGTCGCCTGGCACCCAGCCAGTGGCTCGGCATCTCCATCACCATCCTGGGCCTGGTGATCGTGGGCCTGTCCGACTTCTTCAGCGGCCACAGAGACAACGAGCACAAACTCAGTGAGGTCATCACAGGTAAAATGTTTTTCTATATAAGTACATTGTAATTAACAGTGTAAGTACTTCTTGTCTGAAATGTACCCCACTTCTCTTCGGCGCTTCAGGAGACCTTCTGATCATCATGGCTCAGATCATCGTCTCAGTGCAGATGGTCCTGGAGGAGAAGTTTGTCTACAAACACGACGTCCATCCCCTTCGTGCTGTCGGTACTGAAGGTACAGACGACGTCCATCTGCAGTTACTTGTGACATTTAGTTCCAACGGGAACTTTATTCGCTCTAAGCCTGTTGATGTGGAAGTAGCACGAGCCAAAGTGCTGACTTGTCAATGTTAACTGACAACAGATAGACCTGATCAATTCCCCCAAAGGACACCTGTCACATGCTGACAAATAGCTAGAGATAGATTTTTATAGATTTGACTGAACTTTGGAATATCCTGAATTTGTTTTCTTTCAAGTAAATTCAATAACCGTGAAAGTGACATAAGATGTAAAAGAAAAGTGCCGAGGGACAAATACAGAAACTTTCTACGCAGTCTAAGGGTTATTTTTTATTTTTACTTTTTGATATTTTCTTTGCCAATTTTATTCTCTGAGACCTGTTTTTATTGAATGTCTGTCCTTTGCATTATATTGCGCTTTTGTAGAAGGGAGTTGAAGAAGAAGACAGAAAACTCAAAAATATGTAGTACTTATTTTTTAAGACTCCTCATATTTACTTTTGTCTTGTGAATAGTTTTATTTATAGTTAAACTTATCATAGAAGATTAGCGACTGCTTGGTCTGTCTGGTCACACAGTGAAATGAGCCGGACTTCGCTGTATAGGCTAATTTTCATCTGTTTTCCAGAGCCAGTTCTTATATATTAAAGTACCTGTCTTGTATAGTTAAAAGATAAGATTCCAGGATGAATTTAAGGGGTTACAAGTCAACTAGTTTGGGATCTACAGGTCAGATTAAACTTGGTTTTCTGTTTCCAGGTTTCTTTGGTTTCATCGTCCTGTCGCTGCTGCTCATCCCCATGTATTTCATCCATGTGGGCGACTTCAGCAACAACTCTCGGGAGGTGCTGGAGGACGCGCTGGACGCCTTCTGCCAGATCGGACACCAGCCCCTCATCATCTTGGCTCTGCTGGGCAACACGGTCAGCATCGCCTTCTTCAACTTCGCCGGCATCAGCGTCACCAAAGAGATCAGCGCCACCACCCGCATGGTGCTGGACAGCCTGCGCACGCTGGTCATCTGGGTGGTGAGCCTGGCGCTGGGCTGGGAGCACTTCCAGGGCCTTCAGGTCCTGGGCTTCTTGGTCCTGCTGCTGGGCACGGGGCTCTACAACGGACTGCACCGACCCCTGCTGGCCAGGATACTGTGCTGCGCTGGCCTTTTGAACGTGGCTGAGGAGAGCAGCCCAGGAGAAAGAGAGAGACTGGTGAACGACGGCACGGTGGAGGGTGGTGACGAGAGCTAAAGACTTGTTTATGGTCGACACGCTCTGCACAGCGGACCGGACTCTCTCTCTAAAGACACTGCACCTTTCATGAGCGCTGTCAGGTAGAGTGTTTTTTTTAAATGGGTTTCTTTTCACACCTCAGATTTCAACTGACCTCACACTTTGCTGTAATATATCAGAGGTTGGAAACCTTTAAAAAAAACAATGTTTTGGGGAAATGCACCCTAACCCTTATTCTCTTGTCAAGTGTTAAATGAAAGGTTTTATAGCCACTCTCACTCTATTGGTTGAATATGAGCCTGGAAAAAAGGGTCGTCTGTACAAGCTTTTATATCTTAATATGGGGTTTTAGGGATTCTTTTAATTTAGAGATTCATTTTTTTATGTCTCTATCAGAAACTGTAATTTGAAAAGATAATTTAAAGCCAGTATCTACATTTGCTCCCTTGTTTTTATTTTATTTTTTAAACTTGAACTGACTGATTTGTATGTGTTTTTAGAGCTACATCACTAAAGCACATGTTTTAAAAATTTACTGACAAATGACAATTCAACTATGACCATTCAGACGTTTTTAGCTGATTTCAGTATCGTGTCGTTTCCGATGTCGACTCAATATCTGCTGAAATGGTCCACAATGCAAATTGTATATGTTTTTTGATCTGTAATAAGAATTTTTTATTTTGAATGTTGCTGACCGTGCAGTAGAAGTGTGCCAAACTGCAGAACCACTTTTTAAAATATCAGTTCAGCAGATTTACAGAATGTGAGAGAATAACTGTAACTGTATATTTGATCCTTCGACACCACGGGATCTGCACTTGTTCTCTTCCATGGTCGGAGACATTGGCTGTAACTTTCAATAAGGAAAAAAAGGGAACTGTCACATTAAATCACTTATTGAATGGTACAGTGGTATTTTTACTCAGGTCTGTGTTCACCTGCAGGAGATCACAGTCAGATGTGTGAAGATAATGTAAAAAACATGGGCGAAAAACAATATCACAATTTCATTTTCTCCTTTTTAAATCATTAGATTTGTTAAAACAAACTAAATGAAGCTTCGCAAATGTGTTATATCTTTTAATATTTTATATCTTTAGGTTTTAGGATGTTATCTGGACAAATTTGTTATCTCATAGCTCACGGGGGCCTTTTTTTCTTTAGAGCATATTATGAGATTTGATATACTAAATGATTAGTGAGTAAAAATCTGTCTATTATTTAAAACAATAGATAAAAAAATTGTGAAAATAAAAATGCAGTTTTGACGATATAAACATAAAATAAACAATATTTTCTAGATGTATATAGGTTGAATACACACTGATCTTAATGAGCGATGAAATAATCCTCTAGTCGTCCAACAATGTGGACATTTGCCAAGTATCTTTCAAAGCAAAGCAGCAAAGTTTCAGTTGCTTTGTTTCAAGGGGAAATTCAGACACATTTTCAGTGAAAATGTTCCGGAGGTCCGACGCTGAAGTTCAGAGAAAAAAAAGTGAATGGTCAGTGGAAGGGTCCGATGTCACCAACACCAGCAGCTGACACCTGCCTTCACTTCCTGAGTCGAACTCCACATCCTCCCCGAAGACCGCTCTCACACTTTAATGGAGGTCAAAGGTTAAACCCAGGAGTCCCCTGAGATGTGTACACACGACCCCGTCCAACTCCAGGAACAGGATGGGGGTAAATGTGGGAATTGACCACACACACACACACACACACACACACACACACACACACACACACACACACACACACACACACACACACACACACACACAGTTATATGTCAATTAGCCACATGAAGATATTAAAAGCCAACGTTAACGTCGTTGCAGATTTATTCATTAACCAGCAACTATTAGTTATCATTGAGTTTTACATTATTCATATTTTTTTCACTAGGCCTGTGTAGAGCAGTAAAAGTTTCAAATAAAGATATACAAGACTACAACTTATGTCATGTTGGATTATAGTGTAAAGTTATAACTAAAATAGAAATTAAAAGTACATTTTAGTTTTTTAAGGTTTTATTAGATTCTTTTTTAATGTTTACGATGTAAATGTTTTGTTTCGATAGTATTTTTAATTATGAGAGTGAGGAAAAACTGTTCATATGCTTAATGTTCATATACTTTTATTTACTGTGAATAGCAGTTAAACACAGTTTGATGTTGAATAATTTAATTACATGCAGAGTAACAAAACTCTGCATGCAGATTGGAGGAATTAATTAAAAGATAGAAATCTGAATTTAGTTATTAGTCTACTTTTTCGCTCATTCTGAACAGTAAATCCTCCGTTGACCTCTAGATGGCAGCGCCTTGTTAAATAACAGCAAAGAACATCCGCTCCTCACTGTTTGCGGATGGTTTTGGTTCTGAGCTGCTGCTCTGTCAATGAACTGAGGTCAAAAAAAGAAGACATCACAATATGTTGTCCACAGAACAGTCACAGTGAATAAAACAGAATATCTGTATTGTAAATAAACATATTTAAATTAACTATTTTTCAGGTTTTCAGTAAATTTAAAACCTAAAAAAACAAAAAACACAACTGAAAATATTTTAAAATGTAATAATAGCCTAAGTTGGATAGAGCAGTTGGATTGTGTATAGATAGATAAATAAATAATATCATACCAGAATAAAAGAGGCTCCAGGGACAGTATGGAAAAATATTTCCAGTAGCTGGAAAGACAAAATTGTCCCCATGAGATCTGACTCTGTCCTCCCCTGAGACACACTGATCTAAAATAGATGGATAGATAGGAAGCTGGGTAGATGGATGGACAGCTGGATAGGTTGTTGTTTTTTTTACATAAAATGTGATGGATTAAATCAGACCTCACCGCTGTATAAGTTCTGCTGCTCTCGGCTGATGAATTGTCTTCCCCGTCTTATTTTTCCACCGCTGCGTTAAAAGGCTCCCTGCAAGACTCTGGCCGCGATGTGCAGCATCAGAGCTGCAGGCTGAGATGATCTGCTTTGCATCGCACCCTCATATCTGCACCAACGCTTCCATTTTAAATCTTAAATCTGCATCAGAAACCCTGTCCTCAATGTGCAGAAAAGTCTTTGTGTAATTTAGAAATTAAACGAGATAATCATCCTAAATCAAGATGTTCTGCATAGTTCATTTTATTAAATTTTTTCCTCGCCCAATAACTCTTCAGTTCTTATTGGACACAATAAACAATAAGTGCAGAGACTGTCTCTTATTGCACTTGCACAATATTTCCAACATGTCTCTCTGCTCCTCGTGTCAGCTCGGCTTCCTCCTGAGCAGCAGCATCAGGTCCTCATGCTTTGTTATCATGACCTTCGGTGTTTCCATTAGTCTCCTGCAGTATTTAACCATGCGCGTGCGTGTGCACACCGGAGCTGCAGAGAGGAGCCTGAACCGCTGCGTGCACGAGAGGCGACTTAAAACTGTTTTAATGTAAACCGATGAGGTTTTTTTTTTTTATTCCTCTTTAGTTCAAATGCACTGAGTCGCCTTCACATTGAAGAGTTTCCATTATTAAAGCAGAAGCTCCTCAGGGTGTTTACAGCAGAGGGCAGCCCGGCCTGAGTGTGATTAGTCTACTACTCTACTGTCCTGCTAATGACCACTTGATAATTCAAACTGGGACTGTGCAGAGCAAAGAGCTGGAGAGCCACTACCACAAAAGGAAGCAGGAGACACTAATGGGATTTATTCTCCTCACTCGTTCATTCATATCATCTGAGACTCTGGAGACATTTTAGATAAAAAGCTGCAAAATTCAACCCTGCTCTGTAAAGGAATTAAATACAACTGCTCTCTGCTGGTTTATCAATAGATTCATTGTTTGCGAAGACAAGTTTTACATTAGAGCAATAATTTAACCACATGTTTCTTCAAAGCCTGAAAAATCTTAATAAACTCAACATAACTTTTGATTTTAGGAGTTAAAGTCGTTTTCTATGGTCACGATTGTGTATTAGATTATTCTTCTCTCTTCAATGTGGACGTGGCTGCTGCACTGAGGCTGCATAGAAAAGTAGAAAGTCAGTGGCTCAATGTGATTTAATCAACGAATACAAAAGACCTTAATATGAGGTGGTTTATTTCCAGATCAAATTATTGACTGTGGTCAATTGGAGAAGCTGGAATTATTAATTGAAAAATTAATTAAAGATGAATTGATTTGCATTTTATTGTGTTCTGCCATAAAACAATTAAAACCTATTATTGTCACATATTCATCCTCATAAACACATTCAACAATATTTAAAGATAAAACATGGACATGCAGAAACACCAAAGTATGACATCAAAAAAACCCTGAAGGTGAATCATGGTCGTGACCTCCTGCTACATCACTGACCTAAATACTAAAAGTATATACACCCATCTCTCATCTTTCTGTTGCATTAAATAAAACGTTTTTCACTATTGTTTTTTCTGTAAATCAATTTCATTAAAACCCTCATTAAAATGAAAACATAGCTTTGGGAAAATATGACAAGGAGAGGTGAAAGGATTCAGTCACCGGGGGGGGGGGGGGGGGCGCTTTTACATTTAATGACTTCTCATGGTTGTTGCTGTTTGAACTTTCATTTTAAACTTCATTTGCTCCTTCTTACTTTATTTATCCTTTATTTCTACATTGATTCGTAGCTTACTTCTTTTGCACAAATAATATATTGGCTATATTTTTCTTCTGTCTAATTTATCTTATGGTATTTCATCTTATCTTATCTTATGTTATCTCATCTAAAATACAGACAATATGCTCAGTTAAACAAACAGCAAACACCAATAAAAGTGTGAAACTTAGCTCCACTTTGACCAACTACAGCAACAGAACGATTCCTTCATATGAATCTCACAGTAACAATGATTGTATAATGATATAACACCTTCAGGGGAGGATTTACCTCGACGTACTATCGTAAAAGTACATTTTTCACATGTCTACACTTTAACTTAAACGCACAATTTGTACTGTAAACTTCTCCCGTCGTGTTGAGCTAAGACGAGAACACACGGAACAAAGGCGTTTGTCATGTTTGATTAAGAAGAACGTGCACAGACACTGTTCAACCTCCTGCGAGCAAATGAAACAGCATCTGAGTTCATCTCAACCTCGCAGCGAGTTCAGTGTGTGAGATATATTGGATGTGTTCAGGGTCACATAAACGGGCCGGTCTTGTTTTGAATTGACTTTAGACACATCCCTCAGTTCTTTTTTTTTCTCTCTCCCTCCTCTCGGTGGAACTGATGGCAGCGTGCCATACAGAAGGCTGTGTACAATGGCCCAGGTCCCATTAAATCTGCGAAAGTTCCTTCCTGAGGCAAACATTGCCAGAAATAGTAATTCTGGCCCCGAAGCTGGAGCCCTTCAGAGGGGAGCAATCATTCTGGGTGTAATAATGGAAATCATTTCATTCTCGTTCAGAGGCCTCAGATCCAGCAGAGCCGCAGTTTGAGGGGCTCATTCAGTTTTCCTCCGCCTGATAAGACTTCCTGAAAAACACGCAGGCAGCAATCAGGCGACAACAATAGGCTCAGTCAGACGCTTTAAACCTGCAGGTAGTCACCAGTGCCCAGCAGCGGGGCTTTGTGTTTATCCATGAGCCTCATAAACGCTTGTGTTTTCATGTGTCTGATTAGCTTCCCCACAGTCGACTCCTCTCACTGATAAGTCATTAAGATGTTTTACTCAATTAGTCATTTATCCTTGTCTTAAATAGGGAGTGACCTGTTAATCATGAATGGAAAAACACTTTTCTTCCACAACAGAATTTAAGTGTTTTCTCTTCTAAAACCTTTTTAAAAGGAAATATTTGATGTTTAGCTGGATTCCTTCTAATTAAAAGTACAATCCACACAATGTAGAGATACTTTGAAACCATGAACTCAAAAATAGTTGGAGCTAAATGTAAAAGTAATTATTTTGCTGAAAAATGGCCCTGGTTCCCGAACCAAGGGCTTGGGCCTTTTTTTTCGAGGGGTCACAAAATCAATCCAAGAGGTCATGAGATGAATAATGAGAAAGGAAACAAGGCGAACAAAACAAATTAACACTTATATTTGGCTTTTTGATTGATTAAGTTTGGCTTTTGTGTGAAATATTGTTAATCAAATGAAGCGTTAGAAGAAACTGCTGCATCCTCATGAATAACAATGATCCCCAACTACAGACTGATCACGAGCCAAAAAGATTACATAGGAAACACCGGTTCAATCTTTAACGATGCATCATATTTTATAAGATCACCATATGTTTTGTTCATGTGAAGTTTTAACCTGAAAAGCAAGTGGTAACTGGCTGTCATATAAACGTACTGGAGTGAAAAGCACAGTGTTTCCCATTAAGATGGAGGAGAAGTATAGAATAACATAAAGTAGTACCTCAGAATTGTATTTAAATATTGTACTTCAATAAATATACTTTCATCACTGTGTTGGTGTGTAGGACGATGCTACTTTACTTTGGAAAAAAACATGTTAAATACTATATATTTCCCTTAGAAATATTAATATGCTGCTGTATCAGAGAAAGAGCATCACACATCTTAAGGATTAAGATTGACTGTGTATTTTCTGTTGCTGAAAACAGGTTTGACTTCTCCAGTGGCTGAACCAGAGGCAGGAATCACTGGCACTGGGCAGGAGTCCCACTCACCACCATTTATACAGCTCCACAGAGGACTGGGTCTGGAAACTGGAAATAAAGGTGAAGAACAGTATCCAGCAGGACTCGTGGCTGCAAAAGCAATAATTCAGTTTTTACAGGTGATTAGAGCATCGAAATGTGCCTTTTTTACCATATTCAATTTTCAGACCTGTGCGTTTAAAATGGTTTTAATAGGTCGACGTCAGAGGAAAGTTTCAGATGTGTTTAACACAGCTGGACTGATGCTGCAGGTTTCAAAGCAAGGACGTGTGTTTTAAAAAAGCTGCTGGTTGCATTGAAAACACTTTATATATTAAAGGTTGCAAATAAAACTGCATGGGGAGAAATGAGACCCTTGATTCTTCTGGATCAATGCACTGGTGAGAGCAATGTCTGTGAACCGGTGTTTTCAAGTGCAGATACTTGATGCATCCTCCAAATGACTGGTGAGAAATGATCTCCAATCTGTTGAATCCAGAACTTTTTTATTTTTCAGAAAGGTAAATACTGTGCTCATAAAAAGTTCCTCCCCTCTTCATTCTCTTAATCCCCAATCCATTTATTTTTGAATCCATTATATATAAATAATAAACCTTTTTAAGCAGGAGATAAAACAATATTTGCTTAATTTTTTTAATCTGTGGTTTATCGTGGTAATTAAATAATTTGTGTTGTGTAATTTAAATGTCAAGTGCATGTTTTTGGCAAACAGAATAAATTCCACAAGCAAAGGATACACCGTGATACATGCTCTGAAAACACATTTTACATATGAACCATTGTCCTCTATAGTCTTATTAAAGAGATTATATTTTTACTGTATATATATATATATATATATATATATATATGTGAGCTTATATAAGAGCTGAAGAAGTAAATACCCTTTGTAACATATGACGGTGCTGAGACTATGAGCTGAGATAAGTCAGTCTCTCTTGTGTGTGACATCTCCTGCGTGTAAACCCTGATCTGAGGTTATTGTGTTAACGTTTCCCTCTGAAAAGCTCATCAGCACCTGAAATAACCAGGAGGCCTGCTGCGTCCTGCACATCCTCTTCCCTGGATTGTTTTGACTGCGTGATGGAGGGCAAACGCAGTTTTTTTTTTTTTTTTTAAAGAAATACAAAAAAAAAAAATCGTTTCTAAATTTAACCCGGAAAAGTGTCACTCGAAAACAGCATGATAGGAGCGTCCAAAGATAGGAGGCGGTCAGGGTCATCGGCCTCGTCCGGCCGCATGAATCACCACTAAATGAAGGAGGACTCACTTCACAGGCCATTGTTCCCAATAACGGGTGCGTGTGTGTGTGTGTGTGTGTGTGTGTGAGATGTGTCATTTTTACTGACAGAATAAATAAGAAGTGTTTTATATAAATATATAAGATTATGTATAAACCATATAGAGGTATATAACTAAGTATATTAGTTTGTTTTTCCATGGCCTTTATTTGACAGGTCAGAGAGTGTAGTGGTGACAGGGGGCAAAGCGAATGAGCGGTTCTCTCGTGTTGCAGGAATTAAAACTCTCGTTCAGGGTCGTTTATTCCAAATAAAGACGCAGCAGAGGGAGAATAAAAGATTTTACTATTTAAATCCTCGATTCTAAAAACGCTCCCACTGTCCAGGGGCCCGACGTGTGAATCTTGAGGGGCCCTGCGGATGAAGTATCGCCTCTGAAGTTAATTGTGTTTTGGTTTTGAAGGGGGAATAGATTTCCTGTGTTTATTATGAGCATGGGGACGGATTTGCGTCACCGTGCAACTTGCAGGTCGAGATAAAGTTGCACAAATATTGAAGAAGGGAAGTTCTAACAGTCATTATGAAGTCTCGCCTCCCTCCTGCGCCGGAAGAAATAAGGATTTCTGCTGCATCCTAAAATACTAAAACAGCTTCTATTTCGGGGGCGAATCTTGCAGGAATATCCGCTGATTTAAGGCGAATCAGGGCGCATCAATAACAGGATGAGTGCGGCTGATGCACGCTCAGGGTTACACGTCAGGTTTATTCGGTTAATTATTACGTTTTATTTCAATTTTATAACTTTGTGTGCGTCCTTCTTTCCTCTTATTTCTGCAGGATTTAGTTGTTTCAAACTGACAAATTAAACATTGCTTTAAAAATGTGTCCAATCTAATGAATGTACTAGTAGAAAATCATTTGTTTTAAGTGATATAATAGAAATTATAATGAGAGTTCATGCGTATTGTGGCTGTTCAGTGCGCGTAAAAATAGGAGTTTCTCTTTAAGTGATCAATCCATCATCTCAGGATCAAAATTGCCTCGAAGTGTCCCCGGTCGTGCGTGTGTCTCTGTGTGTGTGTGCGTATGTGTGTGTGTGTGTGTGTGTGTGTGTGTGTGTGTGTGTGTGTGTGTGTGTGTGTGTGTGTAGGGGTCACACATCACCCAAACTCGCAGGGGTAATGATGCTCTGCGAGCACAGAGCATCCATTGGTTCAGAGAGCAACCAATCAGTGTCAGCGGAGGAACTTCAGAGCGCAGCAGCAGGGTCAGGATCTCAGAGTTGGGAGAGCGATTTTGGCACTTACGCAAAGAGGACGTCCATCTCTCCTGCTCAACACGCCACCCCTGGGTTTTTTTATACATGCATGCGCTTTTATTCTCTCCTCCGACAAACCAAAAGACGCGTTAAAGAGTGCGGGATGTACACGGCCGGGCTCAACCCGTTTTACGCGTCAAACTTCAGCCTCTGGTCCGCGTACTGCGCGGGGGGCTTCGCTGTGGATACGATCAAGAAACCGTCGTTTTGCATCGCAGACATCTTGCAGGCTGGAGATGCGGAGAACATCCCGGGATCGTCGGCCCTCGTGGTGCACATGGGACACCACCACCACCACCACCGCGCGCAGCAGGGACACTCCGGCGGCTCTCCGCTGCGTCCCTCCCCGGTGGCGCCGGAGCCGTACGGTGCGCGGATGAGTCCGGCGTCTCCGTACCACAGACACGGACTACAGTTGACCTCAGTGTCCAGAACTGCATTTACCTCCCAACAAGCTCCGCCGCCTTCCAGCAAAGACCTCAAATTCGGAATTGATCGGATATTGTCGACGGACTTTGACCCCAAAGGAAAAGAAAAGTTGTCGCTAAGAGGTGAGCACAGATATTTTATTACCCTCAAACTTTCCAAAACCGTTATGTGGTGTTTGTGGAGAAGCTCCTTGTGATGTCATCCACAGAAAACAATCACCAGGGATGTGTTTATACCCTTAAAATACTTTTCATGTGATGTAAGTAGAAAAGATAAAGTTATGTCCAAAGTTTAGAAACTGAAAACATCGAACCAGAAGCAGCTGTTAACTTTGCACAAACTCCTTGATAACACTGACAGACAGAGTCCTGTGGGGAAATCCTCTCCTCTCTTGCCCCCTCCACAGAGAGGTCAGAGGTCAGGTTCAGCTCCACACAGCACCAGTGTAGCTGAACTTTGCTCAGAAGCACTCCAGCAAGAAAACCCTGCAGGCTGATGTTAAATCCACAGTCTCCTTACACATCTAAAGTTGCCCCAGTAAAGAGCAGAGTCAGTGATAGTGTGCCTGTGTGTCACTGCGATAACTGTCTCCTGACTGAAGCCCATCATCTCTCGCTCTGTGACAGATCTCACGTCCATCGTTAGCTCGAACCGTCAGTCAGGGATCCACATCCCCGTTCAGCCTCCGGCCAGCCAGTACTTCTCCTCCATAGACCCCGGGATGAGCGACGCGTCCTCCATGATGAGTTCACTAGGCAGCAGCAGCAGCAGCAGACACTCAGGCCAGCATCAGTTTCAGGACACCTTCCCAGGTAGTCCACACATGTATAGGACTGTTAACAGACAGGAGACACGCTCTCATGTTGGAGGTGTGAGTGCACCTGCAGATGATGTACCTCCGCTTTCTGGAACTGGCGTGTTTTGACCTCATGTCCTCCTCATGTCGTCTCTACAGGTCCCTACGCCGTCCTCACGAAAGACACAATGCCACAGACGTACAAGAGGAAAAGGTCGTGGTCGAGGGCCGTGTTTTCAAACCTGCAGAGGAAAGGCCTGGAGAAGAGGTTTGAGATACAGAAGTACGTCACCAAGCCGGACAGAAAGCAGCTGGCTGCGATGCTCGGCCTCACGGACGCTCAGGTAAGAACAAACCTTGACTCCTTCCCTGTGGATTTAGATGTTATAGGTGTAGGCCTCGATCCTTCCTGTGGATGAAATGTTGCAATAATAATCCATTTTTAAAATAAAGTACATCTAACCTGCAGACATGGTTTAGAGAGGCAGTGAAATATGCTCTTCTTGAAGACAGAGCTGCAAAATAAACCAGAAAATGTATATTAAGTAATAAATTTCTATGCAACGTGTAGTCATCTCATTTAAACAACTCTATTTTAGGAATTTGTTTGGTTTTGATGGAGTTTTATTGTAGAAGACAGTTTTGAACACGACCAAATAAACAACAAAACAATAAAACCACAGGGCTGCAGCCAGGATTTTAGGAACAGGCCTACTGGGGTTATATGAGCCCCCCCCCCCAACTCCTCATAATTTCCCAGATTTCGAATTTTGTCATATTTACTAACTCTGTATTTTTATCAATACATTTCTGTAAGTCTTTAATTCTGCATGTGGTAGGTCAGGTTTAAGTCAGACACAGGCAGGCTGCTCAAACTCACTCATACCCTGGAAAATAGAGGAGGAGGACATGACCTCAGTGTCCTTAATGGTGTAGCTACAGCCCTGACGGGTGAAGTGACAGCAGTGGATGTTAAGTGAAATGTTCACCTCATGTGTTTGGATCTACAGCCTCATCTCAGCAGCTACACACACACCCAGAGAGTATAATTTGTACAAGCAGACACACAATTTCATAGATTCAACCAGGACAAAAATCTACATCTAGAATTATGAATGAATAAGAATGAATAAAATATATAAGAGCTATTTGTCTGAGGCTTTTAAAGGCATATGTCACCATGCATGGATGGTCCAACCTGATTGTCTGAGAAGCAAAGGTCAACTCTCCCCCTCATCTTGAGCAATGACCCACAAGCTCTTGTTTACATCTTGTAAGCTGTCACTTCATTTTGCCAGGAAACATGTCGCCAATAACGTCATAGCTGAAAACGGAACTTCTCACATTTTCTAATTAATTAATATCATATTAGGAAATGTATTTAAACCATTAGACTCATTCCAACATCACTTTCCTGTTGTGTTTAAGTGTTTAATAAATTGTATTGCACTGTTTATGCTGCTGTTTTGTTTTCCATGCAAAAGAGGGTTCACATCTCATAAATAAAAGTTAGATACAAAATATTTACAGGCACTTTTAGCTTTTGGTGGAAGTTTATATAGAGTTTGTTACTTTTTTATAATTACAATGCAAAGTTTTAGAAGCATTGTGACCAGTTTCTTTTATTTTTATGAGGCCCATTTATTTGGCTGGAAAATAAAGCAGGAGTTGAGTAAATTAAATTCATGGACCTGCAGCTGAATGCCACTGAGTTGCTGTCTGAATGTGCACAGAACAAAAAGGTTGTGTGTCTGATGTGCGTCTGCAGGTGAAGGTGTGGTTTCAGAACAGGCGGATGAAGTGGAGACACTCCAAAGAGGCCCAGGCGCAGAAGGACAAGGAGAAGGACGAGAAGCCGGAGAAGGGCGCGTCGGAGCCGGGCAGCAGGGAGCCCAAAGAGCCGGAGGAGTCCGAGTGTGAGAGCGGCGAGGGCCGGAGCGAGTGCGACTCGGACGAGGCCCCGGAGGGGGAAAACTCCGACGGACACTTGGACGCTTCCGAGCTCCATAAAACCAGCGTGATCATGAACGGGGGCGCGCCGGCCTGCAGCGCACCGGCGGCGGCCACGGCCACAGACACAGCGGCCTCCTCTCAGGTGCTAATATGAAGCCTGGAGGTTTTTAAAGTGATGGACAAAGACATAAAGGGTTTTTATTATTATTATTATTATTGCGACAGAAGAACGACAGTGATGTTAAAACACATGAGGAGTCAGCGCCATAAACAAACCCACCCAGGCCTGTGCGTTTAAATCCTGTGAACCAGAGGAGTCGACCTGTATTGTTATTTAACGTGACTCATTATTTTAACCCACACACGAGGAAAATAGTCCAAATTCATTTGTTCATTTTTATTAGATGTTATCTTCATTGTCTCCTCATGTGAAGGAAAAGAAAATGTGCGGTTGTGAATTTTACTTTTTAGGTTATGAGCCACTTTGTTTCACGTTATTAATGAAATCTCAGAACTTCACATCGGCAGTGTTCATGTACCCTGTTTGTTTTTGGTCTGGATATACAGTATATTGTGTTATTTTGTTAATAATAATTTGCACTGAAAATATTGTAAATAAAATATTTCTTACTTTGAAAATCGTTATTATTATTATTATTATTACTAGCATTAGTATCATTATTATTATTGTTGTTGCAATAATGCATTTTATCTATGGTCGCCTTTCAAAACACTCAACACCTCACACATTTAATAAAAAAACTGAAAAATCTGGATATCAATAAAACAATAATAATATCAAGCCAAAATAAATATAAAATCAAATATGTAAAATGATTCCTATTAGATATAACGCCCTCTCTAAATTTGCAAGTTACTCACTCATGATGATTCATTACATTTTTTGTCAAGGACACTGAGCTGGTTTAATATAAGCAAGGTATTAAAAATATCCACTTAAATGTTTTTTTATTTAACTTGAAATGGGTCATTTTTATTTTATTTTTGCATTTCAAATGGAATAAAAAGACCCAGCAGCCATTAAAATCAGACCCAAATAGGAAATCAAGATGTTGCATATGACCATAAAACAAAACAAATGGATAAAAGCAGCCGCTCGCCAAAACGACTGGTTTCATCCACAAAGGCAAATAAACACAAATCATTTGCAGATTCATAAAGCCCAGGATTTTCCTGCAGGACTCCGGTTGGAATCCTATTTTGTTTAATATTTGTCTGTGAACTTAAACCCATTATTGTTTTGATCACTGAAGACAAAGTAAATGCTATCAACAGACAAGTCGTCCAAATCGTTGCCTCCATGATAAATGTCAACATCTTCAGGCCTTTTCCCATCAGCACATTCATTTCCCCCGAGGACGCTGCAGCTCTGGCACAGAGAGCGAGAGAAGAAGAAGAAGAAGGAGGAGATGAAGAGGGTAGTTTATAGTCTGTATACATTCACTGGCTCCAGATAGCACAGACGACCCGGATGAGTATAATTTATGTATCCAGACAAAGATACAATCAACATCTCCTCCGTTTATAGTGCTGCTCATAACCTCCCTCTCCGGTCATTTTTCCAAGCTCTGATACTCCACATCACTTCGTCTTTTTTCTGACATTATGACTAACACGGAAATCACGCCTGAGGATGCTGCAGTGTTGAAAGTGTCCTTTTTCAATCAGCCTTATCTGGACAGTGAATGGTGTCAGCTCAGAGATGACCAGATAGGAGGAATCCACTTTATACCAAACTCACATGTGCAGCACAATAAAAGCTGCTTAAGGATGTTTAATGACATGATGTCATGACACACTCCCTCCCTTTGCATTAGCTCTATATGTGTGTGTGTGTCTGTGAGAGTAATTATATTTTACAAGTCCTCCATAAATCTGGAATAACCCTCACATGACTTTTCTTCAAGGTCAAATTTCTCAACTACACTCGAGTTTTTGACTTAAAAAAAATCTCAATATTTATTCCCACGTAATCATTATAACTGTTCAGTGTAAAGTATATTTGGTACAAAATAAATCACTGACGTTTCCAGAAAATTCCTCCGGCGCGGGGACAACATAGAGATTGTGCGAGATACGTCTGAGTGCAGTAATATATGTTAATGTGTTTGTATGTGTTTATTTAAGAGCTCCAATGACCTTGTAGAGAATTTGATGAATCATATTTGAGTTAGTCTGTCACTCTAAGCTTTTATACACCACGCCTGCCTCGGCTATTAAGAGGTTTGTTGATGGAAAAATAAGCCTGATGGAAAACAAGCTGAGAGCAGCTCTCACTGAAACATGCGGGCCATTTACTTAAGTCACAGCAGCGGCACCGGACTGTAAAGAGACTCGGAGTCCTGCGTTCAAAGTGTTACTTTATGTACATAAGTAAGTCAAAGTTCTCAGTATGCAGAGTGTGTGAATATCTCACCAAAGAGGGTGTTTATTATTTGGTGAGACAAAAGGTATGTCTCTACTTTGTTTGAAACACTTACCTTCAATTTAATTTAATTTATTTTGATTACAATTTTTCTACATTTAATTCTTAGGTCTAAATTCTGTGATATTGTTTCAACAAACTTCCATATATTGGTCCTGTTGTTGTCAAAGTTAGCTTTAGTTCTGTGTGTCAGTGTCAGACAATGGTGGTAGCCTAATGTACTTACAGCTTTAAGTCCTCAACTCCATAGTAATTTCCCAATTATACCTCTTCACTAAATGTTAGAGACACATATTTTACTGTGACCACACTCGTCAACTTAGTAGTTAATTTGTATAAAGTATAGAAATGTGATATATTATTAATGAATAAACTATAACATGAAACAATATTTTATTTCCAAAAATGGCCACTCAGCATACTGATTACTTTAACTTTTACATTTTACATGCAGGTCCTTCACTTGTAACAGAGTTTATTTACACTGTTGTATTACTACTTTTACTCAAGTTAAATAGTTGAATACTCCTTCCACTGCTGGTGACACACTCTCTTCAGTTTAACAAGTTTCATTTCAGATCAGCAGAAAATAAGTGTGAAGATCATTTACCAACATCACAGTTTAAAAATACTTCAGTACATAAATGTATTATCATCAAAAAATAAAGGTGAAAGTTAAAGTACTCTTCTTCTTCTAGTGCTGCTTAATATTATTATTTATTTGGATCAGTATTATTGATGAATTCACATCCAAGCTAAATGTTATAGACTGTTTAAAATAGTTTTTTGTTTTTTTAATTATATCACTGGATCATATCATGGTGTACATCAATATGTATATTTATCATATATTAATGTACTGATGAGTTGATAAAGTAAAGTACAATATGCCAGTAGTGGAGTACAGATATGACCAGGTGCCTGTAAATAGTACTTCTTTATAATGTATTTTGTTACAGTACTTTGCTAAACACTACTCGGTTATTAAATAATGTTATTCCTGATATAAGTTCCACAGATATCATTACATCTCAGTCAGGAAACCCTTCTAGTATTTGTTGTGATGTTAACAGCAACATCATAGTGACTGACCCAAAAACCTGGACCACCGCAAACTCTCTACTACGGGGTCCACTTTCCTCTACTCCGGAAAGAGGACTGACCCCCAGAGAGCTGCCGTTTTTCCGTTTTAGCCTCGCATCTTGAATTTCACTTTTCATTTTCCCCTCTCTGGCCTGACTCTACAGTATACCTGCTGCCTTCTGCTTCCTTTCCACACAGGAGATATTTTACCCCAGGAACACCAGCGCTGCCTCTCGTAAACTAGCCGTGGGCCCGTGAAACGGTTATGAAGTAGATGGCACTCGTCTTAATCTCCACTCCTTGATTCACGCTGGATGAAAAAGCTGTCAGAGTTATGAAAGCCAGTTTCCATGGAAGGCAGTAAAAGCACCAGGCACTTCATCAACTTAATATTAACTGTTAAATGCTTATACATATTAAATGTCTGGGTGGGTTAAGTCTCGAATTATGCCCGAAAAGCGATAAATTACATTAGTATTTGCAAATGTACAATAACAATAACAATCCAAACGCTTAACATAATACTGAGAGGCCTTGATTTGTGAACTGTCCTAAGAACTTTTATGAGCAGGATAGGAGAAAGTCCATCTGGCCGGTATTTAATGTCAGCCTTTCCGCCTCCATTAAAAGCTGTCCTATATGTCCCCCTTGGCAACCCGGGACGGGGTAACCCATAAAACAAACCAGCCTCGCAGATTTCGCCAATATTTAACACTTTGAAAAAGTAACTGTGTAAAACAAATGGGCTCTGTGAGAGCAGAGGAGGGGCGCTCTGTCTGCGGCGGCTGAGGGATTAACGGGACTAAAAGCTGTGACGTCTCCAGCGCTTTGAGGCATTATCTGTGAAGTTGCTTGATAGGCTGATGGAGATTTCTCCTCAGTTGCCGTAATGCATCAGCATGGGGGGGGGGAGGTTACGCCACAACTCAACAAGTGCTTGAGAAACTGCGGTAAACAAATGTAGAATGTGTGAAGATGGTTTATCTTATTAAGTCTTTTTCCTCACAAATTAAGATGCTGAAGTCAATTTTTGTCATGATGATGATCATCAAAAACATATTTTCGAATTTAATTGGGTCCTTTCGAGGAAAAATATTCCTCATCGTACAATTCTTTTTGCCCATTGGAAAATATATTACTTTATATCAAATTATTGGATTATCATTCATAAATGCTTAAGAAGCTCTCTGATGTTGTTGCTGTAAAGTCGTAAATGCGTTATAAAATCTTGTGTCTGTAAAATATTTAATCTGCAAATTTACTGGCTCCGCTACTAAAAACTGTAATATTTTCCTCTAAAATGGGAAATTAAGTGGATTTAAAAAGTAAAGTCAATATCTTACGTGAACAACACTTGAGTAAATGTACAATTACTTTCCAAAGTTGGCAAAATGAGACCGTAGAAATACTCAATATCACCAGTAAAAGACACATTAAGAGCAACATGTGACAGTTGCAGACAGAATGGCTCCTGTAATATCTTATATTTTTATTTCTTATTCTTTATGTTGCACCTTGTCAGCTAATCTTACCTACACTCAGATTTGATTCAGTTCAACGTGGGCATTATACTGGAATGATCAAAATCAACTTACAAAATAAATGTGTGTTAAACAATATGTAAACAACAAAAGAAACACATCATTAGCAGTTAAAAGTAAAATGATTTAGTGTTTTGTTGCAATTTCATACTTTATTTAGTTTCGTGCTAAATAACTAAACTTGTTTATCATCACATGTTTTGACTCAAGTGATTTTTAATGTGTATTTTGAACTGTTGAGTATTTTATCTTATAACAACCATATGTTAGAAGCTGTCTGAATGTTCTTCATGTAAAATCTGAATAATTAAAATATCTACAGCTGTAAAAGCAACACAGTAATAGTAATAACACACACTGAAAATACTAGAGCAAAGAACAAGTATCTCACAGTAGTTGCTTTTCACTGTGGTTTAATGTGTTTGTAAATTATACCCTGGCTTTATTCGCCTACAGCATTTAAACCTCTAATATAAATGAATGTTTTTAATGGCAATCTGCACTCCGAGGTGTTAGCTTTGGGCTAACGTGCATTCAGCTCCACATCCAAAAAGATGTGTTCATCATCGCTGGGGCATTTTATTCAGTCGTTGTAAGCACAGGAGTGGTTGTCGATGCTCTGTTTCCCTCTGAGGTATGTTTGTTCCATCAAACGCTGATTTATGAGATTGGCTGGGCTGCTCTTTCCTCAAATGAGCTCTGGATCATCGGCATGAGAGATGACTTCCTCCTGAGACTAGCAAAATATTATTACATGGTACAAACCTTCAATTTGATAGGAGGCCAAAGTGTTTCCAGCCGCCCCGTCATTTTAATCCAATTCACTGAAATAACCCGTATCAGGTCTTTTATTTATGGGCTTTTATGCCAAATGCAGTTGTTATGTTTCTCCCTGAGCAGAATTAGAAAAGAGTTGGTCTGAAGTTACAACGAGGAACGAGTGAAATGCACGTTGTCCAAAGTGCCTTTAGAGAGTTCATGTTTAATGGACTGTGTGCGAAATTGAAATATCCCCAGAAGAATCTGCGGAATACGTAACTGAATGAACTGTTTCAATGTTATTCCCCCTCCACTTCAGATTTACCTTCAGTAAATATACCATCGCCGTGTAAATCCTGAGATTTTTATAGAGCGGACTGTTCTGCAGCTGCACACGTACCAAACATGTTCACCAACACTGAAAGCTGAGCCCCTCACACAGAAGCTGTCGCCACATTTCCAAAAAGCCACATTATTGAGTGCTTTTTTAACATGGTCGCAGTTTCCAAGCATCTTGGCCTTGCTTTCAAAACCAGGCCCTTGCCAGCAGTTGGGAGTGGAAGAAGAAGAAGGAGAAGGAGAAGGAGGAGGAGGGAAAAAAAATCATCTCAAGTTAAATTTAAAGATGTGTTTCTCTTGGAAGCCAGGCTGCGCTGCCATAAACCAAGGGAGACATTTTCATGCTCCACATTTTTCATGGTTTCTCTCTGAGTTTCCTCCCTTCCTTTCTCACTCCACCTTGGCTCCAGAGTTACCTACTGCTGCACTGGCTGCAGACCGCAGCCTGCGGGGCACTGTGGGGTGGCCAGTTCCTCCCTTCCCCCTCCAAACTCAAACGCTCCGCTGGTTGTCCTTGGTTGGCTCTCACAGTGGAGGATCCCTGTGAGAATCTGCCACCTGGACAGCGCTACTTAAGCTCTCTTTCACCACCCTTCTCAAATAATATACAGCCTGCACACTCAGAGCTGATGGCCAACAGTAATCAGTTATAAGCTACAAGTCCTCTGACCTACCGCTCTGCGTTTTAATGTGGCCGTGAAGGAACCGTTTTATTGCAGACTGCAGACTGTTGTCTTGCGCCAGCGCTGTGCGGTATACACTGTAATTTGTGAAGGGTGCAGAGGTTTGGTATTAATTAAGGCTGTGAAATGGCAGCGGTCCGACCGCCTGCCCGTTTCCATAGAGGCTGAATTCACTGAGTGATGTCCACACTGGGAGGGGGATTATGGCCGCGCTCTGGCTGCCCGCTGAGATGCAAACACAAAAGGGAGGATGTAAAAAAGTACTTTCATTTCACATGATCTGTCATCAGCAGCAAATTTTCACTCTGCTCTCTGAAATCAGGGTGAACTGCCTGCGGCTTTTCAAACTAACCGTATGCTGGGTCCAGCCATCAGATGGAGTTGATGTTATGTGTGTGCAAATGAGAGAGTTGCTCGCACATTCAACCTCAGAGCTGGCGTTCAGCAGCGTGAAATTGTTTTCTTCTCTCAGTGATGAGAATATCATGTTATGAGGTTACATTTCATGGTTTATGTACAAATTTCAAAGTCGGGTCACTTCACATGGGCCTGTACTCAAAAAATACATTGTAAAGAAACGTTTAAAGCAGCACTATGTAACTTTTACTGAGCAACAGCGGCCACTACAGCCGCAAGTGCTAATTAATTTTGTTGGGCTGCGAGTCCAAGTGGTTAAGTGGTTTTCATGTACAGAAATCATAGTCGCTTGACTGGAGTTTACTGAAACCTCATGATACCCGGTTTCTTGCCACTAAAACAAACACACCAAACTCCAGTCGGGGTACCTGAAGTTACCTCGCTGAGGTGAAAACCAGTCTTTTAAACTAATCTACAGTTTGATCTTGAACTTGCTGGGCTATGGTACTTCTCGCACGAGATCGTACCCATTCAGCCAACATGTTGTGCAAGAACAGGCACCATGGGCCCCATTAAAAGTCAGTGTTGTTTTAAGCTGGTTCATCTTAAGCCTCCCCACTGCATTGAAATTTAACTTAACATAAACAATTATTTTGAAAATTTTGAATAAAGTTAGAAAAATGTTAACTTAAGGTCAATGGGGTAACAATGTGAACTAATCGGTAAACTTACAGAACAACACAAGTCTCATTTCTGCTAAACAAATCAATTCTTTACTGTCTTTTTGCTCGGATTTTGGCCTCCACCAACTCCTGAGGGGAATATCAGGCTCTTTAGCTGCTAAAATCACCAGCTACTCACTAAACCGTGTCTGTCATCTGTTGGGTGTTGTGCCAGAGACACACAGGGGAGTTTTAGAGCTTTTTCTTTTGGACACAGCTGCCTGCTGCTTGAAATGACACCATGAGAGCAAGCAGAGTGAAGCAAAACAGTAAAGTTGTCGGGGCAGATTTCTAAACAATGAACTGAGCCACAATGAGCAGAACCTTACCCACAATGCAGCTGGGGTCACCTGCACCGGCCTCTCTGAAGATAAATGGTGAGTCTGCTGAGTTTAGCCTGAGGTTTCCTCATTTCCCCTTTACGGTGCTTATCGAGGCTCGCAGATGCCGTTTTATGGAGAACAGCTAAAGCGAAACACCACTCACTGAATAACAAGATGAACTGCATGTTGGCTAAATGTTGCCTCTTCATTCAGTGAATGTCAAGTCATCGAAACACGTATTCTGGCTTTATCAAATCAGATTTTATCATTTAGAGAGAAAAATGTTGATGAGTGTACCACATGTTTTTGTTTGATCTGCAACTTTTACAAGAAGTGATATTGAAGTTCTGCAGAAAACAATGTAAATGACCTGAACAAGAAATGAGGATATAGAGCAGCGAGATTTTGACAGAAACATACTTTTTATCACTGCAGCACTTTTAAAAAACATGAGACAACAATCAGACCACCTCAGGTACAAACCACAATCAAGCTTGTCAATCGGCCCATTGCTCACAGCCTTTTATCTGATAGTGCCTCTCATTATGTCCCTGTGTTGTAACATCAGACCTGGTCACACTTCATTATATCCGTGTGTGTGTGTGTGTGTGTTCGATGTCAACGCTCCGGGGAACACACACTTTGCACTGATCCTGATGGATCAGCGAGGAATTCTTCTTCACGACTCCGGCTTGTTGAGGGGAGGATAGGGCGAGAGCGGGAAAATAAATAAGACGTCACTTGGGTTTGTCTTGCTCTTGTTCCAAAATAAACAGAGCTGTGGCAGAGAGAGAGAACTGCGGGGGGGGGGGGGGGGTCGTTTGATCAAAACAGTTTGTGTCGAGAAAAGTGCTGTGTGCTCATCGCCACAGCAACCGGAGGGGAGCTGTGCAAGTGAGAGTCAACAGGTGATTTATAGAAAGTGCGGCTCGGTTTCACATCCTTTGTTCCCACTTCCCTTTAACTGACACAGCAGACAGCAGATTCAGATGCGGGTGACAGATCGTAATTAATATCCCTATTTGCATGTGTGCGGTTACAGAAAAGCCCTTTCTAAGACTGTAGCTTTAATGCTCTTTAATGTGATTTATCCTGGTTTAACAAGGGTCACGTAGTCTAAACTTTCGTGCAGAGCACACTGTGACTTTCTTGTTCTGCAGCGCGTGCATGTGTGCGCAATGTTTGCACATATTTAAGTGCACGAACAAGTGCGAGCCGTGTAACCCATATGTGCAGGGGGTCAGAGTTCGGTTCCTGCAGGGTTTGTTTAGGAATATATGACACTGCACAGCTGGCCCAATCGTCTGTGCATATCTGACTATAAAACTTAACTGAGCGTCGCCAAAGCTCGCTGCCTTTATCAGGAAGAGATGGAGTTATTCCCACTCCGGACGGACAGAGGCCTCAACCCCAGATCTGCTGCTCCCCTCCCAGTGGTCCTCATCAGGAACGGAGCTGCTGGCTCTATATGAGGAGTGTTTAGATATCAGTTTGTGCTCCAATCTGGACAGATGTAGTATTCTGGTTGAGTTAAGCTGCACTCAACTGAACCAATAATTGATCATTGATCTGCAATTGTTTTAAGTAAATGTAAATGACGATTCCAGTTTATTACAACTTGGATATTATTTTAGTCTGAACCACCATTAGCAACTAGCAACCAAGGCCCAACACTCAATTCAATCGTGCTGCACCAAATTTCACACACTCATACTATATTAACCTCCTAAATATACAACATTTACTTTTCATCAACATCCACGAATTATTATTCCCCTGGAAAAATGGTGAGTTGTATTGCAGATAGGTTTGGTTTTAAATGTTCAGTGTGTAAAATATAGTGACATCTAGTTGTAGCAGCATTCAGTTGAAAAGGTGTTTAATTTGTCCAGTCGAGGCTACTGTAAAAAACATGGTGGCAGTCCATCCTGATGTAAATATAAAGTATTTAAGTATATACGGTCCATTCGAGGGTAAAGAAAACAACAATTTGTACAATCTAGATGAAACAGTTTAGTGAAAACATCACCAGGATTATTATATATTCAATTTGTGCCAGTAGATCCCTAAATCTTTCACACTGGACCTTTAAGTGTTTACCACAGCACAGTGGTGGAATACATCAATGCAACCGTGACTCTACTTCCCTGTTCTCCGCTGACACGCAGTCAACCTCGGGCTCCCAGCATCCATCAGGTGATCATTATAAGTTGGAGGTCACGACCTGCGCACTCCAATCACCACACCTCTGCCTCTTCCTGCAGTCCCCCCCCCACCTTCCAACCCTCCTCTTCCCCTGGAGTCACCGACTTCATAATGCTTCCCCCGACACCAGCTCGCGGATTGAGATATAAAGTGATCCTGCAGGAAACAGCCACAGGAAGTGGAGATGCACTACATTACTTCAAGTGCCCCTTCACTGTTATTTATTTGGATGGATTTTTCCTCTTTTTTTTTTTTTTTTTGCATGGGAATCCCCTTCCCTCCATCACTCTTGGAGCCCCAGCGTGGAGGAACAAGCCTGCAGTGTTGTGTGGCTTGTTGAGGCTCCAGGGAGGGGATCACTTCCCCTCTTCCCTCGCACCCGGACACATCATCCCGTCACCCCCCACCCCCTCCCCCTCCCCTTGCTCCTCCAAACAAAAGCTCATGTGGGGAATCCAATTAGTTAATCTCACTCGTGACACACTTCCAGCACAGACACGCCATTCCTTCACAGATCCCCTCATAACAAGCTGTCGGAGAGGACAGAAAGTCAGAGCTGCTGCGACTATTGATTATGAGCCTTAAACAGACACAGACGGAGACATCTGGCTTCCATTACGGCCCGTGATGGGACGCAGAGCTCCTCGGCAGCCATGAAGCGCAGGCCGCCCGCACGACGGATACAGACACATGCTACACAGCCTGTAATTACTGTCTATATGGGATGGTGCGGGGGAATATAGGAGAGATGCTATGTCATCTAAAGCTGAAACAGGTTTATTGTGCGTCTTCCATTATTCAAAGGAGCATGCGTGTCTGATTCATCTCAACCTATCCAACTGGTGGATGATTTAAATTGGTCATAAAGACGCACGCTTGTGTGTATTTGCAGCAACTGAAACTTGTTTCTCGTTATTGATTAATCTGCTATTTGTTTAAATGTATAAATTATTTAGGCTTTACGTGCATAAAAACAGTCAAATTTACCAGAAAATGAAATATTGAGAAAACTAGCAAAGATACTGTTGGTTAAAAATCACTCACATAATTAAAAGATGATCAATATTTTTCTGACGGTTGACAAAGGGATTCAACAATTGATAGTGGCAGTCAAAAATACCTGAAAATAATATTAGTTATATAATATACATTGGAAGATTTAATAAAAAATTTTAATACACTTTTATATTTATATTTAATACATGTCACTGTGTTAAATCAAATAAGAATCATTATGTCCTTCAAGGACATTGTGTTTTTGCCCCTGTCCATTGGTTTGTTTGTTAGTTTTCTTGTTTGTTTGTTTGTTTGTTTGTTGTCCAGCAGGATTACACAAAAAACATTTGATGATCTTGATCTTGATGAAAGGAATCAGCCACATTTAGGGAACTGATATCTCTGTGAGCCATTTGTTGAAGCCTCAGGGGACTGTTGGGCATTGGCAGAGGATTGCACCATTCTAGTTAATCATTAAATTTAGAAGTTTTAAAGACAGGTGTAAGAAAGTATGAAACTGCAGCTGGAATTAAAAACGCACACACAACCCCATACAGTGGGAAACAATTTGTTTGACGTGAATATTAATAGTTGACAGGAAGGAGGATGAACCAGCACAGTCGGGCTCTATAAGCAGCAGGTCATGTGACTGACTGTGTCTTCACGAGGCTGTTTAGACGGAGCCAGGCTCTTCCCCCTGCTCCTTGTCTTACATTAACCTACAGACGTTTACAAGTAAATATCAAAACTATTGTTATAATAAGGCCCAATGATTAAGATGCATACACGTAAAAAAACGAAATGTAATAGAAATAAAGCTACTGCAATGATGATGCCTTTGCGGATAAGCAGTACAGTATCGCACTCCGATCACATTGCTGCTGTGGTCAGACAGTGAAGTGTATTTGTGAAGACTTCCCTTTACTGTCTTATCAACCTCTATTGTGTACTTGACCAAAGTGTCATCATTCTCTTGAACCAGCAGTTTCTCACGCTAACACTCGGTTGCACTGACATTATCTTTCTGCGACCCTTAAAATGTCAGATACATTCATTTGCTATGAAGAAAATGTAATTTACCACATTGTTCTTTTACTTCCACTACCACCCTTTTACTTTACTACCCCCCCCCCGGGGCCAGTTACTCCAAACACATGGTCCGGCTGATGTTTTTGCTATAAGCCTGCTCACACCGCCAGAGAGAAACGTCTCCCTGCAATATCACTTATCACCGTGACACGATTCAGATTATTGACTTAACTGGTCTAAACATCAACAATGAGTGATTTAAGGCCCGGAGCTTTGTGTATTTTACTTAACAGGAGGTAGAAAGAGAGAGACAGAGAGACAGAGAAGAAAAGTATCTTTATTTATTCTTTCAGGCTGAAGATGCCGTGAGGCTGCACAGTCGCGTCGTGTCATCGTGACGGAGCAAGACGGAAAGCTGTTGTGACTTTAATGTGCTTGTCTGGGGTTGTGGGGGCGCGTTGATGAGGTGGGAGCGGGTCACGTCGCGGTGGTGAGTAAAACTAACACCACTAAATCACTTTTAAAGTTAAACTGATCAGACAGAACACCCACACACACACACACACACACACACACACACATACACACACACATACCTTGACCGTGTGAGTGCAGAAGATAAGTTTGTCTGAGTGGTCGAGTTGACAAATATGTTACTGACGTTGAGTTCAAACAAGCAAGGCCCATATCTGCGTTAACCACATATCTCTATCTGCTAATTCTAGGGACTTCTGCTTGTCTGTCTGAGAACTGTTCATCTTATTGACTTCACACTTAGCTTGTGTAGTCATAACGGCCCTTAGGAAGTGCAGTGTCAAATTTAGTGTGATTTGGACACGTGATACATTCAATATTAATACAATAGTATTCCTTCAGTCTGCGGACGTGTGCTCTTCTACGTCCTCTGACAAACCACAGCAGCGCTGAGTCACTGGGTCAAACCGAAGTCCCGGAATTGCTCCCAGATCAGATTTGATTATTTCAGGACTTACACAGAACATCATCCCCTTTAGCAGTTAGTCTGCCACGTAGAAGCACATGTTTGTTTTTTCACTTCGAGCCTCATTACACAACATTTATTTAGAAAAGTTGTGACATTGGGGTTGAAGATGGTGTCGATTGCTTCAGACATAGGAAACAGGAAATCGTTCAAACTTGCATATATTAACCACACGTGAAAAATAATAAAACAAATTCTGTTACGCAGGTCGAGTGAACAGCCCCTTTTCAAGCTGCCAGGTCGAGAACAGGCTCTGTGTGTATTTATTCAACAAGCATCAGAGGATTTTGTTCTGTGTTGCATTATATTTTACAGGTGTTGCGTTCATGTGCTCCTGACTTCCAGCTCTGCAGGGTTCCACTGCACTGATCTGCCCTCTTGCATTGGTCTGCCGCTTTTACAACAATGTCTCATCTCTATCTGTGCTCCCATAAATACATGTCCCAAGTATGCAAGTGCACGCACACATGCGCGTGTATGTGTGCGTTCCCTTCACTTTCAACTCCGTGACATGACAGACACTAAAGCTCGACCACTAGGCAATAATTTACTAATGCACTCCTCGGCCGCCGCCCTCTCCACCCACCAACCCCCCCCCCACCCCCGGGTCTGTCTGCAGCTCCTGATGGATGCTGACGGCTCCAGGGATGGACTGCTGCTGATAGGGAGTGACCAGAAAGGAGCCTGATTAAAAGTAGTGGAGCACGGCGGAGGGTGATAACCCCGATGCAGCGGTGATGAATCCACGCCGGACAGGCCGCTGTCTCATTAGGATCTAACCTCGGCCAGGCACTGTGTGTCCAAATAAACGTTGAAACAATCCTGCTTTTATCAGGCGGGATTACGCTTGTTTTCCTTTCCAGGGCTTTCCTTGTGTGGGCTCATACGCAGCGTCCTCCCCCTCTGTCGGACTCTATAAACTGAAGGTGTGATTCACCAGCCCTGACTTCACTGTGTTTATACAATGCCGGGTCTATCTCCTTGAATTAATGAGGCCTGCAGCACCATTAGAGAACTATTCGCCTGACTAATCTGGAGCCAATATGAAATAGTGAGAAAAGTTGAAATGATCTGCCCTTTATTTGTGATAACATAAACAGTGGAGTTGTTTTAAAGGATGATAACATTAAATATTGAGCCTGGGGAGGGGGGCAGAGAGAGGTAGTTTACATTCTCACTGGAGTAGTCTTGATAACAGGCCAGAGGGAATATGAACCCCTTTAAATGTGTGCATTAGTGTAATTTATTGGGCTTCCCTCTCAACCCTGCTGTTCCTCCAGCTCCTTTTTCCCAAACAAAAGACAGGCCAAGGCTCCAGAATGGATGGGAGTGAAAAATCATTCACAGTGGATAATCACATAAAACAAACGCCATATTTGCTGCCTAATAAGCACAAAACGTTCCATCTGCCTCCCTCCCTCCAATCAGGATTAGGCGACTCCTCCGAGCAGACCTGCGTGATTTACGTTGGGCGATTTGGAAATGCTTTGGTTTTGGAGTGGGTAGTGAGGAGAGGCGGGGAGGGGCGGGGTGAGGCCAGAGATTTCATAATTCTTGGTGTATGTCTGGAAGTCATCCACGCGTTCCGATTTTCTTTCTTTTTTTTTTGCCAATTTATGTCCGAACAGAATGACCCTGGGAATTAATGAGGTTCTGGCCGTGAGTTCCAGCGCTGCGAGGTCAAGTAAATCATGCTTTAGGGCTCCAGTCCTCCCCACTCTGCTCTCTCCCTTTCCTCAGCTCCACATCCTGTGATAACGGAAAGACAAGAGGCCTGAGAAATACCACCTCATCGACACTTATGTCCATCCAGCAGAACATATTTTAGCGAGCGAGCGCCAACCGGCTGTGAAGGCTGCTTTTAGTAGAGACGAGGAGCTGATGAATGGGAGCCGGGCGAGAGCAGCGGGACTGGAGGTCACTTTCTTCATTTCACATTTCACAGCAGATTGTTGATGTTATGCACATTTCTCTCTCCAGAGGTGACTTTTTTTCAATCTGACTCTTGTGTTTTATTGGAGCATTATAAAGAGTTTATAGGTGATTTAGCTGCACCATTTCCCTTTGAATGAATACGGGCTGGAGCACAGTCACATTCACATGAGGGAAAGGTTGACATCATTAGACGTAATACCCAGAAACCTAATAGAGTAACGCCCAACTAACGAGTGCTGCAAATCACTCAGCTCTTTTTTTTAACGCCTGAAAAATAATTTGTCTTTTGGTTTAATGGCTGTTAAGATGCTATAATTTTTACACGTGTGTTTAGTGTTTCATATTTAAGAGGAAAAAGAGTGACAACATTGTCAAACAAGCGTGAAACTGGAGCACAGTCCAACACTCATGGAACATTGTAGAGAAACACAGCCAACTCCTGCTTGGCTGTGTTTTTTAGTCCCACTATAACCAGCAGGGCAACATTTATCACCTGAATTAAATTATTTTTGCATGATGGTTTTCATTTCTGCCATTTTTTTTTTTTTTTTTTTTTAAATGAAGACCTCTCATCATGGGATCTGAGCAAAAGTTTCCAACTCTTATTTTTTATCTTTGGGATTTTTCAATCATTATTAAAGCTCTGTTTTATTTTTACAAATAAAATAATGTTTTATCTTTTTTGCAGTGTAAAGGCTGGCCACTGACGGTCACCAGAATTAATGCTGACGTGAATCAAACCCACTTTTCTGCATCTGCATAGGACGGAGTGTTTGCGATCCTTTTGCGGCTCAGTCGATAAATGCAACTTGTGGAGATAATCTGATCCTCATGAATCAACCGTGGAGCAAAAACAAGCATAAATTGTGTCCATGCTACTGTATATCAGTCTGGAGGAAACTGGAAAGTTGCCAGTTCAGAGCTCTGGACTGGATCAGAGGATCTGGCAGGGAGAGCAAATGACTGCGGCTTTGTCCCGGCTGCAGTGCGACCGTCAGGGTGCCCTCGAGCAAGGTACTTAACATCCAGCGGTCCAGTAGATGGATCGTCTTCCTAAATGACGCAAACAAATCTGTTGGGAAATATTCATCACCCCTTTGGTTGGTTTGATTGTAAACAAGATTACACAAAAACTACTGGACTGAAATTTCTGGTGCGGACCCGGGAATCTTTTTGCACTTTCTTTAATGGCAAGGGTAAATTTCTCAGAGTAAAATTACTGCAAAAGCAATCAGGCATGTATATTTATGAGTGTATGTGTGGCGGTTTCGTGTCACGAGAAACTGAGTCATCCACAAACCAGAAGGTGGTTGGTTTGGTCCCTCGAGGCTGAAGTGTGACTATGAAAGCACTATACATAAAAAAGACCATTTCATTTGGTGCAGATCCAAATAAGAAATCCAGATCTAGTGAAATTAAATGTGGTGCTAAAAGCTGTTTTTAATGTTTTGGTGATGCATCCCTCACATAAATGTAAAAACCAAATGATCTGAACACTTCCTCCTCCAGACTCCTTGCGCTATAAGTTGCTCAAACAATAAAAATTCCTCCTTTTTAGAACTCGACATAAGTCAAATCTTTGTTGACTTAGCGAGCGACTGCTTAGCCTTAAATGCTAAGCGGTGAGAAACTTCAGCCGTAAGACAGCTGGACTCATAAAGATGGACCCGCTCGGAATGTGCCAGTAAAGCTGTGCAGCGCAGAGACGCTGTGTGAATATGTTTAGATTCGGTGTCATCTGAGTGCATTAGGCAGAATGTAAACACACGGCAGACATTTACTGAAACCAGTCTGCGTACTTACCCGTGGAGCGAACAGGCCAGAGATTGCGGCCGCGTGCAAACTTTGCATCCGACCGTCCTTATTGTTGTAAAACGCCATAAAACTTTTGTTCGCCAAAGAGGCCGAACTCTAGCGCTCGAGTCATCATCTCCTCGAGGCCGCAGACAGACAGCTGAAGGAATGTTTAAACAAAGCCGGAGGAATCCATCATATCAAAAACGTTTTAGGTTTTATTTGGGCCTCTGGTATCTCTCATCTCTTTTGGAACATGACAGTAATTACAGCCATCAAGGTGCTTGTCTGGAGCCATCAGCCAAGAGTGTGGAGACTGCTTCTCCTCAGCCGGGGCCGACGTGGTCTCCTGACATCAGCGCTCAGTGTTTTAACAGCCCCTGAAGTATGTAATGACGATAATCGCAGACGGGCCACATTTATTCCGACTTGTCACCCTGGTCTAATTCATACATTAAGTTAACTGTTGGCCGGCAGATAATCTTATAAACAAGGTAAAGAATTAGCCGGGGGGGAAGGAATGTAACGATAAACTTTGGATGTGAAATGTTCAAGAAGGGAGATCCCCTTCTTCATCTGAGGCATTGATTTGACACATATCACATATTGGTTGTATATTGTCGTCTGAGGCCCTGAGGGGAAAATCCCTAGATCACCCCTTTAACTGACAAGCTTTTTGTGTTTGTTATTGTATTTACACAATTACACTGTAGTGCGATCTTAAAAATATTTCAAAAATATCAAGGAATTACAAGTTGCCATGATGTTTTAAAAAAAAGAAGCTCACAGGTCGTGTGAAATTATTTAATTTACCTGGAAAGGAAACTGAGATTTTCTATCTATCTATCTACCTCTCATTGTTTTCTTCAAACTACTTTCCTTTTGATTTGCTATTTCTCTCCACAACACATCCCCCCCCACCGATGATCCCTCACGACTCCGCACCTCTTTACCTTCCCTTACTTCTGACAGACTCCAGCTCAGTAACTGCGTCACACTGGGAGCCGCCACATCCTCACGGCGAGCGTGCCAGAAAAACGTTTAGTTTTTTTTTCTCCAAATGAATGACTACGGCAATCGCCTGAGGTTTCACAGGCAGTTTCTTCTCCCTCCCTGTGTGCGGCAGGACGCAGCACACCGGGGAGATAAAAATCTAATTTTTGCAAAAATGGGATTAAGGCACATACAATAACAAAAAGAGGAATGAATGGGCTTACTGTATTAAACAAAAGATGTACCTGATAGTCCCTGTGTGGTTTCTGCTCGACATGTTTCTGAAAATGGCGGACAGCTCAGGAGACGCCTTACATGTAGATTCATTCAGCTCTGATGGCGGATTAGTCGTTCGTGGGCCAAGCTTCGAGTACGAGTCTCTATTTTGAGACCGGAGAGCCCGAAATGTTTGGAAGGGAGCTGGGTTTTTACTGGCTTTAAACATACTGTATATCGATTTGATAGCTGACCACTCCACTTTAATTTGTGCATCAAATATCTGTCTCAATCAACTTTATTTTTACACTGCCAGGCTCATATATTGTGTGGCTGACTGGAGTCCTGAACTGAAAGGGCAAAAATATCCCTCACGGCCTTGAAATCCCTCCAAGCTCCATGAATCAGGCAGAACCGAAGGGATAAAAAAAAAAAAAAAAATGCTGAAATATGTTGTTTTCTTAAGTTTTTTTGTGTGTAATCCTGTCAAAAATAAGAATATCTGCTGCGTTAATGTCGGAGCTAGTGAACCGAACCTCCGCGTGTGCCTGGAACAGCCTCCCTGACCTCGCTACTAAACCGTGAGTGTCTGCGTTACATTGACTTGAGAGGGTAATACCCTGTGTGCCTCCTCTGCTTAAGATGAAGGGTGAAAGGGTGAAATGAGTTGCCAGTTCTCACCGCAGCTTCCTCTCTTAAGTAGCTCTGATGTTGCAATAACACAAACATGCCAAAAACAAAATCACACTGGAGGATGAAGAGGGCACTTTTCACTTGTCAGGACTTTACATTTGAGCCCAAATGTCACATGTATGAATCTCAGTAGCAGTTCAGGAATACATCGTGTGTTGGGTTGTAAGTGACAGGGGTAATCTCTTGGATAACCAGGGTAGATAAGCAGAGAGAGGTAGAGACAATGAGCAGAACTCATCGCGTATTAGAGGGAAGAAGAGAAAGACGAGACTCCTCGGCCCTTCCTAAACCACAGGTATGATTTATAGAACAGGGTAGGTCGCCTGCGTAAAATTAATAATAGGAAATGCGAGGGTAGTCCGGCGACTTGTCCAAGATATACTTTCCCTGGCTCTCCAGACCCCTGGAAAACCTGGGTGGCCTGCAACCGGGCTTCCTCTGGTTTCTGATGTTAATGTCGTTGCTTTTTCGCTGGTATGACAGGAGCTTCACCGCGAGCGTGGTTTGGGTCAGACAAAAGGGTCAAGCTGTGATAGCAGGATACCGCTCCATATTTCACGAAAGGAGAAAAAAAGAGGAGACATTTCACTCTGCGTTTATCTGGGTACTCTCGTCCCACGGTGGAGATCATTGCCACAGGGAAGGAAGGAATGAAGGAGGAGGATGAAATTTTTCAAATCCGATTGTTTTTAAGTACTTCACTTTTCCAGAAATCAGAAACCGCATGGTGCATTATGGTCACTGGATGTTTTGAATTACTCCGACTACTTAATGGTTCCTCCTTACCCAGCCCACAGAATTGTTTCACTGTGGTTTTAAAACTTTGCTTAAGTCATTGAGTTGGATATTGAGTAATCTGCTTTCTAAACCTGCCCTTCACACTGAACTGAGCGGGTCGTTCACCTCACTTCAAGGCTACGGTGTTTTTCTAACATGACATAACTTTAAGGGCAAAAGAACAAAACCCTTCATAAACACTTTTTTAATGAGAATAAAGAAGTTTCACAACCATAAAAAGAGCCTTTAATTTACATTGAAATGAACACGCGCAACGCATAAAGTACATCTATTTTACAGGGGTCATAAATAAGTTTAAATTAAACTCAGAACTGTGTTTGGTCGTGGTTACCAAAAGTGCGGTGAGTACCTAAAACCCTGGCTGTCAAAGCAAGTGAGAACAGCACCGCTTGCTGCTGGTGCCGGCGTTAACCCTCCTCAAGTTGGCACCGTTTAGAGAATCCTCTGTTTTCTGAAATAACAGAGGATCTAAGGCCCATTACTCCACATACAGAGTATTGTAAAGAGGTAAGTGGAGGCGGGTGGAACATTTTGTAAATCTTGTGTCACCAAAACCGCCGCCAGCAGGATGAATGCGTGCGCTTCGCCAACAGGATATCCCCTCAGACTTGCTCGCTGCATCGGTAATGAGGAAAACAGAGGGGGCATTATTTTTGCTCAACAGCTCGGGAAGGTGATAAAGGGCTCCCAGATCCTCTCTCACACACACACACACACACACACACACATTTACATTGACGCAACATTTCATCTCCCCCAGCTACAAGGGGGTTCTCCCGGCTTTAACCCCTAAAACAGGGCCACGGCAAAACCTGACTGAGAAAAAGATTCCTACACACACAGCTGCCTTATAGAGCTTGTCCTTATGAAAATGTCTTCAGAATAACATCATTTGGCAAAAGACAGAGGCGCTGCTGGAGAGTTTTAACAACTACTGCATATTATAAAATACATTTTCCATTCGCAGGGATATTCTTCTAAGAGCTTTTGGCCAAACTTTTTCCTGTTTATCGAGATCAAAGTGCAGTGATTATGAGTCACTGCAGTAAAATGTGATACTTTCATTGCAGCTTTAATGGTTGAAATGGAGTTTCAGAAAACGCACACGGAGCCACGTGTGGTCGTTTTATTTATACGCCGTCCCAAGATGTTTTCTTCACATCTTTATTAAACTATCAATGTGTTGCAAAACACTTGGGCTACAAAAGCTGTGGTATAAAAATAAGTTCATAAAATGGCTAAAGTTAAAAAATCACACCTAAACAAAACAAGTGATAGGACAGTTGATTTTAAAAAGGGAAACTTTTAAGTAACTAGGGAATAATGGTGTGTTCATGCGGTGTCGGAATAATCTGACAAATGAGTTACTGACGGGTAAAATTCGTGCACAACCGGGAACAACAAACTCAGAAACTCTACAAAAATGTCGGTACAAGAGTTGCAGAGTTGTTGACGTCATCACAACGAACCAATGAACAATACAATACAAATGTTTTTATGATTAACATGCATATGATTTAAATTACTAACAAGCACATGAACACACCTTCAAAGGAGCGTGTCAATGCATTGTAAGCCTTCAACCTTTTTTGTTTACACATATTAAAGCTGAAGGTGAACATCAAAACAAATACAGGTGAGTTTTTACTTATTTGTTTGAGTATATGGCCAAATTAGCAGTTTAAGAGAAAGTGTGCCATTTACACGGTGGCCGAGAGAAACACTGCAAATGAAGAAAACACACGTGCAAATAGAAAAATGCTGATTGGCTGGGGGGGCGGGGACAACTTCAGGTGCCTTTAGGTGTGGGAGGGGCCACAAATGAAACTCACCTTTGTGCTATTTGCAGTCAGCATTGGAGGCTTCAGGTTGAGTTAGCAGCAGAGCTAGGTTAGCAGCAGAGCTAAGTTAGCAGCAGAGCTAGGTTAGTAGCAGAGCTAAGTTAGCAGCAGAGCTAGGTTAGCAGCAGAGCTAAGTTAGCAGCAGAGCTAGGTTAGCAGCAGAGCTAAGTTAGCAGCAGAGCTAAGTTAGCAGCAGAGCTAGGTTAGTAGCAGAGCTAAGTTAGCAGCAGAGCTAGGTTAGCAGCAGAGCTAAGTTAGCAGCAGAGCTAGGTTAGCAGCAGAGCTAAGTTAGCAGCAGAGCTAGGTTAGTAGCAGAGCTAAGTTAGCAGCAGAGCTAGGTTAGCAGCAGAGCTAAGTTAGCAGCAGAGCTAGGTTAGCAGCAGAGCTAAGTTAGCAGCAGAGCTAAGTTAGCAGCAGAGCTAGGTTAGTAGCAGAGCTAAGTTAGCAGCAGAGCTAGGTTAGCAGCAGAGCTAAGTTAGCAGCAGAGCTAGGTTAGCAGCAGAGCTAAGTTAGCAGCAGAGCTAAGTTAGCAGCAGAGCTAAGTTAGCAGCAGAGCTAAAGCTAATCTAGAACCTTTTCACTGGACTTATCTTCTCCAGGCGTTTCCAGCCTCAGGTGACAGTGAGACTGAACTGCCGACAGGTGAGTCCGTCATTATCATGTGTCCTGCATCGTTGCGTAGTGGAGTTCATCTTTGTGCAATGGTGGAAGAAACATTCACTTCTTCTACTTCAGTAAAATGACCAAAACCACAGTTATCAGCAGAAAAAACATAAAACAACAAAGTAAATCTCTTCATTCTGCAGTGAAATGCTACATGTGAGTGACGTGTCTATATAAAAATGTGTGACATTATAAAATAGTAAAAAAACATTACTAATCACAAGGAAGTCACATTCTTATTTCTTTAGAAGGAAAGTTGTGGTTTAAAACTTTTCTTTATTGTCTGAGGTAGATTAATTGTGTGTTGTACCTCCTCGCCGTGCTTGTACAAAGCAGAAGAAGAACATCAACATAAATTGGACTTTTATTGTGATAATAATTATATTTTATTGTTATAATTATTGACAATGTTTTATTGGCCTGCCCCTGGTTGCAGCAGCCTGTGGTGGAGCAACTTTTAACTGCTTTATATTTCTTCTACCCAACTTAGAGGTCATGCCCCCGCAAAGTGAAATGATTTATTGATTTGAATGTGGCAAAGGCCCCCAGCTACTACTTCTTTCTTCTTTCTTTCTTTCTTTCTAAGAGGTCACAATGTTTGAAAACCATTGATTTGGCCTGGTTATTGTTTTTGCCTGTTGTGTTCCTGCTTTTTATAGGTTTTTGTGTTTTAATACAGGATAAACCTGCCAGATGAAATATTTCATATTCTTTTCCTGATACAATCTTGAGTTTAAGAAATGATTTATTTTCGGAATGATTGTAGGTTTTTATATTGTTGTTGTTGTTGTTACATTATTCAGGGCATTTTTTCCAGCCAAAGGCTTCCTACCATCTTGGTATTCAGAGTGAAAACAAAAGGTCGTAAGCAGTTTAGATATATGTATAATCTGGTTTATTGCGATATAAATAATACTGAGGAGGGTGTTCATTACGCCACCAACAGCAGGAACTGGGCCTCACTGTGTTGTCAGAATAGACTGTGAAAGTCAGAGCATTTTCAAAATGTCTCAGCACCAGTGGCAACAAGACAAACTCTATTGTCTCTTGTGCTTGGTGATTAAAATGAATGATTCCTGTTATGACTGGTCGCCCAGTTTTACTTCCCTTCTGTCCGCTAACCAGCACAAACACTTTCATAGTGAGGAGCAGTTCTTGGTCTCAGTCAGTGTTGGATGCAAACACATTTTCAAGAACCAAACATCCTCATGTTTTTATTCTTTTTCATTTATTTTGTCTTCAAGATTATTTGCTTTTGGTGGTGCAGATTTGATTTCTTAGAAAAAATGCTCATGGGTCCAAGAGGAACTTATTTTTATGTTTTAGGAAGTTTTGTTTTTTATGCACAGTTTTTCAGCAGCAATGCAAATGATTTATTATCTGAGTGTGAACACAGGAAGTCTGTCATCTACTGGAACCACTAATACTAATTAGTGTTCAGAGAAGCTTGTAGTTCCCACAGACAGGTGTGTGACCACAAATTAGTTAGTTTGTATGTACCCGGGTGAGTCATGTTTATGCTTAACGTTAGATACATGTACTGAAACTGAGTATATGAAACGTTTATTTGGTCTGTAATTTGTGCACGTCTTCTTATGGCAGTACCACAGGAAATCGTGGGGGGAGCAGTGTAGTCAACAGTTAAAGTGAGAAGGTGAAAAAAAAATTCAACAATGGCGGAACATTTGAGGAGAAATTTACGTTAGCAAGAAACCAGCATCTATATGATGGCCCGTTTTCTTACATTATCACAACCTCGTCTACCGTCGCCATGTTTGTTGTTGTTGTTAGAAACTCTCAGCTCTGCCCTCTAGTGGATGTATTGCTTAACAACCATGCCGATGTAAAGGATACACGGAAGTACATCTATGTTTGGGAGTTTGACGTTATTTTTTTGCTATGTGCAACAGTCAGGAGACAACTGTGTAACTGTACAGGCAGAGTTGACCTCACTGAATGTTTTCACTGAACACTTGACCGGTGCACTTTCTACACTTTCAATGACTCAACTGTAGAAGCTTCAGGACTGATTTACTTAAAGTTCAATAATGAGGCCTCTTCATCATCGCCATAACTCACACGACTTGTTGAAGGGAGCTGCTCTCAATTATAGCGAAGGTGGTAGAACATAACGCTTCCTTTATGGCTCTGAAATCATTTCACAGGCTCTGGTTGCGCTGGCATAATTTTAAAAAGCTTGGGTCTGAGGTAGCCCATTAAAAATACTCATAAACATTAATTTTGCCAGTGGGATGTGAGATTGTGTTACGCTCTTGGCAGAAATGTGTTTGAAATATGTGGTTTTGCATTGGCTAAAATAGTTCCCGGCCCTCGCTTCCTTTTGAAAAGTGTGTAATCTAGACTGTGACTGTTTGTCAACTCGGTCTGAAGAAACTGGACGCAGCCCAGTCGCCGTGCCTTGTCATGATGGTGATGGCGGTTGTGTGAACATAAACCCTTGCAAATCGGAGGGAGGTTACCGAGGCAGGGAAATGTGCCGACTGATTAGTGCAGCCCTTTTTCATATAAACTAAAGCCAAGAGATAAATAAAACTCCTGTGATGATGGGTGGAAAGTTACGCAGACTTCTCCAGTACATTGGGCTTTTTCAACATGGTTTTCAGCCATTGTTGTTTTAGGTTTGAGTTAAAAAGAAATGGAAATTAACTATGAAATCTAGTATGTGCAGTTACAGCTTTTCATCTGAAGTGTTGGTTTTTTTCCCCCTTTTGTCACAATAAACATGTTTGACTTCAGTCTTCCAGAATGAAAATGAAAAGGTCAGTTTAAGCCGAGCAAAACCAGGAACCGCAACTTGATATAAACACCAAAATTCAGCTGGATCGCAGAACTGAATTCATCGCCGATTTTAAATAGATTTAATTTTGTGCTTATTGGAGAAAAAATGAGAGATCAGAACTTTGTCGGCAAGACTCATAATGCACATCCTGTATACTGTAACTAACTACCTGTCACTATAGCTAGCTCAAGAAACAAGAGTTAACGAGATTGACCTCAGGAAAAGAGGAAATAATAAACCAGTTAAGTGCAATTCTGAAATATTATTATACTAATGAACAAAGCAGGCCATTAGGGGGAAAACTGGCAGAATTTAATTTTATTCCACACTCATCATACTCGGAATTCATCATAAAGAATTTAAATTGTAAAAAGAAAATAGTCAGTGTTTTCATAACTAAGTGAAAAAGGCGAATGAATCCAAGCCAACATTAGGTGGGGTCAGCAGAGTCATGTAGAAACATCTTAGGGGTTTTCTAACCATCGGTACCAACCATATCTGTTTACACTAATAGCACCAATGTATCATATTGAATCTGACAACGATATGTTCAAACGCTGATGTTTCAGCATTTTACACCAGGCTTTATAATGTCAATTTCAGGTGCTGTGACCCTGCGGCGTGTGAGTCAGAACGATGTGAGGAGTCGGATATACGAGCCGCTCTGTGGTAACCGGGGCTGGTACACCCTACTGATGCCGGGCCAGCAGCCCGACCAACACCGGGTCAAATTTATGGGGTAGATATTTAGCTTGTCTCTGCCACTCTGTAGGGCAGAAAGAATAACATCGGGCCTCTTTGCTGGTTGTGCCTCCAGCCCGGTGATATTTCCCCTCAGAGGGAACCGGCCTGGCTGCACATCACAGGCCTGCCGAGAGTAAACTGAAAATGTCTAAAACAGCCTCCTGCTCTCTCCCCTTCAAAGTTAGCATGTGGTCTGTAGCCTCATTTTATCATTAGGTGCGGCTGGAGCTGGGCTTTGAACTTGGTTGCCATGGTGATAAAAATGGTTATCCCGCTGACCAACCAGCACTGATCACAGCGGAGATGATTTCCATGTAGGTCCGTAGAACAACAGAGGCATTTAGTGTCGACTCTCGTTACCTTGATCTTTCTTTGTAGGTCCTTGGCCGAGTCTGTAACGCTGATGATAATAAAAGAGGAAACGGTCACAATGTGTCATTGTCAGAATGAGGAAGTAAAGATGCTGCGGTATCAATATAGTTTTCTAGAGAAATTATGAGTTGTAGTTCACCAGAATGACCTTATAAGTCACCCTTTTTTGACACAGAAGGCCCTGAGTGTTTTTAAAACGGTTTTAAAACACACATCATTACTTACAACACTTCGGCGTGTTATAGATGACGCTTCCACCATCCGCCCCTGCAGCAGACATTACCTTGTTTTTATTAAGTATGAAATTACATATAGGATAAAAATGGGGAAGTACCGTTTTTTATTTTCCTGTTGCATTAACTTTGGAACATGCAGCTTTCCAGCTGCTCCAGCAGCTCGACCCCAAAAGTAGTTTCACTTCTCACTTCTCTAGTTTTTCGTTTAAGTTGCAAAATACCTAGTGAGCGTCGCTATAATCACTCTCTCCTAAACCACATGTTGCCCTGAGTGCACGGCGCTGACACGAGGGATCTGAATTACTTGTAAAGGCTTAGAACATAAACTAAACTTGTGTTTTGAGTTCTACTGCATAATTACAATTACCTGTAATACCTTGAAGTGAAAAACCCTTTCTGTTAAGCACTTAACTCTACTGCAGCTTCAGCTCCAGTTCGTGGTTGAACAATTGCTGAAGTGAAGCAATGAGTTGGGCATTGGCATTTAGATCATGTGTAGATAAATCTTCCATTTCCTTTTAACTCTCATGCTTCTGGAGGCCTTAGTATTTTTCACACTATGTACTTGTTGGATCATTAAACAGTGTCTGATTGCTGCACGGTTTCATAGGAAACAAGGAGCGGCATCTAGACAATTTTGTTTACTTTCAGATAACTTAACACAACGATTAGCCAGTGGGCAGGATTCGAACTTGTGCCTCATGCTCTCTGTTAATAACATTATTTTCTTCTGTCACTTTTTGCATGCACAATGGCGTGCAAACACTTGCCTTTAGATCTTGCCGAATAACAATTACTGCAAACTCACCTCAGAAAAAACATTTTGTTGACATGATTGATGTGTTGCAAAGGTGCAGAAGTGGAGGATGTCCACTTTCCATACTGGATTCCAAACTGGATTCTGTGACCCAACCTGCACAAACGCAATTAAACTGTCCTTTAGGTACTTCCCCTATAAAGTCTGGTATCCCAAACCAGTTCCTGATGCATGAGTGCCCACGTAGTCCAAAATATAAAAGTATAATATTAGTTTATGTCCCCACAAATACTGGTAGGTTTGGTTTTCAACAGGCTTTTAAATCAGTCAGCAAATGAAGTTAGGTTTGATTCCTGCGTGGTCACTTGACACCTGACAGCTGTCTCTCAACAATAGATATTGCGTTGCACAACACCCTGCGTATGTACTTTGGCAACAGCGAGCGAGATTGACAGGCAGATGATTAAGCAGAGTGATCACACACAAGAGCCTCTATTACCCTGCCTCTTCTGGCAAGTGCACGGGTTCAAGATGTGTGTAAATGTGTGTGTGTTTGGCGGTTAAGGTGTCTGTGCCGGGGAGGTGGGCAAGAGCGCAGGGCTTTGGAAGCTGTCGGAGCTTCTACCGAGTCCAAGCAGCACATCTGTCAATGTCACGGAGAACGTACTAATTTGTAGTACAGCTGTTTCCCCGTATGATGTGTTGAAACCCTCAATCAGAAAAATTGGGCTGGACCAGCCTGTGTCCCCAGCTCATAATAATGCCCCATTCACAAGGTAACCAGCCCGGACCAGTTCTCCCATGGCAGCAGCGGCTTTTATGAAGTAGCAGTGAACCTCAGCTGCTCTAATTTGTAAACTAGGCGAAAGAAAAACTCGGTGCGTGCGTGTGGCACTGGTGGCGGCAGTGGAAGCGGTGGGCCGGGCGAGGCGTAGCCGGGCAAGAAACAACACATGTTCCCGATTGACGATGATTGAATCAAGCGCAGTAGCGGGCTGAGGGTTTCCCAGCCAGTGAGAAATGTGTGTGCACCGAGGCGTTTGACAGAGGGACCGGGAGATCTCACTGGAGTTTAAACAGGCAGGACAAATCGATTAGTGATGACCCATTACTCCAAAGAGTGTGTGGAAAGGCTCCTACGTTTTCAACTGCGCGATTCGCCCTCCTCGCAAAAACTGCTCCTGACACTAAGACGCATTAATCTCGCCGTGCATGACTCAACTTTTTATCCTGAGAGAAGACTCATGTTTATATTGTGTCATAAAAATATGGCTTAGAAAAACAGCTTCTGGGATTCCTTTGAGCTGGGGCAGGAAAATCTGATCCTCTCCCCCGACGTCAAGGCCACAGGAAGATATGAAAGAGAAGGTTTGGGCAAGAAGAAAAAAAGACACACAAGCTAGAAGTTTCCCCAAAATGTTGGCTTGTGACATGATGGCCTCTAGTGGTACACTGCCGATTGACACAGACAGCTCAATCATTTCCTTATAGGCGTGTGCTGCCAGGTCCAGCTGGCTTTGACATTAACACCAGGCTCTGACTGACAGAGGCCCTGGCCTTGGGCTGGGCTCCCGGGGCCTCCGCAGTACATTCAGCTCTCCTTTTAGCCTGTTGATTTACTGTCCCCGGTGGCCGCTCGTTGATCCATTTCCCCTCTCAGTTTGCTCACAGGGCACCCCAAAAACTGTCCTCCAGCAATATATTTGCTTTATGATTTCCTGAGGAGCCAATGAAGAAAAACAAGCCCCCGCTCACTGCACCTGTTCCAGTTAATGTGCTGCGGGCCGATCGGCCTCCTCTGGACTCGGCGACTGGGGAGAAGCAGAGGGCTGCGGTGTCACAAGCTCAATGTGGATCTTCCATTTCCCCCGGCCGGGCCCAGTCGGGACCGAGCAGCGTGGGGAACACGGTGGGGTTAGACTGTGTGTGTGTGTGTGTGTGTGTGTGTGTGTGTGTGTGTGTGTGTGTGTGTGTCAGTTTAACACACGCAGGTCAAATGGGGCCCACATAGAGTCTTGCTGCGTGTGCATTATTAACATGTGTGTGGGTGTTTATGTAGCTCAGCACCCAACATGGAGCTGACATTAATAAGGGAAAGTGACGGGAACTTGCTTACATCACTTTGGACGACATGCAGATGTGACTGAATGGAAGCTCTGCGCCATCTTCCATTTGCACGGTGATGTGACCGACTTGGTATTTACATTTTTTCTTTCAAAATAAAAGAAAGACCCCATAAAATCACCAGATTTATTTGCTGGCAAGTGAGTTTTACATTTAAAAAAAACTTCTCCCCTGAGAGCCCGAGTTACAACGACAGTTAACATGGAAATGTCATTTTGTAAACACAGGAGGAGTCGTGCGATTCAGTCGGGTGAAGACAGGGTGAGCGGCTGTGAGGCCCCAAAGCCTGCTGGGTAACATTCCTGATTCAGGGGGCAACCAGTTCCTGTTTTTTCTTTTAGTCATACATGTTTCCTAAAGTGTTGATGGATGTTTCAGCCATATCGTGACCCCCTCGTGCATCTGGGTCACTGTCGAAACTCTGAGGTAGATGTTTACTGTCAGTAATAAAAGTAAAAATGTGATATATTTTATACAGAAAGTGTTAGACCAGACTGGATTCCACCTGAAAATGAGTGTCGTTGTCAGAGGCATATATACCCATACATTACATGTTTACATTTTTGTATATGTATACATTTGTGTGTATATGTATTAATGTATATATTTGTATATATTATTTAAATATTTACTATGAAAGAAAAGAGGCTAAGGTCAATTAAAAACTCATTCCCTCGTTCCCTCTTTTTAGTGTTGAATTAATAATTACGTGTATACATTTAGTGCATGTATGTATGTCTATGTATATTTTATGTTTATTTGTTCGTAGATATCTAAATGTGTGCATATTAATATATACAGTATATATTATTTCAATATTTACTAAGACATGAAAGAGTGACCAAGGTCAATAAAAACTCATAGTTTTAGTAAGTTCCCTCTTTTTGTTGTTGGAGGTCATTTCTTGGAGGCTCCTCTCTGGGTAATTACATTTTGCGGAGTGGGAACAGCCGTCACTTCCTCACAGCGAGCCTCTGAACATGGTTGATATCACCGATGGTCCATCTGAAAGCTGTCAACCGCCTCAGCGGCCCAGTTCTTCCTGTTTCCTTGGAAGTGGCCCAGTGGTGGAGTGGTCCAGTGGCTTTTAGGTCAAGAATCGAGGTGAACAGAATTATGAGAGGAAGCGTGCATGTGGCAGTGTCTGCTTTTCTCAGTCGTGTGTGTTTAAGTAGTAACCTGACAGAGTAAATGTATTTCAGGGTGCTTCTTTTTTTTTTTTCCATCTTACCTCAAGTCGTCTTCCTGATGGCAGATGCATTGGAGCTCGCCCTTGCGTGTAGTTGCTGAGTGTGTGTGAGTCCTTGTGCTTTTCCTTATGCTGTTCCTGCACCTTTTTTTTTTTTTTAAACGGTGTGTTAACCACCAGATCCCATTGCTATCAATCTTAATGGTGGTGGGTCAGTGTAAACGCACACATGTGTAGGCTCTTTCTGCGAGCCACAGTTTAAGAATAACCCACCCAGCCCCCCTCCCTGAAAAAAAAGAGAAGAGAGGGAAAATATTCTGGCCCCATTAACAAAATGGGTCCTCAGAAAACACCCCAGCCGGCCCAGAGTGATAGCTACTTCCTCAGCTTTTCCACTTCATTGATGGTTATGTGAGTTAAAACAACCAGCTTAATGGAGGCTCCGGGCCCTCGGGGGACTAATCATAGCCACGTGACTTCCTCCGGGGCTTCCATGAAAATAACTCCATTACAATGGCCTGTGATATTAATATCGGCTTTGGGAAAGTCAGGGCTGGGATCCACAGGGAGGGCTCGCTATGAGCAAACAAAGAGGAATGCACGGCATTCCAGGGAGCGAGGGAGCAACGGGGAAAAGTAGAAACGCAGCAAAAGACGGAGAGAAGGAAAATAGTGAGCCATATGTGATGAGTGATGGCATATTGCACAGTCATGATATTCATGCTGAAAATGGAAAGAAACCACTAAAAATCACTTTCTTACGACAGCTTTAAACTTAAACACTTAGAATTTCTTCTGCACCATCAGATGGCTTGAATGAATTTGTCATTTCAAAGACTTGACGTGATCTTGACATTGGCACATTTTAAACTATACAGCAACACATAAGAAATATAATCTGACCTATGCTGGATTTTTGTGAGCAGTTCTAATTTAGATATTTAAGAATTTTAAACTAATCCTATAATGATATATTGACCAAAGTAACCAAACATCTTTTTCAACGAACTGTGATCACGATGCGTTCCGAGCACTTTTCAAAAGTAAACTTGTCAGTGCCCTCTTGTGGACAAACGGTGACACTTCTTCCGAACTACCGCAGACTTATGGTGCTGACATAAACATAAACATTGAAATATCCGCTGAGAAACGACGCTAGCTCCGAAATACTTAATCCTTGCATTTTCTAATGAACCAATATTAACAATGACTTATTATATCATTTAAAGTTGTCAACTTTAGACAAGATAAGAAAAGTTTCCTACAAAGTAAGTTAAATGAATGATTTAAGCTATAATTGACTTGTCTGTGTCTATTAGTATCTGTGATTGATTGATTTATGAGACAAATAAAAACATCATGTCACTTGTTGAAGCTGCTAATTCATATTTATATAAAGAGATAGGAGTGCTGGTATGTGACTGTCAGTTTTGCGTAATATCGATATGTGAGGAACAGGAAGTGTTTCAAAGTCATGTCAGCCGCAGTCCCTGCAGATGATCTCTCGACCAGGCCTTCGTTTTTTTTTACCATCCTCTCTATAAACCTGCCATGCATGTCATTCTGCTGTCCGAACAGGCAGTAACTCACCGCCAGCTGCATTCGCAACAATTAAACCTGGACAATCGCGGAGAAGAGAAGTCGCCCACCTCAGAGTTCAAAAACCCGCCGAAGACTCCCAGTGCTCCTCCGCTTCCTTCCATTCAAACGGACACGCGCGTTAGCTCCTCCGAGCTGATAGGACGTCGCACAGAGCGGCTGACCTCTGCTGAAGAAAGACTCGGATCATAAGCTCCACACGTTTTTCTCCAGGTTCCTCCTGTTGCGGGAGATTTATTGAATGAAATAACACTGGCTTCACTTTTACCTCTGCTTTTATGAATATATATTGTTTTAACAGCACTTTTCAATTCCTCCTACGCTCCTGTTAGGGTCACGGCTTGGCTTTGCTCTCTTCAATGATTCAACATGATAAAAAAAGATTTTAAACATTAACATAAACTATTTGTCCAGGGCAGGCTTTCTGCTGAAGTGTGGAAATGATATTCTCCTCAGAGAAACACTGAGCAGTGTGTAAAGTGTGAGTTTTATAGTCTTTTGCTGATACGGTGCAGTTTGTGTGCAACAGGACAGGAAATCTAAAAATACTGCTGCTGAACTAAAAGTTAATGCAACAGTGAGATTTGTGCTTTATATATACTGAACATAAATAAACATTAGTCGCCTTGTGATTCCCTCCACAGAGGAGGTTATGTTCTCACCTCTGTCCATTTGTCAGTTGATTGGTTTGTTGTGAACATGATTACACAAACACTACAGATCACCACGAAACTGGAAGGATGTGATATTAAATATTGGTTTGGATCCAGGAAACTTTTCACTTTCTTTGACATTGCGAGATTTTTTTATATTCTCAGCTGGTTTCTCTTGGGAATAATTCGTGGATCTTGATGAAAATAATCCGGCATATTTAGGGGACTGATATTGATCTAGTGAGTTTGAATTTAAGGTGACTATCGGGCCTCGGTGGGGATGTGCGCTCTACTGAGTGTTTTTCTAGTTTGAATCCTTCATCTTTGCGCCCCCTGGTGGAGTGTGGATACCCGACCTGAGCCCGTCTGGAGCCGGGCCAAGATCGGACAAAACATGTGAAATGATATTCAGGTTTCGGGTCTTGTTCGGTCACATTGGCTGGACTAAGTTCTTGCTTTTTAACATTACATGTGTCTGTAATCAAGGAAAAACATTGGGCTTGGGTCGTGTTCGGACACAAAAGCCCAGTGTCTGTCGGGATCAGGTCCGGCTACGTTAGTTTTCCCTCGAGCTTGGTTGCGTTTCAACAGAAAATTGCTTAGAAGCTGCACTTTACCCTCACCTCTCCCAAAAGAATGTTTCTTTGGAAACTGTGATCAACATTATTTAAAATTTAGATAAAACATTCATCAATCAACACTGACAACAATCATTAAAATCATTAGTTGCTGCCCAAGAGCGTCTTGTTAAATTAACAGCAGTTAAACCTTGGATAATGTGAGCATGACAGGAATTTCCTTAATTATGTATTATCTTATCCTCATATTGTTTTAATATATAGTAATATACAGATCTACTTGAAAACTAAAATGTGAAAGATAATCCTTCACATTCAGGAAACCAGGATTTCGACAGCAGCAGTCAAGGACAAATAAATCCACTCACACCACTTTATGATGCAGACATTTGCAGGTATATGTCTGGAGTGTTTTTTAAATTAATGGTAATTAATAAAACAAAAGTGAGTGGGGAATAAATTAGCGAGATGATTTAGGAATCTCCAGCAGCGTTCTTCCACCACAAGTTGTGATACAGCTTTCACATCTTCCACGTGAAATATTAGGAGGCAGCAGCCAAGCCAAAGAAAAGGTCCTCCTCCAGGGTCCAAATAATTATAAGAGTGCCATAACAGATCAAACATTATTTCCTTGACCTTGTCTCCAGCTTGAGGAACAGCACCGACCTTCTTTTTTAGTTTTTTGGCTGAAAGCGCAGGCGGCGGGGAAAAAAAACCCTCTCTCTGCAGCGAGCTGACGTTTACACAGGATTCGAGATTCATTCACCATTAAGTAAATGACCCTCCGCCGGCCAGGAGCAACACTTCTCTGGCTGTTTGGATTCAGCGCTGCAGAATCACACAGGGATTAGTTCGGAGCATAAATCGACCGCTTTGGCAAAGTCGGAAAAGCGTTTGCCAAAAGTGATCCTTTTATTCTACCACCTGAGAAAATGAGTTTTTCCACTGACTCTTCATCCACAATCAGGATATCAGACAATGTGCGTCTCAGCTGTGGCGCTAAACCGCGGCCTGCACGCCACATCTGAAACAACACTGATGTCTTGCCGTCCACTTTAATTGAATCCAAGGAAGTTATTGCAAGTCGATGAAAGCCAAATTCACAACGTTAGGTTATGTACACTGTGGCTTTTAAGTTTTGGAATATTAAACAACAAAAAAATCCAACAAAAGAATTAAAGTTTCGAAATGAATGGAGTTGGAGCGGAGCCGCGGGGTCCTTTGTGTTTTTGTTGAGTCACTTGCCTCGGGCTTTCCTGTCAGCTGTGACCTCATCAGCTCCAATGGATGTAATGACTTAATTTCAGGAAACTCCCGTCGGTACCGAATCCACAGCTTCTAATTGTTGAGCCTCTCCATCCTAGAAAGTCTGTAAATGAGCCTGAGCTCCTATAACTCTCAACCAGCTGAACCGCTTAACCCGAAGGCCTCTCAGAGCACGGAGACATGAATAAAACTTAACCCAGTCAACTGTTTACAGCTGGATTTGACGTCCAGATCACAGGAATACTTAATAAACCTTCTGTCAGGATTCACCGGTGTAACACCAAACTAGTTGTAACAACCTGCAACACACTTTTAGTAAGAAGAGTAAACATTTGTTGTTTTTAGTGTGCACCTGTTTCCCCTAATTTATTCAAATTATGACATGAAGGTCTCTTGTGATATTATAGAGAAACCCAACAGTTCCCACAACGAGTGAACACCTGGCGACCGTGGAGCGAAACCGGGGGAGAAACCTCCAGCTGACACCTGATATCTGAGAACCGCAGCACCACATTGAGACTGCAACTGATGACTCAATCATTTCGACTTAGATATCATAATACTACACGTTCCAGAGTCACGATGCCTGATCAATAGTTGAACAAGTGGACAAACATTTACTTCACAACCCTTTGTTTCAGGATTAAATGTCTGATTATCACAGTTTTTGTCTTGCAGCTGCATAAAGATCATCGCCGTATTTCTTAAAATGTATTATATTTTTTAAATTGTCACCACTAGGCTTCTGTGTCTTTGGCCGTGTGACCACCAACATCACGTCAGTCAGCAGAAAAGCATGAAAACTCCAGCAGGGTGGGAAGTAGCGTCGCTCAGACAGAAAGTAAAACAAAGACATAAAAGAATATATATATAAAAATCTATATATTGCTCCATAGCTCTACTAGGTGTCAAAAACTCCACAGGATATACATTTTCTGTTTATTAACTGATTTATTGACCCACACAAAGCACAACTACTGAGCAAACTTTGAGAAAAGGGAGGAAGTTAAATTCCCATCGCTAAAAACAACAATTAAATAATATAAATCTTCTAAAACTACATCTTCATACTTTTCAATATAAAAAAAAAACCATTAGGCTGTTTGGAAATGTAAGAATAAAAAATTCAGAAATGCTAGACCCCTCTCTATTTAAAAAAATATATAAGTAACAATGTATATAGCATAAAAACTAACATCTTTAGTTTACTTCTACAAACTAAGTCTTTATAAAGCCGTTCAGTGTCATGATGGCTCTGTTTTGCATATGGCCTCCACCCCTCCATCATCACTGCAGCCACCTGTCAGCTGAGCAGCAGCAGCAGCAGCATCTCACAAATAACCCCGGTCGTTCACTGGGGATGTGACAGATGCTTTAATGTTGATGCTGATACATGGCTGTCATGCAGAGTTACGCCTATATTCACTGTTCAATACCGACAGGAGGGAAAAAACTCCGGTGGTGTTACGCTGAGTGATTTAGGCTCACTCTATTTCTTTCCCCCCTTTTTTTTTTTTTTTTTTTTGAAACGAGAGCTTTTCTTTTGTGCCACCCTTTAGAGTTAAGGTTTAATTGTCAGGAAGGGGATAGATTTATTTCCCCATAAATTACACAGGTTTTTCTGTGGAAGGACCCAGAGCATAATGTAATCCACACATGTGCGCACATGTGCGTCGTGAGGGTGTGGATGATGTTGCTGCTGCTTTTTCTCCTCTCTCCGTTCAGCAGGTCTAAAGTTTAAAGTTTTCGATTTTAGTTTGTTTCTTGCATCATAGTAGTAAAAAAATAAAATGCACGAGGAGAACATTCTTTTAAATCTCTCTTTTGATCCATTTTATTTAGAGATTTTTTTTAAAGTAGGATGAATTAAGCACAAGAATCCAGAAGTGACCCGACTCTCTCCTCCATGTTTTCAGCAAAACAAAGTTTCTACCATTTCCCAGTAATTACAGTAAAGAGAGCAACAGGCTTGATTGATGCTCCATATGGAACTGAATTGCGGAAGTTTTGCCAAGGTTTTTGGAATATCCTTTCTCTTCTTTTTTCTTCCCTCCTGCAAATTGGTTTTCCTCCCTGACCTTAACGGAGTCGCCACTCGGCATCACGAGGAAGCTTCTGCAGGGAGCCATAACTGCCGCCAAAGGCCTTTTAAATCCTCCATTTGATGGCTTGAGGATTCAGCAGGAGGATTCGAGAAGAGGGGGATGACGAGAAGAAAATTGCCCGTCCCTAAGCAAACAAAGAGCATTTCCTTCCCGGTGTCAGGATGAAAAAGGGAAAAGAAAAAGTAGAAATACATACTAATTCATCATTTTACTTTTACTGCCCCTCCATGGTCCATAACTCACTCTGACCATGATTCCCTTTTCCCCTTCATGCTGTCGGATTCACAATCCACTACGCCATGTTTTAATGACCTTATTATGGGCAATTCTACACTGTCCAATAAAAGGTTTACACTTTGAACCCTGGTCCATGCTATGACTAACATATTTTATAATATCTCGTGAATTAAACAGTAATGGAGGAAGGAGCCCTGAAAAATAATTGAAACGGAGTAAATCGCCGCCTGAAAGCGACTCAGACTTTGCCCTAAGAAATCCCCAAATAGCGACTCTGGTCTTCTCCGTTTGGTCGGTTCATCTTCTTATATGAACCCGATGCGCGGAGGGTTTTATCAGTTTTAATAGCGACGCGATGCAGCTGACAGACGTGACATATGACTTCATGCTCCAACCTGTCTCGAGGCAACATTTAAGCACCGCTGCCATATGGCAACTCCATCCTGGACGCGCCGCCTCAGTGGATTCCTGAAAGCTGTCTGGTACTGTCGTTGCTCATCGTACAGACAGGAGAGTGTATCTCCCCCCCCAACCTCTATTCCTTATGGACGGTATGGAATCGACTAAATAGATGGACAGAGTAGCAGAAAGACGAATAAATGACAGATACATGAATGCGTACATACATTATGTTCATACGCTGCCTACAGGTTTCACGATTCACATATTTAAAAACCTCAGCAAAAAGGTGGGGTCATAAATCAAAGCGTGAAACAATGGTTGCATTTACAGCCACTTCTCGTCGAGATGAACTTCACTGGCAGTATCCTTTGGAAACTGGAGCCATAAATTTTATCACTATTAAATGTTTCTAAAGGGAGTTGACAAATAGTTGAATGGAGTTGACTTTCCCCTCCTGCTCTTGGCACGGCGGCGGGGAGGAAAATTCCCTCTCTGAGAAGAAAAAAGCTGCTCTCACATTAGTGCTGCCAATCCATTCATCTTGATGCTGTTTGAGAGTAATTTAAGCCTTTTTAAACCGCCTGCTGAAACTACAATGTGCTTAAGGGCAGTTGCGAGCATTTTATGAGCACAATAAAATTGTCACTGCATATGGATTGGATGGATTTTGATATACGGACGCGACGGTTTTCATGTTCATGGGTGTTTACGGCTGAGCGTTGATGACGGCTGCTGAAGGAGTTAAGTGAAGGCGGAAATTACTCAGATTGAAAAAAATTGCAATAGCCCCGAACATATATGTTACATTCATGCTTAGAATCCACATGTAGTTCTTAGAATAGACTGGGAAATAAAGTTTGCATGTAGAGATTGGAGATTTGTTGAACTTCTGCCCTAAAAAGAGATACGATAGGCACACAGACGCAAATGCGAAGCGACAAAGTTGACCGAAGTTGAACTTCACACGATGCCACGTTGCGATTTGCCTCGTCACAGGAAGCAAATGTTTAATTCGCTTCCTCTCTCGCAGAAACAAAGGTTCAGACAAAAACATTTCGAATAACATTTGGGTTCCGGTCGAGTTCGGTCCAGATGGATGAGCTATCCACTTGATTTTGTTTTTATACTTCATGTGCCTGTAATCAGGAAAACGTCAACCTCCTGTTGGCTTCACACACAAAAAACAGAATGCCTGTGTTGGTTAGTTTTTCTCTTGGGCTCGGACGGATTTTGGATTTGAAAATTGCGGCCCGAGCTGCACTCATAGGACTGATATCTGAGTGTTTGCAGTTTGGTGTTGCTTGATTTCATTTGAAGACTGTTGGGCCTCGGCCTTGGTGTTTTCAGGGTTGTATCTTTCCAAAATGAAAATGCACAAACGTGTGAGGAACGGATCATACAGTGTTCTCCACAAACCATGCAGCATGTCCATCCAACTCTATCACTATTCCTATAGTATCGAAGTATTACTTTGAAAGTTGAACAGTAAATCATTAAATTGAAGCAACTTTACTCATGAAATACATTTAAAAACAACCAGATTTGACCAAAGTGCTGTACAATAAAATAACTATAAGATAAGAGATAAAAAAACTAAATTGTTTTTTAGTGGAGGAACAGGCTACATTTCAAAAGGCCTCGTTCAGGACCAACACACTCATTCATAGTGACAATACCACTTTGTCCGAGTTCTTTTGCCGAATGTTTTTATTGAAAACAGTATTGGATGACATGGCGGCGAGCATGTGGACGTCTATCACCGGTTCTCAAACTTTTTCTGGAAACGCTCCTGGGACGAGAAGCGTTTGGATTTAGCTACACGCAAGAATCAAGGGTGTATTTAAGAGCCTTTTTTTTTGTTTTTACATGATTTTTATTTTTAAACGTGTCACCGCTAGGTTTTTTTCTCACTGGAATATGAGTCATGGTTGTTAGCCAGAGCTGACGGATGTCTGTCAAAAGGTGGCTTGTGGTTTACAAAATATTTTTTTAATTCAAGAGCGGTTGGTGGTTAAATATGAATTATCTCTAAACAGGAGATTTATCTTTTCATTTGTGTTTTGTTTTGACTGAAAATGTGCATGAATAAGGTTTTATGATATTCACCCTTGGCTGCACATATATCCTCAACTGCTTGTACAAGGGAAACCTCTCAATTGTGAGGGGTGACTTATTTGGATATCTTTATTTAGCACAGCTCATCTGTCTTGTCAAACTAATTCCAGTTGCTACTTCCATTAAATAACATTGAAACTGTCCATTAACGGCCTTGGCAGTTGTAGTTATCAATGCCAGAAGTGCTTGAACTGTAAATCCAGGATTAAATCATGTTTAAACTCTCCGTGGACCTTATCAGTTTTTGACACAACACAAAAAGAAATGGGGGTGTCGCTCTGTATTAGCATTAATTGCCTGGACACGGTCGTTATCCGCACTGTACTTCAGTGTAAACACATGATTTTGCCTGTTTGAGAAAACGGCGTAATTGCTCGCGAGGTCACCGAAAGGACAAGCACTCATAATTCATACAGACCAAAACATCAAGAATCTGGGAATAGCCTCGGCATCGTCCTGCCGTCAGCCCTGTACTCATCCGACCACAGGATGATTTTGTGCAGACAGACTTTTCCTTCCATCGCTTCGGCCCCATCCTGTGATTTACGCTCATGTTTACTGATGTCTTTCAGATGGTCCCTCTCGCTGGTTATTGTCTTCCACTATTAGTTCCCAGATGAATCACCAGCGGACAAATTGGGGGACGTCCCTGTGGATCTGTGATATTTATTGAGGTTACGCACCACTGTGGACCTCTCCATTGGCTTCCCAATGTAGCGAGGGAAAAACAGATGGCCCCGCGGTCATGGCGTGTTTGGACATTGAAACACTCGGGTTTCATGGAGCTTTTTATGCTTTTCTGAACATTTGGTTTACGTCTTGCTCGGAGATCATGGCAGGTTTTGTCCTTGGCGACGTCAAATATATATTGTCAAAATGTTATTGTGAACTTTTTGTACGATTGCAGGATCCCACTTGTTCTGCGAGACCTCGGAATCCTGATCTACTGACCCCCTGCGCAATCACTGATAAATATATATAACCTCGTGAAGATATACGACCAAGCACCTTGCTCCCATGCACGGACGCTGCTTGCTGTTTGGGAAGAAATTCCTCATACCAAAGCAATTCCCTGTTTCTGCGTTTATACTGCAGTTTTTTTAATCCCCCCCCCCCCCCCTTTCTATTAGACAGCTGGTAATACTCCAGCATGTTTATTTTAAACTGGTAAAAATAAATGAACCGCAGTGATTAAAGCAGATATGTAAATATTGTGTCGTGCAATTCGCGGAGCAGGGAGCCCCACTGATTACCTTTAAGTAAAGAATAATGAACTGGGCTCAAAGTTAAGATGACAATGAAACTATTCTATTGATGCATCTGCGTGCACGTGTGTTCTGCTGCAGTCCCTTCATTACTGTGCTGCTTCACTTTTAAGGAGTCTGAATAATGACTGTGAGAAACGTTCAAACAAGAGCAAATAGGCTGATATGAGGCAGGGATATTGTATTTCGTCTTCATCCATTTCAAATGAGGCGTCTGTGGACGACCTTTCAGAAAGTTTACACCTCAGAAGCCACACATGTGTAAATTTGCCCCGTTGGATAAATACAACTTTTATCTGTTTATTTCGTTGTCAGCTGGATTCTAAGTAGATGACTGCGTAAACCACTCGGTGATGTTTTGGATACCGTCTACGCACGGCTACACCCGTGTTCGTCTCACCGTGACGAGCACTTGAAGAGCAGCAGATGGTGGATGTTTCAATCCGCTCAGCGGTCACACCCTGATAGTGATTCCCAACCTACAGCGAGTCGACAGATAGAAACACGATAAAACAGAGATAGAGAGAAAGTTTAATTCCCTAGAGACCTGCTGTAAGACTATTTATTACCTCCACCAAGGAGGTAATGGTTTCATCTGTCACTTTGTCTGTTCATTTGCAGCATTGCACAAAAACTAACAGATGTATTGTTGCAAAACTTAGTGGAAGGAAAGTATGGGACAAGGTTTTTCGCATTTTATTTTTTGGGACATTTTCACCAACTTCCCAGGGAATGCTGCATGGATCTAGACTGGAAAGAATCTGGCAAATTTAGGGAATTAATATCCATAGCCCCTTTTCCACTGGTTACAAAAAACCCACTAACACCCACTAAAATCTGGCTATTGTCAGCAATGGGAATGGATGGTTGATGGATGCTGATGCTGCACCTTTTCCAACACAACCTTATGACGGGCATTGAACTTTCAGGCGTTTGTCTGTAAATAGCATTTTCAACATATTGTTTTTTTTCTATCTTGGGGTCAACATGAAACAAGCTTTTTTTTGTCTTCTTCGAATCATGCAAGATGCAACACACTGACAAGACGGCGAGGTGAGAGATCCTCTTAGTTTCTGACACATTAGTGACGTCAAACCTGACTCAACGGGGGGGGGGGCACAAAGGCTAAATCCTCTACTGGCAACAGGAAAGAAGTCAATCACTATACTTTTGAGTGTGCTCTACTGAGTGCTATTCTAGTTATCAGCAACATGTACCTTTTTTAAAAATGAAGTAGTTCAAAGGGAAAACAACTGAAAAGCATTTACTCGGACGTCTTGAAATGCTGATGCTCGCTTCAAATCTTGAAAACATATGGAGACTCCTTTTGAAGCGCGCTGGGAGCAGCTGGGGTGGATGCAGAAGTTCTCACTGTTTACTTTTCATCCCCCGAGCCCCTTCCTCCGTATGAATAAAGGTAAAAACCTGAAACATTACTAGAGAGCACATCGGCTCAGTTCATTATACCCGGCTAAGTGAAGACTTCCTAATACACCTACCACCCTGCAGCCCCCCCCCCCCCCCCTGTGCGGCTTCAAATGTTCCCGGTTACTTTCTCCCAATTACATCCTGCAAATTGGCCTGAAAACCCAGAGACCTCCATCACCTGACCTGGGTTATCTAAAAACCAGCCAGTGGTCTGTAACATGCAAGGCGAGTTTTTAATCAAAATGAGTTATGTTTTTAAAAGTGAGCAAGTGCTATTTCATCGTTATGGCTTCCTCTCCGGCTAAATTTAAACCAAGCGCCTGTGCCATTATATTGTGTGGCTGGGAGATGACCCTCTGGAGAGGAACACTACGGGTGAGAGGCCTGGATGTATTTATCTTTCAGTTTTTCACCTGTCTTCAGATGCCGTTTCCTTTTTAAGTTGAGCAGTAGGGATTTACTGGGCTGCTTCCTTCCGGGACCCAGTGGAATACAACATTAAACTGCAGGGAGGAGAGAAAACCTGTAGTGCACTAAAATAAAGTTATGTAAAAACCATTCTGCTCTTCCTGTAGTCTTTCCTCAACCTTGCAAGTATACCCCGAGGGCCTGAGAACATTACAAGCCATTCACTTTATATGAATGGGCACTAGCAGACTTTTTCGCCATTTTGATACGTCTAAATTTTGCAGGCATATCCTGTGGTCCATCAGGCACAGCCCTAGTTTCAATTTGCTGTCTCCCGGTGGGGCCCTGTCTTCCTATTTCATGTGGAAATTGTATAGAGTTTTTATCCCTCTGCACTTCCAGCTGCTTCAAAGCTGGGGATCACCGTTTTGCACCAGGGAGATGTACGAGCTAGCATTTTAATGTTCGCAGAAGATTGGCAAATCACTCACAGACAGAAAAGGAGGAGACTCGGAGTGGACGTCCCGAACGGCGTCTGTCCAGCGCCGGCTTCTCCGCAGCCAGTCAAAGAATAAATAAATGACGTATCGCCATTTAGCTGGAATTGAACAGAAGTCTGCAAAAGTCTTTGAAAGAGGAAGTAAAGCACCTGTATTTTTATTGGGGCAGCCCTGCCTTATACCACTCTATAAAGTTTGGACACTGCCAGGGGAATCATTTCTGCTGATCTTTAGAACCACAGTGCGCGTTACTTCACACACATTTGGCCGAAATGATTGTATCTGGAGGAAATGTCTGAAGGTGATGTCAGTGCAAAGAATTTATTTGATAGGGCAATTAGGGGCAGTTATTTTATTTCATAAGGATTCTCTGCAGTGGCCCTTTTAATGGAAATAAGCCTCCATTTACTTTGAAGCCAACATTCGGTGGTTTCTCTTCGCAGAAATGGAACAAATCTACTTCAACAGTCATTTCCCATTTTCTTCTGGTCGCTGCTGAACAAAGCCACACAAAAATATATCTGATATTTGTCTGCATCAGAAAATGGAGCCGCAGCAAAGAACAACAACACTTTTTCAAGCCGGTAAAAGTTTTCAAAGCCGACATTTAGCTTCAACTTGTGAAGCAATTTATTTTCTCTTAGGTGACTGGCCCGTGAGCGCAGTGACACATCGTAGGTCCAGGACTTCAGGCCGGCTTCCAGTTTGTGCCCAGTTGTAGTAATCATATCTTCTACAGCTGCCACTTAATCAGACATCTTGTGGACAAATACATTCCTGGGAGGGAACAAGCCACTGCGGCAGCTCCTGCTGAGTGACAGTTCTGTTGCCACTTATGTAAAGGACATCTATTCAGAGACTTGACACAGTTTTCATACGTTAAATATCACGTAAAGTGCCCATACAGAATGACCTTTAAAGGCCAAACGACCAAAGAAAGATAGACATGTTGAATTAAAGGTAATTCTTGGACAAAGTCAAATGTTAGCAACATGTATAACATTAATACAAACAGACCTACAAGCTACCAAAGATGTACAGAATGAGTCCAAGAGTTTTTAGAGATGACCTCACGTCATCTTATTACATACCGTCCGTGTTTCCCCTGCACATCCATGTCAGATCCTTTTCAGCAATTAGCCTTGAACTAGGTAAGACGATCAGCTCTGGTTTCCCATCGCTGCGTCCCTCGTCATCCTGGAGTACTTTGAATCTTTCCCCCTGCGTCCTAATTAAGACCTTAATGCTGCCTCCCGCGGGGCTCTGGATGCCGCGCTCCCACCCACCACATTCCCCCCACCCCCCCCGCCGCAGCCATCAAAACTGTTAAAACAGTCAGCTTTGCACAGGTGCAAATTGCTTACATTTAGTCTACATTTGCTCTCAATCACGGCTGATGATCAAAGCGTAACTCTCGCCGACTTAAGCGTTCGCTCGCTGGTGGCACATTTGGGTGGATGTTTATCTGAGAGTCGCATTAGTTTAAGAAAAAGTTATATTTCCCTGCTTCAGACCTTTGACAACCGTACGAGAGCCGTGTTCATGCTGCGTTCAGGACCACCATCCTGACTCGGCACAGTTTTCAATCACCAAACCTATATTTTCTTTCAAAAGGGAACACAGTTGTCATCGTGAACCTCAACACTTTAACGCAAAAATAATTTATTCCGACCAGGTAGAGCAATAAATCCACATACTTATTCCATTAAACCTCTCCTTGACCTTCTTACTATTGAGCTGGACTGTTGCCACGTAATGTGTATAAGCTACCCAGGGCAATTACAAAGACCTGGGATTGAAAGAGAGCTGTCATTAGGATGTGCTGTCACATACCAGCCTGCAGAGTTTGGCTGCGGGCCAGGCTGGCAAATGGGACCGGCTCAGCGAGGAGAGTCGGGGGCCAGGCCAGGGGCCGTGGGGGATAATTAGACAGTTTTATCCCAGCTTGTTGATATAAATGTGGCCAGCTTAGCCCCCTACACCCTTGCTTCGTGGTAATGATCATGTCTAACAGGTGGCAGGGAAACAGACGGGGGCCTGAAATGGATACGCCGCTTCCTGGCCGCTTCTCCTTTTTTTTGTTTTGTTTTCCAGTCCAATCGGAGCTGCGTTCTCTCCCCCATTGTGGTTTGCGTTCGCGATTGTTGATACGGGGGAGGGTTGGATATTTGTCACCATCTCATCACATTCTAGCTAATCTCAACCTCCCCCGGGAGCCTCGTAGTGAAGGCCAGCCTCACGGAGGGTGGAAGAAAACACGTCGACGTGTTTAATTCAAGTGGTTTTTAGAGGCTGATGCAAAAGAAAGTTGACACTCCACTCAAATCGAGACACAATGTTTACATTTTTCCCTACTCATGTAGTGTTTGGAACAGCTTGCGCTTGTATTCGACTTTGTAACTGACATGTGCATGAGAATACGTCTATCTAATAGAGAAAACATGTTTATGGCGGCATGGAAACAGATTCCTTCCACTCCTTTCCTCCCATTTTGCCTCCATTCAAGTTCTCAAAGATGTGTTTTGGAGTTACAAGCCTCTGGATTGAGTCATCTCTGACATCAGGGGCTGAGCACAGCTCTGCACATCCAAATCTCCTGTATCCTGTGCAAGGGGGGGGGGGCTGCACTGTTGAGGTATGCATGTGAAGAGGCACTGGAGACCACTCAACTCCAGGCTCCTGATTCACTGTCATATAATGGATCATTTGGGGCAAAAAGAACCAGAAAAAATGAAGCAAGTACTGAAATTTACTGCCGTCCCACAAATGTGCGGAACAGACCTGGACCAGTAGACGAGGCTCATTTTCTCCAACAAATGCCTTTTTAATTTGGACAACCTGTCAAGCAGAAGAGTGCGACGTGATTTTATCTATGTTTCTTTGACGATTGCTGGTTCGTTGCCGGGGTCTCCTGTGACTCAGGGGAACGTACAGTAGAACGTCCAGAGGGCTCTTTGGTTTGCGGTCGCTTGCGTCCAGCTGATTACGGAGGCAAGGCTCCAGATTTAGGGGCTTTATCCTTTCTGGCCGAGCTGCAACGCAGGATTTTGTTATAATATTCACCTAGCAAGTCGTTTTTTAAAGCTCACCCTAACCTTAACCCTAATCGTACTCTCATCAGAGGCTCGAAGCCGAACCCTCGCTTTAAATAGAGTTGAAAAAACAAGTTTTATGATTGCAAATTTCAAAAGATATAGCTTTTTTCCCCCCTTCTATGTGGTTTGGCTCTGCAAAAAATGAAAACCGATTTAGTGTGTTTTGCGGGGGAGTTGGGCTTTTCACTGGGTTGCCTGATGTCCTCAAACCTTTGGATCACTCCGCCTGTTGGTGGTGAGGATTCTGTATTTTTGTAGGAATTAACGTGGGCTCCAATCTGAGAAATTGGAGATATACTGTAAAGATGTAGAATGGTGGTGAGAAGCAGTGGGACAGGACAGCTGACAACTCACTGGCGACTCTCAGGGTTCATAATCCAACCCTATATTTGTTTGATTGCCCACCACAGCTGACAGCAGCTCATCCACCTCTTTGGAGACAACAAGCAACGTGACAGAGGCTCTCATTAATAACTCGGCGCTGTCATTTTAGTGTCTTGCTGCAAATGTTGGAGCAATTCCCTCACCTCGTTGTTTTTCCAAGAGAATTTTTCCTTCTCGCTCATGTGTCCCGTGTTCTGAAAGGATCTTGGCTCGTTTGGTCGGTGGCGGAGCTGGTTCAGCGGCTTCGGGTCACGGCGGCTGTTACAGAGCCTCTGTGAAGCTCCATTGCACTTTTCATCGAGCGTCCGGTCTAACATTTATGTTTTGAAGCATTGAGCTTAAGTGGTGCAAACAAACCTTGGGATCGCATTGAGGCGTTTGTATGAGCTGACATGAGGAAAATATCAAGTCATTTATATTAGAAAAAAGCCTAATGGAACTAAGGTTTATCAGGTTGTTGGGCAAATTAAATCACTTTGATGCAAACACTGATCCTGTCAAAATGAGCCAGGAGAGAGGAGGCAGCTGGTGAACCAGGTGTGTGTCCATCTGGTTGTGGAGTTTATTGCCCGTGCATTTCCCTTTAGCATGGAATGGACCGTTAGCATGGCACATTAGCACGAAAGCTGACTCATTATGCGTGTCCAGAGCATATCATGTATATAAACATGGACGATGCCTCTCCACTTCCTCCCATTATCCAGACAGGAAGCCAGAATATCTTGGAAACGAACGCCTGCCATCTTGCGCATTTGGAACCTGCGCAGAAGTGGAGCCGAGATATCGAGGTCCCGTGCTGGACCAATCGTGAGTCAGTATCGGCTGTCAGTCATGAAGATAGCTTCGAATAACAAGTTAAAATCAAACTTACCTGAAAAGTGAACCCATGAACATGGATCAGAAAAACTACAGAAAATGACCGAAACCATCTTTAATTGTGTACTAAATTATTTAATGTGTATTCTGACTTTTTAATTTGGTCCATGTCCCATCTGCTTACATGGAGGAGGCAGCGGTTTGTGACCTATACTGCAGCCAGCCACCAGATGGCAATCAAGATGCTGCGGCTCCACTTTTGGGGAGCAGTCGTGTCATCCATCTGTATATACAGTCTATGGTCCCAAGTAAGAAACTGATTGGTTGTTGTCATTATGACGATTAAACCAAAATATATATAAATCTTTTCATACTTAAAACTAAACTATGAAAGTTGAGCTCTAATAATACAAACCTACTGGTCAAACGATCTCATTTCTCCATGTTGGTGTCTTTTCCTCAGCGTTAATCTGTGTTTACTGAACTGTGACTCAAAGGTGACAAATATTGTTCCCGCAACAAACCAAAGGTCTAAATTTGTCTCTTTGTCTTTGAGTCGGAATCCGGTCCAACTGCTCTGACGTCTTCAGCCTCCAAAGATTATTATTGCCCTATCATTGTCTGAGGCTGCTGGCAAGTTGTTTATTTTAAGCAGAGTCACACAAACTCTTAAACACACGTACACACACACATCCTCATGCCTCCGTCCGCACTGTTTACATCATTAAGCCTCAGTTTCTGGTGTGTTCTTGTCTGGTTTTTTTTTGCATCCTGACGTCGTCATGACCAAACAGCAACTTTGATGATTAATCCTTTTATTGAGGTGACCTTCGACACATAAGCTACAGTTCAGTATATTCTCCTTTTCAAAATGTGAGGATTTGCAGCTTCTTTCACTGCAAGTTATACATCTTTGTGTTTTAAACTGGTAGCGAGACTAAAAGAAAAATAGGTCGAGACTAACTTACTGTCGTTTGAGTAATTCTAAATTGGTAATAACTAAATTGTGAGTTTAATATATATTTTATGTAGAAGTTTAACTTTATCTTATCAAATCACTCAAGTTATCAGATTTTTTCACACTAACTCAACATGATAGAAAACACACATTCAAAATGACCCTTTACGTTGAACTTGGAAGTTAAAAATGTTATTGAAATATAAAGTCACCGTTTTAGGCATCATTTTTTTTTTGAGTGCAGGTCTTTTAAAAACATGTTCTTTGGTTATAATCAATAGTGATGATTAATTCTGGAAATAATTATTTTTCAGATGAGTTGGTTTCTCTCCTGTGTGTTTTACCTCAGCCAAGGAGGTTATGTTTTCACCTCTGACCTTTGTCGGTATCTTTGTTTGTAGGCAGGATTAAACACAAACCACTGCACAGATTTCCACCGAACGTGATGCAAGGATGCGGTATGGGTCAGGAGGTAACAGAATTTTGGATCAGATCCAGCACTTTTTTTTTTTACTTTCTTTAACACTGGGAAATATGGACGTTTTTCAACATATTCACCAGTTTCCAAGATAATAATTCATGGATCTTGATGAAAGAATCTAGCAGATTTTGGTAAGTAACATCTATGAGTGTGTTTCCCTAACCCTGAAATCATATTCTAAAACTACACTATTCTCATAACAGTTTTTTCCGTGAACATCCAACCCTCAACGCTGAAGCTGATAAGGTGTCCCGGCCCTTCGATGCAGCTGCTGCTCTCCTCAGTGATACCTCATCTTGTGCAGTTGACTCACGTGTGCTTAAAATACTGCACATTAGCGCGTCTCCCATGGAAAAGGTCCTTGTGGAGCGGCTCCGTTATTACGGCCGTCCTTATACTACATCGAAATCCAAAGGCCAAACTGGGGATGTTGTTTCATCCACTCAGGGAGCGAGAATCACTGTGGCTTTGGCCAAAAGGAGGTTAACAAAGACAGGAAGATTAAATAATACATCCATCACATTCTGAGAGGCCGGGGGCCAAGTTCATGTCAAATCCATAACAAGCAAAGTATCCTCGGCCCAGCTCATTTCCCCACACACACGTCACGCTCTGCTGGAAATCTACGTAGAGGATGTATTGATCTTACTGGTGCTTCCTTTCTCACAAGCTCACAAACAGAGCCGCCGTATCACAGGCAGCGCCGCAAAACAAGCTCCCCCGCCTCCCAGCCCCATAAAACAAAATAATAAACTCGCCGCTTGCCAAAATAATCCAAGTACCTTTGTGTGCGCGCCTTTGTGTGGGTGCAGCATGTGCTAATGCGCTGTTATTTGCTTCCTTTCACTTCAATAGATGAAAATAGCCCGCGGGTGTATGTGCTCTACGAGTGCTCAAGGTGAGATATGCCAGAAAAATGAAGTGACTTATATCTGTTTGTCTGTAACAATCGGGCGATCTTCACTTTTATGAAGAACAGTTTCCTGCAAAAGAACCAAAAGGTCATCAAAGGTCCATTAAGTTGGAAAACTCTCAACAAAATTACCAATATTTTTACAAGACAAATAAATGCAGCAAATTATCTCTACTCACAAGCTGGAATTAAGTCACGTTAAGATAGTTTTACTTGAAAGAAGACGATAATAAAAATAGATGCTGTTTAATTTATTATTGATCTAATTGAGTTTTGAATTAGAAGATAAATTGAAGTTAAATTATCTCCCAAATATTTTTTATTCAGTCCTCGTGTAAATATCCTGTTTTGTTCCACTACTGATCATTTCCTCTATTATCATCTCGTAGATGACAAGAGATAAAAAAAAAAAAACGAGCACACCCACTGTAAAAAATATATATGTCCCTATGAAACCTGTGTACTTAAAATTCTCTGTATTTTGGCTCCGTCGTCTCGTATCTTGTTTCCTTGGAAGCCGTCAGACTTCCTCTGATGACCCTGATTGTTCTTAGGAAGACAACGGTTTGTTTACTGCTCTTGATTATTACCTTGTTTCTCCAGTGTCCAGCTGCAGAGCGCCGATGCCAAGATCTGTTATCGGCCGTGTTATTAACGTGCAGTGGGATCATCAAGCGGGAGACAGAGGAAGTCAGACTCAGTGTCCGAGCAGAGTTCATTAAGTCAGGACACGTCAACTCTTAATTATTCAAACACTTCATGAGTATTTTACCTTGTTATGGGGAAACTTTTACTTTTGGAGTGAAACTGTGTAATGTTTCATTCTGTTTACTCCTCCTCTCTGTAGCTATCACCATCAGTATAATCATCATCCTGATAAACAATGAGTCTTCAGGTCATCGCACAAATAACTTAATTTTTCTCTCCACTGAAATGTGGAGTAATAAAAATGAGAATAACTGACTCCTAGTGGCTGCAAAGAGCCACTTCATCTGTACAGCACATTGGTTCAGATGTTAAACCTCCTTGCTGGGTTATATTCATATATATTGGACTTTTGGTATATGCGGCAAAGCATTGGGTTGGAAGTGAGTCGTCTGTACATTCAGTTTCCTTCCAAAGTGTTTTTTAATCTTATAAAATATGATGGATTCATCAGCCATGAGCCATGTGGAGAAATATATAAAGCCGTTAAAATTAGCTCCAATAATAATCAACACCTTGGTCATAACTTTAACTTATGACACTTAAACTTTATTAAGATTTTGAATGTATGCACTTTACTTGTGATGGAGTAGTGTAAAAGGGAAAAGAGCCCATGTGTCTTAAATGAGACGAGTGCCAAACATGAAACAGTTGTCGTATGTTCTCTGGTGTGAATCATCTTTGGTTATATTTATGTTATAGAAACTTTATGGACAAAATGTCAGCATCTCTGTATGAGATTTATATTTTTTTAAGGCCTGAAATGTAAAAACACTGATTACAATCGCAGAGAGCTCCTGAAACACGACTCCCAGAGCAGTGGAGAGAGGTAAAGAGAGAGAGAGACAGAGAGAGAGATTTAAAGGGTGAGTAGAAGTGGATGCTGACTGGGTGACTTCTCTCTCTCTTTGCACAGCTGTCTCTCTGACACCTGACTGCAGCGCTGGCCGGTGTCTTTATAAACTTTCCTGCAGAAAAACTACTCTTACACTTCAGGTGTGGGGTGAAATTCACATCCCCTGGCCCCTTGAACAGGAAAAATACATGAAGAGTCAGTGAGGTATTTATGAATTACTTCTTTTCTGCATTCCTGAAAACAAAAAGCAGATTTCGTGCAGTTGCAAGTGCTTTGTGTTTGCCAGCAGCGTCGGCAGCCAGCTTCGGCTCTGAGTCAAACGTTCCACCTCTCCTCTCCGAGCACGTCCAACTCTGCTGGTAGCCCATCGCCAAGTCGAAGCCCCCCTCCAGCCCTGCAGAGGGTTGAGGCAGCTGTGTGTGGCCCTCCGTCCTTGCTCGGCCTACCAACTGGTTAATTAGCCTGCCACATGGGGCAGGCAGAGGATCATGGGAAGAGAGGGCTGGGAATTTAGCTATTGAAATACGTTCATAGCCACAAATGAACGGAGACTTTCCTCGTTGCACATTATGAGTTTAGTAGTTTCTATGAGTTTGTTGGAAGTTATATTAAAGTTACATATTTATTAGTTGTAAGTTATTGTTGTATTTTCAAACTTCAGCTTATTGTCATGGTGAAGCCCAAATATACTTTGTTGCTATTAGTATATTATCTGCATTGTTAGTGGTGGATTCTGTCATTCTCTCCACGAAGGCCACACAACACACCCGAATCTCTGACTGAACTCTGAGGCGCACTGCAGAGTTGCATTATGGGTAATGTAGGCGCATGGTTTTGACGAGGAAGAAGAACAACGTGTGGAACAAAAGTCAATATCCAACTCTCATAACGATTATATCTGGAGTGGCGTTTGTTAAAAAGCGAAGCCTCTGCGGTTTTCCACAGTCATTTTTAGCCGAGTTTTCCTCTGGGCCGCATCGGGCTAACAACGCGTCATGGCTATTCTGAACCGCCGCGAACCACAGCCTCCAGTGGCTTGTTACTTAAATGAAAATGGAGTAGTGAGTTATTTGCTGTCCTAATGAGCTGTAATAAAAAGAGCAGGACCCATATAGCATGGGTGACCACCACCACTGAGACCACTTCCACCAGCCCCTGTGCCTCTGCTCCTGCACACACACACACACACACACACACACACACACACACACACACACACACACACACACACACACACACACACACACACACACACACACACTCGCACACTCGCCACTGCATCTGCTGCTGCACAATCCCATCGGCTATCCGGTTACGGCCTGCCTGACCAGGGGCTTGCATTAGTGGCATCGGAGCGCTGTGAGCAGGGAGTATCAGATGCTGTAATATGGAAATTCCTCTGTGATGCAGAGGCTGCAGGGTTGTGCGATTACTTAATTCATTTAGCTGAGTAAATGTTACTGTTCTAGCAAAAGCACAGAGGGGATGGGGGCACTAGTGTGTGTAGATCTATCTCAGGGAGGCATGGCAGCGCTGGTTAGACCATGTATGAGCATGTAATGGCGTGCATGTGCGGTTGCGGGTGCATGTGCGCATGTTCCGGGTAGATGGGAGTACAAATGGGGCCTTGGTATCAACAGGTCGGGTTTTAGGCTCCTAGTTTCATGCATCCAGGGAACAAACCATTAAGAAGGAACGCTGAGACCCACCAGGCCTACACTCCTCCTCCTCCTCCTCCTCCTCCTCCTCCTCGTCCTCTGCTGCCCACATGACCTATCCCAGACGCTGATTTGTGGCTCCTGACACTTTAATTCATTGGAAAACACAAGTCAGGACCCAGGAGTTAAGTAAGTCCATTAACACTATGCAGAAGTAATGCTTTCCAGTGCCGTGCCAGTCCTGCCACCCAGTGTGATCAAGCAGGGAGAGCCGGTGATTTCACAGTGGGTGAATATTTCCTGGAAGTTGTTCACCGAAAAACCACAGACAACGCAATATAAGCTACAGTATTTATATACGAATTAATCCGCAGCAAACAATCATATTTTTATGACTCTTTATTCCTCCATGAATTGATTCATCTGGTGATTTATTATCTACTGATGAACGTGCCATGTATTTGCTAAAGTGGAGAACGGTTAACTTAGGCTGTGTTTCGGATAATAAATGAAAATATATGGAGAAAGATATTTACAGGAATTATACCATAGACGACACATTCTGCTTCAATCCAAACTATTTGTAACATTTTACTCAGGCACAGTGAGTTTTATGACTTATGGAGTGAAACAAATCCCCAAGTGTTGAAATCATAATGTGTGATTTCTGGGCAACGCACAAGAAATGGTGTAATTGTCCAGAAGTAACAGCACAATTATTATTTTTTAGAACGAAGTTAATATGGAAAAAGCATGAATGGCTCCATACATGAGATATACAGCTAACAAGAGATTAATTCGATTTTCATCCAGTTTACTACCAAACCTCAGCTGCTGTGATTTTTATATTTCACCGTGTGATGAAGGGAAACCAGCCATTTTCAGCAGGAATTCCATATTTTTATACCGTCTGTTTGATTGTGAGCAAGATCACACAAAAACTACCTGATGGATTATCATGAAACTATAATAGGATGTGGTGTTGTTCAGGGAAGAACTCATTGCATTTCAGGGTGGATTCCAGTCGGGGGACAGATGCAGTTTTGACTTTCTTGAATGTTGTGAAATAAGATTTTCCTCGACTTCTCAGAGAATAATTCATGGATCTCAATGAAAGAAATCAGGCATGTTTGTGGAACTGATATTTATGAGTGTGTGAAAATCTCCATCCAGTGAATTTAAATGTGGTTTCTGCTGGCAGGCATGGTGTGATTATTCTGAACTGGGTAATGAAGATGTCATCTTCCACTCCACTCAATCTGCGTCTAGATTTTCAACACATTATGAAGTGAAAGTCAAATTCTATCAGCTGTTGCATTCACTGAATCCATCATCTCCCCGAAGGCGTCTCTCAGAAAATGATTTCATTGTCCTCTAATCCATTAAATGGAGCGGCGATGTCAGCTGAGCTGTAAATGACTCAAAACACAGCTGCTGCTGCTGCTGCTGCTGCTGCAGGGGGATGGAAACTGTGCAGCCACACTCAGCTCAAGCAAAATGGAAAAAAGGTGGAGTCAAAAGACGCAGCTTAAACTATCTGACAGATTCGATACGCTCTGCAATGTGGAACAGAATTATTAATTTGGGAACTGGGCCTGTTAAATCTATCATTCCATTATTCTAACAGGAATCCATGTGCAGCCTCCAGTTCGGCAGCCAGTGAGGCCGATCTGTTGTTTTAACAGTTAAAAGTCAGTTTATCTTCCGTTTTAAGACGAGGAAATGTTATTAAACTGTACAGCCTCCCTGCTCTCTGAGGGAACTGTGCAGTGCCACCCAATGGACACTCGGGAGATTCTCCATGTTGGAATTTAAAGATATTGTGATGTGTTGATAGCATCGATGAATTAATGAGATTTTAATGAAGTAGATGTCAGGGGGCGTAAATTTAGCTATAACTGATACACTGATTCCTTTCATCAGCATAACATACAAATAAGTTTATTATAACATACAAAGACAATTTAAAACTTGTCTGAATTAGTATGTTTTCTTGGTATTGTCTCTGCCACTAACCGTGAAAATGCCTCTATACTGTCCACTGTTACTTTCAGCTGCCAAAATGCACCAGGCCTGAAATCTGAAGGATAATAAATTAAATTAAATCTATTTGTTTCAGAGTTTCCTCCGTGGCCGTATTGAATTATTTTGCCTGTGAGCTTGTTACTGGACCTGTTTAAGAAAATAAAGTTCTCATGAGATATTTAAATAAATAAGAAATCCTTCTGTGGAATATTGCAAACCGTGTCTCAAAAATCTTTTCCGGGGGCGTTTAATAAATTCAGGAAAATGGGAGGAAATTGAAATGTGTGTAGACAGAATGAGTAATAAATCTAATAAAGGTAACTGGTTTTAAAGGCTGCATGGACTCTGCCAGCCTAAGCTCCTGGAACTGCTCGCTCTAAAGCCAACATCCTCCGGGCAGCGTCGGGCGACTGTTCACCTTCAGTCTAGACTCCAGAAAGGCCCCGAGCCGTGTGTTGTGGTTCAGGCTGAGAGGTTGTGGGGTCTCGCAGCAGTGCCAGTGGGAATTGCAAAAGGGGCACGGGAGCCCCGGAGGTCCCGGTTTTACACACTGGCCCCCGCCCTGCCACGACTGGAGTTTGTCACTTGCAGATTTATATTCCTCTCTATTAAAGCTCCTTTACAAGCCCGCTGAGGATCCTGGAGATGTAGAGCGGAGGAGAGGCAGAGGGAAACCTAAGGAGAGACATGAAATGAAAGACCAAAGCGAGTGAGACACCAGGAACAAAGTAAAACGTCTGAGCGAGAGAGAGAGAGCAGGGGAAAGTGTGTGTGTCAGTGTCCGTTCAACATCACGTTGAGTCTGAGCCTTACAGATCCATTTAGCGGCCGAACAATCAGAGAGCAGCTAAATCACTGGTGTGGAGAGGAGAAGGTCACTGGAGCTGTGAAAGTGAAGAAAAGACAAAGACTATTGGTGATTTTTATTTTCTTCAGGCTGAAACTTTGAAGTACGTTTGCCGAACTTTGATGTAACTACAGAAAACTGACTCATTAAGGCAATTTATATATTTTAAAGTTGAACGACATCGCCTCAGTAGACTGTATTTAAAGATGGACGGCACATCTACACTTCAGACACACACTCTGCCCTTGAAATAGATGTAAGCATGAGGAAAATTGGAAATGTATTTGTATTTAAATGTTTGCTAAGACCCAAAAATTAGGGAACGTAGTAAATTAAAAACTAGAAGTTTAGTTTATCAGCTGACAGGAGAGGCCTTTAAACCTCTTTCTGCTTTTTCACTGTCATGTTTAAAGACCGGAGCTTCACAAGCCTGTTAGGTTTTACATGGTCCTCAGCTTTCCTGGCTCTTATGTGTTATCAATGGGAGGAATCAACCAACCTAAAGATTTCCACTCTATCCATCAGTAGTAATGAGGCGTTTCCATTTCTCACAGCTCGGGCTGAAGCATGACGTCCATTAAGAACGGGCCGATTTGACTGTGAAGAGTCTCCCGCGTCCTCCTGCCGCAGAATAAGTAGCTGTCATGCTACTTTGACTTTCTGGACCTGTCGAATGTTGAAGAGTTCTGATCTGAGCCAATTTGAAGTTTAATTTACGTCGGCTTCTGTGGCGGTTGAAGCCAGAAGTATACCACACCCTCGTAAAATCACCCCGGGAGCTTTCACAATCCTGTTTTCCATCCTGTCGGGGGCCTTTCTTCACGGTGCTGGACACGTCCGTCAGTGGAGAGAACACATATTGTTGGTGCAACTCAATTGAAATCTGGGCTCTCGTTTGGATTACTTGATTCACTTTTATTTCTATTAAGAGTGTACACATTAATTTGCTTATATTATACTGCAGGTTATAGAAAGTGCTTGTTGCTTTTTAATTGCACGGTTCGCTCTTATTGGATGTCTAACCACAAAATATTTAGTTTCGCTGTTCATACAGGAAACATTTAAGTTTGCAATTACGTGGAAAGAAATTAAAGATATTGAGGAAAACCATCAGGTAAAACTTAAGGCTTTTAGCTTTTAATTTTGCACAAAGCAATCTGAATGAAAGTGGGTAAATGTGTATATGAAGTTGCGACTTATGTTTGATGATATTGTCATTTATCAGCAGCCTGCACTTACGGGTGAAGTTAAAATAACAAGTGCATGATACTACAACAGAAGTGTGTAGTGCTGCCTCTGTGCACAAGGGGGCGGTGTGTCCCTTTCTTTCCTACTTCATATCGTCACCTGAGGCGTTCAGTCACAGGCCTGTTGTTATTTCCCCTGAGCAGTAGATAGATGAGAGGTGAATAAATTCTCAATGCATCACTGCTGCCTGTGTGAACCAAGAGAAAGAAGCTGGACACGAGCAGCATGTGAACTAGAGGCAAATTGAGCATATGGAAGGGAAGGGGGGGTGGGGTGTCTCTCCATCTTTTCCTCCTCTAACTCGTTCACTCCCTCCATCCCTCCTTCCTCTTGAGAGCCAGCCACCTGCATTATGACAAAAAAATCTGCATCACTGTCCGAAGGGCGAGTGACTTCAGAGGCCGTTGTTAAAACGAGAAAGCATAAGGAGCAGCATGGTGGACGTGTTCACAAAGCTCACGCTGTCGTCTGAGTCACAACAAACACACTTACCCAGAATCCCGCAGCCCTGTCGGGCCTCTCACTCTCCCGCCGCGATCTGAGGCAACGTGCTGAATCACAGCCGCTAAAGATAGATGCTGGTTCGCAGCAGCCGCGTGGGTCAAGCGCTGCAGGATAAAGGTGAATCAAAAGTCACGTAGGGGAGTTAAAAAGTTCAACCTGTCTGTTTTGCAAGGCAAAGGAGGCAGGCGGGCATATGGCCGTCCTGTCCTGTCCTCCCACCGCCGCCCTCCTGAGGAATGGTGTTTGTCAGAGTAATAAAGCTGTCCCACAACCCCATAACCTCTGCAATATTCATGTTCCAAAGTTTGTGCCTCACCAGACAGCTTGATAAGTGTTGGACCCCAGTCGGTTCCCAGGCTGGAGGATAACAAGTACACTGTCTACCTGGGTAACCATGGGACGAGCTAGTCCAGACTCCCAACATCCAAAGGCCGGCTTGTGAAAACACTCTCCTCATTGGCCGTCCCGCTCGGTTTTCTGATGTCACAGGCCAGGCCCGGGCCCATAATAGGCAATGGCTCATCTCAACGTTACGAGCTGTTTATAAACGAGGTGAAAAATGACACTTTTATTGCCCCGTCGCTGCGTCCCCCTGTCCCGCCGTGCCCCGGGCCCAGCGCTGTCATATCAACACAGCACTTCTGAGGGGAGATAAGTCAACAAGGAGACAGACGGAGACACAAACAAGAGAGGGACAGAGGACAGTGACAGCTTTAATGCAGCATCCCATAAACATGCATTAATCAGAGCAGAGGGCTGCTACGACTGCTGCGACACACACCTCATGACACACAGAGAGAGGGAGAGAAGGAGAGAGGGAGAGAGACACGTGGATTCAACCCTGGTCAAGTTGTGTATTGTCCAAAAAAGCTGAGACAGTTTCCGAGAGAAGGAACGACTGCAGCAGCATCATTAGCATCAGTCAAACAACTTCTGCTCTGCGTTTTATCCATTTTCACCAATTTCCCAGGTTATGATCCGTGGATCTTGATGAAAACGGTATGTAGGTGGGTAAGGTAGGAGGAAGAGTGACATGTTTCCTGATTGACGCGTCTGAATAACCTCAGTCCGTTTTACTGGAGGTGCAACTGGTATTACAAGTATCCTCGGTGGAAATACATACCATGGTATGAGATTTCGTTTATGTCCACCAGAGGGAAGCAGTGTCCTCCATCATGCCTGCTGTGCATGTCTGTTTGTGTGTGTGTGTGTGCCTGTGTGTGTGCCTGTGTGTGTGTGTGTGTGTGTGTGTGTGTCTGTTGCTGCAGGGAGCTTCAGCAGCAGCCCCACTGAGAAGCTCTGTTATGTTATCATAGTCTGAGCTATTTATAAAAATCCTGATTCAGCTCCACTGATGTTTCCATTCTGAAAAAAACCCGAGAACCTAAAGAAGCAAAAGAAATAAAAGAAGAACCTTCTCAAAGTCGCTGGCGGAGAACGAACCACTCATTAGCTCCCTCAGACTTTTTCGTACATGAGGGACCACGAAGGAATTTGAGCTGTAGGTGCAGTCGAAAAAGTTAAATAACGTCTCCGTCAATGTGTTTTATGTGTTTATGTGTCACTGTGCGTTAGTTTTCATTGTGCTCCTGCTGCGAGGAGAGACCACACACACACACGAATGAGTCTGGAGCCAAAAGTCATGATTTCATCACAGACACAGTTTTTCACCCTCCGTCTCGTGTAATTCTGTATTTTTCATATTTTTACTAAATCCTGTAGAAGGACCAAAAACAACAGGTCCCAGCCGTGTTTTGCGCTTGTCCGTCCGTCCGTCCCACTCTTGTGAACGTCACATCTCAGCAGCACCTCGAGGGAATCCCTTCAACTTTGAAGCAGACTTTCTCTTGGTCGTGTGTATCAACTGATTCGATTGTTGTGGTCAAAGGTCAAATGCCAATTTCTGTGATTTCACAAACTCTTTGGCCTCCTCAACGTGATATCTCTGCTTTAAGGGAACTAATGCGTTAACTCGGGCTCAAAGACGAACTGAGTAGATTTTGATGGTCAGACGTCATAACTCGTAACCCCAAGGTTCTGAGCCCTAAATAGAATTTGGTGGTGGTCAAACCTCAGGCTTAGTTTTTTTTAACCATAACTCAATAATCTGTATGTTTATAATGATAAAATACACGTTTCATTAACTTCCTCCAGTCTTCAATACACACATGAATGTGGACAGACATGGATCTGAACGGTGACTTGACTGCTCGGCAGAGACGGACGACCATGAGGATGTAATTCTAGTTATTCCTCTTTGAGCTGTTTGCATAAAATTTACTTAATACTCCAGTGCTCTACTTTTTACTTTTTAAAAATGAATATGTTATTAACCTGTTTTTGAGGCCACAGAGAACTCAGACATGGACGAACATATTGTTGACGTCAGTGTTTTCACTTTCACACCCTCCTCTTCTATCTCATTGTTACACAACTTTTCATAGAATCCTTATTTCATCTCTTATTGTAATCGTAAAGGTTTCAACCCCAGAAAAAAACCCTGGAACACCCCACCGCCTGCACACACACTTTTCCACCTCGGGGCCTGTAACCTACAACAACCAACATTCACGCCCACTATACACAGTGAAAATGAGCAGTTATTGTCATAGTTAAACAACCCCCCCCCCCCCTTCACTATTACCACCATCTTTTTTTTTACTCCACCTTCGTGTGTGGACTTCAGTGGTGAACTCTTGGGCCTTCAGATGTGGTCAAATGTGCATCTGGGAACCGAAAGGTGAATTTCCCCACCGCTTCTGCTGTGTACTGAAAGAGACGCAAAATGATCACAGATGATGTGACCTCCATGGGGTCATTTTATGTGTCTTTGTTGTAGGTCTGCATCTCTTTGTGTGTGTTTGTAGTTATCTGTCTCTTTTTAGTTGTCTCTTTGTCGTCGTGGTGGCTGTGGCTCTGGGGGTAGAGCGGGTTGTCCACTAACCAGAATGTGGGCGGTTTGGGGCAAAAAGACGCCGAAGTCTGTGGCCGTGATGGCTGTGTCTGGAAAAGCTCTGCGTGTAGAAGCGCTGTATGAAACAGAATGTCTTGTTGTCCTCTTTTGGGTGTTTTATGGTCTTTATTGTCTTTCTGTGTCTCTATCTGCTGTGGTTGCGTCTCATTGAGGACATTTTGCATGATTTATTTCTGGTTGTTTTGTGTCTTTTAATTGAGCTCAATGATTTTCAAGTTATTAAATATGAAGTGACTTCATATGGAGGCTGTGGACCAGGGGCTGGATCAGTAATTCAGTCCTGGGTCAATCAAGACACATTTACACACCAGCTTCTCTTTTTCTTAAACATAGAATCTATAACAATGCTTCATTAGAATGTCTAAAAACAATTGTACATTTTGTTGACTTGTGTACTTACATTATCCAGCAATGTATCGGCGGTGAAGACAACAACTCCTATGATCAACTTTTCTCTACGCGAGTTCAAGTTTAATCAAAACTGTCAATTTGGTACAAATAACCTAATCTGCTTCACCACTAAGTTTAGACTTTGTTGTGTTGAGGTTGTTCTGCATCACGTCTGAAGATGTTTCTGAAACATCCCGTTTCCTGTCTCCTTCATCACGTACCCTCCTCACCACCCTCATTTATTTTCCATCCACACACTGGAATACATACAGTCACACTTTCACTCTCAGTTATTTTCCATTTCTGTTTTTTTCCACAAGTCTTTCTCTGCTCTGTTTGTCTTTTTTAAATCTTTATCTCTCTGTTTTGTTTTTATCGGAGCCGAAAGTAAAGTGAAGACCTGAGCAGATGCACAAACGTGAACCGGTTACTGGAATTCAGTCTAAAAGAAGCTTCTCATATCTATTCAAGGACAGAGTTTTGAATGAGGTTCCAGTTACCATGGAAAAAATGTACCTCTGTCCGACAACCAAAAATGAAGCAACTTAATACAGCGACAGCATTCCTCGGTGCCCTGGCAACATGCCACGCCACAATCATCCTGAAAACACCGTCAAAACAACAAAAGGCCTGAGAATACTAATAAATCCTCACACGTATTCTAAGAAGGAGATTTGTGTCAAATAGATGGATGGAGAGTTGACAAGAAGAGGAGCCGACTTTTCATCATCCTGCTGGTTTTCATGCTCTGTGATATTTTCGCCCGTGCGATTGAGTTGCACGGCCAGTTTATTAAACTCTGCAGCTGTTGTTTGTGAAGACACCAAGGAAACAGAGGTAATTGATGGACCTATTGAGTTTCACTCACTGCATGTGAAACCTCCGCGGCTGAGACGGTCGAGGATGCGAACACGAGCTCAACTTTGCACCTTTGCTCATACAGAAGTGTGTGTGTGTGTGTGTGTGTGTGTGTGTGTGTGTGTGTGTGTGTGTGTGTGTGTGTGTGTGTGTGTGTGTGTGTGTGTGTGCGTGTGTGTCTGTTCTTGTACAGCTATCTTTGTGAGGACCGTTTTGGCCGGTCCTCACTTTGTGACCCCCCCCCCCCCCTTAATGGACTGTTTGGGGGTTAAGACTTGGTTTTAGGGTAAGAATTAGGTTTAGGTTAAGGGTCAGGGTTGGGCATTTAGTTTGGATGGTTAGGGTAAGGGGCTAGGGAATGCATTATGCCAATGAGTGTCCTCACTAAGATAGCTGTTCAAACATTTGTGTGTGTGTGATATATATACTTACATGTCTACACATGTACACACCCATGCATGCCTGTATAAAAGGTCAGACTCTATTCATACTTAAATTGTTGAACTTCATCTTGTCTGTTGCCTGAAAAATTAACCGTTCACAAGCTACGAGTCAAAACGTTGAGATGTCCTGGTTTTTTATGGGGGGGGGGGGGTTCAGACCGATCAACTACATTACCCATAGTTCAATATCTCCAAAGTTGCAGTTTGAAATTGTAGCCCGAAAGGCAATTAACCGAAACCAAACCCAACAGGCATTCAGTTGATTGTGTCAGAACCCGACCTCCAATGTTTTCCAGAGGAACGTGCACTGTAAAAAAAAAAATCAAGCTAGCCCAGCCAGCGGGACCAAGCCTGACCCAAACCCGAAAGTCACCTCAGTTTTCTGTCCGACCTCAGAATCCATACTTCCACCTGAGCTGAAAACCTCTCACTGTTGTAGCCTCAGTATAAAAGAGAAGAAAGGATTTGTGATGTGAAAATGTGATGTACTTGTATTTTCACTTTAGCACCAGAAGGTTCCGAAGTAAAATAACAAATTTAATATACTTACAAAACTAACTGTCTCACAACTGTTTGATCGCCTTTGTGTAAACGTTACTGAAAACTGAGCGTGATACTTTCGACATTAGAGCAACATTAGAGCAACGTGTGGCTTTTGACGACTTGTGCGAGCACTCAGCAGATAAGTGCGGCAGTAAAAAGGGGTCTAAATTATTGTTTTGGCTCGCCGGGCCCCCCCACAGTGCAACATAATAGGTGGGTTGAGTGTGTCATGAAGACTGCGGCGGGGGGTTTCCCAGGGTAAAAAAAGCAACGTGGAAAGATGAGGAGGAAGGAGAACAAGGGGCTGCTTTCTCTCTCTCGTCGCATCTAAAGGGGGTTAAAACCTAAATTTAGTCAAATTTAATATTTGAATTTCCTGTTGAGGGAAGATTAAGTAACATTTTTAAACATTCAAAAAAAAAAGTGTTTTGAATTATTTAAATCAAAGTCACTTGATTTAGTTTTTTCCCCCAAAAGGCATAAATGAAAAAGTCCTCGGTTAAGTGGGTGCGTACAGACTATTTGTAATCCTGCTACATGATGACGCAACTAAAAACCCTTCAAACATGTCCCCCCTCGGGCTGGTGGTGTGACCAGCCCGAGCCGAGCCGTGCACTGCTCTCTTCCCTGTGTGTGCGTGCATGTGTGATTTATGGGGATATAGCGAAAACGAGGCCAGCAATTAAAAGAACTTATCTGGAGCAGAAGAAAGAGAAGAGGAGCAGAGGAGGGGGGCGGGGTGGTGGGGGAATGCTCAGCCACACACATTTCCCAAATCCACTGGTGTAGCTTTAGACTTTTAAGGGGAACGGTCGTCTTTGTGCTGCAGGAACCACGGTTTTATAAATGCAGAGAAATGGTATTTTCACAGAAATCCACACAGCGTTTCTCTCTTTGCCCCCAAAAAAGAAAAAAAGTCAAAATAGGTCACAGCTGCAGAGCCACTGTAGCCACAACATGTCTCAATGTTTTAGGGGAAATATTTCAAGTGTTAATAATATTCTACCATTACGGGTTTAATATTTTTTGATAGCTTGATCCTGGCTTTAAACAGCATTTACAGACGATACAATATAACAAGAGAGAGAGAGACTTTCCAACTCTGTGCTCCACTTCTAGTTTCATCTCAATATCAAAGACGGAGAAATATCATTTGAACATGTTTAATATAAACGATGAATGATTCTCTGGAAAAGGTCAAGGACTTGTTTTAAAATGTAAAATACTGTAGTAGCACAAAAAAAAAGACTTTTCCGAGTCATCTAGAATCGCACAGAGAGAGAGAGAGAGAGACAGAGCATGAGGTTTATGAGGTCATCACCTTATGAGCTAACAATCGTCCCAAAACCACTTGGTGTCAGTTCCCGTTCCAAACTGTTAATGACCACAGTTCTCTATGATGTCCCAGCATTCCACTGTGTTCTGCTGCTCCGTTATGAGGTCACACTTCTCCTCACAGTTCTGTCATTTACAATAATCACAACTCACTCATTCACTCCCTTCTCACTGTACAGGGAGTTCCCGTGAATACCTGAATACAAACAAAGGGGGGGGGGGGGGGAACTACCTAAAATGGGTGTAACCATCTTTGGAAAAAAATGTATTTAACGTGTACTTTGGCTTTTTTCAGTTTGGTCCATGTCTGTTCAGCTACTGTGGAATTCTTTACCAACCCATCACTCCACTCACTAGCTTTTACCCCAGAGCTTACGGCCATGATCAGTATCTGATTCTACACATTGGGACTTTTGCACTTTTTCCAGAGTTTAAAACTGGCTTGCATGATTATCGAATTTTGTTTTAGTTTCGTCCTGTAGCACTTTTGCAAAATGCTACAGTTCATGTGCAAGACTAGAAAAGGACATCATAGAAGTCCATTAGGTCATTGAGCTGATTAGAAATATCTGATCATCATGTCGCAGGTCAGTTGATATTTATATTCCCTCTACATTACTCATAGTGTAATTGGGGAGTAATTGGATTTTAGTGTATGTGACTCTATGGTGGTGGTATGTGAACGGTCTGAAGTTTCCATTTATACATTACACCATCCCTGTATGTGAATCGTGCAGCAAATTAGAGCTATTACAGTGCCGTGAGTAAACATATGGATGATTATGACGCGTTGTCCTCTGATGAAGTGACTCTGATAAATCCCAAACAAGGCCACATGCAGCTGCTCACACGGACGCCTGCGACATATGGTTTTGGCGTCACCTCCCCCGGCCTGTGTCTCGCGCAGTGGTCAGTGTGTGGCTGATATGCATCGAGGCACGACTCCTCAAAAGTCCAACACGCACCACAAGCGATAACAAACTTCTTGTCGACTCAGCAGCTCCTGGATGATTTTTTTATTTATTATCTGGCCTCTGTGCGGCACCACCGGCGTCGTCGTTGTCTGATATCATTTCGATCTTGCAGAGTCAAATCTTTCCTGGTTTTGTGTTCTCCTCGCTCCTCGTCCTTCCGTCGTCCTCGGCTCCGCCGCGGGTGGCACATTTGCATCTGCTTATTTGCGGAGACATAGCCGGGCTGCCCGTGTCATGCCCTCCTGCAATCTCCTCGGTGCGATGTGTGAAATGGGCCGTGACCTCTTCTACTCTCTTCTTCTATCCATCTCACTGCATCCGTCACTGCTTCCTGCCCTGCGCTCCTGTGGTCTCTCTTTGTGATGCAGCAGGATAATAACTCACCACCTCAGAGCTGACTGCACAGAATCACAGGCCAGAACTCGTTTGCATTGGGGCGTACGTCACAGTTAGTGGAAGTGTAGATAACGAATACACGACGACCATGTAACACTATGTGGACAAACACAACATGTGATTGTTGATCACTGTTGTAAAACCCTCCACTCTTGTTTCTTCTTTGACGGCTTTCCAGATTTTTAAGGAACCTGGTCCAAGGGTTTCGCTCCCGTTCAGCCACAAGAGCATTAGTGATGTCGAACAATAAAGTTTGGCTCACAGTCGACGTACCAGTTGATCCCAAAGGTGTTGGATGGGGTTATAGCTCTGTGCTCGCCAATGTTCCTCCACTCCAAACGGACCTGGCTCTGTGCAAAGGGCAGGTTGAATTTAAAAGAGGAGTGAGCCTTTTCTCAAACGTTTGCTTGGTTGGAAGCAAACGTATAGGCGGTGATTGAAATGAACTCAGTTCGACAACTTGCAATCTTGCACAGCCTCTTACAGTAAACGATTTACAAATGGTACATGGGCTGCATTTATATCACATTTTTCTAGTCTTGTCGATCACATTTATCCATTCCAACACATGCATACGCATCAGTTTTTCTACCACACATCCTCCACACTCTGATGGAACAGTTGTCAGTGGGGATTTGGGGTATAATGGCTTGCCCAAGGACACATCCACATGCTGACTGGAGGAGACAGGTCTCGAACCACCAACCTTCTGCTCTCCCAAAGCCACAGTCGCTCCACATTGGAGGGAAAGGCTGCACTTACGGTTCAGTTAAATTGAGCTTTGGTCCTGAACACACTGACCTCCAACACATGCAGTGTCCCAAAATGTTTGAGTCTAACATCTGGCAGAAATATCACAAAAGATGAAGACACAACGATTTACATTTGATTATAGTGTCTGTAGCATCATAGCTGTATTGCAGGATTATGTCCCCTGCACACAAATATATATGAACAAACGTGTCCAGGTACTGTAATGACCTGCGTCCTTCCATCTCCGAGAAACAAAGGCTCCAATGGGATGTTCCTTCCCGACCCAACCTATCCCAGACGCGATATCTCAGACGAACCATTTTTCGGCAACGTCAAGACGTCCGATGTTCGAGCATCAGGCTTCAACTCAACCGGTAGGCGTTAAGAAAACCAAGTTAAGAAAAAGGTTCAGTCCAACTTAAGCTCTGTTGCCAGGCAACAGCAATAAGGGCGTGACGAGTTGGTGACGCCGATCACAGAAATCCTCTGTAGACCAGAATGCTCATTTAGTTTCAGCCTTCGCAGTCTGTGTGTCCCATGAGGGAGGCGGTCTTCATGGGCCGCGTAGACCACGTCCTCGGAAGGACGCAGCCCCTGAATTGAGACACAGCTTGTAAATAGTGATACATGGAGCAATTCAACCTGACTCAATTACATCACATCATATATAATTTGTGTGAAAAAAATGTTTTTCTTATCCCTCTAATCATTTTATTTTGGCGATCCCAACCTGCCTGTGAGCCACTGAACCAACATGAAAAACCATACTGTCAAAAAAAATATATAATATAACTCCCTCTAATCATGTTGTAGAGCAACTGGGAAAATCCCTGTGTCCTTTGCATTCTTACATGCTTTTATTTGTGCTCCCATTAAACTCTCATTAACCTAAATCCATATCGTATTGTGGCACATTCTGTAATAATGTTTGCTCAACACGAGCGGCATTATTTTATGCATGAGTTGTGAGTGCAAAGTGCTGCTGTGGTGACATTTAGCGAGGCCTGGGTAAGGATGTCGTGCGAGTGCATCTTCCTCTGACACAGGCTGCAGCTTTGATGGTAACCAGTGCAGCCGTCCTGCAGGCTCACAGATCCTCTGCTTTATTTCACCGCCTCCTCTGCAGTACACACACACACACAAGTATGTACACACTCGATTGTGTGTGTGTGTGTGTGTGTACACCTGTTTGTGTGTGCGTGTAGGAAAGGTAGGTCCTCCTCTCAGTGCCGCTTTGCCTAATACGTCCATGCAGGGTTTGTGGGAGAGTGGCGTGCAGCAGCACAAAGATCAGGGCTATTCTGGTGCTCCCCGCCTGCCCAGTGCTGATAGGAAAGGATTAATGAGGCGGGGCACTCATCACTCGTAATTAGAAACAACGCAAAAAACTATTTTTGTGCCTGTTCCTATGGAGAGATCTTGACCCCCAGGCAAACCCTCCCCCTACCCCAACCCGCCCCTTCCCTTTCAGCCAGGAGGCGATAGACGTCTGCGAAGTTGGAGTAAATATAGGCCCATAACTCCTGCAGCTATGTGACACATGGTTCAATGGAGGGGAGCGCAGATAATTCACAACTCTGCTGGATGCTTAAATGTCAAGAGGCTGATGGAGGCCGTCTCTTAAAATACTCACTGCCAGGCTTGTTTTGTTGATATTGATCCCAATAATCAGTTTCTGGTGTTTCCTGGCTTTGACTCTGCCACGAGGACTCGGTCACAGGGAAATGTTCTTTTTCCTCGTTAATCTCTCAATCAGATGTTTCTCTTTTAACGTCAGGATGTGTCCACACAAAGGTCTCTTGTCTCTTCTACGGCTGAAGCAGTTTGCTAATCCATCGACAGATTTGTTCATTTCAGCTTCTCCAACTGCTTTGCCCTGTTTTTATTTCAACTTGTATATATTTGTGTTTTTGGTGTTTCGGTCGAAGGAAAGAAGCCATTTGAAGATTTAAATAAATTGATGAACTAATTTTACAAGTCAGATGACAAGCATTTAGCATGTCATCTGCTTTTGTTGGTCTGTTAGTGAGCAGGATTTAGCAAAAACTACAGGACGTACTATCACGAAACTTGGGGGAAAGAGGCAGTATAGGTCAGGGAAGAGCTTAATACATTTTGGAGTGGATCTAGATCAGGGGGCAGAAGAAGTATTATTATTTTGACTTTCTTTAACACTACGATATGTTGGCATGGCTTTTGATGAAAAATCTGGCGTGTTTAGGGTTTATTGGACCGTTAGTGGAGGTTTGAGGTTGGAGTCATGTTTTGGTCCACCTGAAGAATGTGAGATCAATATTAAGTCTCCTTTCAGCTCTGTTTTGGTCTTCAACAAGCCCTAAGGTCTTGTAAGCTTCCAAATCCTCCACTGTGTTCAACAATTACTCTGAATATCTGCAGTTTGGTGCTGAGCAGGCGGATTTTGGAGCTTTTTCATTGAAAATAGCTGCCGGAAACGTCCCAAAACCCAAACTATGAAGTTGTGAACCCAAAAACCAAAATAATGAGCTGAAAGATCCTCAGACTTTTCATGAAGCTGAGAGAAACTGCGGAGTTGAGTTATAATCCTCCGAGGGTTCATCACTACGAGCGATCCCTTTCACAGTAAACACAGTCATTTGATCCATTGTTATAAATATATCGGTTATAGCAGCTTTAAACACTTCAGTCCCACATGAAACATCTGGCTCATTTAAAAATATTTTGACTTCATGCCAGAACACTGAACCAAATCAGAAACATATTTCTGCTTTATTCGTCGAGTAACTAAAAAAAGAAACGAGTCCCTCTGCAGCAGGAGAGAAATCGTGAGAAAATAAACCTCCCGGACGCCAAAACAAACTTGAAGCCTCCCTGTTTATTTCAAAGCTCACAAGTAGGGATTACAAAATTACAGTGCTTCAATTGCAACAGTTCAAGGAGTAGTAGGAGAAGAGTAGGAGAGATGACAGACCAGTTGAGGAATTTTTGAGCAAGTCATGCAAAAAGGTGTGGGAGAAGGCCTCCGTTATAATAGCACCCTTTGTGGAAAAAAATAAATCCATCTGTCCGTAGGTCAGTGCAAAAATAGTAATGAATATATGCATACAAAGAAAATAGATATATATTTATATACTGTATATACTTGACCATTGACTACAGACACGAGAAAGATACGGAGACTTGTAGAGCGAAGCCCAAAGTGGAGACTCTTAAACAAGTCTAGTTGTAAAAGAGTGCACAGCCTGATATTGTTCTAATACAGAACTGTGTTTCCAAATAAAACGGAGCAGTCCCAGGCGCCTCTCGGAGCCGTGAGTCAGGCTGTGACCTCTACAGAAAGAGCAGTGTGGGAAAGACGGACAGCACCATAACGGCTGCGAGTGTCCCTCACAGACCAGGAGCACACAGCATGCTTCTTTTCCAACCCGGAGAGAGTAATTTACAGTACGACGGTTACATTGTTCAGTCAAATAGATCGTTACATACAAAAAAAGCCATGTGCCGCTGCGGTCGTAGGAACCGGCAGATGGGACAAAAAGAAGGTACAGTATTCTTATATAACACTGGCTCAGATGATAAGCACTCTCTTTTTTTCTTTGTGTTTTTTTTTGCAAATCACTGAAAATAAACGCACAAGCTACAAACGTGTGTTAAATGGTCGTTACATACCTTTTTTTTCCTTTGTTTTTATCGTATTCAAATATATCGTGGAGCACCAGTAACAGGTCACACCGGTAACAGGTAACATTGGTAACACCAATGACAACCGCAACAAAAATACAAGTGAGGACACGCCCCCAAACAAACATTTGTTTTTAACGTTCCTGTCGATAAGTCATACGTAAAAACCTCACTTCGATCCGAGGCTGCGAACCTGTTCATGCGATAACGTTGAAATGTTCGCACACACCTCAAAATGTGATTTAATGATGGTCGGGGTTCAGAAACACCGACCTGTTACAGTTTCATTTTTGCATAGCATGAATTTTCACATGAGGGATTTTTCAAAAGCTTATTGTTGTGGATGTTGGTGTCGTAAAGCCTGACTGAGTGTGTTTGTGTTCGTTACGCTATGAGCACTCCGTTCGTTCTGAAAATACTGGGTTCATTTGAGACAATAGAACAGTTCACAGAGAGATATTTGTAGTTCTTCGACAATGATGGTGTTAGCACTGTGCTTCATTTTATGCCTTTATCTAACAACAGACAACTGGACAGTACGATGGAGTATTAGGGCCACTTCAAGGGAAGAAACTCTGAGACTTAAGTAGGAATATTACGAGGATAAAGTCGTAATTTTACAAGAATACAGTCATAATGGTGTAAATTCTGACTTTTTTTGTCCTCATTAAATTACAACTTAATTCTTAGAATCTCAGTTTTTTTTCTTTTTAAACAAAAAGTATACCACTGCAGCCGTGAGGGGTCTGTCAATCAAAACTGAGTTGTTGTCCGTTGTACGCATGGTCAAACAGCAAGTCTACCGCAGGCCGAGGAATGAAGGCATGAAGAAGTTGCACCATTAAGTTGAGATTTGTTGAGTCTTTCCTCTTCATGTCTGTCTAGATATGTACTTGTGTGTAAAATGGGTCAAAGATGAGTATTTTCAGGTGCTGGGTAAACTTTGTGTGCGTGTACTTTTTACTACGCTACCATTAAGTGCCAAGTTGATTTACAATTCACGGTGGTGCACAGTTTCTCCTTCCTAGTTACATAATGGTTATTTTCACCTCAAGGATTTTTTTTTTTTTTTTTTTGCATCTCTGAATGCAGCTCTGTAAAACTCTGCACGTTTATCGGGATTTGCAGGAATCATTCTGTATATGTTACACACAGCTTTTTACTGGGGGGCAAAACAAATTCGGCGTGTGATCTGCAGCCGTCTGCACGTGATGGTGCACCGTGCGCAGGCCCACTGGAGACACATGAATTAAGGCATTGATAGAGGCACTAGAACAGCACGTGACGGCAGCCCTCGCCCTTCGTGAGGCTGGAGAGCTCACTTAACTGTAGCTTAGTGTCACTGACGGGGAGTTGCAAAAAGATTAAAACCAGGGTCACGCTGCTCAAACCAAAGCTGTGACCCTCGGGAGGAGGCGTGTGTTTCTTTGAAGTGTGCACCTCGACTCTGCTACTCTAGAAGGGATCAAGTGCATTAATAAAAAAAATTAAAACAGAACATGTAGCCACAATGGGACGGCAACATGGGTACGTTACAACAGAGCTGGCCCATGAATGAGTTAGAGCAAAAAGCAAAGAGAGCAGAGGAGACAGAAGCAGGCAGTGAAATTCCTCCGCTCTGTTACATTAAACATCACCGGTAGCCCTGTTTTACAATGTTCTCTGATTATTTCAAAGTGTTCTCTCCTCTGCATGAAATAAAAGCGCTTATGGCTGTCTGATATAATATATATATTGCTAAAATATATGCTTCTGTAGATGCAGGAATGGCAAAATGAAAATACTGAAGCAAACACGTGAAATATGAACTTGTGGGTTTGACCGACACACACATAAGATCACTGAAAACAAAAATAAAACCCCTTTTTTTTTCTGTCTCGTGCACACACCTGCGCCAAATATTACAGCATAACCGTCTGCACCATCAACATAAACGTACAGAACTGAAGGACAGTATTCACAATAACATCAAAATGTTTTTTTCAGCAAAGAGCTGGAAATGTTTCATAATCGTAACCCATATATACACATAAGATCAAGGTCTCAGTTGCATTCCACTCTGAAATTATTGCACAGTGAGCCACGGTGGGCTCGTCATGGTCACCCCATAAACCCCTGTATAAAAATAGAACAACAACATTAACACACCAAACATGTCTTCATCTATTTTTTTTTCTTTTTTGACAGGCACTGCCGTGGCCAACTCCCGCCTGAGTCGGCAAACATAAACTCTGTGCCACAGTGTGAACTTTAAGAGTTTTTTTCTTTTGTCAGTAATTGTCCCTAAGCACGTAGTATATTTTTCAGATTCTCTTTTCCCTCATATTCGCTCCTCTGCGGTCCCAAATGGAAATCTCGCCACTAACCGCCTCCTTTCTCTCTCTCCAGCGTCTCCTCTGGGACATCGTCCAGGTCCAAACAGCAGGGATTTTTTGGCATTTGTCATCACCGCTGACCCAGAGCTTTGGCACCTCCAGAGAGTCCACGATGAGCATGAGGAGATTCGAGAAGAACACATCGTCTCTCTCTTTCTCTCTCGCGCTCCAAACCAGCTGGCCTCTCTTGAAAAACAGCGAGCGGAAGTTTTAGCATCAAGTCGGACACGGGGGGTGGGGGGGTGGGGTGGGGGGGCGGTGTTCGTTTAGACGACCGTCTCCACACCGATCAGCTTTGGCGTGAGGATCCGCGGCGTTATCCCGTTGTTCAGGTCCTCCTCGAACTCCAGCAGCTGGCCCATGAAGTTGAGGTTCGGGGAGATGATGGGCCTCCTGGTCTTGACAAACTTGTAGGCGTCTGTCATGGTCATCCAGGTGTGCTTCATCAGGTAGGCGATCACGATGGTGGCTGAACGGGACACGCCTGCCTGGCAGTGGATCAGAAGGCCCATACCTGCTTGATGTGCTTCCTCTGCAGAGAGGAACAGTAAAAATAATTAAAACACAGAATAAGAAACGCTTTGTTTCCCCGAGGGGAAGTTCAGACATGATATATTGTTATCACCACCAAACACAATGGAGCTACAGTCCCTCCTCAGATATTTCTTGATTAAATGAGCCAATTACTTGAAATTAAAACAATATTTTGTAGAAAAACGTCTTCAAGTGTCGGTGTCAGTATGCACTGGTCAAAAAACACCCTGTTGAAAATCTAATTCACTAAACTACCACTAACAGTTGTCATTTGAAACCTTCAGTTCAACTAGGTAAACTTATACAAACTAACTTTTAATCTCTAGAAAGGACCATTCAAGAATCCGACAGCAGCGACAGCACAAACCTCTAAGCCGCCATTAGGGATTCAACGCACAGATCAGGTCCATCAGATCAGTATCTGCCTAGGTGGCTCAATAATCAGTAATCAAATGAGCATTTGGCCTGATGTGAAGTTTAAATACAGTTTCTACGACAACGACGAAACTAAATTCACTGTTTCTTCAGTCGAGAGGGAGATCAACTCAGTTTCAACTCATATCCCTGCAGTTTAAGAAGATGAATCTGACGGCTAATGAATGGAAACAATCACATTTTTACTATTTGTAGCAATCACTTTGTTTTTCTTACTATTCTCTCAATTCTGCTTGTTTTCACATTACTCAATAGAAAGTTCAACCTCTTCCAGACAATTCTTGACTTTGTCTTTGGTTTTACTCTGGAACCCGAAGGTGTCACATTGCTTTGTCGTAAAAGGTCAAAACACATAAAGCTGTCACACGTCTGCCGTTCAAACTTCAAATGCGAGAGACAGTTTCCATACCGATGAATTCAAACGCCTCCTCGAAGTACTGCCGCAGGTTCTGCTTGTTGCTGTCGGTGGCGGGTAGGCGCTTGTAGACGAAGAGGCCCGTGTCGTAGTGGTAGAGCGGCAGGTGGGTGGTCACGTTCAGGATGTAGCCGATGTTCAAGCGCTGCAGCAGGTTGGCGTCCTGAGCGTCGTGCTCGTTCCCCAGGTAGACGAAGGGCAGGATTGGGGTCAGCTCTGCGTTCTCTATGTCCGGGGTGGAGGGCAGGGAGTGAGGTAGCGGCCCCGTCAGGCCAGCGGCGGCGCCCGTGTCCAAGCCCTCGCGGAGGTGCAGCGAATGCTCGCACAGGTTCTCGTGGCTCTGCCTGAAGCAGCTAAGGCCTCCTGAGAAGACAAACAGACCGAGCAGGACTTTAAGTAAACACAGTTTGACTGAACATAAATCTTTAAGTCAAATCTTTAAGTTGAATATCGAGGAAACTGTCGGACAGCATTTTCATAATTACTTTCTTTTTCTTTTTTTTTATGCCACAGCACTTGTTTAAACACAAAATTGCAGTTTTCAGTCTCTTGAGCATGGAGCTAACACTGCCAAGGTTAAGGGTTCAATTCCCACTGGTGTGTTCCCTGCTAAAAATACACACATGCGTGCTTCTGTCCACAACATTACAACTGGGTAGGAAAACCGAGCTTTGGAAACACACCTGATAAAAGCAACTGTCTTTAAAGAGCCCAGAGGCACTGAGACATTACAGAAACCCTCAAGTCTCACGACTACACTGTGACATTTGGTTGTGATCTGAATGTCTCCATTATTTGGATATGAAATCAATATGGTCGGATCAGCACTGTTTCCACTAACGACCGCCGTCAGTCCCAGTCAAGTCTGTTTTGAGGAACCGGAGACACTGGCCAAAATAGCTCCTAAGACAGTTTCCACTCGGTGGACAACATGAGAAACCCCCCCCTTGTAATTCCGCAGGTAAACAGACGTAGTAAATGTTTCATATATTCTCACTGGGCATCTTGCACTTCTCCAAATAACTGGTTTGCACCTGTTGCCAGTGATGCCGAAGTTTCCCTTCAGCACAGGAGTTGTGGGGAGGGTTGGAAAGTGTCTCACACACACACACACAGTATCAGTTCATGTCTTTTTCATGGCAAGAGTTGACATCATGGCACGTGAGGTCATCGCACAAATTCCCTGTGGTGCCCGAGCAGCTGGGGATCTCCTGTCAACTGTGGTTAACAGAAAAAAAAGCCTGATTGTTCACCGTGAACAAAGACGTAATTCTGTAGATACTGTGATACTGGCCCCGCTCGCTACGGTGGGATGCTGTGGTAATAACTTCACTCTAGAAAGGGAAGTACTTACAGGAGCAATGTCACCAAACACACTGGGGGAATTTCCACTGAGTATTGATATTTGTTCAGTTATTTTGAGTTCATAAGACGGAGCTGTATTCACGAAGGACGTTTAACGGTCATTTTATGATTTATTCCATGTTTATCTTTTAATACAATAGCTTTATCGTTGCACCCGCTGAACGTTTGACCAATAATACTTTAGCCAGCCACTTGTGGAGTAGTGAAAATGGATGATATGTCGCATTTAAGAACCAAAACATACAGTGGAGTCCAAAGGTCTATCAATATGTGAATGTATTCATATGGTAAAGTAATTTTTCAGCCAACCCATACAGAATTATCCCCTGACTCAGCAATTTGTCTTAATTCTATGAAGCATTTTAGCCACTTTAGCTCATCATTTTTGGTTTTCAAATTCATAACTTTGCACTTTTGGTTTCCTCTGTTACTTCAGGTTTTGTTCACAGCTACTAGCAGATGCAATTAGCTAAAACGATCTGATAAACAACTGTTCAGCACCAAACGACAGGAAGAAGTTAGCAACTAGCTGGTCTACAGAGTTGGTGGAGACCAGAACTAAGAGTGAATACTGGTGAAATAGTTTCTAATGTATATTCACCGTAGCCACTTAAGGCTTCCGTGTCTTGTCCAATAACACTTCTGACTGAAGGAGCCGGGGATCAAACCACCAACCTTCTGGTTGATGGACGACCCGCTCTTACTCTTACTGAGACACAACTGCCTAGATTTATATGAATATGATTTAAATATGTCAATGTTGTGTTTACAAATATTTGGATATGTACTAAGCAGGTAAGAAAGTGTTTGTTTGTCAGATAAATATGTTGCTCTGTTGTCGCAGCACATTTGTCGAACGCACACAAACCAGCATCTTTCTTCTCTGTTCAAACTCAGCTGATAAATATCACTTTTCTAAACTGAGTAAACTGCAATTAACAGGATCTCCAGAAGCAACATGTCGCTGTCAGATGAAATCTGTCGAGTGTGACCTTCCGTCATCATCTTGGCCCGAAATCACAGAGGGAAATATGATTTGTGTCTCTATCACTTTCATAAGCCGGTGGCTCAGTTCCTGCTTAGAAATGACGGGTTCTGACCTGCTAGACCTCTGACCCGCTGTTTCCAGCACTTACTCTACACCCTCCGACACCGCTGACATGTTGTTTATGGCAATTCTGACGGATACATGTAACTTATCACCGCTGCTTTGTGCTGCCGCAGAGATTTTGTGTTTCCAGTGGAGCAGAGATTTACACATCGAACATATTTACAAAGAATCCTGACTAAGAGCAGCTGGTAACAGAAAATAATGGAGTAAATTATTCAGCAGCATATATACTGTACATGTTTGTGACAACAATGTTCCATGCCCACTTCCCCTGGTTAGAAAGGTCAGTTATTTTAAGGAAGTAAATAATTAATCACCAATACATTTATTGGTACAACTGGTTTGACCAGGTATTGGTGAAATATGAACAATAAAATAAATACAAAATGTTTGATTACATGGGAGGAAGTCAATGCTGCAATCAAACATATAAACACATGGGAGATATTGTCAATCCCTGACACATGACTTGTAATAACAGAGTTTGAGCCGTTTGATTCCCTCACCAGAGAGGACGGCGTTGCATTTTGCAAGACTTAAACCAGGGGAAGAAAGAACGGCGCCGTCTGCCGGTTCCTCCCACTGAGGCGAGCTTCAACCAGACGCTGATGCAGCCTCGTCCATCAAAGTGCACAGGAGGACCGGGGGGACGGAGAGAGGAGATCAAGGTGCTCTGATCTTACAGCTACGCCGAGACTGGGAAAAAAAAAAATACTCCCAGCCCAGCCCAGCCCCCCCCCCCCCCCCCCCCCCCCCCCCCCCCCCCCGCTACACTACATACTGTACCGCTCCAGCTTCTAACGCACGCTCGCACACCAAAGATAGAAAACATGGCAGCGGCCCAGGGACTGCTATCTCAACAGGCCCGCCTTATTTACTAACAGCTGCTTCTCACTCCCTGCAAAATACTCAATATGTGCAATATAGAAAGCGGGTGCATGTGTGCATGTAGGAGGGTGATGGAGACGGAGTTAGCATACAGGCTTCATTCATATGAGTTGGTGTTATAACTGCTGTCATGCTAACAGGATGACACAACCACAGTCAGTGTGTTGACCGACGATATCAGCTGACCAAAACAATAAAGGTCAAAGTTGAACAGGCATTTTCTCATGTGCTATTTTCATATCTGTTTATATTAGCCCATACAATAGTGGTTTTCTAGATCTTTTAATGCTTGAAAGCCATTTTACCTTCCTTAGTTGACCACCTATTTGCCCAAACTCTGATAATCAACTTAAACGGTACCTTTGAGGATGATGGGGTCCTTGCCCTCCCTCCTAAGAGAATCCAGGACCACATGCAGGGGCTGGGAGGACGTCAGCCGGTGGGGGTCCATGGTGCTCTCGTCGTAAACCACAATCTCTTTGGAGAAGATGCCCTTAAAGGAGTCCTTGCCCTCGCGGCAGGAGATGAGGTCCAGCACAGTGATCTTGCCCTGCTGCAGCCGCCGCCGGCTGATCTTGTCGGAGCAGTTGATGTGCACGGCCCCCCGCACGTGGCTCTTGTTGTACTCCATGAAGGGCCGGCAGTCGATGATGACCGGGATGGGCCCGATGGGGTGGCCCATGGGGCAGCAGGTCATCCGCTTGGCCAGCTCATTGGGATGGATGACCCTCACGGTGGATACGGCCTTCAGTGTGCCCGAGGTGAGACTGGGGGTGCTTAGTGCTTCATGGTTGCTGACCATTGAGGTGGGGGGCCCGGCATAGCTGAGGTTGGGGCTGCTGGCGCTCACCTGGCTGTGGCTGAGGCTCTGGCTGTCCTTCTCATAGGTAGTCACAGAGCAACAGCTGGCACTGCTGCATCCACACGACAACGAGCGCGTGGAGCCCTTGGATGAGGGCATATACGTTACAAGATTGGCCGTCGCCCGGATCTTCACCACGGTGGTGCTGATGACGGTCTTGCTGCTGCTGCTGTTGCTGCTGCTGCTGCTGCTGCTGTTGCTGCTGCTGCTGTTGCTGCTGGCGATGGAGTCCAGGTAGCTGGTGTCCAGGCGCAGTTGGAGTTCCTGAGGTCGGATCGGCCTTGGCAGCGCCACCACAATTCTGTCGTCAAGAGGAGATGGAGGCATGGGGAGGCCGAGGGCTGGACGTCTACGGAGAACTCAACAAGCCGCTCTGTGGGGGACAGGGACGAGACAAAACATGAATTCTGCACCAACAGACGGAGGCTGTGAATGAAGGAGCAGAGAACACACAGGCCAACGTCTTGTGTGTTTGTTCAACAAACTAGGAAAGGTCTATTAGTGGTGTCATCACCTGCAGGGCAACACCCAAGTTGGAGGGAGGATTTACATGTGACAAACTGGTCACTAATAATAAACAGTGAGTCTTAACTGAATCAGAGTGTTGGACATGAATCATCCTCCACATCTACTGTACATGCGAGTGATGTTGAATTTCATTCTCCTAACTCTGCTCTGTCTGATCCAAAGCTCCAAAAAAAAAAAAAAAAGATAAAATACTGCATCAACGCTACGCCGCAGTTTGGTCTCTCCCCAAAAGGAAAGTCGAGGTACAAAAAAAAAAAGAGAGAAGAAGAAGGATGGGGTGTTATTTCCTTCTGATCAGCAGTCAGAGGTGCGTTTCATTTAAAAAACATGTCATTACGTTACAAAATGTAAAAAAAGAAGAGCCGAGCATCGCTGCAGGTTGAGCTCCAGCAGAAATCATTCATGGCCAAAAAATTCATTGAAGAAACCGGCATGAGAACGTGTCCAGAATGTGATGTGGCTCCAGGAGGAGGCAGATGAGCTGGAGGAAATACCACTTCAACACCACCGAGCTTTAAATACAGCCAAATGAATGGAAATAAATAAAAGATAAAGGCAATGGCTGCATTCCTTAAAGGCAGGGATGGCAACTTTGTGTCCAAATAAAAGAAATAGAGACAAACGCCGGAATAAAACTCTCAACGCGCGGCGACACGGAATAATAATAATAACATCGCGGTGATGATAATAACAATAATAACACTCAAAAGCACTGACCGTGCCAAAATGGTTGCGGAGACTCTACATTCCTCTTCATTAATTATAGAAATGTCTATGACTGTGCATTTCAAAGACCAAACTTGCGCGTTGGACACTTCATCACCAAACTTGTGTCTCCGTCTTACCGGGGGACCGTCGCTGGGTTCGTTCTCCGCTGGCGGACACTCGTCGCCTCCATTCAGTCCATCCTCGTGTCGTGGATCGGCCACATCGTCTTCTGGGGCTTTTTTTTGTTTTTTTTCTTTAGTACTTTTACGTCCCTGCTTCCCCCTTAGAAATAACACGGAGGGGGGGGGAGAGCCCGCCCCGCGGAAGGACGCGCCGGGGATGGACGCGACTCCCAGCCAATGCGCGTCCTCATTAATATTAAGTTCGAGCCGCTCCGCCCCCCTCGTGGGCGGGGCTGGAGGAGTACAAGGAGCGATGATGTCACTGGCAGCCAATCAAAAGACTCCCCGGGAGGCTCGAGGAGGACGCCGCGGTGCCTTCACGTGCGGCTCGTAAAAGTGTGCATTGTACATGGAGGCTTAAAAGAACACTCATCTTCATGTATAGTGGCAAATAAAGTAAAATTATATGAGACACACAACAACAGCAACTATTATATTATAATTATTATTATTGTATGAATTGTTGCTGCTATCATTAATAACATCTTTACATCCATAATTATCATCCTGATTGTTTTCATTATAACAACTAGTCTTGATGGTGACACAACTGTTCCTGGTCCCTCTCTCTCTTCTCTCCCCCCTTTCTCTCTCTCTCTCTCTCTCTCTCTCTCTCTCTCTCTCTCTCTCTCTCTCTCTCTCCCCTCTTTTCCTCATTTTTCTCTGCTCGCCCCAACCGGTCGAGGCAGATTGAGTCTGGTTCTACTGGAGGTTTCTTCCAGTTATTGAGTTCCACAGTCGGCTGCTCAATGTTTATTATAATTTGGCGCTATTCAAATAAAATTGAATTGAATATATATTTTAGAATATGGGACTAGATGGTGAACGTTCCTTGCACGTTTGAACGTCTTCTGCACAATTTAAGTACCAGCAGGTGTTAGCAGGTGTTAGCGGCCACCAGCAGATGTTAGGGACATTTAACTTCAGTTGTGCACCTTGGCGTCATCATGTGTTTTGGCATTGAGCTCAACGACCCAGGCCGAACTTGAGCCATGTGGGCGCCCAGTAGATCAGACATCTTTACCTCGAATCCTTCTTAAACTAAACACTGTCTCCCTTTAGACCCAGCTTTTTAAACATTTTCATTGATTTCTAAGAGAATAATTCATGGATCTCCTTGGCCGCAGTTTTTCAAGGTACTTGGAAGGTAATTTACAGCTTCTTCCAACATCTGTAGACCCACGGTTCTTGTGTGGATTCAGTCTGTCTCAGTGTCCTCTGTCTCCTCGTGTGACCCCAGACTGACTCCATGATGTTGAGATCAGGGGTCCGCGGGGGGGAGGGCCACACCATCTGTTGCAGGACTTTTCGTCTCGTCTCTGAAGATCGTCCTTTATGACTCTGGCTGTGTGTGTGCGGTTGTTGTTGTTGTTAGGCTGCAGAGTGATTCAGGGACCGATCAGACGCCTCCCTGACGGATGGTTGAGACTCTACATATCTACTGTGCCGAGGACGCTGGACACTTGACTCAATCATGTGTTGAATCATGTGCGGTAACCATGTAATACTAAAACATGTATTGTAACTTCACATTTTAATTTAGGCTATATATATGACTTAAGATCTACAATACAACCACCTCTTTTATATATAAAGTAATCTATTTCAATATTTCTAACAGCACCTTTTGCACTCTGCTCTCTCTTATCATCGTATTCTATTCTTTCAGTTTACACATAATGATCATTGTTATTTATATTTATGCATTTTTACCTCCCACATATTGTCTACACGTCTTTTTCCTGTCTTGTTTTCCTTGTTTTTAGCTGTACATAGAAAACACATGAGAGGAGATGAGACCCAGCATGCTGCAGCTAGATGGTCCGAACCACTATAGGCCACCGGGACGTCCCATTTTTAGAACAGTTTAAGCAGCCACTTAATCCAGACCTGCATCTAAATCTGGAGACACATTTAATCCCCTGAGCTCCGGTGCGTGAGCTAACAATCTGCCAAATTTCCTCCAAACTTGTTACGGTCTTAAGATTTCCTGCATATTAACAGACAGAGACACAGACAAACGTCCAGGACTGAAAAACATCTTGTCATCCACGTCTCTCCTTGTATTAAAGCATCTCAATTTGTCATAAGTTAAGTTTCTTCACCTCTCGCTGGTCAGATTTGTCCCCAACAAATTATTTGCTTCCTAGATTATATCTGCACTTTTTCCCCAAAGTCGCAGTTACAACTTAAATCGCTGACGCAGAGCATACGTTGCCAAACAATCCGAACCCACTGCGAGGTTTGATGTTGTTGATAATGTGCCATCACAGCTACGCACTCTTTTACATCAGTTTGTTAATATTTCACACCACTCAAAGGCCTCATCCTTGCGGTTTAGTCTGAATATGACTCATTCTAACTGAAATATTAACCAATCCTTTATCACACGCATGACGCTACCAGTTTTTATTCGTATTAAGCAATTAACCAAACTGAGGTGAGTTAGTCTTCCTGTTAAATGACATTAGATGTTTAAAGCAGTTGTGTCACTGTGACCAGCCTCCTTATATAAATCATTACTCGCTTGTTTGACTCACACAGACTCTCTGTTGCTTAATTTCCTCTCTGACTCATTTCATCAATTTGAAAAACACCACCTCACTTTTCTTTTTAAAGCCAGATTCTTGCTCGTGTGAGACAACACAGAGTGACCTGTGTGCTGCGTGGGGAGGTGACATGGCTGCGGCCAATAAGTAGGTGTCTTTGGCAGGAGCGCCGTAAAACAAGTGCCCAGTTGGCTGACGGTGCGCCCCCTCATGACAGGACCTGTGTCGCGGTGAGAGGGTCTCGCTGGCTTCGGACCACGATCTGAGCTCTCTATTTATCCTCATTGGCAACCTGGAACAATGCAGGGCATGTATTATTGCTCCTATTCTTAGCGCTCTGTACAGTTATTTATAAATGGACACAGCTGATCAAAGATTGGACTCCCAGTGCCTCCTGTTTCACTGCGAAGAGAAAGACGAACAGAACCAGCATCACAGGCCTTTGTTGGTTTATTGCTTTGTTCAGGACCACAAAAGAAATATGTTCAATACATTGGTCCTGTTTTTTTGTTTTGACTGTTTTGGGTTTTGTTTTTTTAATGAGTGAGCCAGATAATAAAAGGAAAATCCAAAAGGTGAATGTAAAATAATTAAGACTCAGAGGCAGATTTACTATTTTGGGCATTAGCCTGTAATTAAATAAAACAGAAGCTACATCGCAACTACATTTTTGTTTCAAACCGGGACCGACATCAAGGATCCAATGGGTGGATCCTCCTCGCGTCCTAATAGTTTCTAATAGGATGAGATAAAACTCGGCAATAAACGATCTAATAGTGAGAGAAAATAACAATATATATATCAGAAAATAATATATCAGTGAACAAGGTCAAATATATGTATCTGATAATGTGTCTATATGTTTACTTCAGTAGTATTTTAAATGCAGGACTTTTAAGTGATTTTAAGTAATTGTTTATTAATTGAAAAAGTTGTAAAAATGTGTATAACACTGACATTTCTGTTACAATAGGAGAAGTATATGAAGTGATTCAACAAAAGATCATATATTATTATATGCACATTATTAAAATACCTTAATAGCGTCAGTAAAGGTTTAGATATTGTTCTACGGTCTCGAGGTGAGAAATAAGAGGTTGATGAAGGAGCAGCAGACACGTAACAGATCTGTTGGCAATTCAAACACAGGAGCAGTTATGTAAATGAAAACCAGTTCTGCCAGTGCGGCAGGTTTCATGTGGCCAAATGTTTGTCGAGCAGACGCCGTGAGATTCCTTGTCTTACTGAGCGTTTTCATATTTACGGTAATGAGGCTCTTTTTCTTCAGTACAGAGTGAAGGAGTCGGTTGCATCACCAAACACCGGAGGGATTACCGAGAAGATGATTCACACCATCAAAACTGAAAGTAATTAGATCAGAGATTGTTGTTTTGATCGGGAGTTTGTTGTAATGACATGTTGGTGATGTTGATCAGGGAACAATGAAGCAGCATTACCTGGAAGTGAGGCTGCTTCCTAGAATGACTCAGTGTTTATGACTCTTGTACATTCACATGTTACCAATTCGTTTTTTTTCGTCACACGCTCATTGACAACACTGTGGACGATGTAGGATGAAGGTGACGCTGAGCAAAGTGTGGGACCGTGACCCTTTAGGCCCTTTGGTTAAGGGCTCGGTAATGATCGTGGTTTAAGTTAAAGGTTAGTAATCGTTTCGTCTTGTTCTCAAAGTCGTTTCAGATTCACCACGTATCTCCAGAACCTTGACCCGGTGCTTTGACCATTTAATATGTTTCAATGAAATTAGAAAAGTTTCATTACACTTTCACTGCTTCAAGTGGATTTTTTTTTTCTTCATCTATCCATCCATCAATCATCCATTATCCAACCATCAATCCATTATCCATTATCCATCCATCCAACTATAATCTACCACTTATCCTTCATGGGTTACAAGGGAGCTAGAGCCAATCCCAGCTCACATTAGGCCTGAAGGAAGTCACACTCTAGACAAGTCTCTGGTCCATCACAGGGTCGACATATAGAGACAAAACACATTCCCACTCACATTCACAGGGGCAGGAAGCCGGAGCACCTGGAGAAAACCAGACACAGACACAAGGAGAACATGTAAACTCCTCAGAGAAAGGCCCACCAGCAAACCTTCAGGTCCCAACCCAGAACCTCCTTGTTGTGTGTCATCAATACCAGTTATTTCTTAATCGTGTTGTCCCAGCAAACCGGGAGCAGGTGCTATGTTAAACTGAATGCTGCTGATTCGATGTTTATAGATGTTACAAGCCTTTTATTATTCATTTCAATGTTCAACAGGGTTTGAAAAGAAACAGGTTTTACAACAATTTTCTACCTTTTGCGAGATTGTTAGATGAACTGTCTTCCTTTGTAAATGTCAGCCCGTGGAAAACCGACGTGTGTCTGTGTGTTCAAAGATCACACACATGTTGTGAGATGTCAAACGTTGATGTAAAACACAGTCAAGTGGTTAACCCCCCCTCTTTTCTTTCTTTTTCTGCTCAGCATGGAAACTGTGACTGATAGTGGTGCGATACTCACTGTCCCAGATCAAAAACCCCAAAAACCACTTCCTGTCTGCAGCAAGGTGCAGCCTCAATGTCACATTCAGAGCAGCACACGAAGAGCTCGACCTTATGTAACCGTGGAAACCAGTCGTCATACATACATTCATTTATCCAAGACTCAGGAGACTGTGTTTGAATTACAAATGAGCCCATTTGCTAATTGCTGTTTTTAGTCTTTAATATGCAAAAGACTGCCCCCCGCGCTCCCAGAGGTACTTCATCCCATCTGGCCTCCAACTTAACATCTCTCTGTCAACACTGAGGATTTCAGAAACAGAAGAAATGTTGCTGCCGACAGTTTCTGAGAGGGAACGGCACAGATGGGCCCACTGCAGACTCAACAGCTTGAAAAGCAACATGTCCAGCATGTCCAACTGCCAAAGATTCAACAGCCTGTCAACCTATGGCCGTTTACTTGCTGCATATTTATCAGCCTCCCGTCCGTTGCCGTGTAACGCTCGGCTTCAAACGTCTCCCGAAACTCATCTGATTTTTCTCTTTTCGCCGTCGTTTTAAATCCATTTCGTTCGCTTCACTCGACAATTTAATTGAATGAGCGAGATCTTAATCGAGCTCTGATACAGCTTCAGTGTAACACGCAGTTCGTGATTAACGCTCGAACTCTGTGACAAACTGTCTGAGCTGCAAACAGACGACAAGAAAAGACTGTCAGTCCAGTCTGCCGATGCATTATGGTGCCTCCCTCTGAAACGCTCTCACACCATCACTGCCTTTGTTCTTTTATATTTTATTTACTGGCTAGAAAAACAATTGCATGTCTCCCCTTTTATACAAACTGACAGAATGTGACAAACTTGTTTGACACATATTTTAGTTTTGAAACATCACATGGGGAGAAAACCCTAAAATAGACACGCAGCCTTATATTTGAAGATGTGATAAGACCTGTATGCGGCATGTATATTGTAAACACATCTTGGATTTCATCTCTAGAGAGAGAGAGAGAGAGAGGTGAGTATTTTTCATCTAAACACGAACATACGAACAAAATATCATGTTTTATGTGTCAACAGAGCATTAAGGAACAATTATTACAGAACAATTAAAATGAGATTTATATGACATTACCAGATTAGAGTTGTTTGTTTAACAAGGTAATAAGTCAAAGTTTAACAAAAACATTTCCAACAAAATATGACACAAAATCTGAGTTAAACTAAATAATTGCCTACAAATCGGTTGTTTCCACTGCATGAAATCAGTAAGTTCTGCTCTCAAACTGAAAGACCGGGCTCTGGACCAAAGCTAGAAAAACAAACATAGACAAACAACTGTCTCAAACAAATGAGAGAAAGAAAGATTATCTTTACATTACAGAATAAAGACCTAAAGACCTAAATAACATATTAAAAGAAAGAGCCGTCTTAAACCAATAAAAATACAGAGATCAATGTACCCGTGTAGGAAGGCTACATTATATTTGGACATACATTTATAATACATTTCACAAATCATCTTGTGATATCCAACTGCTCTAAAATCATCCCACAACCCTGAGGGGAGTTCCAGCTGAACTATTATAGAACCACTGAAATTAGATGATGATCGCAGGCGGTGAAAATTTAAAAGAAGAAAAAAAAAGTCTGTCTGGTGTGTGTGTGTGTGTGTGTGTGTGTGTGTGTGTGTGTGTGTGTGTGTGTGTGTGAGATAAAAGCACAGAGACGAGAGCAGCCAGTGTGAGGGATCACCAGGAGAAGTATGGTTTATACCGAACAATAACAGCTCCATCACTGAACTCATAACAACCCTGTGTCCTCCGAGTTGGGCTCGTCTGCTCAGTATTATTCATTCATGTTGGCGTGTCCCTCCGCCTGAGGAGGGGGTGACTCATCCGCACGGTCACTTAGCAACAACCAAATATTGCTCGGTTAACGATGTAAAAGTTTAAACATTCGCCCTCACGTATACGCTCACGCTTATAGTGCATAGCGTCAGAGATGGGGGGGGGGGGGGGTGAACTCCTACGTATGTGTGCACTTGCAATTTTGGTTTTAGCTCATGCTTTGATGAAATATGAGATAATGATCTCGAGAATAGCAAATATTGTCATTCAGCCTGCAGTGGAGGAGGCCCAATTTAATTCTGACCTGACTGCAGAATGGAAGCGTATCATACACATGGATGCTTTTACACGACTCGGGGTATTAGATGATGTCCCCCTGATATTTATACCCATCACCCACAGCGAGAGCCTGTTTATTAAAACGTTATCTTAGAGGTTATAAAGCGAGCTTCTCAGCTGTGACCACCAACCCCCCCCACCCCCCACCACCACCCTGAGTACAGCAACTTATCAAAAGTCCTCGCTGCCCTCAACCTCTGAAACAAACACAGGGATAACACAATATAAATAACACCCGCTGCTAATCACGTCTAAATAGCAACTGTTTCTAGGACAGGGGGGTCACCTGCTGCATGGAGAGCCAGGGCCTTTCAGCTCTGCACGGCCAGATCGCACCCAGGTTGACCCTCTGGCGGCAGCTGTCTCTGCGTTTTGGGAATCGGGCTGTATCATATCTGCAGGAAAGAAAAGACTGACACCATGGAAAACAAGTCTGAAATTACAGGACATCAAAATATAAAATAAAATACTTGTATAAAATACATAGTTCACAATTATCTTGGCTTTTTTTTTTTTTCGCAAATGTGGAACAAAGAGATTTTCAAATGAAACGGGAGTCACTGTGTTCAGGGTCTTTCCTTTGTCTCCTCAGGGCCACAGGAGCTTCTGTATAAGCGATTCTACACGTGCTGTCGCAGCTCTACAAAAATGCAAGATGTTTCACTTCAGAGGGAGAGAGACTGAAAGTGCATAGAATGGCAAAACCCTTTTAACAGTGAATAGACGTTCAACTTAAACAATGTGAGTCAACAAATGTAAGTTTTGCCTTAAGGGTGGTCAATATGGAACGCACAATATCTTAAAGGGCTTTTACTTAAGGGGCTTTTACACTAAACACTTTGTAAAGGCAAACAGGTCCAACACGTCGGTTGTATTGGTTTAAAGCCATTTCCAAAAGCTAGAGCCGAACATGTTATCGTGCTATTTTGCTATAGATGAAAAATTAATTTGCACACAGTGGAAAGATAAGAGTGATGTTATCTTCCATCATGATAACATCAGACTGAGAGCAGTGTGTGTGTGTGTGTGTGTGTGTGTGTGTGTGTGTGTGTGTGTGTGTGTGTGTGTGTGTGTGTGTGTGTGTGTGTGTGTGTGCAGATTAACTCAATAATACATAGACAGATTTTCACCAAACCTGGTGGGGATATCACTTGGAAGCGTACCTCCAGATCAGAGGTCAGAGGTCAAGATCCACAAAAACATGGTCAGAAAAACACATCTCCCAAGATATCTCCTCATGAAAAGACAATCTAACGCTTATATTGATCAGAGATACAGATCATGATCATATGATAGGAATGGTATCATCATGACGTCACTGTCAAATCAGAAAAAGACATTATGTGGTATAGTATTAAATACACGATCTAAAGCTTATTTCGAGATCATTCGTTATCATGATGTCTTGATGTCGTTAGCATGAAATGAAATGAACCCGATATGAAAATTAGCATTACCTGATCTGGGTTTATATGCCCAGGGGGAGGCATCACCCCTCTGATATATTAAATTGTAGCGTCTGACATTTACACATTAGTGTCTTAAAGAGTAGTTGTCCCTCGTATTCAGATTGTTTGGACCAGAAATGAAGATTTATTTAGTGTTTGTAAACTTTATATATACTGTACATTTAATGAGTAATAGTATTTTTCACCATTTCCTGGGGAAACATTCTATTTGATCAGTTTTTCACTGTATTTTTTCAATAATTATCTGTTCATACATCAGCATCAACTTAAAGGTGTTTGGTGAATATACTAATAAGCACTTACAACTGCTTACAGCTACATTCTGGTGTTATTCATGTATGAGAGGTTAATCATCTGCTAAATGAAGGGACAGGAAACGGAGTGGTACCATATATTATTATTCTCTCTCTATCTCCAGCTAAGATCATGACTCCACAACCTTTGTTCTCGTGTTTTCTCTCCCTTTATCCGAGTCTCCTTGGGAAACTAATGATGTCCCTTCATGCTCTCCTGCTCCTCGTTCGCAGGCCGCACGTGGAAGCCCTCAGTGCACAAAAGCTGATGAGTATGCAAACGACTGGAGACAAAGACAAAAGAGGGATGGAAGCGAGGGCAGAGGAACGACGGCGGAGAGGCAGCGGTGGAGAGTGATATGTGTCAATTGGTGATGTCATGCATCCAAGCGTCCAGGGTGACAGCGGCGGTGGTAACGGCCTGAGTCAGAGGGTGACATCAACGCCACAAGCTGTCAGACAGGTTGTGAAAGGGCTTAGTCCCACGCTCCCATTGTCCCCTGGTTAATGCTGTTATTCATCCTGCCACCGGCCTTACCATTTGTTAATCTGACCTAACACACAGTTCCACACAAAGACACACAAACAGCAACTTTAAAGGCCAGCATAGAAAAAAGGGCCAGCGGTGAAATGTCAGCCTGTTATACACCATCACAGCTTTTTGCTTTTCTTTTTTTGGTGAAAACAAAAGGGAAAGCACACAGTTTTCTACGTGAGGTCAGGCAAAGAAAATCTAGCAGCAGGCGCTTGAATTGTTGGCTTCTTGTATCAAGTAGATTCATGGTGAATTTGAAGCCTAATAAAATATCACCAAACATATTCTTTGAGTGTCGACTCCTCCATCTCCTCAAGGCCGGGCCGTAGTATGAAGGTCTTTAAAGAAGTGCAGTAAACATTTAAAGGTTAAGTGGTAGATAATGGATTGATGATATAATAATTAGATCCACTGTTAAATCCTCAAAAGAACAAATATTTCCATTTCAAAGTAGCTGCCAAATACAGTCAGGGTTTTAATTTTAATGTAATAGTTCGACTCTTTGAGTCAACAGAGATGTGAAGTGGAATAAGTTACTGTATTTTCAGTAATATCCTGAATATTTATTTTTATGATCTGAAATGTGTTAATGCTGTAGGTCTATGTTAGGACCATACCATCGCTCTTTCTGAGAAATTGTGTCCTTTCCCCCCCCTCAGGTTTATTTGCCTCATTCGCCATCTTAATTTAACATGCTAACATTAGCGAATTAGCACAAAACACAAAGTACAGCTGCGGCTGACAGTACCTTGTTTTAGCTTTAATCCAGTATATTTCTACAGTTTACTTATAAAGGGTTAAACAAAGAAAAGCTATTTCCCTTAATGCATTTAATAACCCGTCACCCTTCAGGCATTAAACATCCAAATTACACATTCTAACCGATGTCAAAGTTACATACTATGGAAAAGTTCAGCTGCATTATCTCCGCCAACATTCATGCAGATAAACATTTGGGGGTGAGAGGAAGTGCTGATTGAGAGCGGGATGAGTAAAGGCGGAAACCCAGACAGACAGACAGACGGGGAGACAGACAGGCCACGCTCTTCAGCTCCCACACTCATTTAAAATGCACCAGCAGGCTTCAATGTATTTTCCAACCACACAATCACCCACTATGTAACCTCGCTGACAAACCAGGCTTCTTCGGGTCAGGTCATTCTCGCTGTTTGCTTGTTGCTCATTGCACTTACGCAGAATTACAGATTAGCAGGGCCGGCCTGAGTCAGTGGGCTCATAAATATATATATATATATATATATATACGCCTGCATGAGTCAGGAGTTGGTCAACAAGTTGGTTTCAGTGGAACAGTTTCAAAGAATTGTTCAACTCGTGCTTGGTATTTACACCTGTAGAGTTTCAGTGGGGTGGGAAACAGATTAGATAAGTGTGTGGGTGGGTTGGTGGATGATATCACTTTGATGATATCACCTCTCGACTAGTATAAATACACATTAAAAAAAAGAGTGGAGACATAATGAGAAGCGAGAATCTAAGATTACATGTTTACTGAATGAGCTGCATTATCCTCCTCCTGTATAGTCATAACACTCCCCGGTGGGACAGTGGGGCGTAAATTAAAAGATTACATCATGTGAATCCAGCACAAAAGATGCCCACATGCTGAATAAAAAGCTAATTCAACCTTCCAGATGCTCCATTCACACATGCAGACTCTGAACGGTGACACTTTCCAAAATAAAAACCTTTTAAGTCTGTTGGAAAAGAGCGAGGGCTTCAAAACAAAAGTTAAAAATTCAAACTATCAAGGAGGATGCAATAGGCTTGCAGGTAGCTGGAGTGCCCCCTGCAGGCGAGGGCTATAATTACTGAGCGATGGGAGTGTTTCTTAACTGTGGTTCACATTTAGCAGATGTCATGTGAATGTTAGTGTTTGTCTCTTTATGTTGGGACTGTGATACGCTGGCGATGTGTCCAGTGTGTATTCCACCATAGGCCCCAGCCCACGACCCCTTAAAGGGTAAGCGGGTATAGATGATGGATGGATGGATGAATGAATGTACCAGCGTTACAGAAGCACATAACTAAACCGACTTCTCAACCGGGTTTGATGTTGTTTGTACAACCCGGACGGTCATAGGTTTGACTCTTGCTTTTGTTTAAAATTTTCACATCTAAACTCAAACCACCCAAGATACAGTCAAGCAAACCAACAAATATAACTCAGCCTTCCAAAGGTATCATTTGTAGACTGTGTCATGGCTGTCTTGCTTGTCTTAATAATTGATGCCTGCCTGGAATTCTGTTGTACCTCTTGTTCCTTTTTTCCCCAAATTTCGGATCAAGCAGGGTTTGTTTTTTCACTCGTGCTCCAGTTGGCCGGCCTCCACGGAGCTTGAAGGAAAGTCACAGCGTTTGGATTGCCACTTATCACACTCAGGCACGCAAGAAATTAAACCTCCGTAGCCTCAGGTGAATGCTCCGTTGGTCAAGGTGCTTTGCATTTCTGAGTCATTACATTGCTGTTCTGCACTGATTGTCTTTCTGCTCGGAGAGGAGAGGAGAGGAGAGGAGAGGAGAGGAGGGAGCTGGTTGTCTGTGCAGCCGCATGCATGAGCAACATTTCAGGAATAAGTCCTGATATTATGATCCTGTTTCAGAGATTTGTCCGGTTTCTGGTGAAGATGTAAGATCAAATGTAAATACACGTAGAGGGATAAGCTTTTTATTCCAAGGTCAGGTTTTTATCCCGGGCCTGGATAAGTAGAGCAATCTGTAGAAGTGAAGAGGATCAGTTCGTATTCACAAGCCTGATCTTTTTTCCTTTTTTAAGTCGCTGCACAGTGGAGAAAACTCCTGGTCTTGGCACATACACAGAGCCGAGCGCCGCCTCCCCAGAAATCAGCTCACAGTCTTTATTCTGCTAATACATTATTGAAAGGTGATTGTTGCAGCTGCACTGCGAGAACAAAGGTATTGCAGTTGTCACTTTCAACTTCACAGACAGAATGGGGAGGATATTTTGGGAAACGTGCGTGTGTGTGTTTGTGTGTGTGCGTGTGTGCGTGTGTGCATGTGTGTGCGTGTGTACTGAGCCTACATCTTTGTGGGGGCAATTTTGAATTGAAACCTTACAGCGTTGGTCCTCCCTTTTTCAAGGAGCCTTTTTGAGGATTGTGACTTGCTTTCAGGATTATGGGGTTAGATTTAGGTTTGGATTATTTTAAGGGTTCGGGTTCGGCATTTAGTTGTGATGGTGAAGTTAGTGTAAGGGGCTGTAGGGATTATGCTAATGAGGGTCCTCACTAAGATAGCAGTACAATAGTCTTTCTCTCTGTATCTCTATCACTCTGAGGGAGTGTGTTTGTGTGTGTGTGTATATATATATATATATATATATATATATATATTACTGTTTAACTGCGGGTAAGCCTGCTCAAAGGTGATTGGTTGAATGAGAAATGGAAACCAGAAGGCTTCAAGATCTTTTCCCTCACCTACAGATTCTGGAAAATGCAGAATCTGCTTATAGAGATTAGACGTTTAGCTGTGATGGGTGAGGTTAGGGTAAAGGGCTGGGGAGGGCATTATGTGTGTCCTCACTAAGATAAAAGTACAAGTGTGTGTGTGTGTATGTGTGTGTGTTCCTCTCTGAAGTTCCACAAGACTTGACTCCCCTCAAGCACATTTTGTCGTGGCATCTGCCAGTGTCATGAGTGTGTCGAGAGCCTTTTGTTATCACGCTGTTCAAAAAGGGGACGTCACAGGTTCGGAATACAACCATTAGGAGCTGGTCACTCTGCTCCAAAGAAACTTAGAAGACTCAAAGCTGACTTCTGCATGATCTTTATTTACATTTCTTATTTTATTCTTCAGATGGTTCTTCAGTCGTATTTTTGAAGACGACTTCAGGCCTCATGTTTTTCCAGTTTTATCTCCCTCCTGCTTGTAGCACACAGCACTGGCAAACACATCAGCATGTTAAGTCCAAATTGCATGGCTGAATTATCACGCTCTCTCTTCCTCCCTCCGTCTTCCTCTCCCCCCCCCACCACCACCACACTTCAAATGTCTCGCAGAGTTACTGAGATGTTGCACTGTCGCTGCACAAGTCTGGATTTTAGGTTACAAATCCTCAGAGCCCTGCAGGCCAACCAAGCGAGACCCTGAGTCACCAACTGCAGTGTGTGTGTGTGTGTGTGTGTGTGTGTGTGTGTGTGTGTGTGTTCAGAGAGGAGGGAGTGACACAGTGCGAGAAGGGAAATCTCAATTAATGTCACACAGCAAAGGAACATCCACTGTTCCTCTACGCCAGGCTTAAATTAAAACATCTCTCTTTACATGATTTGTTTTTTTTTAATCCTCCTCGGTATTAAATAGATTCAGTCTAACCTGCGCTGATGATTAATTACGCAAACAATTACTCTGGCTGTCAGTTCACCGTGGGGTTAGGCCGAAGACGTCTGTAAATTTCTCCTTGGGCTAGAGATGGTTTTAAAGGGCCTGTTAGAGTCGTCAGATGAGCCTACAGAGACTGGGTTTTCTGTTGGGTTTTTTTTGTACGTGATAGATTTTGCAGTAAAGTACGTCCCAACAACCTTGGGGTAAGATCCCAGATGGACATACATCATTGCTCTTCATCCCGGCTGCGCGGCGAACAGGCTGGTGGAGCCGGTGGAGCTCCGGTGGATGTTCTGTTCAGCAGCTAAGTAAAACTCCACCTGCAGTGAACACGAAGCAGCATGTTTTCAGGCAAACAGGACGAGTAAATTAAAGGTTATGTCAAATTAATAATCATCATTTTGGGAAAAAGAGCAAATGGCTGTGTGCGTTTTCAGATTTTAAACTGCATACTCATGAGCAATGTCAGCATTTTGGGGAAGACCCTGTTTTCGCTTTATTGCCGAGAGTTAGATGAGAAGATTGACACCACGCTCGAGTCCATGCAGATAAGCTCTGGTTTGCATTAAACCCCCCACAGATCCACAACCTGTCATTTTTTTTTTTACAAATGATTTGGTACAGTCCTGCCGATACACTCGCCTGACCAATCACGAGTCAGTCTCAGCTGTCAATCATGGCGCTTCGTTCTGTTTTGACCACGTGGACATACAGGTTTATAACCTACACTGCAGCCAGCCACCAGGGGGCGATCAAGACACGTTGGCATCACTTTTGGGCCGTCGTTATGTCGTCCATCTTTATATAGTCTATGGTTGATATATACACAACAATTCTTAGTAAAATAGACCAAAATAATCAATCATGCATATATGTGGTTGTATTGAGCCCTTGTAGAAATTATTTTATATGATTTTTGATATATAATTGTGTATATTAATTTATTTGAAAAGTTTTTTGTTGTTTTGTTGTTAATGCTGCGACTCTGGTATTTTTTTCTAAATAACAGCGTCTTCTAAGCTTCTAATGTAATTTTTAGATTTATCATTTTGCGCTCTCCTGTCTCTGTGTCTTGACCAACCACACATGGTCACCGCAGAGAAACACCTCTAGTTACAGACCATCGTAACCTGAACAGCCAGAACGCCCTGCCCCTGACTCCTGCTGCTGCTACATGAGGCGACAATGGGGCTGCTGGTTGTTATCAAGACATTGTTTATGTTGTGTGTGTGACCTCTAATGATCCTTAATAGGTGAACACACCTTCCTCTGAGGTCGGACTGTTCTCCAGGTTTGTTTGCTCGAGAAATCTGAACCCAAACAAGACAGGTCCTTGTTCTCAGAGTTGGGGACAAGAATGAACCTGATAAAACTTAAAATCTGTGTCAGTCTGGTCGGGAACGGCTAGAGTGGGTTAGAGTGCAGGAGGGTCTCCATTTTGAATCAATGGACACAAAATTACTGTCTAAGTGTCCTTGAGGAAGAAACCGAGCCCCCAACAGAGCCGCTCCACTGATCAGGAGGACGGTGCATCGACCCGGGAGCGTCTGCGAGATTTTAAAAATGTAAAAGCTATAAAAAATAAGATAACTATTTAAAAAAAGGTCAGTGCAGGACACGATCTAAAGCAGTGACCGACTCCTGACTCGATCCTCTCCACTGCTCCCCTGGTTTTTAATCCTCAAACGATGTGTGTTATGTATTCTCAGATCCCTTTTGCAGCTGTGGTCAGGCAAGTGCTCTGGGCTTTTGGTTTATGTAATGACTGCAAAGCAACACACACAGACACACACACAGACACACACACACAGAGAGAGAGCAGGCTGACTGAGCTGCTGCATGGCCAACATCGTAGCGAGCCGAAACAGAATCATTACAAACACTTTCACTTATTAAATTGGCATGCTGCTGGATGCGAGATTTATTTCATGGTTCAGTACAAAAGGAGGAGAGCAAAGCGCAGCATCTGAAGGCCGAGGATCCTGTCGAGCCATTGGAACCATTCTCAGTACAAAAATATCTCCTTTTTTTTTTTGTTGCTTCAAAACGTATGAGTCTCTTTACTGAAATTAGGGCCTGACAGTGATGGATATAGTGTTTCTGTGCAAAAATATTCCAGCTTATCTTTTCCACTCACGTTAATCGAGAAATGATTGTTACAGATTTTTTTTTTTAAAAGCTATTCACGGTAACCGCTTGTCATTGGTCTGCCCCAAGGCCTTTCCCTGCTGCAAATGATATCGCTGAAAGGTCTTTGTACTGCTCTGACGTGACAGTGGAGTTGACAGAGAGAGGATCCCTCAGGCTCGGTGTGGCGCTCGCTCACTAATGACCTTAAACCCCCCCCCCCCACACATGCTGGTCAAAGGTCGGTGGAGGCCCGAGCGAGACTCAGCTCTCATTAAGATGTTTACAGAAACCATGAGAGCGAGCGTGAACACTGATTCAGCGCAGCACTCAGTTTCTGTCAAAATCAGGTGGTCATACCCTCCAGACACTCAGTGCAAACATATACAGAGCAACAGCGCCACATGCTGGACTGTGTAGCTCATGATCAAGCTCATGGTGCAACATGGCAAATGAGGGGGAAATGTTTTTTTGTTGTTTTTTACGAAAATAAATCTTGTTCAAAAAAAATTTTCACATTTATGAAAAGTCTTCTTCGTCATCAAAACGTTTGTCCGGGTTTTCTGATGATTCCTGAAAGGATCTCAGCCTCGTTCCTGAATCGACACACGATACTTCAGAGTTATATCTGTAAGAAGAAAAGACGTCGATGAGCTGACAAGAAACTTTTCATAAATGGAATATTTATGTAATTAAATTTGACCTTTTCAGCACTAGCATAAAGATTCAAGCAGTAAATTTAATTTCTATAAATATCAATAAAATGTTTACAATCTCTCAATCTAAACATTTTTACAATCAAAGTACACTTCAATAAACCACTTAATTTATTGACTAATTATTTCATATCTGAAGACATTAGGGTGCAGACTGACTCACCCGGACAGAGGACTTCTTTGAGCGATGCCTTCACCTCCATCAGCTCTGGGTTCTCCTCTGAGTCTTTTCTGGCGTGGAAGCTCGTGAAGTGGAGAACCGGCCACCAGTCTTTTCTTCCCGCCATTTTTTCAAGGACCACCTTCCTCCAGTCTTCTCTGTTTCAACACACAAATACACAGAAGAACATGCTTCAACAACATCTGTCAAACATTAAATCCAAAACAGAACAATCTTTTGTTTTGTTTGTTTACATACTGGAACTGTAATTTCTGAATGACGGCTTTTAAACACTTCCACACGTCCAGGTTGCTCCTCCAGCAGGCGAAATCCAGCATTTCCAGAACGACTCCTAAAGCTTTAGGGATATGACTGGCTTTCTCTTGGGGGGGGGAAAGAAAACATCAATCATGGAACAGGGGAAACATTACTGGGAACTATGTCTATAACAACATCCAACATCTTTAAAAACTACACTTGCCTGTTTAGTTCTGTCAAACAGACGCAGTACGGACTAATAAAGTTATTACTCGTTCAATGAAATCCAAATTTCAGTACAGCTTCAGTTGTTTGTATTATTATAAATCCATTATTTAAATCTGCTTCTACCTGACTGAAGCAGGAGAGAGCCGTACTCCAACATCAACTCATGGCTGGGGACTGATACACAGAGGATCTGGAGCATAGGAAAGTAAAGTTATAGTGACAGACAGGCACAAGTTTTACGTTTCACAGAAATTATTTTAGTTGCACATATCTTCAAAAGCAACACAAATTAAATCCTAAATATATTAAGATTATGTAAAATACCATCAAAAGTGTAATTTAGGACAAAGAGCAACATTTAAATACTGTACAAGCCACATTGCTTTTATTTTGCACCTTCAACACTTTCATCAGTTTGGTCTGCGGAGCATTGTGTCGCTTTAGGTACTGGTACAGAAAGACATGTGCATTGGGATTAGGAGGGAAGTTGTTGTCATATGCGTAGTCGTTCAGCACATTCAGAGCCTCATCGTGATCCTCATAGAACTCCAGCATCTACAGGAATAAAACAAAAGTTGCACAGTATGAAGGGATATTTCCTGACACATTGTCAAAGACTAAAGAGGGAACTGTAATTCCTGCAGACAAGGATCGGCAAAATATATGCCAATATATATCGGTATCGGAAAGTCATCAACTCATTAATATCGATATCAAAAATATGTATTTGTTGGACGCTAAATTCTACTTTTTATGAGGCAGTAGGGAATGTGTGCTTACCTCAACATAACTCTGTATGAACGGATCCCAGACTCCAGGATTTTTCAAAATATCCTTCAGATTCACAGAAGCCTGTCTGAAATAGTTCTGCATCTCCTGGTTGCCTACAGGGTCGTTAAAGTCTGAAAAGATAGAGGCTTTCCTTTATTAAATCATATCAGAGGACGGTACACACACAAATACATTTTCCACAACAGAATCAGCTCTTCAGTTCCTCTATTTCCTGTGCAGTTACTATTTCTGCCCTGTGGGTGGCAGTGTGACATCAAACAAGAGCTTGCAAGTGTGTCAGTGTAACCAATACACATAAATAAAAGATGCTTTGGGGTGTTGGTGGTGTTGAATTGAGTATTGCCTTACTGTTGCCAGAGAGTGTGAACTTCTTGTCACACCAGATGATATAATCTAGCAGGCTCCTGTAGGCCTGGATCAGCTTCATCTTCTGATGCTGGTCTGTTGACACCTTCCCATGCCTCCAGCTTTCAGCAGCCAGCAGGTGACGCTTTGCATCTTCAATGTGGCCGTTGAGCAGCATGTGGAAGGAATGTTCCAGGCTGATCTAGAGATGCAAAGAAACAGGTCTCATGTGTGATTCCAAAAAAGGGGAAATCAATATGAGAACTGTGTAATCACATCTATTAGCTCACGTACCATCAGGTAATGTTTTACTCCTGAGTGTTTTATTCGTTCATAGATGATGTTGTAATCCTCCATCTTTGAGTTGTGGTGATGGTGAAGGATCTCAGTGCTGAGTCTCCAAATAACCTACGGAGAGAGTGTTAATATCAATAATTAGGGATGTGAATATCAAACTTGAATGCACCACTGTCTTGAATTGTTTACATCACAACAATACAGGGGTTTTTTTTATTTTACTTTCTAAAATTTTCACTGACTCAAAAAAGCTACAAAAAAACCAAACCTACCTCTTTATATTGCTTTGTGGAGCTGAGAGTTGTGTTTTCTAACATTTGGGGGTAACACGCCATATATTCTGCTGCCTCCTGCCATCTATGATGCAGCATTGCCTCTCTGATGCGCTCCAGACAGAACCTGGTGCTCTGGTGGAACCCAGTTTCCTTCAATGTTTCTAAAAGTTGAAATAAAAAAAGGTTATATTTGATGACATAAATGCATTATTATTAACTATTATTATCTATAATAGGTTTTACCAAGACTTAATTCTTGAGATTTAATACCAATATCAATAATTGCAATTGGCAAAAATCTGACATTGATTAATCATATAGATAGATATAGATCCTATGAATCTGTTTGATTTTAATTTGATAAAGTTGCAGTGGGTAGTAATGAGGAATATTTTTCAGTAGACAATCAAAGGAGCTGGAGAGATTGCATCTGAATGAACAGACTAACACATCTTTAAATGTTTCTACAACGGAATTATTTGTTATTTATCAGCCAACATAAACACACCAATATATCTGCAATATGTTTATTGGTCTATGTGTTTATCAGTGTGGGGGCACGTACAGCACAACTCACCTACACACATGGGAATACCCGGTGAGAACTTGGATTTTCTATTTCCTCTGGAAGAGGTGTTGTCTGAAATGTTGTTGTCATCCTCCAAGTCTTCAGGACGTCCCAGCTCTCCCTCCACGTCGTCCATCATCAGCAGTCAGACAGCTGCCTTCTATGGGCTGTGTATGACTTCCACCTAGAAAACAAACTAACCACATGAAGATAGCTGCAGTGGTGAGATGGGACATACCTGGATACCAGCAGGTATATCCCATTGGTGCTTGAAGGATCTGTTTTACTTCGGTCCTCATCAATTATTTTGTAGATGTCTTGTGCAAAGATCTGTTATTTGTTGTGTGTGTTGTGTTGGTTGTTATCTCTGACTTACAGTAAAGCTTATTCGATGATAAAGTCAAGATATAGGTTGAATTTAAAAACATTAGTCGCAGGGTAAGTCTCTAATATCTTACAGAGGTTTACTTGGTTCTTACCTCCTTCTGAGCTGCTGTGTTTTTGATGACAAAGTGTGGCGACACTAAATTTAACTCGTAAACAAACCTGCAGAAGTTATTCTGATACTTTTCTCGGTAAATAGCGAGGGAAGTTATTATTCTATATCAAGTAACCACGAGTGTGTACAGCGCTCATTTGTTATTTCCGGAAATATGCTACTGTACTTCCGGTTTCGTCGGTAAGGAAGTGACGCGTTGACAGAAAAGCTGCACGGTCATTGGTTGTTGTAGTCGGAAAGGACGGGGCGAAGAAGAACCGCAAACGAGGTGATATTTGACACGTAACAAAATATATCAAATTTGTTTTTATTATTATGGATACATGGGTTATTTAGGTGAACATGTTTTAGTCACTAAAAGTAAAGTAAGCGTTACAAGTTTTTGTTCTTTAACCAAAATCTGTGCTGTCAAAGAAAAATAATCTAATCAATATTTTGTGTGACAACTCTTTGCCTTTAAAACAGACCCAGGTCTCTGTTCACTTAAAGAAAACTACTACTACGAATAATAATGAAGCACGACCATGCACCAACACGTGTACATTTTGACCGTCACCATTACTACACTACATTATTTGATTTTATATTTTCTATATCTCTAGTCCTGTATTTTAAGTTTTATTCTTGCACTGTTTTCACTTTTTTAAAACACACTTACATCTGCTGTACCATCATTTGACAGGCTGTGCTAGTTTGCTTAGCTTCAATTATTTCTCATTAATCTGTATTTACATTTGGCTTCTGCCTCGGTTACCTGTATCTTTCAATCACCTGATACCTCAAATATTTGTTTTGTGAACCTTTCCATTAGCACATACTTCTTCACAGTGACAGCTTTGTAGCGGTTCTGCAGTGAACTTATTCTTGACTCATTTTGACCTGTTATTAAACTGTTGTGTGTGATACTGGATGCCTACATTTTCCTCGGGATCAATAAAGTCTATCCATCCATCCATCCATCCATCCATAGCTATCTATCCATCTATCCATCCATCTATCCATCTATCCATCCATCCATCTATCTATCTATCTATCTATCTATCATGATAGAAGGCTGGCCATAGAAACTCTGGAGAAAGTCTGGGCTCTAATCTACAAATAATTACAATAATTCAATAATATGAATGCTTTTCAATCCCTCCAACGACTCCCATGCATCACACTGTGGAGAATTGGCTCCACACCCTGAAACACGAGTTTCTCTTTCCTCGCCACATCCCTTACTCTTGAATCCAGATCCCGAACATCCTGTGCAACAGCTCCGGGAGCCTCCACCCAGCCGGATCTGGTGTGCTGACGTGTCGGCTCCTCCGCAGCCCACAGTGCTCATGCTCCAGCGGGCGAATCCGACACCACCACCACCAACAACAAAACTGCCAGCATGGCAGCGAAACACTTCTACCGACAGGGCTTTTTATTACTTTTATTCAATTTTATCTCGACCGCGGCCCTGGAGAAACGCTTCTCCGACCTGAAGAGATGCGCCGACGAGGAGTGCAGCAGTAAGTTTATTTGCGGTGGAATGGGACGTGGAGGAGTCTGCATCTTCAGCCCCCACATCCCGGTGCACAGCCATAAACTGCGCCGTATCTCTCCGACCTGTTGCCGGTCGATGTGCGCGGACCTGACAGTCCTGCCGCGGCTGTCTGTGATGCTAACGTGGCGATGCTCTGCTCCTTTTAAACAAGGGGGTGGGGGGCGCTAACGTTAGCAGTAGCCATTAGCTCGGGAAGGTTATTCGCTGTGTTGGCCGGTTGCCTGGCAGCTCGGGCCTGCGCTGCTAGGCGGATGTTAGCAGCTGATTAGCCACCGGCCGGTGCTAACGTAAAGGGGCTACACTGGTAAACAGTAGTTGCTAACACGAAGGTACCAACCCTGTTAGCTCCGTATGCTAACCCTGCTAGCTTCAGTTGTTGTATCTCATGTTTTTAACTTGACAAACACTCGAATTAGCTAACTTCAAATTCACTTTCACTCCTGGGTCATGTGACGTTCAAGTGTGAACAGCTGGATTGAATCAAGCAGAGGAGAAGCCTGAGGTTGTTCACCTTAACATGTAAACAGTGTTAACTAAAACAACAGAAGGCAGATTTATGTGATGCTAAATCTACCAAACTGGTGTAGTATCATCAGGGGAAGTTAGTGTTTAGCCATAAAACAATAAAGGCTGGGGCAGTAAATGATAAGATAAAGCAAAGTGGGGAAGGTGGATAAGAAAGTTGGGTTTTCATTTTCTGATTTTCTGATCAGTAGTTTTTCCCAAGAAACAAAATCTTGTGAAGGAAGGAAGAAAGAAAAGTTCACACATCCATACAAAGTGAAGAAATACGTAGAAAATATGTACGACAATATGCCTACTTGTAGTTTAGCCATGTCTTTTCTATTCTTACGACCTAAGTTGCACCCTTTAAAATGTGAAATGTTTGTTGTGTTTATTTTAAAAATGTTGGGCCCTTCTAATTCTTCATCTTCTGCTCTCTTAGTGCTGCTGTGTCGGGGGAAAGCATTGAAAGATTTCTCGGGACCGGATTGTCGATTCCTGTCCTTTAAGAAATCAGAAACTATCTATGTTTACTACAAACTTGCAGGCAGAAGGACTGACATGTGGGCAGGAAGTGTGAGTATCTGTGATTAATACGTTCTGCATATCACCGGGGTTGACCTATGCAGTTTTACTCATCCTCAACATGTTCTCCTCTGGTTTGTGTTTCTAGGTTGGAAGTATCTTTGGCTATTTCCCAAAGGACCTTCTTGCAGTTAACCACCTTTATACAGATAAAGAATTCGAACTTCCCGCAGAGGTATGAAGATATTTTCTGGCTGACTGAATTCATTTTACTAGTTTGATGCTAACTTTCAAAGTAAATTCCCCTGTGTGTTAATAATTTTGTGTTTCGTCTTCTTTTCAGGAAACAGATTTTGTCTGTTTTGACACTGGATTTGATAAGTTTGACAATTATGACATAGATGTACTCTTAGCCTCCTTAGTGGAGGAGAATAGCAGAGCAAGTAGGGGAACGTCTGACCAAATCCAAGTGGCAGAGGACACTCCAAAAGAAGCACAGCCATCTGAAGAAGAGCAGACTGAAAAACAAACTGAGCAGCAAGAGAATGTAGATCATCTTGATCCTAATGATCAAAATGCCTCTTTACCTGAGCTTAATGTGGAAACTGAATTGCCTTCTGTAGAAGTAGAGTCTGATACAACAGCCACACCAGATTTTATTAAAACAGCCGAAGAAGTTGAGCAAATCAAACTAGATGAGTCTGTTCCTGAAAATGTTGTGTCAGAGAGGAGCGAACCCAAAGATACACTCCCAAATCCTGAAGTGGAATCTGTGGCCAAAGACGAGTTTGTTCCAGAAACAGAAGCAGTCTCGGGTACTGAGGGAACGCAAATCCCAGAGTTGAAAACTACCCTGGGAACAACTTTTGATGCCATCGTTACTGGTGAAGAAACCACTAAGAGAGTTACACCGTTTGAAGAAGAAGAAGAGGAGGAGGAAAACCAAGAGGTGGACGATAACTCCAAAGAAAACGTTGATGTTATACAACACACTCCATTACTGTCTTTCACTGAAAAAGCCGTGAACACTCCAGCACCTGATTCCCTCCAAGAGCATGAAGCTCCTCCAGTAACGCACGAAGGTGAACCTCCAGCTGCTGAGGAGAAGAACATGTGGACGTCGCTTGGAGATGCAGTCTTTTCAGTTGTCACGGGGGGAGAGATGACAGCAAAAGATGTGGGTTCAGAGGAAGATGATGACGAGGAGGACGATGAAGAAGCAGCAGCAGCAGAAGAAGAAGAAGCAGCTGCTGCAAAACCCACTCAGGATTTTGAGGAAGCAAAACAAGATGTCGAAGAACCAGTGATTATAGAATCTCCCAAAGAGCCTGAAATCATAGAGCCAGTTCTTCAAGATCCTCCTGGTTCCAGCTCTGTACAGACAGATAAAGAAACAATCAGTGATTCTGAGGAACCTTTGTTGGATAGTGACGATGAGGGTGAAGTAGAAGTGATCGGACACGAGGAAGCAAAGGATGAAATATTAAAACCTTCAGCTGATACACCACAGATACAACACCCGACAGGAGCAAATAAATTATCAGATATTTTATTGTCACAAAAAGATGCCAATAATGAAATAGAAAAATCTGACATAAAAACAACAGATGAAACCATTAAGCCCAAAGAAGAGGAAGTGCAGGAGGTGTCCAAAGATTCTGCAGTCAATGAAGATGTACAGGACAGTAGCATTGCAATGGAGAATAGACTGGATTTGGACAATGTGCCAGAAGAAAACAAGACAGTGGACGATAGTGTATTTGTCAGTACAGAAACTGAAACTCATCAGATCCTTTCCAATGAAGAGTCAAAGGATTTAGATGTCGAAGACGACATAAAGACAGTAGACGACAGCATTGCAATGGAGAATAGACTGGATTTGGACAATGTGCCAGAAGAAAACAAGACAGTGGACGATAGTGTATTTGTCAGTACAGAAACTGAAACTCATCAGATCCTTTCCAATGAAGAGTCGAAGGATTTAGATGTCGAAGACGACATAAAGACAGTAGACGACAGCTTACCTGATCGGATACATGAATATTTATTGGCAGATCTTAAGAAGCATATCCATCAACTAGATGTATCTGTTGTTGAACCAGAGATTCATGAGGAGCCACATACAGAGGAGCTGGAGGAAGAAGAACCTGCAGAGCTGGAGGAAGAAGAACCTGCAGAGCTGGAGGAAGAAATTGTTGTGGTGAAAGAAGAATTACTTGAAGATGAAAATGCACTTCCGTCCGAACAATCAGATAACACAGACTCTGACAAGCCTGCTCTTGAACCAGAAACTCTGCCCACTGCGTCGACTGTAGAGCCAGTGTACAGCGACAGCGTGATGAGACTGACGCTACTGCGAGACCGCTTCTCAGAAGAATACATGGCGCGCGTCCAAAGGCTTCTGGGCCTCAAAAATCTCTTCAAAGTGGAGGCCATGTTCTCTGATCTGGACACAGAGTTGCAGGCCACCCGTCAGTCACATTCAGGCATGACGCAAGACATAGAAAGTGCTCTAGAGGAAATCCTGGAAGCCTCGGAAAAAATCATCTTGGACGAGATTGAGAAGATGCTGGACGGACAGAATGCAAAAAATGTTCAGGACCAAGAGGACACGAGAAGTGTGGATGAGGAGACTGAAATACTGGATGACTTCCAGGATCTTGCATTCAGTTTACGACAGAAGTATTCAACAGCCAGTGACAGCACACCTTTAGCAGCAGATATGGACCAGGGTATGTTTGATTTGTATTATTTTATCACTTCAATTCAGTATCTGATATAGATAAAAGCTGTAGGTTTGACTCCCCGGTGATGGCTGCAGTCAGACTGATTTTACATGTTCTATTCAGTACAGTGCCACAGCAGATATGCAGCTCTGAATTGTCTGTTCAGGCCCAGTAAGACCAACATCTTGTTTCCTTAACTATCCCGGTTAAATCTACGTCCAGCTGCAGTTTACACCCGGCAGTCAAAAGGGTTCTCAGTAACATATCAGGATATAGTTTCACTTCCCTGCCAAGAGTGAATTGCAAGAATTGCTCGTACGGCAAGATACACATTAATGTTGGGCCAGGCAGCCAGAGAAGATGATGCACTCGTTATTTGATACCTGGCCCTTTTGGACACTGGTAATCTTGTCCTACTTTTGAATCTATTCAACTGCACTCAACTTGTTTGTTTTTCTGCACACTTGAACATGCAGTCCCTTAGCTAGCTAATGTGAAACAGCAGATATTTGAATCTTTGCTTGACGGCTCACATTTTTTAAATACGTCTGTAATTACCAAGTCAAACATCTTTACTTGCACATGTCATTAGGGATGCACAGACGCAATCTGCTAGCTTGATCTTGGGGCGATAAAACCAGATCCTGCGGGAGTCGAGTGTCAGCAATAAATGCAGCTTGTCAGTTGTGTCATAAAATCCAGTGTTTCTGCTATGTGTTAATAAATTCATTAACTCATGCCAGGACACCAACGTCTTTGGCTTCATTACCTTCATCCTTTTTGGCTCAATGCAGTGAGATATACATGTTTTAAAATTAACTTGATTCTCCAGAAATGTTTTCTTTGCTAACTAGATTGTTTATAATGTGCATAGTTAACCACGTCCCCGAATAACACCTTGCTGTTGTGTTTGTCTTTTTACTCTAGATGGGCATGAATTGAATGTTACTGAGGAAACACTCCACATTGTTGAGGAGGACAAGGTTGACATCGTTCCTGAGGCAGAGAGAGAGCAAGAAAACATCACAGTAACCGATCGTGAGGAAAGAGCAGCAGAGACTGAGGAGGAGCAGATAGTTATGGATGAGGTGCCCTCTGGACCCGATGTCAGCGTGGAGGAGGACAGCGGACATTTTAATAAAAACAAAGACAATCAGCCGGGATTCAGTTCATCAGACGACCTGCAGAAGGTCCCACAAGCCACTCTGGAAAATCCTTTAGACGTGGGCATTGGTGTAGAGGTGGAGCCCTTGCCCTCAGGTTGGTAAAGTAGATGGCATAAGTCTTTTCCTTTTTTTTTTGGCAAACAATAATTTGTTTTTGGACAAACCCGTACATTAGATCAGACATTTCTACTCAAGAATCCTCTCTGGATGAGACAATCAACCTCAAAGGAGAATTTTCTCTTTGTCCAACAAGCACAAACTAAGTGATGAGTTCATTTTGTTCCCTCAGGATCTTTGGAGCCATTGGAGCCATTGGATCCAGTGTCTGAAATCAACGAAGCAGAAGTGGGATTATTCTCCACTGGATTATTTTACATGGGCTGCATCTTTTCCATCGCAAGCAGTAAAATTGTTGAGTGGACAACTGTGGTAAGTCTTACACTACACAATGTATACACTAGCTCTGTCGGCTTATTTCTCGTTACTCCTGTTTGTTATTTTTAACATTTGAATCCATTGACCCACTGCATCATATCTCATCACATTTTATCACGATAACAGGATGCAGTATGGGTCAGGGAAGAATTACTAGCATTTTTCGTGCGGATCCAGTTTTATGGGACATTTGTTTCACTTCCTCTAACATTGAGAGGTTGGGCGTTTGTCAACATTTTCACAGGTTTCCCAGGGAATATTAAAAACAGATCTGGCATAATTAGGGAACTGATTTCTATGAGTCGGTGAAATCTTAATCGAGACTGTTGGGCCTGAGTTCCTAGTTTTCTTGTTTTTCTTCAAAGTAGAAATAAACAGGTAATACTCCCTACAGCAAAGTACCTCACTGGCCTCTTTATAATCGTTTAGAACCGTCCTCTTACTCCTCTGAAAGCATTTCAGGGCACAACTTTAAATGTAGATTTTTTTTTTTTTTTTAAAGAGAGGCACAGTTGTCTGGTATTTCCCATGTCTGTGAACGCACCACGGTGCCCCCCTCCCCTCCTCCTCCTCCCGGTTGAGGCTGAAGTTCATCAGTGATCAACACACTGAGCTTCCTGCAGACCACAGCTCCTCCACAGCTCCTCCACGGCTCTCATTTCACCACAGATAGCCGCGGAATCACCACAAGACTCGGACGGAACACAGGCAACCCGCTGTCGAATTAGTTTAGCTTTTTAATCGCGTTTTAGCTACTGACACTTAGCCTCCAGCTAAGCTAGCACCTCCAGCTAAGCTAGCACCTCCAGTTTGTCGTTTGTTGTTGCGGTGAATGGGATACGACGACTCGGCCTTCGCTTCATTTAACCACCTGCCTCTTGTATCAACCTATCGTCAATGTTTGTAAAAGACGTGCCTTTTAACACACCACGGGGCTTCAACCGGTCACGTCTGCCTAACTCAGGGAGCTAACGTGCTAGCAGGCGAGCGAACAATCTGTCAAACTAGCATAGCGTCGTTGAGGCTTGTTTTCGTTTTCAAACGCTTGAAGATGGAGAGCGACGCGTTTTCGGTTCGACCCGTGATGGCGCTGGATCAGCTGTACGTGTTCTTTCTCGGGCAGCTGCAACATGTAAGTGGGAGAAACGGAGCTAATCCAGCACCTTGTCAAGTGTTTATTATGCTAACCCGACCTGCTGACGTGTTAGTCAGCGTCGATGCGCACTGACTCAAAATCCAGCTACTTATTTACGAATTCTCCAAATCTCTCTGGAGTAAATACTTTGTCAATAAGCTTGCTGATAGAAAGGACTTTTATTTCCCAAAAATAGTTTATTCCTCTGGATAGATCAGAGTTGTAATACCTTCAAAAACCACTACGATTACACCCTCACCCTTGTGCGCTATTATGGTGAAAGACATGCAACTGGCACACAATGTTTAAGACAACTTGTTGAGGTGCATGAATATATTTGGCCACATAGTGTGTTTGCTCCAGTCCGGAGTTGCCACATGCTCGGCTCAAAGGTTCTTTGTGGCTGGAGCGATCCACCGAGCTCACGAAAGCAAACCTTCGTTATCAGTGGTTCTGCGTTGATATTAGGATCCGATTTGCTCATTGATACCAGTTGGAAGTGCCTCAGTCTTTTGGGCAGCATGCAGCCATTTTGTAATTGCATATTTAAACTGTAAAATCAACCACAACTTGAAGAAATGTGTGAAAGCAGAAATTGGTTTCCTGTCCGGCAGTAACCCTTCATAGTACGTTTTGGTGTTGTGGTAGTTAGTGGCAGGAAGCTTTTTGCTGGTTAGTTTTGTAACCTGAGACAGTTCTTGTGTTTTATTTCTACTAAAACGAGATTTCCGCAGTCCTAGTTGTGCTATGAGGACATAAACTTTGTTTCATGTTGATCCTCTGATGCTTTGGTAGCTTGTCTTCTCAGTGGTGTGATTTGACTAAAGAATCGCGCATGACTTTGGTTAATGAATACACAGAAGCTCTGGGTAGGGGTACATGTAAATATTGCAAGTCAGATCGAGTCAGCAGACTTGATGTATTGACTTATTGTTGTCATTTTATATTTAATTTTATGATGCAAACGTATGTCTCATCACATAGTTATAATAATTAAAAGTGCTTTACTTCCCTGTAGCTTATTAAACGTACCGTCTGTGCTTGTGCTTTTTTCCTCCCTCCTGATCGGATTGCTTAAACGTTGTGGTTGTTGTTCTGTCTCTTCAGATGATTTCACTTTTGCCGGACGAGTGGAAGCCAGGAGAGACGTTGTACGGATGTCCCTGGCAAGCGGTGGTCTTCACTGCTTTGGTTGGAGTTGTGACCGTCACCATCTTCTTCTGGAGAACTGTGTTGGCAGTAAGTGTTGAGAATGTTGGATTGTTTGGTTGGATATAATTTCCTTCTCTGGATCACTGTTGGACTATTTACACACAATCCCTCTACATATGTGGTGATAGTGCTGTGACAGTTACATCAAACCGTGTTGACTTATTGCTTTTCTAACTCTTTTAGGTCAAATCGAGAGAATACCTCGGTAAGTTTTTACATATTTTCTTTTTCACAAAACGCATTGGGTATAAAACCTGACTCGTGACCTAATGTTGTTCTTTGTGTTGCTCTTTTGTGTAAAGTGGATGAAAAAAGGCTCATGGAGCAAATCCAGGCTCTCAAAAAAGAGAAGAACGATTCTCTCACCAAGATGTCTGAACTCCAGAATGCAGGTGAGCTACAAGAAAAAACGTGATGAGATATCTATGAGCTACTTTGGGAAATGATTTTGTTATTATTTCAAACTTATTAATTGTTTTTTTCCCTTCTTTAAGACTGAGAATCTGAAAGAGAATCAAAAGCAGTCAAAGGAAACAGTCGGTTCTACAATGAAAAGGATCCAACACCTGGAGGTAAGTGCAAATGAACGTTGGATTTGTTTTTCCGTATTTGTTTAGTATGTTTTCATTTAAAATTAAGGTTGCTTTATCTTTAACTGGTTTATAGATGTTGAGTGTTATTGGGACAACAAATAAAATCTTCTTTTTTAGTGACGTTTATCTCATTAACTTTGTGCAGAGTAAAGTTTTGGAGGCAGAATCACGAAATAAGCGGATGGCTGAGGAAAAGAATTCATATGTAAAACAACTCGAAGAGGAGCGGACCCACTCTAAGGAATATGAAACCAGGGTAATTGTTGAACATTATTTTCCTTCCTGGTATCATTTTAACCGTCCTCTGAAACTTGTTGATGTTTTAATCGTCTTTTCTTTAACAGGTCGAGAAACTGGAGAAGTCAAATGAGAAGCTGCAGCTCAGCAGGAAAAAGATCCAGGAAACGCTCTCGAGGGTACAGATCATTTTCACATTACACTTCAGGATTAATATATGCTTTTGGTTTCATTACATCTAATAAATTGTTTTATTTCCTCCACAGACTTCTGTTCTCCTTGATGAAGCCAAGATTCGTGAAGATGCCAGAAAAGCTCAGCACAAATGTCTTGGGAAAGATTATGCAGCACTAAAAGAAGAGAACAAGACGGTGAGAGAACCTGCAGCCTTGTTTAATATTTTGATGATCAATTAGACTCGTTAATTTTGTTTTGTTTTTACATTCTCTTTCTTGAAAAGGCTACTTTTTCATTTCTAAATGTAAATGAATACGTACTCAGTTAAAACTCTTTACATTAAATTAATTTAGAAACTGCTTTTGTTGATTTGTTACAGCTTAAGACTACTATAAAGAGCTGGGAGGACAAACACAAGGAGCTGAGTGAGCAGATTAAAAGTTATCAAAAGTCCCAGAAAGAGCTGGAGGACTCTGTGGTGCTCAAAGATCACAACGTCGAGGTCAGTCTGGGTTTTAGATTTTTCCTCGATCCTTAACTCCCATCAGATTGTCTCACTTCACACAAAAACAGTTTCCTCGCAGGTGCTGTCTGAACTTCTGGCAGATTTAGACGCTTGCGAGCTACAAAAAGGTGAAACCAAAGTTTTAGCCAATGGTGAAGTAGCATCTGGTGAGTCCACAATACAAACTATTTCATGTTAAAGTAATGTATATTTTTTTGTGTTTAATGGTCTTTTATGTGTCTTACAGATAAGAAAACAGTCGTAAAGAACAGGATCAAACAGATGATGGATGTTTCCCGGGTAAGACATCAAATTAACAATTAAAACTCAGTGTAGTCGTTTTTTTTAAACGTCATTTACACAATTTATTCCCAGGTGCAGACCACTCTCACAGTAGTTGAAGAAGAGCGAGATCGCTTCATGACTAAACTACTGAACGAAGAAACGGCGAGAAAGGCACTGGAAGGTGTGTGGATCATGTTGCAAATGCAGGAAAACAAACATGCATATGTTTGTTATATATATATATATATATATGCTGTGTTTATTTGACTTTCTCCCCGTGTCTCACTAAACTTGTTGTCTTGTATTTTGTAAAAGAACAACACCAGGAGCTGGAACATTCAATTGCAACTTTAAAAAGTGCCAAAAGCCATGTTGATAACCAGTTCAAGATCCTCCAGCAGAAAAATGAAATCATGGTTGAAATGTACCAACAGAAGGAAAATGCTCTACAGCAGTAAGTTATTTAATAATAATATAGCACACTATCCAAAAACTATTCCTTCAGTATTAAATTTGAGTTGTTTCACCATTTTGAAGAATACTCCATGAATAAACAGCACGTGCCTTTTCAAATGTAAAAGATGTCTGTGGTCGCCGTGTTCACCTCAACGGTTCAAATACGCGTGTTTCTGTGGCTTCGCAGGAAATTAACGAAGGAGGAGCTGGAGCGACGCAGCAAAGAGAGTCTGCTCTCGGAGGTGGGAGGAAAAGCTGTGGAGGCTGAGGAGCAGGTCAAAGTTTTGAGGCACCGCATTAATGAAATGGAGGACCAGATGAAGAAGACGGAGGACGTCTACAAAGATCAGGTAGACTCTTCATCAGTTCTGAAATGAGCCGGTACAGAGAATAACCTTACTGAGACCTGAGCCCTGACTGAATGTCTGTCAAATTGTATTCTGTCTTTTTTTCTTTAGATAAAAGAGCAGGAAAATAAAACTCACTCAAACTGGGTATGTTCTCCCAAATGCAGAATTACTGCACGTGCATATTAAAGCCTCACTAAGATTAATACTCTTGAGTTGTTTATTGATTCTTTAATTGTTTCCAGGTGAATGCTCGGAATGCAGAGAGAGCTCTGAATCAGGAGAAGCTCGAATCATCAAAGCTCCGTGAAAAGTAAGAGTCGGCAGAATTTACAAAAGAAACATTTGGAGATTTGACAGTTCAACTGTTTGGAAAATGGTTAGTCAGCCAAGTTCACATTTCACGACTTGCTGTCTTGTGAGTCTTCCAGTCATTGAGTTCACAATGGACTGACTACACGATCTTTGACCAGAAGAACTAGTATGTCCGTTCTCTGTAGTTGTCACAGATTCTTTTAGATATTTAACTGCGTCTCTTGAAGAGTTCACACACATCAATTTGGCCGATCGATCTCTGATTTGGTTCAGATCTGGGGCTTTTGTTGGCGCGTTCCAAAATGTGTCAGCAACTGGAAAATCAGGCTAATGATTGTGTTGACCGAACAAGGCATTAATTGCATCTAACTGAGTTTTTCTTTCTTTCCCTCCCCTTCTCAGGTTGGCTGTTTTAACTTCGCAGCTGAATGAGCGTCGTGCTCCTCTCTTCAGACCAAACCCTGGACAAGCTGCAGTTCCTCGCCAAGGTAAACAAACCACACACTTTACAGCTACACGATAAATCACTCTATTTTTTTCTTGTATTCTATTATGAATAAATAAGAAGCAGGATTTCAAATCGTTTCACTGGACTCGACTCTGAGAACCCTGCGAGGACGACCTCTTCACTGCACAGATTGTGATGTACTGCGAGCCGTTTCTTTTCCTTTAGTAAATGGATGGTTTGGTCATAACAGGTGACTCATACGGGCCCTCTCCTGTGAGTGGGGGTGCACCATCCCCTCCAATAATGATAGAGGGTCCCAGACGCCCTCCCTCTGCCCCTGTGGGGCGAAGAATTGACCCATATGGTGAGTCCCCATGGACTACGTCACCCTCTTTGTCCCCACCGCTGGACATCATCCCTTTGCTTCAACCTTTTTAGGCTTTTAATCTCTCTTGTTTTTCACTCCTGACTTTATTCTTTTCAGTTCTTTCACCTTCAATTCTTCCTTTTTTTATTTCTTGCCAGTGTTTTGCATCCTGCATCTTCCTGGTCCCTCTGCCACCAACTCTTTTTCCTGCTCTCATTTTAATGTCAAACCAGTTCCTCTCAAGACTTTTCTATTTCTGCTGTTAAATTTAAATCCACCTCTTGTGTTTTTAAGGGCCCTGAAAACCGCTGCTTATTTAAAGTAATGGGATCCTACATCAAAACAGCTTTGATGATGCACATTAACAATTGTTTAACATGTATATTTTGATTGCTGTGTATTAGTCTGAATTCAATTTGAAAGCAAGATTTTCAGGGGCTTTAAATCATCAGCAATGCTGTTCCTCATGAAGTACCGATGATCAGTTCTTTGCCCTCTTCATACTTATATTTCTTCTTTCTCTGTGTCCTCCCTGGAAACTCATTATCCACAGAGCTGAGGGTTTCTATTCTTCATCACAACTTATTTTTTCGTCTCTCCTCAGGCTCTCGACCTCCATCAGATCCTCATGGTCGTTACGCTGAGAACAAGCACATCTCTGGGATGGGTATGTCTCCTGAGGTCTCTGGATCTGAAAAGCTTCATCATGGCTTTTAATTTGCTTTTAACGCCGCTGTTTGTTTCTCTTTCAGACTTGATGGGTCCCCGCAGCTCATCGCCCGCCAACATGGATGGACCTGTAAGTCATTTTCTAAACAAATCAGTCATTTATTCAATACCTGGCGGCCTTCTGTCTTTAGACTCAGAGTTCCTGTCTACATGTCCGATGTGTATGTCCCAACTCTGAAACAGACACAAGCAGTAGATCCACAGGTTAAAGCAGAGACTCAGGCTGAGGCCTCCACAGAGAGTCCAGAGCCAGTGAGTATAGAGGCCGTCCGGTGCAGGTGCTCAGTGTGAAGTGAACGCAATCACTCCGCCTCCTCTCCCCCTGGAGCTGGATTTGAATTTGGGAAGAGATTAATGGCATTTTGCATCACTGGGGCCGGGCTAACCTTTTGGGCTGATTGTGTTTCCCTTGTTCTCACGGCACTAAACCAAATCAAGACTGAACGTGAGCTGCCGTGTGTTGTTGCAAAGTGTGTGTCAGAGGTCAAGTATTCGTGAAAGTGGGTTCAATCAAGGTGTGTGGCTACTGGTTGTGTGATTTGGCCTCGGTTAAATCCTCTGATGGAAGTAAACTGTGGTTTGTGCATCTCCCAGCTGCATGGCTAAAATTTTAAAGCATCTTGAAATCTCGTGACATCACAGCACCTTTTTAATTTTCTGCCTTCGTTTGTATTTAATCAGGGACCTGGATCCTTCATAGCGTCTCCAATCAGGGACTCGCCTGGTCCCATGATCCAAGGACCTGGCCCTGGACCCCATGACCCGCTCCTCCCTCCCGGACCCCACGTCCGCATGCCACCACCCGGGCCTTACAGACACCCGCGGCCCGGCCCCTACCACCTGCCGCCTGGTCCTCTTCCTCCAAACCTACCTCCTCTTCACGGGCCTCCACTACCAGCTAATGGACACCCAGGTATGCCTGGACCAATGGGAGGAGACTTTGGGCCTCGCCCCGCCAACGGACACGCGTTCCACCCCAGGCCCGGCCCAGGTCATCTCATTGATCCTAGGGGTCCGCTACCACCGCATTTCCGTCCTCCTCCGCCTCATTACTTTGGACCAATGCCTCCACCACACGGTGCGTTCAGCTCATCAACGATTTGTGTTCTTATGGAGTAGTTGATAAATCAGGAATTCCGTTTGACTTTACAGTTTACGATATTCTACATCTAGAGAAGAGTGACAAGCTGTCTTTAATATTTTTACATTTGTCCTGCTTAGGTGTCCGAGGGCCCATTGGACCACGTCCACCTTTCCATCCTGACATGCGCTTCCCAGGACCACGTGACCACGTCAATCCACCAATGGACCTGCCCCCAGGTATCCCACCCCATCCTGCACATCCTGGTGATGCTTTCGGTCAGGCTCCACCCCATGCCCTCCACAACCCAGCGGGCGCTCACAGCGGCCCTGGGCACGACCCGCACGTGAGGCCGGAGGCCCCACAGGACTCAGCAAGGCCAGCAATGGCCAAGCCTTAAAAATGCCAGCTGCGGCAGAGAACTTGAATTCCTCATTACCCCCAAACGCATCACGTTCACAAACCAGATCCAGTCAAAACAAAGGTTATGATTATTTTCAAATTTCAATTAATGAAATCAAATTAAAAACTGCAATGATGTTTATTTAAAAAAGAAAAAAAAATACATGGTCTTGGCATTAAAACAAGAATTGTCTGAAATTGATTTAAGATGAAAGGGTTGCCACTGTTCTAAACAATTTATTGTGCAATAACAATTTATTAAATGCCAGAAACGTTTTCATTTGTGTTTTATCTTTTAGAAAAATGGCAGTGATTTTTTTTTTTTTAAAGGGGCAAATTGTTTTAAATGTCATTTCCTGTGGAAATTATTTTATGAAAAGGAAAAAAGGAGAGATTTTAGCTTCTAGCATTTCAGGAAAACCACAATTTTCCCAAAGCTGTTGCTTTAGAACGAACTGTAAAGCAATGTGTAATTTGATGGCCAGATGTATAACTTATTTTACTATGTTGGTAGAACTTTTATTAATAAAGAATGGGAAAGTGTTTTGTTATCAACTGGTCACAGTTCACTTGAAGAGGATGTGTTTTTACACATGCTCCATATTACAAAGGCGGGGGAAAAATACATCTGCTCCGCTCCTGAGATAATGGAATTCATTTTGGAAAAATAATCTTTTGTTAAATCGTTCAAATGCTTTGAGTTCCACAAATTCAAATCCACGTATCTACACTGTGCTGAGATTCAGACACACAACTCTTGAGCTGTGTATTTTAGAACCTGCCCATTATTCATTCATAAAATCAATGTTAATCTTAATCAAATGCTGGAACAAATACCCATTTACTATAATCAAAACTATTTAATGTGGAATATATTGGTTTTATTATTTGAATTTGTTTATTTCCTATATTTCATAAGCACTTTGTTTATTAGGATGATTAGGACATTGTTAGTTGATTTAAACCAGTCTAAATGCTGAGAGCAGAAATACATAGAGAAATAAACCTTTAATAATGATCCTCAGTCTGTCATGTTTGGAGTCTCTGGATGAAATCCTCCATTAAACTGCCCCATTTATATTTTTTATTTGATTGGAAATTAAAACGTAAGTGTTTAATACAATTTCCTTCAATCTGTCAAAGAAACTAAAACACTCAGTTCATTATGACGTTAGAAAAATAAAATCTGATATCAAATATTTCAATGTGGATGTTTTAGTGAAGAGGAAACGGTTACATGCAGCTTTAAAGAAAGCCAGCCCTTTATAAAAGGGGGACATGATTTTCAAAATAAGAGGAGTAGAAAGACCCTTTTAAAAGTCAAAGAACCCAAATAGAATTCATCACCTCATTCAGATATAACATGAAAAAAATAAATGTTAGTGATAATCATCTGAGCCTTAACCGAAGACCCGCACTGTTCAGAGAATACACATCCACAGCATGCAGACCGCGCTCCAGCCATTTTACACTTTAGGCATTTATAAAACTTTATGCAACAGGATTTAAACAGAACAAATTCAATACGTTCTAAATCGTGAACACCGACATGAAGCGACCGTCAGAACTGTGGTTTGATTTCATTGCTACTGGGTCGTTTGGTGTGAAATTCTGACTTTGAAATGGACTTTTGCAAGACGTTTGTCCGTCAGACCTCAACTACACGGAAAAATCATGACTGTAAAAAAGGCAATGACCAGAAGAAAATGTAGAGGCCTCTGATCAAAGACACCTATTTTTATATTTAACATAATTGCACCATGTAATATTACAAATGCCGCCGCTGAATTGAAAACCCATCTGATGACACATCACAGTTGAGTCACTAGGAATACTTTAGTGTTTTAAATGTCATTCATTCCTATTTTTACGACAGCCTAAATTTAAAGACAACTCCTGCCGGTCAATATTTTGATCTATTAATCCAATAACAACATGTAATGCTAAAGGTGTCGTAGACAATCGTCCCCCAAACCTACAACTGAACTCTACACGTACTTGTAGCTGGTTAACATCGGCTGCTGGTGGAGACCAAAACCGAGGTAACAGGAGAGGAAATGTTGGACATTCATTCATCGGGTGGCCAGAAGCACCGCTCCACATTTTTACTAACTAGTTACCCATCAACTTTACACGTAATGATATATCAACAGGTCAATGAATCAGTTACTGCAGGTTAATATTAAAGAAAGCCTCAAATGTTATTTTAGAGCAAAACAAAATGTGAGATGGATCATTTATAGAAAGATTTGTGAAATAAGAACATTTATTTATACATTTTATAGTTACATTTTTAATGCTTTCATCAGGAGTAAATAAGATTAATCATAATTAATTATGTTAATATATTTTACTGTTTTTTAAATGCACAATTTAAGTGCTAATTTAATTAACTAGCTTATCTTTTTTTCATTCACCAATTTATTATTTGATTATAATTTGCTAACAAACAAACAAACAACCTGTCACTCCGTATTATTTATTCAGCAAACTCTGTCTCCGCTTCCCCAGCAGGTTTAGATTTGTTTGAAAAACTTGTTGCTTTTAATGTTTTGCTGAATGTGACGTCAGTCCGAGGTTCAATGTCCAACGAGTCTGTTGATTATCAAACTAAGCACCTGCAGTGGGTTTTTCCGATGTGTCTCATTTCCCAAAAATCAGAGCGAAGGAAGACTAGAGATGAGGTGGTTTAATTGTTAAAACATACCACTGCTGTATAAAAAAAAGAAGAGTTTTCTGCATTTGAAGACAAAATCAACGAATATAAAAATGAATAACTAATGTGTCAGTCTTGATGTGACGAATGTTTGGCTCAGTTCCCTTTGCTTTCTTCAAAATACTCCGAGGTGGGAAAGAAGTGGCCGCGGCCTGGATTTAGTATTGCTGGACGTGATGAGGTGTAAATGGCGATTAAAAGGTGCAAAGTTGGAGGCCATGCGGCGTCTTAGCTGTCCCTGTGTAAAGTCTGGAGAAGATGGAGATAAAGTGGTTTCTTTGTCAGAAGCTGCAGTTTCTTCCTCTTGAAGTCGGTGGGTTTCTTGTACCTGAAAATTGAAGAAGGTACAGTTTGTGCTTCGTGGTAGAAAACACACGACAGACCTGAAATATTTCTCTTTTAGAAAAAAAAAAAGGGAATGCAGCAGTCGACTCACAATTCAATTACGATGGGTCCCGGTTTGATCTCGTCCAGTTCCATGAAGGCAAAGCACTTTGTGCTGGTAAATCGCTTTTTGGGTTTGTAGTGCTTGAATTCAAAGAAGATAGCAGCTCCTGGGGAAAAAACAGTTGGAGACAATGATTAAACTGCATGAATATAACAAGAGAATAAAAAGTGATGACAGCTTTAAGACTCGTTGTTTTTAAGGGACCGTATTTGGCAGCTTCACTATTTTCCCTCTTTAAACTTTATTTTGGAACGTCCCCCATTCAAGCACAACTAACTCTTTCAACTAGATGAGGACACTGGGGACCACATCATTAAGTCTTTATTGTACATAAAGATGGACGACGTGTCTCCACTTCCTCCTCTTGTGTAAAAGTGAAACCAACAATATAGGTGCCGTCATTTGGAGCCAGAGTCTGCGCAGTAGTGAGTGTGGTGGCTTCATTATTAGATAGCCAAAGCCATTCGAGCGACAGTGAACGTGGGACTTTTGAAATCTCTGGGGAAGTTTGAGTTTTACCTTTTGCTAATTTCTCCACGTGTCTCTGGATCTCTACCTCCACACCGAAATGAATGTAGGTGTCCTCCTTCCTGGTGGCCACAGGTGTGTCCTGCACTGGGTTCAGATCTAAACCATTTGAATCTGCGGGGACAGAAATTGAGGGTAATCCATTTGCATTTCATAGTTATTTTAGAGGTTTGTTCTGTGGATTTTAAGAAACCCAGCCATCATGTAAGTCAAACGTGTGTTACATCAATGTGGGATCGATACCTTTAACACTAATGGTCATGTACGGATCGATGCACTGCCCGGCGTCCTTCAGGCCGATTTTCTCAATCGTTATTGTTAGAAGGGACATCCCCGGTTCTGAAGGTAACCGTGGCAACAAGGTACCTGTGAAGGACAACGGGTTATGGGCATTAGCGGTTACCATAGCAATACGTGGTGACATCACCTGTATGCTTTCAATCATTTGACGACAGGCTTTAGTGTTAAGTTACCGTTCAAGTATTTAAAAATGAATCAGTTATAACCCTAACCCTTCTTACTGACTTATAGTCGCTAACTTTGCTGTTAAATGCTGGACAGGACGTTCACACTGAAAACAGATGGCTGCTGGAGCTGAGCACGCCCAAGACGGAAAGTCTCAGTCTGTAAAGCCAAAGCAAAAAGCTGAAAGTAGCTCAAATGCTTTGTAAATACGAGTTGGGTGATAATTCTCAGTGTATTTGTCACCATCAGCAATTTAAAATATCGATGAGAGCATCTCTGATCTGAACTGTGGTATCTTCCACTGTGCACGCCTATGAATTTTGACCATATTGGCCACCGTAGCCTGTCTGATATTCAAAATAACTTTTGAACGTGGATCTGGAAAAAGGGGAAGGTCCAGGAATCTTTTTTCCATTCTACTAAACATTGTGAGATAAGGCGTTTATCTGATAAGATTATCAGCTCTCTGATCTGATGGTGAACAAGAAAATTAAAGTCTCTAAATAGTATGTAAATAGACAAACCCTAAACCACACAATCAAACAGCAAGTATCTAATTTTCAAATGTATGTCCAAGCTTTTTAGTCACAAAAGCAAAACATTGTCTGTCGTGCAGAAGAGACGTCAGATACCGTCGGTTGATAAAAGCCGTACCTTGCGAAGCTGCAAATGAAGCGGGCAGGCAGGAATGAGCCATGAAGCCATGCACAGCACCGACAGAGGGAACACAAAGACACACGGTCAAACAGCCCGCACAAACCAGACAACATCACACAGCCGGACAAACATCTGGTGGACAGACAGTACCAGGGGCTCGCGGGGGGAACGCCTCCGTCGACCCTGCTCCTGCCGCTGCATCCTCCTCCTCCTCCAGCTCCAGGTTCTCCTCTTCACCTGGAGCGAGGATTTTCCTGAACGAATGAACAGTGAATGAAAAGTTTAAAAATCAACGCAGAACAGAAGATCCTACACTTTCTAGCTTGAGACTCATTGTGTGATGGATATTTACTTTAAGGGCACCGGCTGGAACATCGAAAGGAAACTCTTTGTTGTACGTCAGTAGATTTTTAATGACTGTTGACAAATTGAGAAAGACACATGTAAGAGAAACAGTCCACAGGGATGTTAAGAGCATTAGCTGACGAGACAAACACCTACTGGTTTCCAGGGTCTTCAGGTCTTCTAACTTGAAGTCATCTTTGGACTGTGTGCACTGCAGGACGGAGGAAGTAACAGCTTAAATTCAATCGTCAATAAATAACATTTATTTCTGCAATGATGATTTTAAGGATGTTTAAATCAGATTATGATTTACTCAATGTAATCAATTGTAAAACAATAAATACAGATGTTGTACAAAGGTTGTTGCAATGATGGAGTTTGGACTTCCGAGCTCAGTATTTCTAAATCTGTGTATTTTCATTCAGGCTTTTGTTTCATTTCATTGAATTTTATTATTTTCTATCTTGTTTTACCTTCTTTTTTTTTTATCCTGTAGCTGGGCTGATGTAATATCCGATTGAATAAAATATTCTCTATTTATCTATATGCCCATTGCTCATAAAGAACGACACAAACCTGCAAACTGGCACTTCTCATTTCCAAGCATGTTGAAATCTTTCCTAACGTTTTCTGGAAAAAAGGGAGAAAAAGATAAGGAAGTCGAGTTTATGCAAATCACCAGACTTTCCCGTCCGCGGGTTAAGGAGGCGTAATGATTACCTTCTGATCCTCTGTGAAGTCGGAAGGACCTGTCGACTGGACCTCTTTCTGCAGCTGCCTCGCCAGACTAAATCCACCAATAAGAACACGGTCAGAACATTCTACACGATGAAACTCTGAAGGATGCCTCTGATGTTAAGCCACTGTATGTGATGCATGCATCTCTGTGCCCCCTGGTGGTCAAGGAGCTAAAGACGATCGAGAGATTTTGTGTGAATGCAGGAAAAAGTCCTCTACATTAATGAAACCCACCCACAACAATGAGAGGGTGTGGATGACTATTTCTCAACACTCTGGAGGAACACTGGCTCGTTTCTGGGCAAGTGCTGGTTGGTTGCCACCCGCCAATAAACCTAACAGAGAAGATACCACGCATCAACCTGGTATTGCACTACCTCCAGGAATGGTGCACCAACACGGTAGATCGCGGTAATGCAACTTGACATTGGTCGTCACCAGACAATTAACTGGACAAAGAAGAAGAGTTTCCAACAGTGGGACGCAGAACACAGTAGGGACACTTACGCACGCTGCCGTAAAAACATCAAAGAAGAAGAACAAGAAGGGGCGGGGCGGTAATGCACCATGGCGTTAGTTGCCATCTACCAATTAAAGGAACAAAGAAGAAGAAGATGTTGAAGTGGAGATCAAGGGCACCTTGACGTTGGTCGTCCAATTGTTACAGGGTAATAAGAGATGCAGTAGTTGGGGGTAATGCACCTTGATGTTGGTTGCACCGAACAAAGAGCAAGAAGAATTGTGTTTCTTTTTCTTTATTGATCCTCGCAATTTGAAATAACTGTAAATAAGAAGATCAGAGAGATTTTGTCTCTTAGGCAGGAAACATTCCTCACTACACCCATGACAATAAGAGGGCGTGGCTGACTATTTCTCAGCAGCCTCTGATCTCTGATGTCCAGCCACTGCACGCATGTACGTGAGCGTGCACCTCTGCGCCCCCTCGTGGTCAAGGAGATAAAACGTGAGCATGTAGATTTTCTTTGGGGGGGGGGGGGGTATTAGTGCCATTACAACTCAACCACGAATAAGCAGACAGTGCAGACGACAGCTTGGAATAACGGTGAAGGTGGAGATGGAGAGATTTTGCGTGGAAGCTGGAAACATTCCCCTCCACGCAGATGAAGCCCAACAATGAGAGGGTGTGGCTGACCAGCTCTCGACACTGTGGAGGAACACTGGCTCGTTCCTGAGCTTCACACACATCATGACACACCGTGCACGGGTGGTTTCTCCATGGCAGGCTCGTGCTCGTGCAGGATACCCCCCCCCCCCCCCACACACACACACACACACACACACACACACACACACACACACACACACACACACACACACACACAGTGAATGAAGCTGCGGATGCAACACGCGCGCTCCCTCTCCAACAAACCGCCACATCACAGATCGTGGATGAGGAGCCGCGCACTGACCCACAGCTCGGAGCTAAGTTTCGCAGGGAAGCACCGTGCACGGACCCCGATGTTACCCCCCCCCCCCCACACGGAGGGTGGTGATAAAGCAGAGAGGGTGGGGGGGTGGGGGGGAAAGCGGGCGGTGCGCAGAGCCATGACACACACATGTTGAACTCCACTTACATGTGATACTCATCTATCGCCTCCACCAACTGTCCCCACGAGTCAAAGTCCGTGGCTTTCTTGAAGCTGCAGAGCCACTTCTGCACCGTCTTGTTGACATCGGACATGTTGGCGGGGGCGGGGGTTCTCGCGGCGCTCTCAGGGCAGCATAGCCGAGGAGGAGGCTCATCCAGCGGCGGCGGCTGAGGCGTCGTCCGCCAGGTTTATCTGCTGCTGCAGCTCCGGAGACTCTCACTCACACACACACACACTCGCACACACTCCGGTGACACTCCGACCAAGCCCTTTCTGTCGGATTCACCCGGACACAGAGGAAGTCCCGCCTGGAACTCGGGGGTGCGCGCGATTAGGGACGCGGGGTCGCCCGGTTGAATCGAAGCAGTATGTCTTTAGTACAAATGTGTTAGTGGTATTCAATTTAAACGCAAATTATTTTGTGTTTTAAACTTTGTACAGCTCATTATATTCACATTATAATGTGTTAGCTCTTACCTTTATGTTTGTATTTATTGTCATTATCTTGGTCTGTTTAAAAACTTGTTTTGCACTAGTTTTATTTGTATTTATTTTAAAGGGGAAAGTGTACATGAATTAATATGAACACAATAGTTCAGATAAATGTACCAAAGTTAGTGTCTTACAGACTCAGACAGGTTAATAAGAAAAAGAGAATTTCTAAATGGTATTCCTTTTGTATATATTGGTGATGCTGATGCCGTTGTATACACACAATCTTTCTATACATATGTTTTTGTACACTTCTGTATGGATAAATCTCGGAGAGAGAAGCCTCTCACAATTTAATTGTACCTGAGTATGATGACAATAAAGGTTTTGGAATCTTGAATATTTCTATTCTTGGCTGTCGTGACTGTAACAAACCAGATATTTATATAATGCAGCTTCTTCGTGGGATAGTTATTATCACATAGTTTGGATTGTGCCACAAACACAGACACAACCAAACAAATGGAAGTAAAAGTCAGTCTGAAGATTATTTTATTTTGAAAAAGCAGGAGCAGGATTTCCGGTCCTCCTCCTCCTCCTCGGACCTCTGACGCCGAACCCAGTTAGCAATGTGGAGAACCCGCGCTGAGGTGTTCGAGGAGCCGCTGGACACGATGAGATAAGATGGAGGGCGACGCGGCGGGTTCGTCTGTGGCCGAGGACCACGAGTGCTCGCGCGGTCCAGAGGTTTTGTGTCTGATGAGAGTCGGAAGAAACTCCGACTGGCTCCGGCTGCTCGAAGACACCGAGGTGCTGTTATGCTAATGCGAGCTAACGAGCTGCATTTACCACACGTCGACATTACACCTGGGGCTCAAGTTCCCTGCAGACACCTCCACACATGACGCATTCACCCGTTCAGTTCTCACGTCGGGTTCGGTTTCGTTTCCTTTAGTTCCACACTGCGTTGCAGCGGTGCACAGTTAGCTCGGCTCGGGAACTGGCTAACTGTTGTTGTCTGGCTCATGTGTGTCATGTGTGTGTGTTGTCTTTTTTTTTTGTTGGGTCTGTTGCAGGTCTCCATCGGACGAGGGGTGGATGTCACCTACCAGCTGCTGTCTCCCAGCTGTCCCCTCATGATCTCCAGGCTGCACTGCACCTTCAAACAGAGGGAGGATGGACAGTGGACAGTCACCGACAAGAAGGTTAATCGGTTAATCAATACGTTGTGGCTGTAAAAGAGACAGACAGTTCAGTGGGATGCCTTCAAGTGTCTTGTGTTGTCGGAGCAGCAGGTTACTGTCATGTTTGAAAAAGAAATGGCTAAAGCACTTGTTGAATAATTGACTCTGGATCGATTAATCAACTCATCATCGTTGTCCTACAAAGAAGTTCCCTTCGTTTGGAAACATGCGATAAATACTGTGGCCCTGAAATGCAAATCACGATTGCAAATAGCAAAACACAACACAACAAAGAAAACACAATTGAGAGTAAAACACTCAAAACAAAGCTCTACAACTACCGACATCATTGTTCTGCCCGATAACATGGAAACAAAGTTATGCTCAGAAGTCACAAATCTACTAATGGAACTTGCACCTTACAAATATGGGTTGCGTCTGAACTTCAATCTTAACATTTTGGATAACGGTCCAAAAAAAAGATGTCCGATGTTTAATTTAGTAAAAAAAAAAACAAATTATGAATGTGAATATTTTAACGGTGTGTTTCTCTGTCTCAGAGTCTCAACGGTGTTTGGGTGAATGGAAACCGCATCCATGCCGAAAAAGCCCATCAGCTCCGGCTCGGAGACTCCATACGACTCGGGGTCCCAGTGAGCGGAACCAAGGTGGAGTTCGACTACATCCTCGTGCAGCGGCCAGCTCAAAGACATTAAGCCTTGCCTTGCAAAGGGACAAAGAGAGGGCGCTAAAGCAGCCCACATTTCCAAGAAGCCCAAGAGGAAGTTGCCCGTGGAAGAAGTCGAGCCAGTCTACCTCAAAGCCAAAACTCTACCGCTGCTCTTCTTCTGACAAGTCTTTTGCCAAGCCCTGCCCTTTGTCTCCGGTGAAACACCAGCCGGAGCTCAGTCACAGCGAACCAGAGGCAACTGGGCCCATCAGACTAGGCCAGGAAGTGGAGCAGCCCTCCAATGGCTGCAGTGATCTCTGTGACGTGGACAACCTGCAGATGTAAGCCGCACTCCGAGCCTCTATAGAAATTCTTCTTTCTGAATTTCCTTTTTGATGCTTGAAAACTCACCAAAGTTTGCAGAAAATTCAGAATTGGTGAAAATTGACGTATTCTGGATTAATTTGAAGGTGGCTCCTTAAATCCTTAGATGTCTTTGATGTTGCAAAGATGAAAGATGTATATACAATCTGAATGTGTGAGTGTTTTTGACCTGAACAGTTGTATTAGTCTGTATATAATGATAGTTATAGAGCCACTATTGGCAACAGGAAGTAAGCTTCGTGCTACGTCTTTAATTCGATTTACATACAATTTTTCGTTGTGTTGTCTTCACTTGATGGTGTCGACCATAAAGCATTGGTGGGTGTGGTTCGGTGTTGTGTGACGGACGCAGGATGCGAAGCGTTTATCCTGCCTGCGGTGCGCAAAACACACAGGACAGGTTGGACAACCCCTGCCAACAGTTCCTGTCGTACATTTGTTTTGCATCTATTTCGTCTATTTGATGTCAGAAAATCTATATTTTTTTTAATGCCGATCACAAGATTTGTTATGTGTCACTCAAATATCTTTGTGTACTGTGTTGACCGGACAAAACAAGAAATCTGAAGAAATCTTGTGACAAATCCTTTTGGGATTTGTACAAAAAAACAAAGCAATATGTTTTCAAAAAGAGAGAGAGATAAAAACACAAGACACACATTTTTCATCAAGATAAGTAAATCGTCCCTAAATTATCCATCAGCTACACAATAAAATAATTTTTAACTTCCTTAATAAGATAATAGAAGTTGACTTATCTCCATGCTTTTATTTGTATTATTTTATATTGGCACATTTAAACAACTTTATATTCCTTTGTTTTACAGATTTTTATTCTTTAAACATTTGTTGTTGCAGGTACAACCAGAATATTCTGCTGCTTAGGGAGCAGGTGGACGACACCCAGAGACGGTTAGCGTCTCTGGAGGGACGACCACAGCAGGCCTACCCTCTCAGAGGGGAGCAGGTCAGTGAGCTGCAGTGTCAGCTGGAGATGCTCAGAGCCAAAATATATCGAATGGAGACGTTGGAGAAATCCTTCAGCAAAACACAGGGGCAGCTAGAGGTGAGAGGGTTTTTCAAATGGATCACATCAACAACCACTGCTTCCAGGGTAGTGAACTGAATGTGGTGCCTTTCCGTCATTGAATCAGTACAGTGTGGGGTTTGTTTTGATGTCATGAAGGTGCAACTTTTTATGTGTTTAGGCTGCGAAAACGCAACAACAAGACGAGCTTTTGAAGAAACAGCTGGAAGAGGCCTTGCAAGAGGTTTGTAGTATGAAAATGGACGTTTCATTTATTGTTCTATTGTCTGCAAAAATTAAGTTTTTTACATTTTGAATCATCCCTATAGCAAAAGAAAGTAATACATGAACTTGCCCACTCTCGGCAACGCTTCGAAGAGATTATTTTGGCCAAAAACAAAGAGCTGGAGGTGACAAAGGTATGACTGTATTCATTTGAGATTGGTCTTTTACTTAATGGTTCTGGCATCAGCAGAGCTTTATTCATTCATGCTTTTATTTTTGCAGGAAGAGAAAGAAAAAGTCACACAAGTGACAGAAGTTCTGGAGAACGAGCTTCAGTGCATCATCTGCTCCGAGCTCTTCATAGAGGTCAGATGGATTGACTGAATAAATATTGGTTTTGGTTGATTGGATTTTAGATGTAGTTTTTTATTTTGTGTTATTGCCCTCTACAGGCAGTCATCCTGAATTGCGCTCACAGCTTCTGCTGTCACTGCATCAAGCAGTGGCGCAAGAAGAAAGACGAGTGTCCCATGTGCCGACAGGCCATCCAGTCTCAGACCCGCTGTCTTGCGCTGGACAACTGCATCGACGGCATTGTGGAAAACCTGAGCCTGGACATGAAGGCGAGACGCCAGGCGCTCATCACAGAGAGGACAGGTGAGAGGTGCGTTGTCACTGACTAGTTCAGTCGCAAACTAAGCATTTTATTCACTTTCTTAAAGAGCAGCAAACATTCAAAGAAATTTAAAAAGCCAGTTTACTGCATTTTGAAGGTTTATCTCCCAGTTGTTTTTACAGAAATATGTAACACACGAACCTCTCGAAATAAGTTTTAGAATAAGAGAAGCAAGCTGCTAACCTTGATGTCATCAATTTAGGGCAGTGACGAGTTTCCAGATGACTTGGGGATGCTGTTCAGAGATAAACAGAGACCGCAAAGTGTCTGATGGTCTGATCATGCAACAGAGAAAAGTTTAATAATATATAATTATTTAGAGGTATTGCATTAGGAAACATACTTTATGTTACTCACAGTGAAGACTGAACTCCAAGAATATCTCCCTTAAACTGCATCTCTACATTATACATTAGACTACAGCAGGTGACTCCTCATTCAGGATCACACTCATTACTCACACTCACAGCATTAATACCTCACCTGACACCATCATACTTTACTCGCTGTGGTGTGCGGGGCCACACTCATCAGATCTACTCACTGTAGAGCTCTGACGTGTGTGTGTGTGTGTGTGTGTGTGTGTGTGTGTGTGTGTGTGTGTGTGTGTGTGTGTGTGTGTGTGTGTGTGTGTGTGTGTGTGTGTGTGTGTGTGTGTGTGTGTGTGTGTGTGTGTGTGTGTGTGTGTGTGTGTGTGTGTGTGTGGTGACTAATGTCCTCCATCAAAGTGCTCCCCCCTCAGCTGACGTGGTGAAGCTGCTCCGACTCTATGAAGCGATATATGAAGTATGGGTTTTCCAACGTGTTTAAAAGAGCAGTTCAGTCACTTCATCCTGTCTTTGTGTAGCACACTGACTTGAGAAATGCTCATTGGTGTCATGGCAGGAGCCCAGCATGTGGAGCAAGTTGAGTAATGCAAACACAAGGTGGCAGTAGAGCGAGGCCAATTTGTGCTTTTTCTTTTGTTTCTCATAAATAGATGAAGAAAATGATCTAGCTCTCAATTACTATAACCATGAAAATGAGTTTTACTGATCAGAATAAATATACAAGTAATTCAACTGTAAGCAAGTGAAATGTATTATTGCTATTGCACCATTCTCAACCACAAAATGCCTCCAACAGACAAACAATATAATAAACTATGATGCAATTAATCAGTTGCAGGGAACAGTCAAACATATATAGAGTTTTTCAGAAGCTTTTTTAATGTAATTCAGAGGGATTCTATTGTGTTTTAGGACATTCTCCTTCTGCCTTGTAACCTAATGCTTAAGGAACTGCACAGATTTTTAGGAAAGAGAAAAACATTTTCCTCTACATCACATTTTAATTAAAACAAGTTCTGCCTTCCTGCCGAGGATGGTTAAAACCATTGGATGTTTTTATGTTCCACTAACGCGGCCAGGATTTCTCCTGATGCTGTCAATGGTCAGTCCGACTGCGACAAACCTTTTGTAGGAAAAACCAGAATAATTTTTGCTGCTTCTTTAAACCCAAGAGATGGACTTCTCAGAATGAAGTTGCTGCTTTTTCAAACATTTACAAAGATAAAGTAGAAACTGTTTTTTGTCTTGCGTTCTCCAGCCGCTGACTCTGCCGCGGTGGTGGTGATCCACGACGACGATAGCAGCAGGAGCAGCGAAAGCGACGACGATAGCAGCAGGAGCAGCGAAAGCGACGACGACTAGCAGGAGCCTTCATAGCAACGACAGCCTCAACTGGGAGGACTTGTGTTCTCTGTCCAGTGGTTACTCTGATGGAAGCGTTGATGGGTTTGAGGATTAGCCCGGTTCTCCTCCGGGCTGTGATGTGAACTGGATTTCTTTTTGTTCCCGGGACATTTAAAGTAGTACGCAAAAGTTGGTCTTGTAATGAGTCCAGTAACCAGACTAAACTGAGGGTTCTTTATTTTATTTTGGTGAAATTATCAGTTGTCTTTTTGTTTATATTTTCAACAAAAGGAATAAAGTTTCTGCCTATGCATTTTCATAGTCATATCCTGTGTTTTGATGCACCCATCGACTATGTACGAGCACCGAGTCGTGTTTAGGGTTCTGAAAAACAAGGAAACCTTACTTAGGGTCTCATTTCCAACTAATAGAAGAGTTCAAGTCAAGTGATCCCTGACTTCAGAAGTTGTGATGCTTGAAAGCATAGACTATGTGAAGACGGACAACATGACAGCTCCTCAAAAGCAAAGCCAAAGCGCCTCGATCGAAACTGGGTGAAACTTCATGATTGACAGCTGCGACTGACTCACGATTGGTCAAGCGTGCCTATCGGTGCTATCTTTCTACTGCGGAAGACTGTGGTGTTTTTTTTTACCATGCTACCAGTACAGTTATATGAAGGGAAATGCCCGTCTGTTGATCACTGAGATATCTCAACAGCTGTTAGATAAACTAACTAAAAGTAGGAACAACCTGCTGAGTTTCACGTTAGAAGGAAAGAAATGTTTCAACTGTCTTTTCAATGTGATTTGTATGCTCCCTATAGTGATGCCCTGCTTTCCATTTGTTGACATGTCCACCTGGGAGTTGTCTGTCGCACCCACAGGCTGAAGGGCTCCAGGGCAACAGAAAAGGAGGAGCGTTAATCGCTCCCATAGGTCTTCTCTCAGCTCTCGCTGGTCCTGACTTACATAGAAAAGCAATGGAATGATGCTGTGACAAATTCATGTTCACTAGTAAGCAAAACCTGAAATTTAAGCCTGTGCATTTTTTTATTTTTCTATTTGAATGTGCTACATAATTTTATGTAGAATGCAGCAAGGATCCCATTTTCAAAAGGGTTTGTTATTTTTTTAAATACAATCATGGGAAGTTATTGGCATAGCTGCTCATATATAAAAGCCAGAGATCCTAAGTTACTTTCAACAATATTACACATTTGAATCTGTATTTCAAGAGCCAACTGTTTGAGGAGGTGTCGCATTCAAAAATAGATTGTTTCTTTGCAAGAAATAACTCATTTAGCCAAATCCTTGCATCTTTGGGCAATTACACACATGCTGCGTTGCATGGCAACTAACGCAACATCCCCATGGGCTGTGCGAGCAAATGGCCGCGATGGCACCAGCTCTATCAGCGAGGGAGAAGGTAATGCATATGTCACTGTGTGCATTCAATACCCCCCCTCCCGATGCTCTGTCAGCTCGTTTGTAGACATGTTATTTAGGAGTGAAGGACAGAAACGGTTGAAGAGGAAAATAACTTTTTCACAGAGGGCACTTGAACAGGAAAAACAGGTGTTAATAAAATGATTGCTGGTTGAATTCATGTTCTTAGTGAGACCTGTGCTCTTCTTATCCTGACTGGTCATGTCTGCTGTTATACCGCCAACAAGGAGGTTATGTTTTTGTCTGAGGTCATTTGTTTTTCAGCAGGATTACACAATAACTACTCAACTGATTTCCATGGGATTTTGTGGAGGGGTGCGGCATGACCCAATGAAGAATCAGCATTTTCATTGATTTCTCAGAGAATAAAGCATGTTTATGAGTGTGTGCAATTTGGTGCAGATCTAAATCTAGATCTAGTGAATGTGGTTTCACAAGACTGTTGGGCCTTGTTGGAGGAATGAGTGACATTCTAGTTTAAAAGATTCCTTCAAAACCAAACTTGATTAAACTGACTGGTTTCCTGGTCTGTGAACCTTACGACTGGGACTTTCCTCTGAGGGACTATCGCTTGTGAGTGTTTTAATTGGTGTGTCTGTGTGTGATGGCTGCTTTGCTTGGATGAGTTTTCTTGTGATGGATCTACTTTGTCTCTCTTGTCAAAGGGGTTTTCTTTCTTAATGAGAGAGAATCTCATTAAGATGACCAGCATTAAGTGAAGCGCTTTAGACATCATTAATGAAAGCTTCATTCTTCTTATCTAAATGCTTGCCCGTAGAAAGAAAATATCCACTGTGATTAAAAGAGTTTTCTAGGCTGGCAAGTTAATTATAATGATATAATTGAATGTTTTACCGATGAGGGAAAAATGTGAAGATGTCAAAATGTTGCTTAACAGATATTTTGGGATCTTGGAAATTTCAGAATTCAGACACCGTTTTAGAAATTCCAGGGGACTATAGGACCTCTACTGTTGATGAATATGAATTCATCTGAACTGTTTTGTTCATCAATCCTAAATAATGTTAACAGCGAAATCATACAAACTCATGCCAAAGCATTAGACCTGATTAACTGATTATTGAACCTGTACAGTTCTTTTTTTGATGCAGTGACACCCAACACTGTGAATCACGCAACGCAGCCTCTACCCAGAGTGCACAGCAGCTCGCAGAGTGAGTTTGCCTCCTGTGCTGCGGTTGGCCGATGTCACGGCAGTCCATTAGAGCCGGGATACACAGGGGGAGCGTGTGTCTGTCAGGGTGTATTACGTGAGGACGACAGTGATGGGCTGCCTCTGAGCCACAGCAGGAGCCTCTCATTCCTCCGTCCGACTCCTGGAGCTACCTCAGATGTCAGTATCAGCCATCTCCCTCTCCCTCAAACACACTCTCCTCTCTCTCTCTCTCTCTCTCTCTCTCTCTCTCTCTCTCTCTCTCTCTCTCTCTCTACATGGATACCTTTTGTTTTGCTGCATCATCTCTCTGACTCAATCCATGTGTGGCCAAGTATAAATCTTACCCACATTGTTATACAGTATTTTTTTTTTTTACATCATTACTATTATTTTATTTTTTTTGTCAAACAGAACCAAAATCGATCTGCACCTGTAATCATAACTTGTCAGAAGAAACAATCACTGGTTTCTTCTTTTCAAATCTGCAGATTTGTTGCTTTTCTTCGTCACATGATAATAGACTGAACCTCTGAGTTTTAAGCTGTTGCTATGGATGGCAGGTTTGAAGTGCTAAGAATTTTCCACTATTCAGATGAGGAAACACATGGATATCACAAACTGATGTTTTTTTAGAAGGCTAGATATTATTTTACTTGAACACTGAATATCTGGACTCTGTTGACGATAAAGATAAGAATTAATGAACTGAAAGTTGTTCATAGTTTGCAAATACCAGATATATTGATTTGTAATTACACATTACCTGAGTGGAATTATTATTACTCACTTGATGCAGGAACAAAGTAGAACAGCCACTAAATTGTCAAAGAATTATTCACAGTGACAAGATGAATAAAACAGTGGGATATAATAAGAAGAACCTTGATATGAGTGCAGGGTGTTTTCCGGTCTGTGTGACTTGTGTGTTGCAGGAGCGGCTGCAGCGTGTAGTACAATCATGCTGTGAAGAACATTTGGATTCTACAAAGCTGGCAGATGGTCCACGGATATGGACCACAAGCCTTTTGGATATGAGTGTGCTGGAGTGAATCCATCAAAAAAGAGACATACAACAAAGCAGGTGGAAAGCTGCAGAGTGCGAGGGTAGAAATCAGTAAATAATGCCTTGAGAGACGCTGACTGGTTTTAAATAACGGAAATCTATATTGTATATCCTGCCTGATAAAATCTGCTGTAAAGCATCTCTGAAAAATATTACATTCTATTTATTTTTAAGAGCAGATACTTGAAACTACTGTACTAGTATCTGTACTGTAATTTTTTAAGTTATCTTCTTGACCAGACAAAAGGAGACTCCCTTTGACTAGTCTCATTTTTTTCAGGTTTTATTCTGTGTTGTTTTATTCCCATATATTTTGACCATTATTTAAACCATGCTGCCATTTAATATCTCAGTAATAATGCAACCCACGACTGTGTGTGTCTTTCAGGTATCAATCATGTTGTGGGGACCTAAACCTTTCTACACAGTCACATTATGAGGACTTGGTTAAGTTTAGAGTAAGTCATTATTATTCTAGCATATGTATATTATTATTATTATTATTATTATCAACTCAGCACTGTGTATATGAACAAAATATGTATCTCTAGTGTTCACTGAGTGTCTGCACTTTAATTATAATAGTAATAACGACAATAATAATAACGACAACAACAATATTATTATTGTAATTTTTTCAGAAATCTAATAATAAAAAGAAATTGCTGCATTCTAATCTTTTAGTATTTCAATATCCTGTCACGTAAAACCTGCCAGAAAACCCAAAGCTCTTAATTCTAACTACAGCGTGTTACATCCGGTCATATCCCGGAAGTTAACGGATTTTGTCGCGGGACAACGTGACAACAGTGAGCGTCCTGTCACCATGGAGACAGAACGCTCACTGACCAGCTGCAGGTAGTTACCGTGGTAGTTTACACGCTAACCTCTGAACACTGAGTTCTGTGTGTATTTGTAAAATGAGATAAAACGTGTGAATACGTTTTGTTACTATAGTTACTTCATAGTGTTTATTAACCAGGTATTCAGCTCATCGTTGACGCTAGTAGCAAGCTAGTCGCAGGTTAGCTAGCAAACAGTCTGTTTTAAAATCATTCCTCAAAATGCACTTTTACCGAATGGCATTTACCAAGTTTTATTCTATCGCTTCTTCTTCTCCTTTGTTTGGTTGATGGTGCATCGTTTGCTGTTTTTGATTTGAATTTGACTTTACATTGTGTTGTCGTCTTTGATGTTTGGTGTCTTGTTTATAGTTGTTCCCTTTGTAATGGCTATTTGTTAAAGGTGCTATATAGATAAAGTGTTAATTTTGTTCCCTTGGCAAAGAAGAAGATTTGTGTTACTACAACTGTTCGGATTGTGAAGTGTTTCATATATGATTTTAATCTGCCTTCTTTTCAAAGTAATCCTTGCAACGAACTACAGAAATGTCCAAATCCCTTCACGATCCACCAGGGTCCGGCCCCAAAGGCCCCGACGACTGCAGAAGGTTGAGAAGGATCATTGCTGAAGATCCTCTCTGGTCCCTGGCTCTAGTGCCCAGTCTATCACACCTCTGCCTGGAAAGCTTCGTGAGAGACTTTGAGGGTATGCTTTTGTTTTTAGCTGCAACTTTATACACTCTTATAAACACTTGTAGGTTAAATAACTACAGTCTGATTGTAAATCTTAAACTTGTTACAGGGCTTACTGTATATGAACAACTTTCAAACACCCAGAGAGACTTCATCCAGGAGAGGCTACCTCCTTCCCTGCCCCTGAGCGTGACAGCCAATGTGATCGAGGATGGCATCTACTGGAAGCGATGCTGCAAGCAGCAGTGGGATCTTTGTGATGTCTCACATTATGGCGACAACTGGAAACGAATGTTCTTCGAGAGGCGCCTGGAAGGCATGATTGAGCTCTTTATTCCAGGTGTAACAGAGACAAAGACAATCCTAGAGATGGTCCCGCTCTGTAAGAACTACGTCAAGAGGCTGGATATTTCCCAGCTGCTGATGCCTATCAGGGAGCCCAAGAAGGGGAAGGAGGAGGAGGACAATTTCTTGGGGTTGGACAATGACGACGAATATGATGGACCCCAAATGAACCACTTCGACTTCAGCATCTTGCTTGAAAAGCTGACCTGCCTGGAAGAGCTCCATGTGGTATACAGAGTCAAACAATGTGGTCTGAACTATGAAGGGAGGATGTTTGAGATGAATTACCAAGACTGTTTGTCCCTCGCCAAGGCCCTTAAGTCTTGTAAAACTTTGAAGGTAAATATTGATTCCTTCTCAGTGGTTTATGGCAGTGTGGCCCCTTACAGCTCTGCATCTTTGCAAGGCCGGGAGCCCGATTATCTGAGGCTTTCATATTTGTTGAAATTCAGCATTAACGACCTTCTTTGCCAGTGAAAAAAGCATTATTTACAGACATGTCCCCAATGTTGGAAATAGGAAATTAGTTGTTGGCGCAACTTTATGGTCTTTAACGTCAAAGAAAAGATGACAGAGCCTCTGGCTGCAACCTAAATAAGTCACTATTTGACACAACAGTTTTGTCACATGAATTTATTACTGCCTGACACCATGGCATGTGTCTGCTGCTGGTGCATGTGCATGAGAAGGAAGCTGTGCACAAGATAAATGGATTTGATGTTAGGGCTGCCACTAATGAGCAATTCATCTTGTTGTTATTAAGTTAATTAGTTAATTCTAAATGTCAGAAAATAATGAAAATGCACATTACAGCTGCTCAGAGCCTAAAGTGACAACCTCAGATAATATCATTATAGAAGCATAGAAACAATTGAACTACTTTCATACCGTTCTGATAATCAAATTAAAATTTCATCACAATCTGATGTTCTTTTCATATTATAATCATCTTAGTCCAGCACATTTGGTGAAGCTGGTAGGTAAATAGCATTTATGCATGAGGCAGAACCATACTGTAAGAAATAGACCAGATCATGCTCTTTGAGATCTGTGATGTGCTCCCACTGATTCAGTTGTTTGTGCTGCTTAGAACCGAATCATATTAACCCTCATACCGCTCTTCCTCCTGCAGCTTCTGCGGCTCCATCAAAGCAACATTGACGACATGAAGGTCCAGATGCTGGTGAAACAACTTTTGGGCCACCCGTCCCTGAGGGAGCTCGACTTTTCTCACAACGTGATCGGAGACGGCGGCGCCGGAGCTGTCGGCAAGCTGCTCACCAAGAGTAAACTGGAGGTCCTGAACATGTGTGACAATGAGATCACAGACCCAGGGGCCAAAGCTATAGCTCATGCCTTGTCTAAGAATTCCACTCTTGTGTCACTTAACCTGCGTCTCAACCGCCTGAGAGACGAGGGAGGTCGAGCCATAGCTGAGGCCTTGCTGAACAACAACACCTTACGTCACCTGCACCTGGGAGCCAATGAGGTGACGGCCCCCACCGCCATCGCTCTGGCTAAAGTGATAGCTCAGAATAACACGCTGAAGAGCATCAATCTCTCCTGCAACAACCTTGGCGAGGTGAGGCAGCCGTGATGAATTTGTCTCATCTCGTATTCCTATGATCATGACACGACTGAACGGCAGGACTCCAAAATGCGAGAAAATATTGCTGTTCTTTTAACATAGATGCTAGTGGGGCAAAAATTATAGACATGAGATGGTGGTGGTTTCGGGAAAATGTATTCTGTATTATTTTCTTTACTATAAGAATTCTTTTGAGTAAATAGGACTTTGAAACACTGGACTTTAAACCCCCCAAATCACAGTGCCTACAAAAGCTTTGAAGCACAAGGATTTTCAATTATTCATCGAGATGTGGGGGAAACATGGAATAATAGAAAGCTGAGTAAGTTGTTTCCCTGTGAGAGTGAGAGGTAGATGTGAATTGTTCCCTTCGCGTGGTCGTTCAGCTCTGGAGGTTTGTCTGTATACTGTATCTCTGACTGGAATACTCGCAGGATGCGGAGGATCAAAAATCACCTGCGTCGCATAAATGCAACGTGCAGCACCATCAATATCTTTGACCTTGGACCAAAAATAGAAATGACAACCAATGGACTCAACAATTAGCTCAGAATATAAGATTTACTGCAAAAGTTGCTTCTGGCTGATGTTCTCAGACGTTTTAGAAACGACATGGGCCTGTATCACTGCTTAATGTGTGTGTTTGTTCTCTCTTTCCACATGTGTGTGCAGGATGGAGGTAAAGCTCTGGAGGAGGCGATGTCTCACAACACCAGCGTGACGGAGTGTGATATCCGCCTGTCCGAGGTCGACGAGCAGATCGTGTCCTCTATCAATCAGGTGGTTTGGACCAATCAGGGTTTAGGAAAAAAAGGATAGAGCTGGAGTGAATGAAACCAAGTAGAAATTGGCAGATTCCTCTTTGTACAAATCGCTGTTCAGCCACATTGTACAGTAGATTCAATCCTCTAGTGTGGTCTGCTGATTCATTTTGTTGTCAGTGTTAAACGTAGACTGTGTATAAAGACGGATGATATGTCGGCTAACTAAAAGCCAAAATGTCTGATCGCCCCCTGGTGGCTGGCTGCAGTATAGGCCACCTCCTCCATGTTAGTAAACGGGACATGGACCAAACTCAAAATATATGTACAATACATAAATTTGATGGTTTCAGTCATTTTTGGTAGAACCGCTAAATGTGTAGCTTCACAGTAATTTCTGACACATATTTCAGTGAGCATTTCAGTTTATTGAAGAGTTTTATTCCATTTTGATACACAGATTTGGTATTCAGTCCATATGTAACATCAAGGCATCATTGTGGTGTTGGAATACATACAGACTTGCGTTGTTTTTATTTCCACCTATATCTACTAGCTAATAATGTAACACCCTTGCTAGGCAGCTACAAACAAATCGTAAGTGTAATCAATGTCCCAGCTTCTAACCTTACAAAAATCACTAGTTCTATAGAATCATAAGATGAGAGACAAAGCTAATCTGTAGGTTCATGGTGAACTAATCTAGCAAAATGTCCATCTACAATTACTGACGGTCTTTTTATCAGTAATCAATATCAACAATCATTCAAACATCCCTCAAAATGTGTACTGCATGTGTTTATGTGAACGTTGGACTGTAAATAAAGATGGCCGACATGACAGCCCCGCAAAGGTGAAGCCAATTGACCTCAATCTCCCCCTGGTGGCTGGCTGCAGTTTTGGTCATAAACCCAATCTCCACTATGTTAGTGGATGGGACATGGACCAAACTAAAAACAACAAATTACACAGCAAATATTTTTTCTGAAAGATGGTTCCTGTCGTTTTAGTTAGTTCTTATAATAGTTCAAATGTTTATGTTCATGTAAAGTTTGGTTTTAATTAGTAATTTGATGCTATATAACAGGATGAAACGTCATGATTGATAGTGGAGACTGTTACGGCTTGATACCGCGACTCCATCCTCTGATCACTACTGCGCAGATTCTGGCTCCGAACGTCATCATCCAGAATATATTGGCTTCATTTCTGGATAGTGAGAGGAAGTGGAGACGAGTCGTCCATCTTTATTTACAGTCAATGCTGTGAACCCTATTGTAAATCAGTCAAATAATTCTGCTAACATTTCTTGCGAAATAAAGTTGTATCATGTTCCATTTTAAAAATGTGTAAAAACAAAAGAAATCATTCAAACAGGTCAATTTAAAGCTGCACAACATCGGCTGCCTGAAGCATTTTGAAAGGGATTGCATTGCCATTAGAGACTTTTTTAACAAACTCGCCCTTTAACGTCTGCATGTCAAAACAATGTCCCTGCTCCGGTTATGTCTCTGTGTGTGACACATTCATCTAAGATCCACATCCACAGTCTCCCAACCTCTCATCTCTATTTTATTTACAGTACAAAGCCTCTCTGCCCTACACTCCTGAAAATACACAACAGTTAAATATAAAAAGTCAAGCCCTAGAGCATTCTTGAGTGAAAGAGAGTACATAAAAACAACCTAGACACGGTAAAGGGTTCAGTGCTTTGCATGACAAAAGCCTTGATGCTAACAGTCATCTATGGAGCAAAAATGTCTAGTTATGAAACCTCCAACCAGATTTAGAACCATTTTGAAATACCCCAAATATCTTTCATGTCAATATCGTCAGGTAAACATTGCACTGGTAAACACATTTTTTCTATTCTGTATGAATATCACAGTGAAGCCATCCGAGAGGCTTGTTGGCTAATTATATTAATAAGTATGAATAAGAACATGAAACATTTGCTACGCTACCTCCACCTCCTACAGGTTGTATATGTTTCTATCCCTTGTGGAGTTTGCATGCTCTTGTTCGTAGTGTCCTCTGGGATTTTACAATACAAGCGTGACATCCACTTGATTCTCTGCCTTCTGACCAATGCATGCTGGGATATGATCCAGCCCTTCGTGACCTTCGTGACCCGGAATCAGAAACAACTTTCAACCAAGAAACTGAATTAATTCATCCGTGAATTCTTCTTGTTCGAAAAGAACCATTTAAGGAATAGTTTGACATTTTAGGAAAAAATATTTTCGCAATAAGAGCTGATTAGCTTAGCATAGCATGAAGACTTAAAACAGCTGGGGGGAGGGGGGGTTACGTGCGTAACTATAAAATGCAAGCATAGGTTGTAATGTTCAGGCTATAGCTGTTTCCCTGTTTGTGGTCTTTATGCTAAGCTAAGCTAACTGGCTAAAAACTTAGTACAGTATTAATCTTGTCTTCCAACTCTTGGCAAGAAAGCGAATGAGCTGCGTTTCCAAACTGTCAAACTGTTTCTTTAATATTCTAACAAAGATATCAGTACGTATAGTGAACTTTATGAACACCAGGACCTGAAGGAGGTTCTTGTTCGACCTGCTTCTGAACCGTTTCAGCATCCTGTCACGAAAAAAGGCTGTTTCTTACAAAAGCTTTTAGAATACAAAGTGAAACGTCTGCATAACTGGCTAAACCTAAAGTTGAAATGAGAAAGTTTTGGGATATTGTTGCAAGCAGAATCCTTGCCCTGAATATGATCCTGAGTTGATGGGGCTTGCATAGGTGAGCTTGCGGAAAACGGGTGAGGAAACGGTCATTTGTTGAATGAAATGGCAGGTTTGCTAGAATCTGTTTTAAAAGAAAAACAAATCATTTTTATGCATCCTCTAGTATTGCTATAAAGATAGTCCCCACCTCCAGACCTAACTACACACATGGAATGTAATGAGTACGGGTAAAACCGGTCACAAGTACGAGCCCATTATTGTGAAGCAGGAAGTGAAACAAAACGTCCACAGTCGAGATCCTTCGACTCTGATGGTCGTAACAACAGAAAGCAAAACAACCAGCGATCCAACTTTTAAATGCAGATCTTATGAGATGAAAACCAGCTTATAAACATTTCTTGAATTACCCCTGTGCTTATTCAAATTGTACTAAAGTACCATTCACAAATGCTAAGGTGTAATGGAAGAAAATAAGAAAACTCTGGAGTTGTATTTTTCGAGGTTAATCCTGACCAGACTTCTTCTTTTATTCCTGTTCAAACATTTTTTTCCTGCGCATGGCTTGGCTGTGAAACAAAATTCACCATGACTAAGAAACCGCGTGCACTCAGTTGAGAGCAAGTAACTTTGTTTTTTTTTTTTAGTTCTTTAAAGAAATCCTGTCATATTATTAAATCTGACACTATCAGGAGTGATTCCGGGGCCTTTGCCTATTTCGAGCGTCTTTGATGGCCGGCTCCCTGGCTGTCTCTCTGATACTCATCAGCGGAGCACAGCACCGGCTCTGCGAGAGCTGCGTTTATTACGAGGAGACTCGTCTGCAGAGCGTTTAGTCTCTGACCTTTTATATCTTAAACAGTATTGAGAGCAGGTGATGCAGCATGTTTCTCCTATGCATCATATTTCATGTGCTCTAATGAGTGTGAATGTCACTTGTTTCAATGGGAAGATGTTGAGATGAGATCATTTTGAGTTATGGTAGCTTATGCTTGTCGGTAACAGTTGATCGCTAGGCACTTAAATAAAGAGGTAGGCTGAATAAAAATATTGCCAAACATGAAATTAAATGTTTCTTTGAGATTTTAAAGTAGCTGAGGTGACACTGATCTATCAATATAATGGTGAGGTTTATCATGTAGTCGGCCATTCTACAAAATGTACAGTTTATAGTGATTAAGGAACAGTTTGAAGACGTGTCGCTCATTCAGTTGGAAGTTCTTGTGTCCTCAGCTTTCCTGTGATAAATTATTCATCCGCTGTGTGAGCTAAATTTAGCCAGCCGAGAAGTATAATGTCATCACCACCGAGCCCATTTGAGCCAACTGGATATTTTAGCGTCTGTATCACACATTTATTTTTATACGAAGGAAATGTATCCCTGTTTTTTTCACTGGATTTCCACGTGCACTAACTTTGAATAAGCACATTTTAAATCACCCAGTTTCACAAATGTTTTACGTGCAGATGCTTATATTTTTTATTCGGGCCCAAGTTATTTTGGCAAATGTTTTCATTACGCTTTGAGCGAGGGTGTTGAAATCTTTTTTCGTTTTCCCTCATGACTCACACACTCAAACATAATCTGTGTCACTCCATTTATCAATCTTCAATTCATTCCTTCAATAATTGTCATATGCCTTTCTTTTCTTAACGTCCTCTGCTACCGATGAGTCAAAAACTTTTTTAGGCTCCAAATCCTAGTGTAATGGGTGTTACTCATGTCCATGTAATTTCCCACTAAGATCTACAGATAAGACGTTTACAGTAAGATGTGACTCCAGTTGGTGTTCCTTGGTAAGTTGATTTGTAGTGGAAGCTGTAGGGCTGTACATGACACTTTGGCAGAGTGGTCCTTTAAAGCCTCATTATAGTTTAACCAACAGTCTCATTTAGACCATCCAGGCGGTTTTCCCTGACTTATTAGGGGGCTTTCTCAGACATACTTTGTTTTTCCATTGTTTGAGGCTACACCAGCTTTTTAAACTTGAACAAATGCTTGTTTGTAGTAGCTTGTATGTGACAATGTGTAAAAGGAAGAAGCAGAAGTCTTTATCATCCAAGCCCAGGGGCAAAGAGGTCTCACTCTCTGCCTGCATCATTCTATTCTTTGCTCAGAAGCCTGTGGCCGCCGTGGGTCATAGCGAAGTCTCTACACAGGAGCCGTTTCTGTGCAGGGAGTGGTGGTCATGGTTGAGGCAGCCTTCGTTGCGATGCACAATGAGCACTGGGAAGAACATAGCATCCTGATAGGCTGGAGGGTTCTCCTCACTGGTCTGCTGACCTGACAGACAGCGCGTGCTCTCTGTGGGGCACGACTGCTCATTCAGGCTCCCACTACTCCTCCACAGGCAGCTCCGCCTGGAGCCGTACAGGCGGCTCAGTGAGAAGCGGCTGGCACTGAAGGGGATGCGGGGGCTCCCCGTGTTGCAGATGCTGAGGGCGCTGCGAGAGAAGATGGAGGAGCTGCTGATGGTGCGGTGGCAGCGTTCACAGTTCTGCCTGTAGCTGCCGTAGCCTCCACAGACGGAGTAGTTGTTACAGCTCCCCGAGAGCTGGGCCAGGTCCATGAGAACGGCCTCCGAGTAGCTGGGCACCAGCTGCTGGTTGGAGCGGATGTGCCACTCCAGTTCTGTGCTGTCGATTGTGTTGACTCGTGGGATGTGTCGGCAATATGGCCGCTCCTCAGATGGTGTTGCTGGCACAAAGTCAAAGCCGAACAGCTTCTCCACATGGTAGTGTGCACAGGCAGTGCGGTACTCTGTCAGCACCCGCAGAGGCCAGGAGAGGGTGAAAGCAGCTGCCACCCAAAAAGTGGAGTTAGCTGTGTACCAGGGAAGGTGACTGGGGTCAGAAAAGGCAATCATATACTCTTTAAAGTCTACATTCTTCAGATGCATTCCCTCACGGGCCTCCATGTAGTCGTCCAGACCCTCGTTCTCTGTGAAGAACCGGGCGCGCTGGGTCAGATAGGAGTTCTCTGACTCCACGCTGGCGAAGCTAAAGCACTTTGTGAACCTCAGCCTGGTGATGGGGAAGCTGTGCAGGTCCAGCAGGTGCTTCGAGATGTCCTTAACTCCGCAGTTCCCGTAGTCAAACTCCGCCTCGGCCACGTGGGTGTTGACTCGCTCGTGGTACACCTGTGTGGTGGTGTAGGCGTCTCCGTTACGGTAGCGCGTCACCTGTCGTGTTCTCCTGATATAGTGATAGCTGATGGCCTTCCACCAGATGCAGGGCGTAGCTTGCTGCATTCGCTGGATGCGCTCGGTCACGTTGTCCACGTCTACCTTGTACTGCAGCTCATTCCTGGTGTAGCAGTGCCAGCACTCCACCAGGTAGACCACGTAGAGCATGACCAAGAAGGCCAGGGGGATGTAGATGTAGCCGTTGGAGCAGGGACTGTCGTGATACATCATAGACTTTCCCTTGTAGGCGCTGTCGAAGGAGAGGCGCGTGACCTTGGTCACCTGGCACCAGGCCATCACCCCGACGCAGCCGTACATTAGCAGTGAGAGAAGCAGGCATTTCCAGTGGGTCTCCTGACACAGGGACTTCGACAGGGACTGTTTCTGGGCCCGTTGCTGCAAGATGAGAAAACAGTAGAGGGTCACTAGAAGGATACGTTGAAAATTACTGAGTGTGTCAAAACAAAAAAAGCAACAAGGAACTTTGTGGGTTAATTAAATACACATCTTTGATATGAAATTGTAAATCAGTTGATAAAAATATGTATAAAATTTGAAATGAGAAGCTCCCGCATATAAAATATTTAAGGATATTTTCTGTGTTGTAAGTGCTTTTACATAGTTTATGCATGAGCTGTGAGCCAACTGCTCATGTCGTGGTCTGTGCTTGTTATCATCCAAAAACTCGCCCAGTCCTACAATCGAATTCAAGAAAATGTCTGATAAATGCAAAAGTACAATGTTGAGTAGACCTTGTTTCCAGCGAATAGCACATGGCCTTGGTATGTGTCTTTACATAAATACGATATGAGAGAAAAGGAAAGAGGGACGAGGACCGAAATATTCCGAGGGGCAGACCCCACATTTCATGTCAGGCCAGCTAGAGAACAGCAGTCGTTTCACTCTGGCAGCATTAAGCTGGTGCCATCCTTTATCACCTCGAGGCCCAGCCGGCCCCAGTGCCTGCATCAAGAGCGAGTCACGCCTTGTGGGAGCAATGCTGCACAAACCTGGCAGCGAATCAAAGGCCCCAGGGAAGACGGGTTATAAGAAAATGTATTCAAAATCTAATTAGCATAACAGACATCACACAGAGGCAGAATCCGCTGGGTGGACATCAAACATTTCTGGCTCTACTGTAGCAGCATTGATTCAATTAAAACACAAAGGTTATCCTCTCTATCTGTTACATAGGACGGCCCATAGGTCAGCCCGACATACAGCATGAGTGGTCACAACAACCGGCATCACTGCATTGATGTATTGACTTCAACATGTCAGCCGTGTGCTATTCCAGTGACAGACGAGCATAAATAATAGATGTTCTTTCTCCATATTTATCTTCCCCACCTTGGTCACATGGTCCCAGAGGAGCTCGCCAACCCCAAGGCTACACCCCACGGGGGCCGGAGGGATTAACACTTAAATTCCCAGGTCGAGATGAACCTACTGCAGGAGGAGTATTTACTCGCCAGCATCCTGTGCCCGGCCTGGACGACTATAATCAATACAACATGACATACTTTGTGGCTCATGTTACATTTTACAGCCTGTTTAAGCGGCAGGAATAACGATGAGCAGTTGTGCAGCAGGAAGCTTCGTCCCGCTTGTGAATGTTGAAAATGCAGTAACACGGAAAGCAAATATACCTTCACGTTATAGAATGTACAAATACAACCTCGAAACATCACTCACGTACAGATTTATAGACATGTGAATAAAAGTGTTGCTCACAAAATCCAGTTGTGAGCTTTTGGCCTAAAGAATAACAAGATTTGAACTGACACGAAGCTAACTAGATTATTATTTTATGGTAACATATGACATTTCATTTGAAAGGGCCCCCGCTTGAGATGATATCAGAGCGGTTCATTAGGCCCGTGGATTTCAGAGAAGTGACTCACCACATGAACACAGTGGTGTTGACATCTTTGATACATTAGACAGAAATTCCTCTGGCCGGGGCGGGATAGGAAGAAGAGGAAGTTGCTCTTATTAAACATACAGGAAGATAATTCTTCATATGGTCACCCAGGGATGCAGAGAGATTTTATCTACATAAAAAAAAATCACACTTGATTCTTTTCACACCCGAAAGTTCGAACCAAGCTTCATGTCTTTGTTACACTGTTTACATTTGAACTGGCTAGTTTTGCAGTTGGTCTGAAAACCTGATCTATCCCCCAAAAATGTTTTTTTAACTGCAACAGCAAACAGTTAGTCCCAGTTCTTTTGGTGGGACTAACTTTTAATCCATTGGTCACCTTTGGACACTGTTCACACCTGTTCAGACTAAACTAAAAGTCTGGACCAAAGAACGTAGGTGTGAAAGCGCCCTTGGATAGAAGCTCTGGTTTTATTTTGGAGATTTGGTTGCAGCTGTTTTGAGTGTAATGTGCTTTCACACAAGAGCACACACTATTTGGATTCAGGCTTTAAAAAGGAGAAGTAAACAGTAAAATATTATTTAGTAAAAGCATTAGGGGGGAAACATGAAAGTTGGTGTCTCAGGAATCGTAAAAATCCCTGAAACAGCCTTTTAAGGAACCAGGTCAGTTTTTCAGAAAACAAACGCTCCAGTCAGAAGCTGTAAAGAGTTCAGAGGCTTCACGATTCATGGGAGGACTGTGGCGCCTTTAACTAAGAGCCTCTCACACTCATGGACACTTTCTCTTGACATAATAAGACCAGCTATGTTACATAAAAACCCTCTTGTGTAATGGATATGTCGCTGGTCCAACATTTATGTTCGGAAGGCCCGGGGGAAAGCAGCGATTAGGTTTGTTGCAGGCAAAATAAAACCCTAATAAATTGAATCCCTACATGTCCCCGGGGAAAGACAGCGTATTACCACCAATACAATGTAATTCTGTTAAACTAACAGAATATGGTTAATGATAACATTTGAGCGATTTTCTTGAAGGAAAACAACAGCGAATAGAAACATTTGAGCATAACAACATGTATACATCCTCTCATTGTCTCAGTGACCGTGATATCATAGGACCCACATCAGGTCCCTGAGCCCCATTTTGGATGCCACTTGTCTGGAGGGGAGACGAACAGGAGGACATGCATGCACGTGCACGCTCTCGGCTGCGCGCTTGGACGCACAGGTTCACGTATCACAGCACATTAGCCCACTAATAATAAACACTGTACCACAATAAGACAGCCAGTTCGATTCCAGTGTAAGTGTTGCGTGTGCACTTAAACCCCACTGTGCACAATCTGATTTATTACAGCGAGAATGTTGAAATATGTGACATCAACCCAACTATGTATTTGCTCCACATGCACTGAGGTAGGAACATTGGCCTGCATGCTGCACACAGTGTTTGTGTACCTCCTCTCGGGGGCTGTCCGGCTCCTCTTCGGGGACGGTGCCGGCGGTGGCGGGGCTGCTTTCACTGGCCGTTGCAGCCAACGCAGGGGACATGGTGGTGGAAACGGTGCAACAACCGGGGCATGGATCTCCTGTCTGGACGTGGGGGTTTCCGGATCACACAACAACATATGCGCGCCGAGATCCCCTCTGCGCATCATCCGAGGGAAAGCAGCTGCACTCGGAGCCCAAACGGCTCAGAGGCTGATGCCCCATCCCAGCAGCATCCTCCTCCTCCTCCTCCAGGTGGGCACGCGTCGCTGGGTAGAGAAGCCCGTCATGGTGCCTTTTGCAAGAGCAAAAAAAAAATAGATACAAATACTAGAGGCTACTTCCAGCGATGCAAAGCCTGGTGGTGATGGGGAGACTGCTGCAAGGGCTGCAGGGTGAGGAAGAGGCAAAAGGCTGCAGACAGCTCCTCTCCTCTCCCTGCAGGCTGTGGAGCTGTGAGGCAGGACAAAGACGACAGGAAGCGGCACGTGTGAGCGAGCCACCCCAACACAACAATGTAGAGACACACACACTTTTACACATACACATCCCACTTCAAGTGAATCACAGAGGCTGCACAAAGGAACCCACCCCCCCTGCATCCCATTAGCTCCATGTCTCTATGCACCAAAAGTATTATCCCCCAATGAGAGGTGATATGAAAATAGGAATACCATTTGCCATTACTTTTGACTGGTAGGGTTTGAATGATATTGTAATATTGTATTTGTTGCCTTTGATTCAAATAAAGTTATAATTACTCATAATTAACTTAATTAATTTGAAGAAGAAAAAGAGCAATAGTAGGTGGCGGTAAAACACCTTGACGTTGGTTGCCCAACACCAATAACCCGAACAAGGAAGAAGAAGAATGAATATTACTTAACAAGATGAGATGTGTATGGAAACCCTTTTTGGCCATCAATCACTAAGCCAAAGACCTACACAAAAGATCTCAATTTCTAAGCCAGGTCCCTGCTTCGTCCCGAGGGACATGTAGGAACACATGGCACAGCTGTGACAATTTATTATGAGAAGGCCAAAGGTGATGCAGCCATACAATATCTTAAATTCTTCCCCTTGCTTCCTTTGTAAACATCCCTGTTTACACAGGAACCATTTACCTCACAATCCTGGCACACAGGCCTCTGTTTATCACAGCCTACAGTACGGACATTGGACTGGACTGCTGGCATTGAGCGGAGTAAGTAAACATAACAGTAGATGACATGAAGACAGATGGCAGCTCTTGGCAGCAGTAAAGGTTTCTCTCAGACACTCACTATCGTTTTATAGACTGTATTCATGATGAATCCATTGGGCAGCGATCAGTAGCTGTGTGAGTGAGCCCTCTAAAGGCCAAACCACAACAAGCAGTTCCCGAAATAGAAAAGGAATGAAGAAATGGTAGCTGGGTTACCCCTGAACTTTTGAGTCAAAATTATAACCAACATATCAAATGTGGACCGAAATCACTTGGTGAACATAGTGACTGGGAAGAATAAAGTTACTATTTGAATGTATAAGTGGAAATATACTGGTTCTCTAATGCAATGTTGTGTTTCAAAGTGCAGACTGACATCGCAATGGCTCCTACACACGAGTCCAGAACAAACACTGCAGCACTATTGATTATATTGTTGTTATTATTATCATGAAACACATGGTAAAAATAATGAAGGAAGTACACAGATAATAATAATAATTCGAATAATAATAATGATAGAGATAAAAGACAAGAACAGCTTGGCATCCCAAGTAAATTCAAGTTGAATCTTTTATGTATATCTTTAATTATTCATTCCTTCATTATGTCTGTCATGGTTTTATTTATAGTAGATGGGCAAAATACTAGTATGTTTTGACACTACAACCTTTTATTTTGAAATTTGTATCACTTCCGCCTAAAGTTTTGTGTGTGTGTGTGTGTGTGTGTGTGTGTGTGTGTGTGTGTGTGTGTGTGTGTGTGTGTGTGTGTGTCGTGCACGCGCACTGGGGATTCCCCCGCGTGACACAAACAGCTTCTCTTTCACGTGTCAGCTCTTCTTCCTCTTCTTCTTCGCCCGGAGCTCCTGCTGTTGTTATCGGATATCCAGACGACGCGGAGCCGCCTCCCCGCTCCTGTTCCCCCGCTTGTTTCCCCCCCCCCCCCCACGCCTGTGATGAGCGCACCGTGTTTTGTAACTTCCACAACAGTCGATAATCGATAGAGACGAGCTGGAGGCGCGGAGCGGGCTGCGAACATGTCCGATCGGTTCGTGGAATGAAACGCGGCGGCTCTCGGTTTCTCAAAGGAGCGGCGGTTCCCTCAGGTGCCCGCAGAACTGTCCCCGCTGTCCGGTCCCATCACCGAGCAGCGAGCGGCCACAGCAGCCGCCAGTAGCCTCTCAAGTCCCGGGAAGGAGGGAGGGGGAAGCCCGGCGAGGCCACCACCTCCTCCACCATGGCGAGCGACGACTGCAGTAAAGACTTGTACGCCGGAGAGAACCGCACAGACTCGGGCATCGACTCGTACCGCTCCATCCTGAAGTCGGAGGAGCCGCGGGACCCCGGCGCGGACCTCGGCGGGCCGCGGGAGAAGTTCTCCGCCGCGGAGGAGCGGCTGGACTCAGCCTACGGCTCCTCGTCCATCACCGGGAGTCTGTCGGAGCTGGTGGACAGCTGCTCGCTCTCCAGCGACCAGGAGGAGCAGGCACTCAGCTCTGAACTGTGCGAGCAGGAGGAGAACTTTCTCACGACTATAACCGAGGAGGGAGACACGTAGGTTTGATGTTGTTTTACTGTCTAAATGTCTGGTTTGAAACCGAAACGCGCCTCGGGGCCACGGGCTCTTTGCAGAAAGTGCTGGGCGAACTTCAAACATGGTGCGTTTGAATTCAATCTCGAAAGTGTTGTGCTTTAGTCCAGAGTTTTATTATTATAAGTACTTAATATAAATGAACTTTCTATTTCAGCGTAATTTATATTAACTTTGATTTCCACAGCAGTTCTGATGAAGGCTGCAGCTAACATCAGATTTATCTCCCAATCATTTAAAAGATAAAATATTTGTAATAATTAAAATAATAATAATAGAAAAATACCCCAAAACCAAGGACAAATCTTCAAATGTACAGTTTGGCCCAACTAAACTGTCCAAAACTCAAACTTGTGCAATTTGAAACGAGTTAAAAGTGCATTTTTTTTACATTTTATAAGGTGAGACCAGAAAATATTTAGAATTTTAGTTGTTGATAAATGTTCCTATAAAGAGATGATCACCAAAACGTGCAAAATTACTTTTCTAATCAAGTGTTCAGCTCTGTCCAAGTATCCTTTACGTGATATTCCTCTGATGATGACGAGCATGAAAACAAAACACTGTGTAAAATCAACCAGGAATTCGAAAGGGCCCAAGGTTCTGCTCTGATTCTGGCCTTGGAGGGGATTTCAGACTTTCCTTTTTGTTTTTGGTCATCCTTTAATGAACTTTTTCTTTGTCATGAATGTGGATGGACTCCTGTGAGGCGTCTCTCAGCCAGAAAACAGAAGTGAAACAGATAGGCCCTGGACTTCCCCATGCAGCTCACAGACAAAGCACACGCTGTGAGGCAGAACTGTGGCTTGTGTTTGATCCAAGAAACTTGTTGATCAGGATAGCATGGTGGCGCGTACCCATGTTTTTAACTGCTGGATCCCACAGTTCACAAGCTGCTGCTGCTGCTGCTGCTTTCTTTCTGTTTCATTACCAAACCAGAGTCTAAAAATGTCATCTGGTTACCTGCCAGTGTTTTTTTTTGCGCTTCTGTTCATTTCTCACTTTGAGTCAAGGAAACTGCAGCTTTTTGCACACGACCGCAATATGTCAACCTCCACACACACACACACACACACATCTCTGTCAGCCCATGCAGAGACACCCACTCATCTATTGTTGCCATGTCATCACTTTGACTTAACGTCGCAGTCGAACTTGTAAATGACTCCTGCAGACTCCTGATGCAGTCACGGCCTCTCCGGGGTGTTGTTGCTGGTGTGACCTCTCTTCATTTCCGCTCGCTGCTTGTTGGGGACACATGGTTTCGTTCTCACACCCTAACTATAGACACCTGAGAGGATTAAAAACACCTGAAACGCACACCACTCAGTCCGGCTCAGACGGAGAAAGAATCATGCTAAATAATAATTTCCCCTATTCATTCAAGACTTACTCAAACCAGGAAGTCCCTTTCACATGAAGAGGTTTGCTCAGAGTTGACTCATCTGTAAAGTGCAGATCCACCATTCTGCAGACTTTTAAATCAGTCTTTGAATATATAAAAGATATATATTTACTATAGCACATAAATGGATTTAATGTTAAGGCGGATTGGTGTATATTGTGATGCATTATCCACACATTTACACAAAAATTGGCATCATTTGAAGGATTACTCTCCATTAACAATAGATATTTTAATGCAAACACAGGTTTTGTTTCTGTCAGTTCAGCTTTTTCCAGTTTTTATCTGTGTGTGAAACGTGGACGAAGGTATACCTGCATGTTTTAGTTTTGACTCACAGGCTCAGTCAGCATCTGTTGTTTGTCTTTAATCTCTTTTTCAAATTTCACTTTCCCAGAAGTCATTGAAGCAAATTCACTTTCCCTGATTTGTCTGAAAAACTGTCCAAAATTCCTAGAAATGCACTTTATTATGATTTTGAATTGAATAAAAGGAACTTAAATGATTAGCCAGTTATATTTAAACACTGCAGACATGCAGAAAATGAGCAGTTCCTCCTTCTCACAAAATACTTAATGTCGCAGACATGTTTCCTAACCCGTTAGTCGTTGTTTACTTGCAACAATTGCAAAACAATCAAAACTGTCTTGTAAAATTACACACACGACGATGGGGACATATTTGAATGATAAACTGCTCTTGATTGTATGAAGCTTTCAAAGTAATTTTTAAGTCAGAATTCAAACATTGTATATTTTTTGTGATTAAGCAAACGATTTATTTAACATACATAACACAAATTAGTTTTATTGATCCACGGGATAAAAAAGGAGCAGACAGTGAATCCATCAGACTGTTTTTGGGGGGCGATTAATCGCTTAATTGAACGGCTTTCCTCTTAAATCAGAATCATAATAACATAACCACATTTAACATTTAACAACCTTGCAGAGATGATTTGATCCAAATGTGATTTCTCGCTTCTATATGTGGCTCCGGGAGACAGGGGTGGTTTTCTTGTGCAAATGATATTAATGTGTGTGACATCTGACAGGAAATCAGACAATTGATAGTAACCTATTCAAAGCAGGACGCTGAACCAGACGTCTGCAGTGAACTTTTGTTGTGACTTGTGATCCCACGCTGTCTGTCTGAACAAGACCGCAACCGTCCACCATTATTTAATTTTTTCTAGTCAAATGACCTTTATTCTGACAGAAGAGCTCGCTGCTGATCTTCGAGAGATGTTTTTGTGACATCAGCTTCAACCTGTGATCTCCAGACGTTAGAGAAACGAAATGTATTACGCTCTGCTTTGATTTTAATCTGTTGAAGTCGTTTTACAGAAGAGGCCCTTCTTGCTTTCTGAAGGTTGGTCTGTATAAAGTTCCATCGCACGGTTCCGTTTCCTGCTTTTTGCACACATTTGTTTGCTACAACTTCCCATTCAGGTTTTGAGGTTAATGTGTAGTTTTTTTATTTCGTAATGTGCTGCGAAGATGTGCCGTCTGATATGTGTTCCAACACGCTCACTTAGTTTGAAAGATGATTTGCTAACCTCTCCACCTTTCTTTTGAATTGATCAATAACCAAACCACTAAATCTTGCCATTCAGCCCACTAACTGACTCCTGAGATGAATACCGAGGAAAACTGTGAAGCAACAGCTTCTCTCTTGTTGACGCGCAGCCTTTTTTCCACCATTACTCAACACTGTTGCTTTGGAGTTAAAGTAGGTCTGCAGTTTTTCGTCATAGACTATATACAAAGATTGACGACGCCTCTTCACTTCCTTCCCTTGCACAAAAATGAAACCAAAATGTTCTTGATAGTAGTGGCGCCATCTTGCACCTTTTGAGGTAATTTGTAGCCAGAGTCTGTGCGGTACTGATCGTGGAGGGGAGCTGGGGTGTAAAGTGAATGTGATAAGAACTGAACAGAAATGTTTTATTTGATTAGTACTTTGACTTTTTATTTTGGTCCATGTCCCAGCTGCTAACATGGAGGAGGATACTGCAGTCAACCAGCAGGGGGCAATAAAGACACTTTGGCTTCACTTTTGGGGGAGATGTCATGTCCTCCATCTTTATATCCAGTTGGTTCATATCATAGACTGTATATAAAGATGTAAATGACGGAAACCTATTTATTGAATGTTTATTTAGCTTCACTTTTTAGGAGCTGTCATGTTGTCTATCTTTACATACAGTCTATGGTGATAATGGAGATGTGCTTTTATTTAATGTATTTATTGTTTTTCTTCTCCGCTCCTGTAGATTCCTGCACTTAGCAATCATCCATGAAGACGATTTCATCACTCAGCACTTGATAGAGCTTTTCCCAAAAGACGTCCTGGACATCCAAAATAATTTATACCAGGTAAATGCAACACTAATCTTTCCACTGCACATGCAACTTCGATTGGATTAGTTTTTAATCCAAGATGACTTCCTTATTATCAGCACCTTTATTGTGGAAAACGGTGTAATTATTTATATATCTGTACTTCCAGAGAACCGTTGTTCCTCTTTACTATTGTTCCTCTTTACCTCGGAGGCTGCGGCCCGTCCTCTCTCTCAGGGGCGTCACTGTGGGTGGTTCCAGTGTTAGCTCATGAGGGACTCAGAGTGGAAACTCCCCTCCTCTACCTCTTGTAGAAATAGAACCACAGGGAGCTGTGGAGTGCATCCTTGTGTGGATGTGGGTGGAGGAATGGTTCCAGTTGTTCAAGATGTCAGAACCAGAGTCCTGCTGGTGTCGAAACTAAAGTGAAGAACAAGAACCAAGGAAGGAAATATGTGAATACTCAGCACTTGATGCAGTGACTCAGGCTGTAGAGTCCATTTCAGTTGCTCAATTTCCTCTGAGCTGTCTCTGCAGACGTCGTCTTTGGAGACATGATAAAGTTTAACTCTTGTTTACCCTTGTTTGAAAAGTTTTTAAAGAAACTCACCCTCAGATGATTAATGATGCATTTCTGGTGTTTTGTTTTGCCTTGCACCAGAACACAGTGCAACCACAAGCCCTGTTTGTTTTCGACGGAATGTGCAACCCTCATTGTCTTAGCTGTTTATCTCCGCAGAGGAGGTTATGTTGTCACTTGCATCTGTTTGTTGGTTTGTTGTCAGCAACATTTTTACAAGAGCACTGACCCTAAACCTTGTGCTAAAGAAAGTGGAGGGATAGAACTTGGGACAGGGAAGAAACTACAAAATGTTGGTGAAGATCTTGGGGAAGATTTCTCTTTTGAAAAATCACTTAAATTAACTTTTCAAGACAGGGCCTTTCTTGGTCTTTTCATAAATTATTCTGGACATAGATTATGGATTTTGGTGTAAAAATCAGTCCAATGATGTAGACGTGTAAGACCTTGTATAGAGTATGAGACCAGCTTTCTTACTTCTGTGATTATCTAAAATTGTTAACAACCTCTCAATAACGATTGTTAACCTATTGATGAATCAACTCATTATTTAAGCTTTGCAGTTAATTAAAAGATCTGGCGTGCATTCACAAGTAAATGGTATTGAATTAAACCAGAGACCTGTCGTTTTTTTGGTTTGCATTACACGTCTTTTGTCTTCTGTGATCCTCAGAGCCCTTTGCACCTGGCCACCTATCTGAACCTGACGGATGTGGTGAAGAAGCTGGTGGAGAAAGGGGCCAGCCTGGAGCTGCAGGACCAGGACGGGAACACGGCGCTCCACGTGGCCTGCCAGCACGGACAGACGGAGTGCGCCAACGAGATGACCAGAGACGTTTCCCCGAGCAAGCTGGCACCGGTCCTCGAGACGCAGAACTGGAGAGGTGAGGAAAAACACTGGCTGCTGCACGGCCCCATCAGCTGACCACTAACTGCTGTTATTCAGGGTCATTTTTTGTATTGTAAGCATCTGGGTGATTATGTGTCAGTGGACTCTGCTGAGCATGAACTTCCTAGATTATGCAACTCCGATGTTTTGGTGCGTCTTGTTAAAGCAAACGATTAACTAGGTTGGCATTGCTCAACAAAATATAGCATCAAAGGAGTTTCTAGTTAATCGTTAACAGATTTAGTAATAGCAAAATCACTTGTAGGATTAGCACAGGTGTGTTGAATACAATAAACCTCTTGTTTAATTTTGACCTAGAATTAACCCCATGTTCCATATTTCAACATGTGTCCCTGCAGGTCTTGCCTGTCTTCACTTGGCTGCACTGAACAGGCAACATCCGATTATGAAGCTCCTGATGAAAAAGGGAGCTGACCTGAATATACAGGTTGGTCTGTCGAGTGAATCCTCAGTTTACTGCATCGTGTGGCTGATGGTTTTAACTAGAACAATCAATCTGCACCAAACTTCAACTGATCAGTTTCCTAAAGATTATTGAATTATTCCCTAAGAAATCAGTGAACATGTTGAAAAATGCTCTAGTCTCACAATGTTAAATCCAGATCCATAACAAATGTAATGGGCTCCTCCCTGATCCATACTGCATTTTCAACTCAGACTAGAAGGTAGATTCTATGTAATTCTAGGTAAAACAGCCTTAAAATAAACACAGTTTAAATTGTCCTTGATTTCAAACAGTGAACTTCTTCTTTCTTCATCCAGCTGCCACTCAATATTTAACCTGAAATAAGAAGAGAGACTGAGAAAACATAACTTTGCTTGTACATAATAAAATGTTGGGGTTACCCTGCAGGATTCTATATTTCATCTTGTTATGTTCCAGTATTTATGATCCCACTCACCCCCCCCTCAAACTGTTTACTGCCTCATGTTGTGCTCATGTCTATAAATCTGCAGCACCTGTGCAACACTAGTAGTGATAGAAGCTGAGCTCGGGGCTTTTCTGCAGGATTCATGGAGACATAATTAGATTTGAGATATGATTAGTCCGGGCGGCTCGGCCACTCTTAACTTTCTATTGAAGGAAAGGAACATGACAGTCGCTCCCAAAACTACCACAGACATTCCTCTCGGTTGAACTCACCAGCCTCACTTAACCACTCTGCCTCACATCCGGTGTGTGGGATTATTGTTATTTTATCTATAAAAATATCAAACTAGCAATTATAAAAAATAAATTGACCTACTTTATATTGTCGTCTCAGTTGGAGTATCTCTGGCTTTTCGCTTTCTAATCGTCTTTTTCCATCTCCGCCCCTCGCAGGAAGGAACCAGTGGGAAAACGGCTCTTCACCTCGCGGTCGAGCTGCACGACATCACGTCCGTGAAGCTGCTGCTCAGCAGGGGAGCCAACGTGGACGCCGCCATGTTTAACGGCTGCACGCCACTGCATCTGGCGGTGGGGAGGCAGGACGCCCCCATCGCCAACCTGCTCTGCCAGGCCGGCGCTGACACAATGCTTCGAAACATGGAGGACGAGACGGCGCTGGATCTGGCTGACGGCAATGATGATGTAAGATATTGTTGTTAACATCTCCAGTGAGGTGCTGAGATGGATTTATTTTAAGTGTGGCCTGATCAGTCTTAATCTCCATTGAAGGACATGATCCTTTGTTAAGATTCCCATGGGCATTTTGTTGGAAATTAGCAAATACACTAAGAGATAAACAGCAGTACTTCCAGTTCCAGCTACAAGTATTTAACAGATATTTGATGAGGACGTCCATGGAGCATTAAAGAAAGCATCAGTAACATTTGTCCCTTCGCATCCTTGTCTTTCAGATTCTGGCTCTATTTCCCTTCGACGACATCCAGATCTCTGGGCGGTCGGTGGTCGTTGTGAAGTTCTGAGCAGAATCGACAACTCTGAAATTGTCCGGAGCTTCACTGTGGCTGGCAAAGATCTTTTTTGAAAAGAAAGCTGTATTTGCGCTGAAGTTGTTATGGAGTAGTGGCTCTATTTGTAGTGCACTCTGATTTGATCTCTATTTATCTATTGTGTAGACGAATATGCACTTCTTATAAATCTTACTTCCCTTTGACGGAGAGTGATTCTGCTTGATTGAGTGCAGACTTAAAAAACTAAAAATTACGTTTCTCAGTCGTTGTTGTTTTTGCTTCTTTTCGTTGCATCCGGGTTTTACTCGGCTACAGAAGTCTCCTGACTGTAAGTGCCGAACTTCCCATCAGCATGTTCAGTGTCTGTAAAAAATAAAAACAAAAAGATTCTACCTCTTCATCATATTAACCTAGGTTGAATGGCTAGAAAAGGAACGCGCAGATTGCTTAGTTTCACCGCTCTGACTGCCACTGTTTAGTAAAGGAAGTACGATTTTTCTCCTGCTTTAAACCCTGAAAACGTGATATTTAATTTTAACCACAAAGTAGCTTTTTGAAGAAATGTAATCAGAGGCAGGATTTTTTTTTTTTTTATTTAGAGGAAAGAGGCCTGAAGACTAACTAACAACAATCCTGCTTTTTGTTAGAAAACTGATAAACTATATAGAAATGTACTATAAGACACAAAATGCAGCTTTATCTTTTTGATCATTTTTGAATTTGCTGCCTATGTGAAAGAGGTGTTTCTCTGTTTATCTCACTGTAGCCTTTATCTGCAAAAATCTATTATTTGGTGTGTGATTACATTGACCTGTCCAGTTAACACGAGCAGTTCCTTTTATTTTGTAATAAAATTGGAAAAATATATATATAACTCCCTGCATATTGTGGATGTTTTATTGTTGTGGGAGTTTTTGAATTTAAAGTGAATTAACCCTCTCTGCTCCACCTCTGTAATCAAACAGATTGATTAAAAAGTATGATGACTATTAGATGCCATTTTTATAAAAGGAGGCTTGTCACTTTTGGCTCACGTTTAAAAACCTATATTTCTATCAGCTTATTTCCTTCATAAATCATTGTCATCATTATTGTGATTTGTGTTATTGGCAAGAACACAGGTCACATCCCATCATTGATTTATCTAGTTAAAGTAATGACCCAGTTCTTTTGTTTGCTTCCTGGCTGAGGGTTTTTCTAAAAGGTACATCTTTTGTTTTTCTGTAAGTAGCTTCCTCTTCATGGCTCCAGTGATTCAATGACTGAGGAGCAGCTGGAAATTCCACTCAGCTGTATCTCTTACACAAGCACATACACCCACAGCAAGATGGATTGAAGTGTTGCTACTTTGACTTCAGTGTAGAACCCGAATGCATCATCAAATACTTACAATGCCTCATATTTTGGTGATTTATGCGATGTACTGTATGGACAAATCTAAACCTGGAGGGTAACTCACTATACAATGACTCTAGGGAGTTGGATAAAACAAATAAATGTCAGCAGCACAACATGGAAATAAAGAAGTTAACTGAACATGGGTTACCTTAAAAATTGCATCTCAGTAAACATCTCAGTTACATGACTGCACGCACCATCTACTACCTGCATGTTTTTACCTGTATGTTTTTACATGTGCTTCTTATAGGCCAGGTCTCCCTTGAAAAAACGATTCTTAATCTCAATGGGACTTTCCTGGTTCAATAAAGATTCAATTAAATTAAATTAAATAAAAAAAACATGATTCCGATTCCAACCCCTGCAGTAACTCCTCCACGCCGACAGGGGGAAGAGGCGCTGCAGCGGGGGCGCTGTTTCCGGCGGTGGTGAGTAAGAGGAGGGGGGCCTGTGCAGGTGGAGAAGTTGAAGACAGCAGCGGAGCTAAAGGCGGCTCGTCCGGAAGAAGAACCCTCCCCCTCCATCATTAAAAACTGCGGTGTTACCTGGCGGGCCCCAGGGCGGCTTCATGCTCTGTGTCAGCGGCGACGTCTGAGTGTGTCGGCGGCTTCGCGGCGGCCGGTGTCGGGGTCCCGGAGTGCGGGGAAAATGCCTTCTCTTCCATGGAGGTAACGTCGGGGAGCCGGAGCAGCTAACTGGACCTTATGGCACCGGGAAGAGGAGTTCAAGTCGCGGGGCAGCGGCCGCACACTGTCGATTCTTGTATTGATCGCACGGGAATGAAGTCCCTTTACCGTTAACTGTGCTCAGTTGGGTTTTCAAACGAGTGACGGGGCTTTTCGACAGTCTGCAAACAAGCTGCTGGCTGAAGTCGAACTGTTCGGTTCGTGTTCAGGAACTGGTGTCAGCCCAACTACTGCTACTAGCTTATTACTAGTAGTATTACTATCACAAGTATTGGTAGGAGTAGGAGTAGGAGGAGTAGTATTATAATATACTTTGTTTTCATGGGAGTTTCACTAAATTCTGTCCCCTGGTTCACACATGTTATAACTTTCAACTAAAGCATGTGGTTCCATATTCATCTAAATACAAAGAGAGTCATATAAATGAAAAGCACAAGTAGGGCTGGGTGATGTCTTATCAGTCTATTGTTGTAGACAGATAAACAGATAGATGTACTTTAGTGATCCTAAACTGTGAAATTCCTGTTACAGCAGCAGACACATAACTCGTTAAGATAAGATGAATACGTTGACTTTAGCTAAATCATTGGTTTGCTTAGTGAAAGGTTTTGCTCCGGATTGAAGGCTGCGGGTTTTAAACTCTTCCTTAAGGGCATAGAATGACAAACACTTGACACATTTGACAAACCTGTCTTTTAAATTTGACTGTTTTCATGTATAAGTTAAACCCAAGTCACATAATTATCTGGTAACATTATCTGGTGTTACGTCTGGCCCAGCCCTACATCCTAATTTCATACAAGACACACAAGCACTGGGTCTCTGCTCAGGTAAATGTTTGGCAGTGTTCCCTCTTCTGGCCTGTGGTGCAGCAGCCTGTGGGTCGCCCGCTCAGTGCATTCCTCCATGTAATAAGCTGCTTGTTCAGGGCCCAGGTCTCGCTGCAGTGGCCCACTGGTTAGCCAGGCCCCAGCAGAGTCCCTCACAAAGAGGCTCTGTGTGAGCCGGTCTTGCCCCCTGGGAGGAGGCCGCTGCCTCAGTCTACGCTGGTGCCACGACAGCATGGAGCACACCTTGTGAAGTTAGGCTTTCAACGCAGCTCCGCTGGAGTCAATAGTGATACCTAAGCTGTTTGTGGGGGTGGGTGCAGCAGGACATCTCATTTACCAGGACATGTCCTGTTCAACAGCTGATTGTGGGTAGCACTCCTCAGCAGTTTACCTGGTGGCTGTGGATGGAGGTTTGTATGATAACCCCATTGATTTTATCAGGGTCATGTCAGTTACATCTTGGCGAACCTTTAACACAAAGTCAGGATTGCAATCTGGGCTAAGTCAGAGAGACACGGGTCTAATGAAAGATGCCATTGTGTTGCATTACTGGAAGTGTTGGCGCTTGACTCAACCTCGTGATCAAAATCTGTCCCTTTGAAGCACCTTGACTAAATTAATGCAAATACTAAAGTTCCAGAGCAGCCATTGTTATTCATCTCATTGCATAACAATTTTAATGTTGTTGTTTCTGCTTAAATACCTGTTATTAGACCTGTTATTAGACCTGTTATTAGACCTGTTATTAGACCTGAGAGCAAGATGGACAACATTCATTTACAGCAACATTCTTCTGTTTGGAGGGATTGGTCCTAATCTACATAGGAAATAACCTTTATCTGTAGGTGTTCTGTCAATGTGCCTGGAAAGTAAACATACAGTGATCCTGCACAAAAGAGGGATTCCCGATGCTTCAGTGTGACGAGGAAGGAAATATATTAACATGTCTACTGGCTACTTAGTTTCTGCTTGTGTTGATATTTGTCATCACTCTTGTTATGATTACGAGTAACATTACATTTGTTAATATATAATTTAATATTACAAAAAGTCTCAGTTTGCTATCACCTTTCCCTTTTAAATCACATAACGAAACACAAATACCTCGCTGGTCAGATGTATATTAGTGGACGGTTCAGAATTATATTTTTGTCTCTGTGTGTTTCTCCTTTAGGGTTTCGCCCACACTTGTGTTGCTTCTCTTCCCTTCCACTGTGGCTGCAGAAGAGTCCTCGCTGCTGGAAGGCTGGCACGATGTCTGGTTCTTCAGATTCCTCATCAACATACTGGGATACTCCACCATCATCATCCCTGGCTACCTCCTCATTTGCTACTTCAAGCGCACCAATTACTTGGAAACAGGTTTGGGCACATGAAAAACAAACGGCAGGCAACTTAAGCTGCTTTCAGACGTGCACTGAGCTCCGGATGTTTTCCTTTCGGGACTTCATGACTGAAAACAGCTTAATTTTGAAATGTATACCTGTTTGAGTCCACAGATTAATCGTTGTAGTCCCCTCAATATCAAGTGCATTCGTGTTTTTGTCTGTTTCCCGTCCCTTCCAGGTAGTGGGATCTGCCATCCTCTAATAAGGACCTGCGTATTTGGCAGTGAGGCCAAAACAGGTCTGTTGGATGACGTGTTGGTTGCATCCAAGAACGAAGGAGACTCGGGCTCGCCGCTCAAACAGGGCATCAAATTAGTCTTTTGTGCTGCTGGACTTCAGGTGAGGATCCGCACACAAATACAGTCACGTCAACAAATAGCCTGGTCAACAAATCCTAACTCAGTTTGCCCCCAGCTCACTGATTTATTTTAAAAGTTACAGACATTTGTATGAAATGTACTGGAACAACAAATGTTCGGTAAAGGTATTTGTATGTATACTACTATGAATCTGCAATTATCAATATTTTAATATTAACAACTATAAGTCACGTGACAGCAGACACACATAGAGTTGAAGTAGATGAACAAGCTCTGTGGATAAAACCACAAAGGAGGGAAATGTCCTGGTAGTTGCTGTAGTTGGACAGATCCATCACAATAAACCAATAAATGTGACAACAAGGACAAAGAACATCAAGGCCAAGCATTAGACCAAATCATGAGTTCTGCCCCTGAAACGTCAATACTCTTCTTCTCAGGCTTCGTACCTGACATGGGGGGTCCTGCAGGAGAGGGTGATGACTCGTTCCTATGGAGCCACGACTCCAGAGGAGGCGGGAGAGAAATTCAAGGACTCCCAGTTCTTGGTCTTCATGAACCGCATCCTGGCTCTGACCGTGTCGGGCCTCTGGTGCCTTCTGTTCAAGCAGCCTCGCCACGGCGCGCCCATGTACAAGTACTCCTTCGCCTCGCTCTCCAACATCATGAGCAGCTGGTGCCAGTACGAGGCCCTCAAGTACATCAGCTTCCCCACCCAGGTCCTGGCCAAGGCCTCCAAAGTCATTCCTGTCATGCTCATGGGGAAGCTCGTCTCCCGCAAGAGTTACGAGTACTGGGAGTACCTGACCGCCGTGCTGATCTCAGTGGGCGTCAGCATGTTCCTGTTGTCCAGCACGACCAGTAAGCACCCATCCACCGTCACCACGTTCAGCGGGATCGTCATCCTCGTCGGCTACATCGTCTTCGACAGTTTCACCTCCAACTGGCAGGACAACCTGTTCAAGCACAAGATGTCGTCGGTGCAGATGATGTTCGGAGTCAACCTGTTCTCCTGCCTCTTCACCGTCGGCTCGCTGCTGGAGCAGGGCGCCTTCTTCGACTCGGTGGCCTTCATGACGCGCCACTCCGAGTTTGCCTTGCACGCCGTGTTGCTGTCCGTGTGCTCGGCGTGTGGCCAGCTCTTCATCTTCTACACCATCAGCCAGTTCGGTGCTGCCGTCTTCACCATCATAATGACCCTGAGGCAGGCCATCGCCATCCTCCTCTCTTGTTTCCTTTACGGTCACGCCGTCACCATTGTAGGTGGATTCGGTGTCGGCGTAGTTTTCCTGGCACTTTTCCTCCGGGTGTATGCACGTAGCCGCATGAAGTCGGGTCGACGGTCAGCGCAGCCGCTTGCACAGAAGGTGTAACACCAAACTGGGAACTGAGGCCACGTTTTCTGTGGTGCTTTTTGTCTATTCTTGTGTCTCCTGTTTGGTTTGTTGATTTCTTTACACTCTCCTTTTTCATTTGTTTATATATTTTTTAGCTACGGTACAGAAAGGGATTCGGCGGTTTTGACTCTTACACCAAGATGACCTCAAGGGGTCCATATGATTTCAGTGCCTGCAGTATTGTTTAATCCAATTCTCAGACCACAGCTTGTCTCTTCAGTTTAGTGGTGGACTATTTTTGTCTATAACCACGATATGTGGCTTGTGGATCCTGTTTAAGGTTCCTATGATCCTGGTAAATGTGTGTGGGCTGTAGAGATAAACATTTCATGACAACGCCACTTTATCTGAATCCAAAACATTTGAATGACTTAATCACCTCCCAGTAAAACAACACAGTCTATCCATTTAGGCTTTAGTTTTAAAACTCAGTTCAGGCTTGATGTCCACGCTCCAGAGTTTTCAAGTGCCTAAAAGTGAAGAAATCTGAAAACGCTGCCGGCCCCGTTTTAGTTTGAAAACTCTGGGTGAGAGTTGTACTATAAACTAAGATGTTCGAAAAGGAGACACTCACCAGCGTTCGCTCCTTTTTTTTAATTATTCTTATCAGTCACGACTCCACAACGAGCAGTTAAGGCAAAATGTCACTTTTCCATCACTGGGCCAAGAAAAGAGAACTGTCCTCTTACTTTTAATCATATGTTGTTTCTCATTTGTAGTAATTTCCATAACTAAGGAAGCGGCTGCAGGGTAGATGATCTGCTTCCTGTTTCCACCTGCCTGCTCATGCCTGGAATGTTTGTGATTTGTGTTTTCAGGTCTATGGGCGGGGATTATTACTGATTCATTGCTAAAGGTTGTTATAGTTTTGAAATGCGGTTTTAAAACCAAAATGTTTGTCTTCGAATGGATTTTCTTGTTTAACGTATCCAGAACATGGTGCAGACATAATTGGGTTAATTTAAGGTACATGAACTTGTTCCAGGGGCTAACATCTGTAATAGAGGATGGTAAACAACGGTTTATGTAAAAAGAAAAAGGAGCACACAACATAGAAATGATCGATTTGGCCCTAACATCGCTGAGGCAGATGCCAATGTTGCTTCTTTTTTTTTTTGTTTTCCATGACAATGCAGATTATATTTAATATTTCAAAATTGTGCTAAAAAAAAACAATTGTGTAAATATATTGTTTATTTCCAACCAACTTGTCAGTTGTGTGCTTTTGTAGAAGGACTGCTTTGTGTGGGTCACCCTTACACGTGAATGTTTGAAAGAAGACTGAATGAATTTTGATGATGCTCACTGTTGTCACGGCGATGTGAAGGTACTGTAGGTCTTTGGGGGGTGGGGGGGGGGTTTGCAGAAGAGAGTTCATACAAGGGAAATGCAATTTGACTGGTACCTTGTTTTTTTTTTATCATTCTATTTCCTTTGGTAACTGGATTATTAATAAAATACTAAATTAACTTAAATCGATGAAGTTCGGAGCTTTGATCTTACTGGATGTGGTATGTCAGTGCTGTTTTATATAATATTATACACTCAGCAGAGCACATACCTTCGTTAAGGGCCAACTTTCTCATGACCGATCACACCTGACCAACATTTCTAAAAGGTACAACTCTACTACACAATTCTGTATTGGTTTTGGCAGCAGTTAAACTGATGTGTGGCCATAAGCATGTGTAAACTCCTTTTATGGAATACAAACAAGATTATGTCCTGTGTGCTGATGGTGGGTTAAGAACTGGTTTTATCAGTATGTGTGATCTCAGTGGAAATAACAAGAGGCTCGGAGTTCCTCCTCCAAAAATCAAGGCTTGAGGATGAAACTGCATCATCATGCTCATCTCCATTCAGTCCTGCAAATTGTCACTAGATGGCATTAACACCAACAGGTAGTGAATGAAATATTGCAGATCTCAAAATGATTAAAAGGCTGTTGCCATAATGGTATAGTCCAGTAAAGCATGTTTGGAATGACAACTTCAATTAACTGTTTTTGCCCTGTAGTGAAAAATAAGGGTCTGTAGATTCATATTAGTATTTTAAATACTCTAGTACATGCTGTTTTTTTATTGTCATAACTATGGTCAGCCTCAGATCTAGTTCTAATTTTATATAATTTCTTGGTTTTGGGCCCTTGTCAATTAGTGTAGAAAACTGATTTTGATGAGTCACCATTTAATTATTGCTTATAATATACTTGAGGTAGATAAATGTTATCTGTAGATTTTTACTTGACACAGTAACTTCATGTTGTAGGATTCTCGATTCTTGTGTTGCAGTGTCATTGATACTAGAAACTGTAGCATGACACCACCTAGTGGTCACTTGAGTAGTTTTACTAGTTCAAGTTACTTTATACAAACTAGGAAATGCAACAAAATTAATATTCTTTAATCTCAATTGGGTACATTAATTCATTTTAATCATCCATGATAAAGGTGAAGACAGCACAGAGTCAAAATAAGGTATTACATCTTTAATTTTTTGCAAAACAAAGACCCGGAATACAGACAAGCCTGGACTCAGGCAAAGGAATCATACAGTCCTCTCTCCATGCAGCGTGCAGTGTTGCACATGAGCAGAACCTCCCCGAACCCTCCAGACTGACAATGGAATGTACCATTCCCATGTTCACCTCGCCAACATTTAAAACTCAGTGCAACAGGGTACTCGTTAAACAAATGTGCTGTCACCATGAACTTATACAGCAAAAACCAAAACTGCTTTTCTTAAAAGGGGCGTTGCAGAGTAATGCTCTGGACACGAGAGCAGCACTGGTCCACCGCACAACATGAATGACTATTTGTTTTGCATTTACTGCAGTTTAAGGGATGAACAATTGAAAAGTGAGGCTAAAGTGTTAAAAATCTGGGACGAGAGGGTGTTGGTTTAATCGACTTCTTCCATGCGTGAAGCATCATCCTCGCCCTCGCCTTCTAGGGGAGGAATCTCATCTGGGACGGCTGTAGAAGTGGCTTCCTCTGTCGGAACCTCGTCGTCATCGATACCTAGAGGTACAAGGACGTTATTTATTTGAGATCAATGATCAAAGTATCGAGTGTCATAATAAGTTTTATCTGCAGTGTTTCCTTACCCAGGCCGAGTTTGATCATTCTGTAGATGCGGTTGGAATGGGTCTGTGGGTCGTCCAGGGAGAAGCCTGAGGACAGCAGGGCAGTTTCAAACAGCAGGATTACCAGGTCCTTCACAGCCTTGTCATTTTTGTCAGCGTCGGCCTTCTGCCTGAGAGTTTCCACGATGGGGTGGTCAGGGTTGATCTCAAGGTGCTTCTTGGCCATCATGTAGCCCATGGTGGAGTTGTCCCTGAGTGCCTGGGCCTTCATGATTCTCTCCATGTTGGCCGTCCATCCATAAGTACTTGTCACAATGCAGCAGGGTGAAGACACCAGTCTGTTGGACACTGTCACCTGGACGACAAAATCAAATATAGGGAACATCAAGAAACGACCCAACATGCCGTCCAACTTCTAAAATCTAGGAGTAAGTTGAAGTTAATACATGCAGGTCAACCATGTTAGAAATAACACACCAGCAGGTCCAGGACCAACTGTTCCATACATTAACATGCTGCATCTACTCAACATGTAAAACATCTGGTTAAACTTCAGAAAATGCATCTTCAAACTTTAAAACTCAAGTGTGCAAACTAGAACATGTTAGACCACAAATTCACGTTCTGGATTTTCAGCATCTCCACACAAATCACCTGGAACTCACGACCAGTAAAAACTAAAACGGCAAATCATTCAAGGTTACGTTTGAAAACAGGCGACCAAGGGGCCACCTCAAGTCTGCATGAACTCACCACGATACAAGTTGGGCTGAATTAGGTCACCTATTACCAAACAGAACACTGTCAACTGCAGCTGTGAAACTCAAACTCCTACAATGGGAAGGGAAATACTGGATAAAAACTCTACTGCTCCAGTAAGGTCACTGACCTTCTCCACTTTCTTGTCCAGGATCTCCTTCATGAGCTTGCAGAGGTTCTCAAACTTGGCCTTGTCCTCCTCCATCTTCTTTTTCTCCTCCTCATCCTCAGGCAGCTCCAGGCCCTCCTTGGTGACGGAGACCAGGGTCTTACCGTCAAACTCCTTCAGCTGCTGGACGCAGTACTCGTCGATTGGCTCGGTCATGTACAGGACCTCGAAGCCACGCTTGCGGACGCGCTCGACGAAGGCGGAGTTGGCCACCTGATCCTTGCTCTCACCTAGAGGTAAAATGAGATTTAATATTTGCTTGAAAGAAAAAACAAACATTGTTTTACAATTTTTAATACTAAAAAGGTGCAATTACAAATGAGTTTACATAACTTTGCTACTAACAATTTAGCAGAAAATAAATGTTTCAGGGAGACAGACTGACCAGTGATGTAGTAGATGGACTTCTGGTTCTCCTTCATGCGGGACAGGTACTCTGTGAGGGAGGTAGACTCGTCTCCAGACTGAGAGCTCTGGTAACGCAGCAGCTCAGAAAGCTTCTTGCGGTTTTGTGAGTCCTCGTGGATTCCCAGCTACAGAGAAGAGATAATGGGCAATTGTTCAATACTCAAACATCAGAGCACTATCAAAAGCAATGATAATTGATTCCAAGCACTGGGTTTGCAGAATCACATGAGACGACATATCTAGTGTTTCACATGAATGCACTCAGGCTTGACTGGTGAACCAAACTTCTAAACACTGAACTGCAGCTTCGGCTCAGTTCAGCTTGCTTCATTATACCAAAGAAACAGTTGTTTTTCCTGTTTAGTTTCATCTTGTGAAGCATCACTATAGAACAAGCCGATTGTGCAGACGTGTGATGCAGCTGTCACAAGCAGGTAATATTTAAATAATTCAGGGTAACTGGGTACAAGACTATTTAATAATTCAACAACACTAAGTGGCTAATCTACACATACTAAGTGACTAGTCTACAGCACAAGCCGTGTAATTTAAATAAACCCATTTATGTGCACTAGCAGATAACTTGCATACAATTTTAAGGCAAAAATGACAATAGAAAATTACAACTTTCCAGCTATGTCGTAGCCTTTAACTGGCCTAAAGCAAAAAACTGACTAGTCTTTAAAGCAGACACCACAACAATGAAAGTAAACCTGATGAATCCATGGAGAAGCACTGAAGACAAGGAATGCATGCATTATTAAAAAAAAGTTTTTCTTTCAAGTAAAATCAATGTGGTGAAATGCATGTTTATTTCAGATACCTTGATGTTCTTTGAGAAACCTTCATAGAACTTCTTGTAGTTCTCCTTGTCCTCAGCCAGCTCTGCAAACAGCTCCAGACACTTCTTGACGATGTTCTTGCGAATGACCTTCAGGATTTTGCTCTGCTGCAGCATTTCTCTGGAGATGTTGAGGGGCAGATCCTCGGAGTCCACCACACCACGGACAAAGTCTGGATTATAGCAAATTAAAAAAAAAAAAAAAAAAAAAAAAAATCACAGGTTTAGATGAACGTATTCTATCACATTATGCTTTGCAGTATTATTCAGACAACAGGACCACTTACTCAGGTACTCTGGGATCAGCTCTTCACAATTGTCCATGATGAAGACTCTCCTGACGTACAGCTTGATGTTATTCTTTTTCTTCTTGTTCTCAAAGAGGTCAAAAGGAGCGCGGCGGGGGATGAAGAGGAGAGCGCGGAATTCAAGCTGGCCCTCCACTGAGAAGTGCTGTGAAGGAGAAAGGAAACGACTTTAAATTATTATTTTGACTCATGGTTTAGACACCGTGCAGCCTGAGGCGTTAATACACATTCATACAGCGGCTTTAGCCTTCCTCCCTTTACCTTGACAGCCAGATGATCCTCCCAGTCGTTGGTCAGACTCTTGTAGAACTCTCCATACTCCTCGTTTGTGATGTCATCAGGGTTTCTGGTCCAGATGGGCTTGGTCTTGTTCAGCTCCTCCTGGTCGATGTACTTCTCCTTGATCTTCTTTTTCTTCTTCTTGTCCTTGTCTTTGGAGTCTTCCTCGTCATCAGAGCCCACATCTTCGATCTTTGGCTTGTCCTCACCATCCTCTTTCTCCTCCTTCTCCTCCTTCTCCTGGCTTTTCCTCCTCGGCCTCGTCGTCACTGATCTCCTTGTCGCGCTCCTTCTCCACCTGTCAACAAAATGATTCTAGTTTAACTTCACTCACAGGACAACAGTTTAAATCAGACTGTACAGAGGGAACGTGGAATATTGTCAGGTCAAATTTAAAATACTTACAAACAGGGTGATGGGGTAACCGATGAACTGAGAGTGCTTCTTGACAATCTCCTTAACCCTCTTATCCTCGATGTACTCAGTCTGGTCCTCCTTCAGGTGCAGGACGATCTTTGTTCCACGGCCCATGGGCTCGCCTGTGAACAGTTGGGAGACAATTAAATAACTCCTCAATTAAAATGTTCAAAGTCCAGTATGTTTTAAAGCAAGGACTAACTAGCCACAAACAAGGCGAGGTAAGTTCAAGGTGCTGGTACAAGGTACACACCAGGGATGCAACTAATTAATTTCCCTTATATTTCAAGAAAGGTGCCAGTTTACTTTTCTTCACTAATTAATTTGTATCAGAAAGCAGATTTGCAAAACAAAATGTGATTTCATGTCCCTCACACAATTTACCTCCTAGATTTGGTTTATTATAATAGTTATTAAAAATAGCTTAAATACACAACTCGAACATGGCACAAAGGTGTTCAATGTTTTAACTGCACCATAAAGCAGAGTAAGAAGCAGATTATTGCAGATGTTGCCATCACAGCCGCGTTGATATATGATAATGTATCATACCTGTGTCAACCTTGACTGTGAATGAACCTCCGGCAGAGGACTCCCAGAGATACTGCTCATCATCATTGTGTTTGGTGGTGACGGACACCTTCTCGGCAACAAGGTAGGCGGAGTAGAAACCCACACCAAACTGACCGATCATAGAGATGTCAGCTCCAGCCTGAAGGAAACACAAATCATTACAAACTTAAACATAGCTGTAAAAACATGGGTTTGATAGTATGAAAGTATATTATTATTCTCCCTGTTCTTTGTGTTGCAATTAAAGCCCATGACATTATACAGTTAACAATTCTTTTCATAAGCTGCAATCTAGATGTTTGGTCGTACCTGCAGGGCCTCCATGAAAGCCTTGGTGCCAGACTTCGCAATGGTTCCCAGGTTGTTGATCAGATCGGCTTTGGTCATACCGATTCCAGTGTCGATGAGGGTCAGGGTGCGCTCCTCTTTGTTGGGGATGATGTCAATTTTCAGTTCCTTGCCACTGTCCATCTTGGTGGGTTCAGTTAGGCTTTCGTAACGGATTTTGTCCAAAGCCTGTAAAAAAAAAAAAAAAAAGAAGCCATCAATTTATGTTCCACTATGATTATTAAATTTCTAATCAACACTTGCAGGGACAACTTACATCAGAAGCATTGGAGATCAACTCCCTGAGGAAGATCTCTTTGTTGGAATAGAAGGTGTTGATGATCAGGGACATCAGCTGAGCGATCTCTGCCTGGAAGGCAAAGGTCTCAGCCTCCTCCTCTTGGTGCATTTCTTCAGGCATCTGCAAAGCAGGAGATCATATGTTCAGTTAATGGCCTTGGGTTACAACGGTACAAACGTAAACACAGACAAACGTCGATGTGATAAACTGTGACGGTGCTTGAAAGAGCGAGTGAGTCATTCTTTTGGTTTCATTTATTCAGAAAACGGAATCATAGATCGAGCCAAGCCGGTTCCTGGACGGCTGCCATCGTGTTACTACAGATCGGCGGAAGTAGCCATTAACCAACATGGCGTCGAGCGACAGACAATGGGCTCAGCAAACACGTGCTTAACAACGGGCAGAAACGAAAATAACGACGTCGCAGAGAGATACGAGAACAGACCTCCACTTGTGATTAAAGCGTTCGCACGTTTACGTTAAAAAAAACCCCCACGCGATGATGACGGCAATGGCACATGTGGAGTTAATATGAAGCCATTTTGTCCTCTGGAAAAACCCGCACGGCTCATTTGCCTTTAAAGGAAACGCGATGCATGGATTTAAACCTGTAAGAAGCCTCGGGTGTGTTAGCATTAACCGAAGCTGCTGTTTTACGCGAGTTGCGTAACTGCTAGCATAAAACAACTGTAGCTAAAATGAAGACGATCGTCGTTTTAATGTTGACCTAAAGCGTTTAGATGCTAATGGAAGGAGGAGGGGGGGGGGGTAGCGTGGGTCGTGTTTTATGATCGAGTCCATTACGACCAAGTGTGAATTATCACGACTAGCTCGGCTTGAAATAAACCCGAGTTAACGGCGTCATCGCCACCACACCTGCCGTGGTGCAGTCCGGTCCCGGCCCTGTCCCAGTGCGCAGCCGCCGGTGGAGCGACTGCCGCAATATACACAACGCGAACCGTCTCCCGGTAAAAAAAAAACACCGAGTCACCGTGTTAAATCAACGTTCACGCGACACGTGTAAAAAAGCAAAGCGATATGCGAAACGGCCGCGGACACGATGCCTGCAAACGCGGAGGAGGTCGTCGTGACTCGTGGTCGTCTCATCCCACATTCTCCCGTCGTGGAACAGCGCAGCGGCGGGTTTGCAGGAAAACAAACCTCGCGAATGCCACGGGGAGAACGTGTGAATGGCGAGGGACGCGCCGGGGTACGCACCTTGTTACTCCGTTGACTTTATCTTGAAACAAATGCGACCAACGCTCCGTCCCTTCTGCTCTCTGACGCAGGGAAATGGAAAGGGACTTCCTTTTAATAGACCGGAATCTTTATACACACGCTGCGCGCTGTGCGGCCGTATCCCTCCGCGGCGCACCATCCTGCCACTGGGTTTTAAATGAGAAGCAGTGAACATGGAATTATATTTATTTTAAAAGAAATCTGTAAGAATGTCATGTAATTATTGATGTGGGAAGTAGAGTGAATATGTGTGATTATTTACTATTATATCATTTGAGTGTTTTACGATTTGTTTGGCTGTGCTCATGATTTTATGTGTGTTTTATTTTGCTGCCCTTGTAAAGCACTTTGCAACTTATATTTTGAAATGTGCTCTGCAAATAAAGTTATTTGTACGTTTTAAAGGATGTGGCCCAAAAATAGACATAAAAACCATTCAGTCGATGTCGATAATAATCACGATTAATGTCACATTTCTTGTCAGTTTAAAGAGTTTGAGTGAAGGTTGTGTTCATTTAGTTTCTAACATAAATCTGAGGTAGAACAATCAAACTGATTATGTGTTTACGTCCTCTGTGTACTTGCATCAGTACATATTGAACTGTTGTTATATGACTCTTGATGAAAATTATATTGCAATAATTATCGTTTATCGTAAAAAGAAAACCAACCTCATCTTTGATTTAAGTAGCCTACACTTCTTAAACCTTCCAATTGCGAGCGACAATTGTTTTGTACAACGGAACTTTTATTTTACATTTATTTGAACTGTTAAGTCTCACGTAACAGGTCTTCTGCACAATTCAAGTTACCAGCTACCAGTAGAAAGCCATGTGACCCGCTCAGTGGATCAGACATCTTTACCTCTATGTCCTTTTCTAAACTAAACACTGTTCCCTTTTAGAACATAGGACAAGATGGAGTGAATTGTTAGTATTATAATTAATGCCTGCCACCAGTTGATGTTAGCGGATGTTAGTCTGTGTCAAATATCGAAGTCTCTAGTGTTTTCTTACAACGTATATCACAACACCCCCCCCCTGGTGCTTATAGTATACTTTATATTTATACTTGCACAAATACACCACAGCAAAGTCCTTGTATGTGTAAACCTGCCTCGTCTTCAGGTGTTTGGGCCTTTTAAACCCGAGACACCCTCTTCTCAGGATGAAGAGGACGTAAGGATGGACATTGTTTCACCATGATCACAGGAGAACGTGGAATTTGGATGGATGACGGAACAACCCTAGGATGCACGATGGTTTCTGTCTGAAGTGGACATTTATTACAGGAAAACCAATCATATGACCTCAAATTTACAAAATGGCTGCAAAAAAACACAACATCTACCATAAATAACATTGAGATAACTAGAAAGGGAATCAAAACTGCCACAGACAGTGAGTTCAGGGGCCCGTTTCCTCATTTCTTTACTTTAAGTGGTCACATTACCCTTGAAAATACCGCAATATGAATGATAAAGCAAACCATGCTGCTGCCACATGCAACTGTGGATTCTAAAATGATCATTTCACACAGGAAACAAAAGGTTTAGAGGCAGACGAGTCGCCATAGAAACATAAATCATGATATGATATTAATACATCTCGATAGATTCACGCAGAGACGGGCGAAGAACGAGGGTCTTTTTAATCCGATGGAGGAACACACGGCAACCGGGAGGGTGCGCTTCGTTTCTTCTAGCACTTTCTAGGAGGAAAAAAAAAAAAAAAAAAAACCCGCCTAAAGTGACGTCACGGGCTTGTCAGCTGCAGCCCTCTCGGCGCAGCTGCTGTCACACAAACACCATGGCAACCGTAACCAAGCAGAAACCGTGTCTAACGCTACAAACACGATGCGACACGACAATGCACGAAGTGAATGGCGTTAATACGCAGAGTTCCACAGGTATTCCGAGGCCCGAACGGAGCCAAATCGCCGTTATTCATTGAGCAAAATGCGCAACATTGACTGGTTCCGGTTTCTCAGGGATGAGGATTCAAAGCTTCTATGTGACACTGAGCGAATTCCCCCATGTGTTGGACTGTGGATTTAACAAAACAAGACATATAGCAAGGTCACAGTGGTTTGTAGGAAAGTGTAAGAATGTTTTTCAGTCATTTTATAGGCAAAACAAAGAATAGAATAGAATAGAATGCCTTTATTTATGTTGCAACAATGTTCATTGTAACCGGAGATTTGCTGTGCAATAGGATCATAGGTATATAGACACAGTGCAGGCTGATATCGTATTGCACAGTGACAGAGGTCAAACTGTGTTGTGTTGTTTGTTGAAATTGTCAGTTGAAGATAATAATACACTATAGTTCCAGATATGTATTATTTATCCTTATCTTTAAAACAGGATTAATACATCCACAGTTGATTCACTGATATTTAAAGCTTCCATGCGAGTATTGTTATTATTATGATCGTACAACTCATACATCGTTATTGCTTTTCGTTTGATTATTCACGAAAATGAATCGTATATGTTCGACGGCTTGAACATACTCGGAAACTCACCAAACTTTACAGGCCTGATGAAAATGTATGTATTGTGGAGTAATGCGAAATGGGCGTGGCAAAATGACTCAACAGCGCAATTCTGTCTGGTTTAACCGATCTTCACGAGATTCGGTACACCCCCTGTATCATGACCGGACCAAAAAAAAAAGTCCTTGGCATCAATTTGATTAACACAACAGGAAGTCAACCATTTTGGATTTTGTGGCCATTTTGTCTAGAGTTTATACAGACACATGTAACGTGACGCGCAAAGTCAGGACTTCAGTGTTAAGGTGAGCTGAATGATCCGGAGTCATGATCCGACATCATCGATTAAGAACCAAACACATGTGATTATCAGTTTGTGTGAAGAGTAACAGAGACGAGCACACACACACACACACTCCTGCATCTTCCCGCAAATTATGACTTAACGCCGGGTTTTAATTTCTTTGTTGCAGAAGAAGCGAGGCCCCGTTTATCCAGGAACATGAATATGAATTCAGCAGGTTTTTATAAAGTGAGTGATTAGAAAACATCAGAGGAGTAGTTGAACTAGTAGTACTTGTTGACTTGCAGAGTAATGGGCCTCAGTGCAGTGGCGCTGCTAAGGGGGGGCCAGGTGGGGGCACCTTGATACAGTAATGGCTGCTTAATCCTTTTAAGCAGCACATAAGTCTAAACTGAATGAGACTTGCCTCTTTGCCCTTAGTTCTGCAAGGTACAGTGGACAATTCACTGCACTGTTTAGTTGTTCAGGTGTTTACTCTGAAAGAATAACACTTGTTTGTGACTCACTATTGAAAAGAAACAAGAGAGTGTTTTTGACCTGAACAGATCTATTGGTCTGTATGTAGTGAGAGTGATAGCACCACCTACTGCCAAAATGAGGTAAGCCTCGTTTTATAACTTTAATTCGGTTTACATTAGATTTCCACCGTGTGGTCTACGCTTGATGACGTAGTGGGCGTGGTCCAGCGCCGCGTGATATGCTAGTATTAAAGCCCTGGTATTAGAGTTCTACCAGCTTATACCAGTATTAAATTCCCAGTTCATACCTAAAACAAAACAAGAGCAAACAAATAATCCATCAACTGGAACAAATAGGAATTGATCGTGTCCATGATTGATTCCCTTGATCTGAAAAATATTAAAATAAATTCAAGATTCATGATCCACTGACATTTAAACCATGGACTACTCATGCAATCGACATATGATGATGATTATTATTATTATGAATCAGCTTGTACCAGTACACACCCTTCCACCTCTTCCAGCTCCGTCCACCGGCCTTGTTCCGGTACCTAAAACAAGCGCCCCCTGAGTCTGTGACGTAAAGCGCTTGCCTCCATGTTTTTGCAGGCCTGTAACTAGCCGCCGTGCTAATGCAACTTACGGACCCTTACTGAGAGTTTCACAATTAAAAACCTTCCGACTGCCGCTTTTACCTCCTCGCACGCCGCCTGAGTTGGGGTATGTATACCTGGACACTGGCACATTCGTTCAAAACGCGTGTTCAGCCCGTAAAAGTGAGCTTCTTGTCGGTAACACCAGCTGTAGCTAATGTTAGCTTAGCTTGAATGAGCTCCTCGGTTGCGGTAGCGTGCTTTATGCTAGCTTTGGCTAACTGAGTTGCTAGGTTATTCTTTTTTTTCAAACCAGCTTACGGTGTTTTCGAGTCATTTAGCCTCAACATTCATGTGTCATGATTAGATCAAGTATGAACACGACAACCGTGGGACCTCGTGGTGTGAAGTTAGTGACCTTTACCCTGCTAAACGTAGCTGGGCAGGAAAAGTTTCCAATCGACTGGAATTGTAACAATGGTGGCGTTTACGAAGCTCGTACTTCATGTCGTTGTAACAGCCCTTCTCGTTTTGAAGTTGTGTTATCTGGGAGAAGTGAATCCCAATGTGAGTGGAAGGCATCAGGTCTAAGTACACAGCTCATGGCTTTCTCTGTTTCTTCAGGTCGGTCCGATTCTTAGCCACGATGTCCTTCCCTCCTCATTTAAACCGGCCGCTGCTGCCACCTCCTGGGATTCCACCTCAGTATGCTGGCTTCCCCTCAGGTAAGATCCCACCGGCCTCACCATCAGTGGGGAACTACATCCTCATTCACCGTAGTGCTGCACGTAATGCGTTTTACAACAACAACTATTTATTAACATCTTTCCTGAGTGATCCAATCACAAGTGTTCATCTATAAGTACAGGTCCTGAGATCTGATCACTCAGACCACATGAATACCCCTCACCTCCCCCTCCCTTTGAAAGAGAACCTGTGGTAGCCTCCTGTTTTCTAAAAAAACTCAGAGGGTGTTTAGTTTGTCCAGTTTGGGCTACTGTAAAAAACATGGCGGCCTCCGTAGAGCGGATCCGCTTTAGATATAAATATAAAGAGTTTTTTCGAGGGTAAAGAAAACAGCAATTTGTACAATTTTTAGATGATCACACATTAGTGGAAACGTCACTAGGACTATTTTATATTCAATTTCTGCCAATAGATCCCTTTCAACCAAATGTTTCACACTGGAGCTTTTTTCATTTGTAAAATGTTATTATAGCTGAGCTGCACACAATTCATCATTCATTCATTCAGCCCTCGTGCCCCCTTCTCTCTCTCTCTGTCTCTCTCTCTCTCTCTCTCTCTCTCTCTCTCTCTCTCTCTCTCTCTCAATCGCTTGCTGGCTTGTGGCAAGGCACACAAATAGACACATGTTGTGATCGCATGTCTCAGGACAGATGTTAATACCAGGTGTGAATAGCACCTATAATGCCATATGTGTAGTAACATTAAGTTAAAAAAGCAACAATGTCAGAAGTTATTGATGATAACATGATTTATAATCAGCTACAGATAAATATTTAACTCCAGACTCTAGTTGATGTGCATTTCTTCTGGTGATTTGCAGGAGGTCCAATGATCCCAGTTCACATGGGCATCATGACCCCCACCTCTGCAGTGATGGTGACTTCCATGCCAGTTGTCAGTAAGCCTCCAGTTCCTAGGAAGGACATTGCTGCTATGCGAGCCAAAGAAAATGATGAGAACAGTGGTCCCACCACCACTGTGTTTGTGGGGAACATTTCAGAGAAAGCTTCGGACATGCTGATCAGACAGCTGCTTGCGGTAAGGGACAGAAAAAGATATGGTCACTGAGTTACGGTCAAAAAGAAATGTTTGTGCATGGACATTGTATTCAGGATTTGTTTCTCTGAAATTACACATGTCGCATTTAAGCAGTTTCTATAACCTTTATTTATCTTTTCAGGAACAACAATGAAATTACAAATGTAGTTTTTACGTTCATTTGTACATATATATTGTAATATGATTTTATAACAACATTGTGTAGACAGCTTGGTGAGACTGAATCCTGTGCTGTGGTATTTTATATAAATCCACATCTGCTTGACTCATGAACTCTTTTCCCCTTTGTGCTAATGTTGTAGAAATGTGGAATTGTTCTGAGCTGGAAGAGAGTTCAAGGAGCCTCTGGCAAGCTTCAAGGTAATCCATGATATGCACAGATCTTATTTATCTTTAGGACAGGAAATACTCATAAAAGACATTTTCACTTTTAATCAACCAGGAATGATTCATCTGTATTTAATGTCCTGTCAAACTAGGATTGGCCATATTTGAATCCACCCCAAAATGTATTTCTGTATATTTGTTGCAGCATTTGGGTTTTGCGAGTACAAGGAGCCAGAGTCTACGTTGCGTTCCCTGAGGCTGCTTCATGACCTGCAGATTGGAGAAAGAAATCTCTTGGTGAAGGTGGATGCCAAGACAAAAGCTCAGCTAGACGAGTGGAAGGCCAAGAAGAAAACTTCAAATGGGGTACGAATCTGTTTTAGTTTAATCAAGACGCCTGAATTTGTTGCTTCAGGAGTAGGAATGTGCACCTCCCTGTGTTCTGGACCTCTGAGTGGCTGGCCACATTTCATTTGTATATATCGAATTAGCAATTCAAATACACAATTATTAATTGCAATGATGAAATTGGATAATAAACGAGATTCTTTCTGTACTGGCAGATTAAAAAGGCTGAAGATGGAGGAGATGATGAAGAAGAGGTTCTAGACGAGGAGACCAAGAAGAAGGATCAAATAGTTAAAGGTGCCATTGATGGCTTGATGCGGGAATACGCTGCCGAACTCAACGCACCTTCACAGGACGAGGACTCCCAGCGACGAAAGAGAAAAAAAGAGAAAAAAGAAGAGGTATACAAACCTAGATTCAATCTTTTCTAACGTGTATCACCATTCTCTTGGAACCTGACAGTGAATATTGTTATTTCACCCAGACAACTGACTTTTCCTTCCTTTTCTTTCTTAAACACAGGATGACATTAACACAATTGATATGGAGGAGGACAAGAGAGACCTGATTTCCAGAGAGATTAGTAAATTCCGTGACACTCACAAGGTAAAGTGGCTCTTTTGATCTTGTAGTTGACATTACAGGTTTTGGACAGCAGTTCACTCTTGCACATTTAGTTGACACATTTACCCAGCTTTTCTTGACCTCAGCAACATGCACACTGTGCAACAAATTGTCCGTCCCTAAACTTTAACTCACCAAACATATGAGTTCGCCCCATATTATTTTGAAATGTTACATGCTCAGTGTTAGGACACCACAAGCAGGCAGACAGCTAGTCCTTTACCACCTTTCTCAGGCCTGATTTGACACCTGTGACCACCGTAGTGAAATCTATCTAGGTGTGATCATTTATACATCCATTCTTCATTCATCACACAAAAATGCATGGAGACGATGTAAAGTTACTTAAAAGCTAATCTATTCATTAAACCCCACCATTATGATAGTGATCATATGGTGACTAAAGCAAGATGAATCTCAGAGCTTTGGAAAAAGTTGCGAGGATAGGATGTAAGTATCAGCCTTTATTTACTATATACATATACTGGGCGTCCCCCTCTTGAGGACTTGCATAGGGGCAACTGCACTGCACTGTTTGTGTTGGCTTGGGCTCGTAACGCTCTTTATTCCATCAACCACTTGTCATTACAAAGGCACTTCCTTACTTTGTGATCCTGAATTCATGACAGCATCGGTTGGTCCCGTGAAAGCTGGAAAGTCAGTGAACCTGTGCGAGTCCTACGTAAAGTATGGTTTGTCTTAATGGTGTTCATGTTGAAGCACAAGGACTATTGTCAATAACCACTGCAGTGACTCTGGCTGTAGCCTTTATTATGCTAGTGTGGGGGGGCGCCCTGTCCACAGCAGCATGCTGATCTGAAGATTGACAAAGGTACGTGCTCTCTGTATGTTGTGTTGTGTGATTACCCTCCTCCATCTCTTGCTCTCCATCAGTATCTGCACCTGACAGTAAGTTTATGCACAAAAGATGAAACTATTCTCTAGTAAACAGATCCTGTTTGTCTGTTTGGAAAAAGATGGTTTCAAGGTTTCCAAATCCAGGTCAGAGATTTAGTCAAAAACAGGGAGAGACTGCAACACAGACACTTGATAGACTGACACAAAGGTTTTTAGGAAGTGATGTCAGCACTGTTTATTATTCACTTTTTCTATTTATTACAATTATTGTATTATTATAGGCGAGGGGTGATGCAGTTTGATGCAAAGAGCACTTTTCTTTATAGCACAACAACACCGGCGTCTGCCCTTATTACCAAAAGCTCTCTTCCCATCCTGGTCATTGTCTTCTACGTGATAGCACAGCCTTCCCATCCTGAGATATTTGCATTCATTTTTATCGGAGCCCCGATATATTCTGTGCAAAGGTAAGTCAAATATACCAAAACAGATGCTACATTTTACATCTGACTCTAATTAAGTTAAACCTATTTTTATTCGAGCCAAGGCATTAGATATAAGACTATAATTATTAACCTCAGGTACACGAGGGATAAAGTTGCACACATCTCATATATCCTTCTCTTGAGTTGCATTACACCCAAGGCTTTTGGTTCTTTCTATGTTTCTTGCTGAATACCAGTTGAATGTCTGTAGCTTCATGTGGCTGCGTTAAACTTTAAATTACATCAAAATGTACATTCAACTCATGCAAGACATGGAACATAGTTGTTTATTTTGTTGTCTTCAGTTCTGGTTTTGTGTCGGATGACATTTTAATGATAATGTTACCAGATGCAATCAAAGCCTTGTGTGTAATGTCAATAAAGACAAAGCTGTGGTGTGAGTGTGTGTGTATGTGAGAGTAATGAGTCATGAAGAGCTGCTGAAGACTTCTGCAGGGGTAAGACCGCTTCTACAATTTCATTTATCTGTGCAGAAATGTAACTGATGTTCATTATGTTCATTTCTTGATTTAGCACTTAACCGAATGACATTGAAGTAAAGGCTACTGTTGTTGATGATGAATATGATGATGCTAAAGCAAGACAGAATCCCATAACGTTTTTCCCTTGTATACCGTGTGACCTGCTTTCCTCCCAGGCCTAACTTAAAAGGCTTGTAGGGGCAGCGAAGGGCTGAGTCCATAGTTCAACACCTGTAAGTCTCAAACAACTAGTTCAACCAAAGACTGACTTCTGTTTTTGTTTTCCTTGTTCTGAGAGGAGGACTCTTAAGGAGAGAAAAAGCATTTGTTTTTTGCAGCACCTTTTTCTCGTTACGAATGCCTCGAGCTGAACATGTTCCACAGATCTTGTTCGCCATTGAAGTGGTTTCCAGTTCCATTCGTGTTAACCTGTAGTTTATACTGCAAGTTTGAAGCATTGCAACACTTGATTGTGTTTCTTTAAATTGGCTCTGGAGCTGTCTCTCTGTGAGGGAGAGCCTTTTTGATTCTTCCAGGTTTTCCCCAGTTTGAGTTTTAGGAAATCCCGCTTCACTTGCAGGCCTTGCACGGACTAGTTTAGGGCATGTTACTATCTGAAATCTCAAAATCTGGAAACCACTTGATCTGTGCACAGTAGGCAAAATGAACCACTTGACCAAATGTGCCATTGGCTGAACCTGTCTGTATTTTGCTCTGCAGAAACTGGAAGAGGAGAAGGACAAGAGGGAGAAGGAGCGGCTGGAGTTCGAGCGGGATAGGAAGGAGCGGGAAAAAGAGCGAGAGCGGGAAAGAGAGCGGCGCGACCGTGAGAGGGAGAAGGAACGGGAGAGAGAGCAGCATAGGGAAAGGGAGCAAGAACGGAACAGAGACCGAGACAAAGACCGCGACCGCAGGCCCAGAGAGAGAGAGCGGGAGAGGGACTGGGAGAGAGACAGAAGCCGTGAGAGGAGCGTCGACCACAGCAGATCCAGGTACAGGAAGAACACAATCGTGACAGTAGAGGTGTGGAAATGTTGCCTCAGAGGGAGCAAAATCTTTCATGTTTAGACTCTAACCTAATTTTGCTTTACTCAGTATGTTGGGTAAAAGCTTTTCCTTGACGATTATTCAATGTTCAAATCTTCTCTCATGTGGACCTATACAGACCAAGTTTGCCTGACCGTTCCCTGATGATTCCGTCAGTTCTTAAGATTTATACTAAGCAAGTTAAAGTGCATTTTTTCCCAAGTCAATCCAGCAGTACTAAACTTCTCCCCGCATGTTTGCAGGGAGCCGAGTCGAGACCGAGACAGAGACAGAGAAAAGAAGCGAGACCAAGAGGATGACGAGGAGTCGTATGAACGCAGGAAGCTGGAGAGGAAACTCCGAGACAAAGAAACGGCCTATCAGGAGGTAAGGGAAGGTGGGATGGTTAGTGGTGGGGGTCACAGCTCCTAGATCCTAGAATATGAGAGGTGACAATTATTGTATTCAAGAATAGAAATGGCAACGTTTTTAGTAAATTCAACATCTCCCGCATTTCTCTCTCCACCTGTTGTTAATGGGTGTTTGTATTTGGTTGTGGCTCATCTGACACTGTATTTACTACAGCGTCTAAAAAACTGGGAGCTCCGGGAGAGGAAGAAGGCTCGGGATTATGCCAAGGAGACCGAAAGGGAAGATGAGCGTCGCCGAGAGATGGTGAGAGGACGATGAGTGAACAAATGATGTTGTGATGTTACTAGAGGTGTCCTAAACTTGGCGCGCGCGCGCACACACACACACACACACACACATATCAAGATGAGTAGATTGTTATTAATTGTACCAACAGATTCTATTTGAGTTTAGCCATTTGACATATATTTTATGGCTTCAAGTAAATTTTGGATGGAAAATGAAATGATAATTTGTTACTGAGTCTTGTTTGTTTGTTTTTTCTACTACTTATGTTGCCGTCAGTTCTTTTCATTTGTTTTTATTCCACACATTTTACAAATTTTAATTTATCTTTGAAAACTGTTTGAAATAAACCAAACAAAATTTATCCCCATTAAAAAAGTGCTATTAACTGTGCATTTTGTTGTGTAATCATGATGAAAAGTGATGAATTATTAAAAATGTTGTCTTCAGATGAAAGAGGGGAAAAGGTTGAAAGAGTTTCTTGAAGACTATGATGACGACCGAGATGATCCGAAGTACTACAGGTGAGCAACTGGGAAAAAATATGCTACTGTTCTGTCTTTACTGAATTAACTGTCATTGAAAAGACAAATGCACACGTGTAAAGAGGAAAATGCAGCCTTCACAAAGCTTGAATTTACAGATGTGAGATGTTGCACTTGCAGTGTCAGAAATACTGTGACTTAAAAATAATTTCTGTTTGAGAGATTTGAGCCCTGTGACGCCTAAACATGTGAAAAGTTGCAGCAGATGCCGTGTGACCCAGATCAGACGTGTAGCAGATGCAGTGCTGCAGCCATGGCCATTGTTCTAAAGGCTGTTATTTTTGGTGTGACCCCTAGGGGCAGTGCACTGCAGAAGCGTCTCAGAGACCGAGAGAAGGAGATGGAGGCGGACGAGCGTGACAGGAAGAGGGAGAAGGAGGAGCTGGAGGAAATCAGACAGAGGCTGTTGAGCGAGGGACATCCAGACCCAGACGCAGAGCTACGCAGGGTACGCTTGTCTGTAATATTACTGTGTGTGTGTGGGTGTTTGCTTGTAGCCAGTGAGCATGCTGTATTTTGTCTTTGTGAAGGTCACTTCATCATCTGACTCTCTGAATTTTTGCACATCAGGGCTTTCCAGCTTTCATTGTCTGATCTTTTTTTCTGGAAAACCCAACGATTGGTTGTTTAATTTCTGTATATCTTCCTCTTATTGGTCCAGATGGAAGAGGAAGAGGAGGAGCGTCTGAGACAACCTCCCATCGTCCAAGAGCCGGAGCCCGAAGTGGAACGGGAGCGCCACAGGAGTTCAAGAGACCACCGGGACCGCCGCGGACAGGAACAGGATAGGGCAGAAGTCCGCTCCCGGCCCACCCAATCAGATGAAGAGGTAGAGGAGGGTGAGGCGCAAGACTATAACAACGAGGAAGATAACCCTGACACTAAACCGTGCCTGAAGCCCAAGATGCGGCCCATCACAGCGGCGCCGTCTGTGTCGTCGGCAAGTGGCAACGCGTCCCCAAACACGCCCGGGGACGAGTCGCCCTGCGGCATCATCATCCCCCACGAGAACTCGCCCCCTGAGGCGCTGCCGCAGGAGGAACACCGGCCGAAGATCGGCCTCAGCCTCAAACTAGGTGAGCCCAAAATAAATCTGTCTAAGGAAGAAAAAGATCAATTTAATCTGGAACAATATTGAGTGTCAGTTAAATATTAACTCACTTGGCTCGCTCTTATTCTGGCTTCTCAAATGTGAAAATTACCAGTTTTATGTCATTGTAAGATTTGTGATTGTTTATCGCTAAATTTAAAGAAATCGGGTTGGGTTAAAATTGTGGCTCTATAGAGAATTTGTACACAAAAAGAGCTGAGCTGCTCAAGGAAAACATGACATTAATTCACCACAATATTAGCAGGGTTTCCTCTAAAGACATTCAGTCCTTATAGGAATAGTTTTAATGTGGTAATTATACTGGTGTAGGTCAAAGGACAGACACTTTCAAGATTCACAGATACAGTAAAGGTTCCTGCACCAATAGACCCCACATAGAAGCCACATAGACCACAATGCACAAGCAGCACGTCTGTTGTCAGTAGCTTGAGTATTAACACAGCCTCTCAAATGGATTTTTGTCATTTTAAAACCCACCTACTTCACACACACACCAGTTTTCCACACATACATTCATCTGACTGGAAAAATTAGTTTGGATAATATAGGAAATCACAAAATATGTAAAGTGTCCTTTGGTCCCTTGAACGGCACTTTAAGTTATTATTACTAATGACTTATATATAGTGAAACAAACAGAAATCGTTAGATACCAAAGACTTGTAACAATGATCTTTATCATTTTAAATGAAAACCTTATTTTTTCAATGTCCTCGTTGTCTCCAGGTGCCACAGGAAGCCCCAGTCAACCCAACGCAGGCAAAAGGAAGAAGCTGCCCGTGGACAGCGTCTTCGACAAGTTTGACGAGGAGGAGGCCGACGAGCAGCCCCGCAAGAGGAAACTGGTGCCGCTGGATTACGACGACGACGACAAGAGCCTCGGGGTGGACGGGGCCGGGCTCTCCAGCATCAAGGGAGCCGACAACGAAGAGAAACGCAAAAACATCAAGAGCCTGATAGAAAAGATTCCCACAGCAAAGCCTGAGCTGTTCTCCTACCCACTGGACTGGACTATGGTTGATACGGTGAGGACACGGGGAGGAATGTACATGTATCGGTCAGAAACTGGTCTTACTGGTCTCCATTGATAAAAAGAAAGAGTTGCTGATGTAATTTCTATTTGTAACAGCTCAACCTTTTTGTCTCTCGGTCCTCAGACGTTAATGGAGCGACGTGTTCGGCCCTGGATCAATAAAAAGATCATCGAGTACATCGGAGAGGAGGAGGCGACGTTAGTGGACTTTGTCTGCTCGAAGGTATCGAACATGTGATCTTTATACATTTGACTTCAATCAGTTTTGGAAGGAAAGAGAAACAATGAACGTAAAATGATGCTGATGTGTTTGTCCTTGTTTTCTCAGGTGATGACGCACAGCATGCCACAGAGTATCTTGGATGATGTTGCCATGGTGAGTAATTGATCAACTAGAATTTCACTCAGCACCAAATGTCTCACACTCATAGAAATCAGTCCCATAAATGTGCCTGATTCCTTTCACCAAGTTGCGTGAATTATTCCCTGGGAAATGATTGAAAATGTTTTATCTCACTGATGTTAAAGAAAGTGAAAATAAATACCTGGATCTTCCCCCTGATTCGGACCCTGCACCAAAGTTATTATCTGACCAATACCGCATTTCTCCCACCAAGTTTCATTGTAATCCATCCAGTAGTTTGGGCACAACCTTGCTTACAAACAAATGGAGAAGGGTGAAAACTTTATCTCCTTGAAGGACGTAGTAAGCATCACACTAAAAGCTGTTATCTATTGTTCATGTTGCTCTCACTGTTTTATTTTTAGTTATAATCATTTGATGAAAACTTTGTTTTGCATTTTCACATCCACGTGGAAGTCTCCTCTATGAACTTGGAAAGTTGCGTCATGTTCCTCCAACTCATTGTTTCTGTTTTCAGGTTCTCGATGAAGAAGCTGAAGTCTTCATCGTGAAGATGTGGCGGCTACTTATTTACGAAACAGAGGCCAAGAAGATTGGACTGGCGAAATAAGCAGCCACTGAATGAAGATCAATTTTTTTTTTTCATACAGTGTACAATAGTGTAGCGCGATTATGTCACCCCCCCAAACACAGCGACTTGTCCACATCAGCACAGACTGTAACTGCAGATTCTGCTCATTGACACATTTGCTCCAGTTGTTTGTCTCAACACACTCAGGCTAAATTCACCTCTTCTCTGCGTTTGCAGCTGCCGACGGTATCGGTGTAATTCTGTGTATATACAGTTTGTCATAATGTGACTTTAATTGCGAGGAGGCTGCTGACACCAGGACCACTGTGGTGTTGCCAAGTAACATCTCTTGGTCCTTTTTTACTTTCTGCACACGCCGGTGCACATTTCGTGTTGACTGGTTTAATGAACGTCAGTAATTTGAGGTGGGAAATGGGACTTGCAGTTGAATGTAGGTTGGTCAAGCAAAATTAAGAGATGCACAACTACAAGGATGTAATGTTTTTTTTTTTTTACAGGGTTATTTATTCAACGTTTTTCAAACTGACTCGTTGAGTTAGTTTCCTCATCACATTCCTGATAAACGTGTCGGCATGTTCTCGTGTCATCGCAGCGTCTCGGATACGCAGCTGTCGTTTGAAATGTGTCTTTTGACTGGACCCACAGATCTTGTCGGGTGGTGACGTCCCTGCAGCTGTAAAAGCACACACATCATGACCACTATAGGAAAATGAGCTAAGAATGTGGGGGAAAGGATTTGACGATGCTCTCCATTTGTTTTTGTATTGGTGAACATTTGAATAAAACTGATTTTTTTATAACTTTGTTCAGTGTTTGATTTTTTTCCCACCCTCATTGTTTCTTTAACAATTCTTACCTCCAGACAGGAGAGTTGAGGAGTTTACATTTTTGTGGATTATTAGCAGGATTATGCAAAAACATTATTTTGCACATTAATTGTCACCCCTGTTCATTTGTTGACAGGATTATGTATAATTGACTTCACCCATTTACACAAAACATGAAGAAATCTAATAAAAAAACCCCACTAAATAATAACTCATGGTATTTTCAGAATAAAAGCCTTCTAAACAATTACTATTGTTGCCGAAATTTGGTTTTAATCAAATTACCTATCAGTCACAGAAACGTCTCCCTTGGAGCGACTTCATTCAATCTGTTGACAGCAGCGGACAAAGACACACAGATCAAAACTTCCAGAGCTTTATTGATGCCATGTGAGCTAAACAAGAGCAGGTCTTGCCAGTAAAAACCCTTGAACTTGAGAGAAAGATCACACAATAAAGCCACCAGTGACCGGGAGACAGACAACCGGTGCTTTCCTCTTTAACCACATCCAGTGACCACACACAGATGATGAGTCATGGACACTGAAGACACTGGGCTCTTAAAGCAAGACGCAAGGCCACTGCATGTAAACACCTTTTGCCGTTATCACTTATTTTAAATGGGTTAAATTAAAAGCAGAAACTATGATGAATAATTTGTGATTTAATTTTTTAATGTGTCCAAGTCTGAATAAGAGGACAGTATTTGGAGACTGCCCTCTGAGACAAACCCTGCTAATGAACAAACCTGAATGTTTACCAATGAATAACCACCGGTTAATGTTTGCAATGCGAACATTAACACCTGTAGAACTGAGTGACAATGGCCGGGTTTTCCCTCCACCAGTCTTCTTTCCCGAGGACGGACTCTAGTCCTCTGTTTTGGCCTCCATCTCCTCGGCGTCGTCGTCTCCGTCCACCTCGGCGTTCTCCCGTTCTAACCTCTCCAGCTGCCGGGCGAGCTCTGTCTCATCCGTGTCTGTGACCACCTTGGGCTGAAAGGGACAGTGTTAGTTTAGTTTTGAACACTTCGGTGTCCCAGATAAAACAGAAAATAAAGTATTTTGGTCTTTACTTTGAGGAAAATGTAAAGCCTGAGGATAAAGGTGTAATATTTTATTTAAAAAGTGTAAGGATGTAACTTTGACATTTTGAAAGTAAATAACATGTGATGGAGAAGTAAAAAAAGGAGAAATATGTATGAGATACAGTCATAGACTTATCACAAAAATAAAAACTACAAGCAACAGAAATAACAAACAAAACTCAATTCCTTTTTTTTTTTTTAAATCTTTTTAATTTAAAATTTGTTGTTGACATAAAAACTAGAGGATCAGTTGGCTGAAAAATGTTTATTTTGTTGTTTTATATATATATATGTATATAATATATTTGGTTGTATATTTATTTCTATGCTCAGTGTACACCTTAGAAATCACTAAACTTGTGGCTCACCTCCATCTGAATGTTAAAGACGCCTCTCTTCTCCTCGATCTTCTCCTTGATGGCAGCCATGGCCTGGTTGAGGACAGACAGGCCCTCTGTGCGCTCCAGAGTTGTCGTTGTCATCACGTAGCGAGGGGGAGCAATCAGATTAATCTGTCCAACACACACACACACACACACACACACACAAACAAACGAGTCAGTTGGACTAAAATTTAAAAAGGTCTCCAGTGGAACCTCAACATCGGCAGTCTGGTTTTCATGTGGTGATGGAAGATTGGAGTCAACGTTACACCTGTGAAAAGGAAGCAATGTTACCTTGATGGGCATGGCCTCCGTGGAGCAGCCGAGTCCAGCCCTCAGAGCCTCCTTCACCGCATCGATGCCCTCGTACCCGTAGCACGCCACTTCAATGTCTACAGGGAGGGCGCAGAAATGTTACTTCATACTCTAAAATCTATTAAACAACAGTTTTATAGCTTTGATGTAAGATGCATTAAATGGACGGCTCCGTTTTACCTGCTCTGATTTTGACAGCCTGCGGAGTGAGTCGCCTGTTGATGTTATCAATCAGCACGGCCCTCTCTTCCTCTGTTAGGTCCAGACAGTCCAGGATGGCGGGATCTCTGGAGGAACAATTTGAAAATAACTGCTGAGGGACAGATTTTTGTTTTGAGGGGGTACAGTGAACAGGTTTTCGTAGCCTGACACAAACGCTCTTAAAAGAACTTACGACACAGCCTGTTTGAAGACATCATAAGCTCCGTATCCTGGCCGCTTGTACTTCTCATCAAAGACCCAGGCAGTGCGCTGGTAAAAGCTCTCTAGCTGCTCGTCCTTGCTGTACTCCAGCACCTCAGCCACGTGCCGCAGGATGCTGTACACCTGCAAAACACAACACCTCCGGTCAGCTCAGCTCAAAGTCACAAACGGAAACATCAGGAGAAAGATTAGGATTTTGATCATTCCGTGGTTGTCCGATTTTCCCTTTAAATCACTTAACAAATTCAAGCAGGACTTCTGAAATTCAAACTTTGAATAATGTTCATGCTCATGAGGAAAACACACACAAAAGATTAAAATAATCTGACTTACAGTTTTGGATTTGGTGAATTTATCTTCACACTTGATGGCCTCCTCTGGTGAAACTCTTCTTTTTGATAGATCAATGTATCCTGAGGAAAAAGAGGAAAAAAAGAGAGTTTTGAATCAACAATTATCCCATTTTTCTCACTGGCCTTCATCTCTATTGGGTCGCACGCCTCTGCCTGCACTCACCCTTCTCTTTGTCTACTCGGATGACGACCACGCACTCGTTGCGGCCGATGCGGATGAGCTTGTTGATGGAGCGGATACGTCGACGCGACAGCTCGCTGAGGAGGATCATGCCCTCAATGTTGTTGTACTCCAGGAGGCTGACGTAGGCGCCCATCTCGGCGATGGACCGCACGTTCACCATCACGACATCCTCCACCTCTGGGAACCGGTGCTGGTAAAATCGACAGCTGAGGCTCGGCATCGCTGCGAGGACAGAGACAGTGAGTGAGTGTCAGGTCATTGGCTTCTGGGTTTCTGGAGGAAACTATAAAGAGCTGCATTGTGGGGATTGTAGGATCCATTCTCAGTCTCACAACTTTATCAAACCACAAAACTAAATGAGCAGTTTGTCCCATTGAAACAGATTCATTGAGTTTTGTCTACATTTTCATAATTGTACAGCTAAGTTACAATGAATGAATTTGTTAATTTATTAACTAACTAGTCCTTGAGACAGGGACAAGGATCTTAAGATCTTCAGGTGGAATAAACCTGTCAAATCAAACAATCTGAAATGAAAACACTTTGCTGATAATTAGTGTCCAGGCTGTGACCTCGACCTGTGTTAAAATGGAAACTGATTCATTTTAACGAATCCCAGCGAGTGAAAATGGGAACCACTGATCTGGGGGTAAAAGCTGATGCAGCACCAGAGAACAATGGGTCCACGACTGGGACACAATAACAGCCTCAGTGAAGCAACTGAGTTATAAGATGAGATGTGTTCTGTTTAAACTTAGTACCAAATTGATTTAGAGCTGTAAATAAGTATTTATATGAATTTATCTGTTGATTAGTTTATGGATTAATCGATTAGTTGTTAGGCCAATATCTAAACACTGACAGAACACGGTTTTATCTGACAGAGCAAAACAAGAGAGATCCAATTCACTAAATGTTCTTTAGTTGGAAAACTAAAACCAGTGGATTTTGACATTTCTTGGTCAGAAAAGCGATTAAACAAAAGATGAATGTTAATTGGTTTTCTGTCATTCAACTATTGGATTTATCAGATCAGACATGTGACATGAGAAACATGAGAATCCACCATTCATCGTCACTTCTTCCCATCATTATTCTACACATACACAACAAAAGGGTGATTTCACTGCAATTCAAGGACAATTTAGTCCAAATCCACAACAACAAAAAACGTCAACACAGAAACAGGACAGTTTTAAACACTGGTTCATATGAATTAAAGCTGCATCGAGTTTTATTCTCAAAATAATTAATGAGCGATTGATGTGGAGCAAATGTTAGAAACGTCCCTTAAAATGTGACAATTTAAAGGCAGATTTTGTTCATTGGGCTTCAGGGCAGATGTTGTGGTTTGCAGGTGTTGAAACACCGAGTTTAACCCGGACAATGATCCCGGATAATAAGAGAAACGTGAAAATAGTGAAGTGGACGTTCAATTTTCGCGTTTTTCTCTGTGAATGGGATGATGCAACGCAGACAAACGAGAACAAACTCAGAGCTAAAGCTAACGCGAAAAAAAACAAAAGGAGTCGTTTGAAACCAACAGAGGCACAATGACACAGACTCCATCGCTCACTAACAATCACATTTAGTAACTAATTAAAACAGCCATTTCATTATCCGTTAGCTTCCCAGCTAGTAGCCGGTTCCCAGATCACATGCGGCACATGCACCGCAGCCGAGGCTAGCAGCTAGCTCGTTAGCTAGCCCGCTATCGGTCCCTCCCTTCCCGTCCGAATAAAACTTCCTCCGCACGAACTCACCTGTGTCATATGTTCACAGGACGATGTGCTGGGTTGTTCTGAGCTGACGGCGTCCGGACGTCCTCTGCTGTTTCCTTCTCGGTGTCTTTTAATGGGAGAACTCGGGCCCGTTAGCTCACTGTCATGGATGCGCTACTTTCACGACCCGGAAGAGATGGCGCGAGCTCCGCGACCCGCGCATGCGCACGGAGGAGGAGGGTTTCAGGGGACGGGTCACATGACCGGGAGGAAGCAGCTGATCATCACCGCGGACAAGATCACGACCGACAGCTCGGTGTGTTGCGCTAATCCTGCACGAAAAACAGCCTTTTCTGCTGCGCTACGTGCACAGACCGATACTCTGACACCGAAGCGGACGTTTCTGGTTTTATTTGAGATCACCCGAGGACTAGAACCACCCACCGTGAGACGACAAGATGTCCGGAAAGGAGAGGATCGACGTTTTCCCCTCCAGGATGTGAGTTGTTTGCAAGGCGAGATGCTAACCCACTGTTAGCCGGCTAGCATAGATTCTGTTTTCGTGGGTTTCCAGCGTCTCACGTGATGATTCCCTTGATTACTATGACGTGAGTGAACGTCAGTCAGCGCTGCACTGTGATCTGAGCCTCACGTTAGTGTCCGTGAGAGCCGGGGAAAAGAGGAAGAGTCCTCATGTCTGTCATGTGATGAAGCTCAACATCATCCAAGTGTGAGCTGTCTGTCTGAGCTCAGAACCCCACTCATCTGCCGGCAGGGAGAACTGGAGCATCCACAGATCAGCTGTTTCCTTCAGGAATTCATTATTTTGTGTGTGTGTGTGTGTGTGTGTGTGTGTGTGTGTGTGTGTGTGTGTTTGTGTGTGTGTGTGTGTGTGTGTGTGTGTGAGAATCAGAATTTGTGTTTCCTTCTAAAGCACCAGGCCTCGGTCGCAAATGTCTGTGGGCTGTGATGTGAGTGCAGATGGACAAAACACAATCTCTATAGTTGTGTATTAGAGGAACATGCATATACGACTAGAGTTACAAAACTGTGACATGTGCTTTCCATTTCTCGTCACAATAACGTTCCAACACATCAGGGGTTTCCAGACCTTTTCAGCCTCGGACCCCTGAGACTTTGAGAGTCCACAAACAATGTGGGTGTCACTCAAACACATCACCGCTTTCCAAATGATAAGTTATGAGAACTGCGACCCCCCCCCACCCCCATCAAACATTTCTAACAGTTCCCTTACTACGTCCAGTTTCTCCAAATGACACCAGATCAAAACTAATGTGAAACCGAGACTAGAAAAATAGAAAAGACATGAAGCCCTGATGTCATCATGAGGATGGATTCAAATACAGCTGCGTTTCATATCAAACACCTGAAGAAGAAGGAGCCATGTTTTTATCAGAGTAGAATGGTGAGGATGTACCCTTTGTAGTCACAAAGGTTGGAAACCACTGATTCACAAACTGACTGAAAGGTTGTTCCAGCTGTTACATCCTGGTCGCCCAGCTGTGCTCCTCCTATTACCCAGTTAAAGCGTTAAATGTTTCCCCACAGGGCTCAGACCATCATGAAAGCTCGGCTGAAAGGGGCGCAGACCGGCCGCAACCTGCTCAAGAAGAAGGCCGACGCCCTCTCCATGCGCTTCCGTCAGATCCTTCGCAAGATTATTGAGGTCAGTCGAAAACAAGTTATTTCTCCGTCCGTTTTAGTTTCTGAGGTCGTTGTATCGGACTGTGTTAGTTTTTAGAAAGAAGGACTCTTGATGAAGTGCATTTTCTCTCATCTCTGCTTCTTCTAGACCAAGACCAAGATGGGGGAGGTGATGAGAGAGGCGGCCTTCTCTTTGGCTGAAGCCAAATTTGCAGCTGGAGACTTCAGGTAAGAATCAACAGGGTTTCGTCAGGTTTTCCAACAAGTTCAATTTAAGACTTTTCAAGACCAGTATGAATGGATCTTAAGTCGTATGTCGAGTAATACACATATGAAGGAATCTCAGAGAATTACATACAATATATATGTATATGGTAATTCGTTATTGCGCAGTTTACAGGCAGAGACAGTCGGTATCTGTAGTCTTTCGTTATAAGTTCCACCTCAATACTTTTTGTAGTGTTTGAGCGTTAAACATATTCAAGACATAATATTTAATATATTTAAGAGTTTTTAAGGTGTGAAATTTCCATTATTGAATTGTATAAGACCCTGGTGGTGTGGTGGTATTATTTTCTGTCCGCAGCACAACTGTAATCCAGAACGTCAACAAAGCCCAAGTGAAGGTCCGAGCCAAGAGAGACAACGTGGCAGGTAAGCTTAAAAAAACCAAATACTGTCAACTACTTCTTCTGAGAATCCTCGTTATTCGACCGGACGCGTTCTGATTACACACTCTCTCTGTCTGCCAGGTGTAACTCTGCCGGTGTTTGAGCACTACCAGGAAGGCGGCGACAGTAAGTGGGATCTCAGTTGTCGCTCTGTGGCCGTGTGAAGTCTCACATCGTTAGTAAGAATGAGTCTTTGTGAGCCGCTGATTGAACCGGAGCTTCTCACCCTGTGCAGGTTATGAACTGACCGGTCTGGCCAGAGGAGGAGAGCAGGTCTCCAGGTTGAAGAGGAACTACGCCAGAGCTGTGGAGCTGCTGGTGGAGCTGGCCTCCTTACAGGTAGGGGGCGCTGTGAGAGAAGGTCCCGTTTAGTTTAGCTCAGATTTGACTAAATTAAATGAAAAGGGATATAAAGTAAAACATTCTGAATAGTAAGAATTTCTAGTTATCTGTAATTAAGTTGAGCATTTAAATGTTTATATTACTCTATACTTTAATAGTGCTGCTTTCATGTTAATGCATTTATAATAATTCTGCCTTATGAGTATTTACTTTCTTTTTCAAGTCTTTTTGAATATTTGCTGGATCAAATTAAGTATTTAAATTAAACCTTTTTGAAAATTACCATTATGTCTGTGTGTTTTTTACAAGATGTATACATTCTGACACACACTGTCCACTCTCTGTTTGCAGACATCCTTTGTCACACTGGACGAAGCCATAAAAATCACCAACCGCCGTGTGAATGCCATCGAGCACGGTAATTTCATGCCCTATAACATTTTTATAACAAACTACATTAAAAATTGTGTTGCTTTAATCATGTTTATTCCACGTTTCAGTGATTATCCCGAGGATTGAGCGCACCCTCACCTACATCATCACGGAGCTGGATGAGAGAGAGCGAGAGGAGTTCTACAGGTGGAAACATTTTTACTTTTTCATTTGAAAGTTTTTCCAATTATTGGTTTCCCTGATAACTATTCCGTATATCACAACCCCCAACAAGTAAAGTCCACACGGTACCCACCTAATTAAATTTTTTCCCCTCCTGCTCCAGGCTGAAAAAGATCCAAGAGAAGAAGAAGCAGCTCAGGGAAAGGACCGAACTGGAGATCGCGGCGCGCCTGGCTAAGCTGGGTCCCATCGCGGAGCCCAGCAACATGCTGACGGAGGAGATGGACGAGGACATGCTGTTCGAGTGACGCGGCTTCTCTCCCGTGGCAGACGAGTCGCCGACATCGCTCCATCATCCTATTTATTCTGTGCCTCTCCGGCCACGTCTATGTCTTCTCATGCAAATCGATGAAAGCGGTTTTATTTGTTGTTGTCGTTGATGATCTGTTCTGTCGTTTCGGTGCTGGAAGTGTATGTGTGTGTGTGTGTGTGTGTGTGTTTTTCCAGATGTGTCACTGTACAGAACCAGTGTTGTCGCACTTGAGGGGTCGGTAATGGAATAATTTAAATAATAATAATGTAAGTGTGTTTACACATGGTTTGTAAGCAACATTAACAAGCATCCTGCGGGTTTGGTCGACTTGTAGATACTTCAGTTTGCGCTCGGAGCCGTTGCATGCTGTACAAGCTCAAGGGTGGTTGTAGATTTCAAGGCGTGTGTGAGTCTGTGTTGTGGAGGTGCGTCCCACTGCTGACCTCATATCACTGGGTTGTTGTCGTCACCTCACTGGATGAAGATGTTTACTCATTGCACCAGGACCCCTATTATATGACCCCCGCTGTAAAAACGTGTCAACAAGGCCCAAGACTTCATCCAATTAAAGATGTTCGACACATTCAACCAATGCCTGGACGTCTTGTTGATATTTACACCTTCACTAAAGCTTTTCAAATATATATATTTATAGAAAAGCTAAGATAAAAACTTTCCCAACTTGTTCCGTCGACTTATTCCCATGAGCAATTGCAGGCATTTCGCACCAGAATGCAACATTTAACACATTTTTAGTTCAGGCAGTCACGTTACAAGGCTGAAAACCTTCTAACGTGGATAAATCACAACAGTCTGTACATCACGTGTTCACATATTGATCTGATTTATTAAAACAAGAGTTGTGCTTATAATTTAAAAAGGACCCTGCAAAGAGACGATACAGTATTTGGAGTTTCACTAAGTGAAATGATGTTTGGTTCATACAATACTTGTAAAAAAAAGCTTTACAGTAGTACTTTAATCACTGACAGTAAAGATACCTGCTAGAGAGAAGATTTGAGGTCTGTTATAGTGTAAATGAGACATGAGACGACAAACTAATACTGATACTGGTGCATGGAAAGCAACAAAACACTGCAGGTCACAGCAGAGGTTTTGCCTTTGTGTTTCTTCTCAGAATAGACGACGTCGCACTGCAGCCACTCTGAGCACAAGTGCTTCTCTTCTGTTCGGTACCGTGACAGACCTCGTCACTTGATCCTTGCGACATCGACACACTCCGGGGCGAGTGTTTGAGATGTCCCGCGCACACAAAATGTAACAATAAAATATTTTGTCTAGAAAATATATATTTACAATTATAAATAACTATTAACAATGAAATGGAAACATTTCTATTTGTTAAATAAACAACTTTGCATAAAACGGTGAAACCAAGAACCTTATTAAAGCGAAAAAACCCACAAAGACCAACACACGGCAACAAAAACAAATGGAAGAATAGTGAGTCCGTCCCTGCAACATGTGGTAAATCGGCTCCTCTACAAACGAGGATTTGTGCACGTGACAATTTTACCACAGACTTTCATTGTCCTTCATTTTTCAGTCTCCAGGAACATCAGGGTTTTTTTTCCCGCGCCTCGGTTTTACCTCTTTCTACCCTGAGACTCGATGCGTCGAGACCATGTGACCTCTAGCACAGCCAGGAGGTGGGCACCCACTGGGGCTCAGTGTCCAGCTTGTCAATCAGCCGGCGCAGCTCGTGGAAAGCCTGGTCGGGATCCACTGTTCACGAGGGTCCCGTCGAAGAAGTGACCGAAATTGTGCTCCATCTCACGGGCCTTCTCGATGACGTCCTTCAGCTCCTCCGGCTGCGCACAGGAAAACAGATAGAGAGAGAGAAACATGTTTAATGCTGTGGTCACTGATGAGTGTGTGAAATGTGGTGCAGAACCCCCCCAAAAATCCCAATCTAGTCAATTGAAATACGTTCTCATGAGGGGGGGGGGGGGGCCTTGGTCAAGTGCCATTCTACTTTTAACTATTAATAACAGAACTGAAATATAACTTCTTTCCTCTTTCCTTCTTTACTGTCGAGGAGCACAAGACCAATGTTTCTTTTTTTTTTCCTGTGACAAATCTTACAGCCTTTATTTTGCTAAGACATGTTGCATTTGTCATGTAATTAAAATATACATCATATTTCATTAACAACATGAACTTGACGGGGAAATACTGCACCGCACAGTGGATACCTTTGGTGTTTTCCCCTCTGTGGCCAGCAGGGTGCGTAGTCGTTCCTGAGAAGGAGGAGCGATGAAGATGACATAGGGCTTGAGGTTGGAGGTCCTCAACACTTGCAGTGACTGACAAGAGAATAACAAAGGACACAAGTTACTAGTCAATCAAGTTTTTATGATAAATTAATCGGCAGTAAAGAGTTTTTAAATCGCATTGTAACAGTGTCATTATGTTAAAATGTAGTAGTTGATATTGTGGAGCGAGACAGTATAAACAAGTCTTTACCCTCGTGTGCATGCAGAGCAGGCAGATACGTCCAGAGTTGACGACGTGTCTGATCGAGTCGGTGCCGGTCCCGTAAAGGTTCTTCTCATATTCCCCCGACTCGATGAACTTCCCTGCCGCCAAATCGGTTTCAAAGGCAGATCGACTCACAAAATGGTACTCGCGGCCATTCCGTTCATGTATCCTCGGGTTTCTGGTTGTGTCTGTTAGGCATCAAGAAGATGGGAGAATTCAGATTTGAACTCAATTCTACAATCACCATGACTCCTGTCTCAAAATTGACAATTTGAACATGTTGTGCAGTAAAAGTTGATCTATTTGAATTTCTTACCGACTCACACACATTCATTTTAAATCTGGTTGTGTATTTATCGCAGCCACGCCCTCGGGCCTTGACAGTGACGATGTGTGAACTCACGTGGCACCGCGACAGCAAACTTTTCCGGCTCGATGGAGAGAAGCCTCCGACGCAGCTCGTCGTGGCCGCTGTTAGTCGGACCAATCAGAGCTATGGGGCGTTTACGATTGGCAGGCTGGTGATAAAGGGACATCTCCTCATAGGTCAGGACTTCATCGTAGTCTGAGGAGACAGTTGGGAGGGATTAATGAAACGTCCCTGAACAAATCCCTTATAGTTCTTCTGGAACTCACTCTGACCTTTAACCTGCCTATTACTTTGTAACAGGCAGGTTAAAGGTTAAACCTGACTATTACTTTGTTAGTCTTAACATTTCTCAGTGTTATCTCAAGTCTTTTTTAGCAGCTTTCTGATTCATATTTGTCGCTACACACACATAAAACACAACTATCAGCCAGTGAGGGTGTGTCTGTGTATAAATGAGTTTCCGTACATGAACCAATAGAAACACAGGTCCCTCCAAACCATTTAGGCACCTGCTGAGCACCTGTTGGTGCAGCCTCAGTGAGCTGGAGACTAATCTGATCTGTGACACGTCCAGTCTGGACAAGCTGCTGCGCGAGCGACAAGATGTGTCAGCTCCTGCTAACGAGTGAGGTTAAGACTGACAGTGTGCGGACACTTGGCAGCTGCCCAGTGTGGAAGCCGCCTGACGGGGAAGTTGTAAATAAGCAGAGACAGTGGGAGACGTTTCTTTGGAGTAGGTGTGTAGCTTCTCTGTGGTATTGTGAGGCGGAGGCACTTCTCACTTTGTGAAGCTGCTGAGTTAACGTTAAAGTCTTACCAGTACTTCTGCTCGAGCTCAATGTGTTCTTCTTCCTCTGCTTCTTGCTCTTCTTTGCATACCAATGTTTCCCTGGAATAATTACAAGTGAAAAGATTTAGCTGTCGGAGCTGGATTATCATTTCACATTTTCTTCCTAGACGCTGCAAATGCAAATCTTATAAATTATTTTTTTTTAAACCACTATCCATTCACCTTGGTGCTCTTCACTCCTGTCTGTTATAGTTTTCTTCAAGGTCTCTCTCTGCTGCTGGAAGCTTTTCCCTGAGAGAAGCAGATGGAAACAAGTCAGCCAACACACAGCACACACACACATCCAGTGTCTTTCCCATTTCAAAAGCCCCACGATGTTTATTAAAAAACACATTAGAACATTCAGTTTTTTTGTATAAAAAACATCTCAGATGATAGTTGATGAATAACAGTGGCTACATTACAAGTCCTGAGCTTTTATTGGGCTAGAAATGGCTTTCATGCTCTTTTTATACTTTCCAGACATGCGGAGGAGCAGGTAAAAAGTTGCCCAGCTTTCCATTTCCAGTGCTTAACCCAATTTTCTTCCAGCCACAACAGTCCTGGGTCAGAGAGTAATCGCAAATAGTTCTTAGGTGTTTGTTTTAATCTGCTTGATGTGCCAGGTGGGTGGTGTTTCCTGCCAGGTTAGTTATTAGTCACAGACAAGTTTCAAGTGCCTTTCTGTGACTGATCATTCCCACGTAGAGCTAGAAATGGAACAAATAATCAACCAATCAAAGTTCTCCTGTGTGGTTAATGCATTATGCATTCACTGTTAATCTGGTATCAAGTACTACTGTTTATTTTATGTGTGCAGTGAGATTTTTAGATGACATAGCCCATTTAGGTACAACCATGAGGTTACATATCCTATAGCTTTATCTGGCAGTTCAGCCTTTTACACCCTCTGATGTCTCTACAACCCTTATTTGCGTGCAACTCCAATTTCATTGACCCCTTTTTTACCAAACAGGTCAAATGCAAAAAGTATGTGTAAGAATAATGTAGATTTTAAAATATACAGTACCATATACTAATAGTTTGAATACAGTTTGAACAGTCTGTTGTAGTTTACTTCTCTGTATGTTATAGTGAATGTTTTTACTTTTTAAGTCAAGGATTAAAGTGCTTTACAAAGTCTGTCTCATTCATCCATACACACACAGATTCACACTGTTGTTAGGCGTTTAGCGTCTTGCTCAAGGACAGTTGGACACACACTGTGGGAGCCAGACACCCTCAACCTCCTGAAGCATGTTGTCTTTATGTCTAGGTCACTTGTGTATAAAAATAAATAATACTAAAAAACAAACACAGATAATAATAATGAATGAATACTTGTGTAGGACCTTTTCTAGACTTCTTGCAGTGGTAGCTGAATGTCCTTGCAGTTGCTATCGACCCTTGTGAAGCAGCACATTAAATATTGATATTCAGCCCCGGTATGATCCCCACCTGGAATGAGTCCAGCCAGGGGCTGGTTGTCCTCATCTCCATCCCTGTAGGCCTGCCACCAGTTGGGGTCATCCTGGCTGATGACATGGAGGATGTCTCCCTTCTGGAAGGACAGGCCCAGCTCCCGGCACGGCACGAAGGGATCATCAGAGGGGTCGTAATCGAAGTAAGCACGAACATGCATCTGAGGACGAGGGTTTTACAACTTCAAGGTTGGCGTTACATGCATGCAAACAGGCACACTCGCACACACCCACATCATTAGAGACTTACCACAGTCTGTCTGTGTGGGGCAGGTTTAATCTGAGAGCTCGGGATGAGGAGGAAGGTCAGAGTGCCGTGCATTTGTTGCTGATGGAAAAGATGAGACGCGATGAATTAAACAGGGAACGCATTTCCATAAAAGAAGACTTTTTTGGACAATATTTACCCAGGAGCTTACAGTTTTAGAATGTTTTTATTGCTAAGCTGGTGGATGTATTTGACACAATTTGAAAGAGAATCTATTCAGAAACAGCTTAAATATAACATTTTAAATGAATACATGTTTTTCCGGTGCAAACACAGTCAGCAGTGATGACCCCTCACCAGTAAGTCGTGGACTTCGTTGACATGTTTCCCGCGCATTGGAACCCCGTTGATCTCCAGGATCTCGTCTCCCTCGCTGAGGAGGCCGCTCCGCTCTGCTGCTCCGCCTTTCACCACCCGACTCACCACCACGCTGTCCATGTCGTTACGTACTGTGGCGCCCTGATGGCAACACACACACACACACACACACACACACACAGATTGTTCACACACAGCTGAGGACTGAGATGATCCTTCAACACACTGGATTATTAACATGTTAATGAAATGAAACACCTGAAACTGATCATACTATTCTGTAAAATGACACTGGACATAGAGGTGAAGTCTGAAAGCAGAAGGAGAAGCTTGAATATACAGAAACAAAACTGTGAAGACCACTGTGGCATTGAAAACATATCCAACTCTGGAACTCACACTGACAGGCAGTTAGTTTGTTGCCCTGTTGGTTTGTGGGTAAACTGACACCGACACACCCAGGTGATAAATGTGAGAGCTGGAGCCTGGTCAAGTACACAAAAACTCCCATGACACAATATTGAGTGATGCTGAATTCCCATAATGTATTCCCAGTGATCCATTTACCCTTGTTTTTTTAATGCTCTATTTGAACAGCTCGATGTGAAGGCTGGGTACCAATTTTAAATGTTTACAGTACTGTAATTATATCCCTGTTTGCTTCTCATGCTTTACTTTGCCTTCTGTGATGCTGATTTACAACATTCACAAGTCGATTATAAAGCGTGAAGCGGGTTTAACGCTAGAGAGTCTGTGAGAAAATGTTGAGAGACGACAAGACACGGTCGAGAGAAGTGTCTGAAAAAGACTAATGATGGCGTCTTACCAGTGGAGTGTCGAGGGCCTTCTCTAACCGCACAAGTTTAACCGTCTCTCCGAGGTACTGTGTCTCGCTTTCCTCCGCCATTTCCTGCACCGCCACGCTGTCGTGAGCCTGCATCAGTGCCTGCCACGTAGAACAAACACAGAGACCCACGTAGAAACGAACAGTACGCACATACACGTAACACAGACAGACAACAAAGAAAATAATGGGACAGGCAGTGTGAGGTAAAGTGATTGCTACGGTCGTAAATCATCATAAATGTGCTAGTTTCAATCCTTGTTTTTTGTTTGATACAAAACCCTTTTCATAAGACATGCACCTGCTACCAGATCGCCCATCTCCTTTAACAAGTGCAGTCAGCAAACCCACCTCTAAGCCAGAAATAATACAGAGATTGGGCCTTCACTTCATTTAATATGACAAGCGCTCCGTACCGCATAATTAATAACCGTCAGTCCAAATTAGTTTCTTTGTGCTGCGGCAGAGCGGACCTGAGAGATTGGAGGCCGGGCTAAGCTTTGGCGTTCACACAATCCGTCTTAATCTCTCCTCGCAGTTAGGAGTCAGGATCCACTGCCATCAATCATCAAACACTTTGTGGCTCCCTGGCTCGTGAGGACACCGTGTCCTGGAAAATGGTGAAAGGGGGCTGACTTGAGGCGGATCTCTTCCTTTCGCAGTCATACACGTCTCCATTTGCTTTGGGCATGAGGTTGTTTGCCTGTGACTCATGTGATCCTCAACTCTCCGCAGAGAAAGCCAACACACAATCCGTTCCCCTCTCTGTGCCACGAGGCAGGCTCATCATCACATCTCACCGGCCCTGCTGGCTACACGGTTCCAACTCAGTGGAGGGGTTAAGGGGCCGGTGGGAGACTTTGTAGTTCACATGGCCACATGGGTCAAACATTAGACCCCCGGCGCTTGACCGTAAAATCCACAACCGTAAAATCACGACAGTCACACACCTGAGGTCTTTCCTCACTAATGGATGGCGATGCAACTTGAATATATGTTTGCTTCTTCTAATGTTGACATAAAAACGCTCAACTAAATAGATGCACTTATAACCACAATCAAATGTCTTAGTCTTTTCATCACGTGACTCCTCACACCGCGGCGGACGGCGGTGGCCTGTCTGTACCTGTGATGAAAGGTGAAGCTTGTGGCTCAGCACACCAAAGGGGAACATCCTAATCATCCAGTGGTCAACTGTGCCAACAGCAGCCAGGGTGAGATCATTACTTAACAGGTTACCACCAGCGGAGAGGTGGATGAAGTACTCAAACATCTACACAAGCAAAAATATAAGAATGATATTAACGATTCTACTAAAAGCAAGTAAGTACAAGTAAGTACTTGCTTTTAAATATACTTCAAGTATCAAAAGTACTTGCAGAGTGTAGCCAATTCCCAAAAGCAACATTCTAGTACATTATTATGGCTGAGTCTCGGCGGGGGCCTCTTCTGAATTAATTTAAAGCATTTCTTAACAGGTTTGAACCAGTTCCCCTCTTGTAACTGATTACTTTTAAAAATATATCGGGAGTACAGATATTTGCTGTGGTGTACAAGTAAAGTAGTAGAAGTAGTAGAAGTAGTCAAGTAAAGTACAATAACGAAGTAAATGTACTTTGTTACATCATACCACTGGTTACCATCAAACCTCTAACTCCCCCAACCCAGTGTGATGATCATTTTTGCTGAATAAATGTATCAGGACAGATATTTTTCCTCTTTGCATATGATTGATTACATATATTTTAAATCTTTCATAGTCTAAAACCCCATCTCTAAAATATCTGCTCACTTTTATCCCGATACTCTGTCATAACAAGTACTGAAAGGCCAGAACGGTCCACTATTCAATTACTTTTCCCTGCTGAGATTAATGTAATAATATCATCTTGTAATTGCTTTAAATGACATATTAGATTCTTTTTGGATCACAGATTAAACATGTTCATCTTGTAAGATGTCTGACATCTTCCATCAGCTGTGAGGAGAATTCACCTTCGCCGGGAGGACGATGTTTTCATCCATGAGAACAAACCTCATTAAAGCCATCAGAACATGGTCTTCATCAATCTAAACGCCTGTGTATCAATACAGGGAAACTGTAAACTGCCCCAGTGCTGCAGACACAAACCAATACGATTATAAACTTTTTGAGCTCTGCCTTTTAAAAGAAATAATTTAAGGGAAACTGACAAGCACTCGGCTGCGAAGAATGAACCAATCACACCTTTTCATTACCAGGAGAGCTGACACACATTACAGCCTAATTTACATAATGGCCTTTCTTGAGACCAACTAGATTAATCTTTGGAGCAGAACACGAGCTGACCTTGAGAGTTTAGACTTTTGCACACCCTAACATAATTGCTGACGATAAGGGATGAAATGAATGTGTTAAAAAGGATTTAAACATCTGCCCTGCCTGAGTGTCCTTGAGCAAAACAATAAATTAAAGGGGGCACTTGCGTGACATGACCTTATGACAGCCTCTATGAAGGGGCTGCTTCCTATTATCGCTTTCCTCTTGCACAGGGTTCTGTAGCAATCTGTCATTTGATCGGCATTTTAATCAAGTACAGTGACGCAAAGTGAACTGTCCTTCACTTGTCTTTGAGCTGGAATGATTTTCCTCTAATAGAAGACGTGCTGGTCTTTACCTAACCCTGACCTCTGCTCGTCCAGTGGAAGGTGCGAGAGAAACAATCAGCCCTTTGGAATCTGTATTCCAGTATTCTAATTCTGATCAACTAAATAAATGAAGTTGGCCTCTAATGCTCTGTGGCCTCACTGGTGTTACATCAATCACATTGTGGGGTCAATGGGGAGATATGAAAGGTCACAGGATAAGGATCTCTGACCTGGAGATGAGGATTTGTGAGCAGAGCCTTGAGCTCCAGACCCTCCTTCTGTTGGCTGGACTGGAGAATCTTCTGCACCTGGACAGAGACAAAGACACCCAGCAGTGCTATGGTTAGTTAAACTGTGTGATTATCACTCACAGATATAGCCCAATAAAGACCCAATTTAAAACCTGAAACTATCTTATTTGGAAAAAGTTTGTATAATATAATTTTTATTCAAAATCTAAATGTTCTTAAAACGTTGAGGCAGCCAATTAACACAGTTAATTCAGATTAGAGTCAAAGCCATGCTGCTCAATCGTCTGTACGGTTCTGACTGTTCTGACTGTAGGACTGTAGGAGCAGGTTCTAAATTTCAATAGTTTCTGCAGCTTCAGAGATGAATGCCAATGAACTAGGACATTCGGCAAGCAGCTTGGAGGAAGACAGGATCGAACCAACGACCTTACGACCTAGTATTTGGCTTCTTATAGAATCTCACAGAAGCGTTTTACATTCCAGTCAGAAAAGCTGTAAAGCAACTCGCTAGTCATACACTTTGAAAAACAAAACACTCAAACTAAATTCACATGATTCATTCTCACTATGTGTGTTTACACATGAAAGTGGCATTTAAACATTTAACAACCACAAACTTGGAAAGTAGCTGAACTACAACACACTAGACTTTTCCAGGCTTCCACTCTGCCCCACTGTTTTTATTCCTTTCTGTCTTTTCTCCTCTCTGTTTTCTTTCTGTTTTAATCACCGGGTTCCCGTGTTGACGTTTGGTGGGAGATGATATTGTTTGTGGCTTGGGCCTCTTTACTGAATCATGACAGTTGGGGTTGTGGCGTTCTGTTACTCTTCCATCTCTCAGCCTGCTCCTCTTCATTTCCTGTTCAGAGGTTGGTTCATCCATTACACTAATCAAAGCTCTCACTAACAAGGTGACGCACTTTCCCCCTCCCCCCCAGTTAACAGCGCAGTCCTCGGCCCACTCTGCTATAAGCTGCTGGAGTTTCTTTTTCTGGACGCCCAGATCCTGGCCTGCTTCCTGCGGTGCACAGCAACACTCAGCCAGCACCGAGGGCTGCTGGGAGATTAGTTTACCCAGAGGCCAGTGTCACACAGCACAGTCACTTGGTTTAAACACACTGCGCCTCAAATTATTATATGTTGTTAAGCGCTTTCGGGAGCTGTACACACACTGATTTACTGTATGCAGGAAGACAATGTGTTTTTATTATTTTTCTGGTGTTCATGTCTGAAAACATCTTCTGTTAAAACCACCGCTGTCAAACACTGCAACAGAAAGTGCTGCTTCATGCCATTTGAATGGACCTTACACAGCTCATAGCTGCTTCATCAAAAAAAGGTGGAATTTTACAAATCCCACAGCACCAGTCTGACTGATGAAAAGCCTGTATTACATTCTTTCATGTTGCACATAGCAAAGGTCGACACTAATCCTAATGAAGCGCCTGTTGTGAGAGTAGATTGTCGTGGATGTCGGGTGTTTTCGGGCGCTGGGCTCCACGTGACAGGCTGCGTTCGAGGCGCAGCTCTGCAGGGATACAAGTCAATTACTGTCACTTTGCTTTGAGACCGACTGGTTTGTGTTTTGTCAACGAGGAAGTCAGGTGTGGCCACTTCCCACCCATTCCTGAAATGATTTCTTGCTCTCTCACTCTCTTTGAGGAAAGAGCAACCGGTGGATGAGGAACTTATCCATTTGCAAAGAAGTGCAACACCAAAAAACATATTTATATTTTGTTTCATGCCTTCCTCCTTTTCTTTTTTCTTGTCCTTTTAAAATGTAGAGCCTCTCCTTGTTATCTCCTCCTCATTCTCCAATTCAAATTTGTCTTCCTTCTGCCACTTTTCACTTTTTCCAGCTCACTCATGCATGGCCTAGATCCTACAAAATTCACATTTCTACTTTCCCTCATCTTGTTAACCACAAGACAATTTACATTTTATAATTATTCAGAATGCCATGGTTGCCTTTTGGTCTTCTTTGTTGAATTAGTCATCACCAGCAGCAAAGATGTTTCATCCTTCATTGGGTTTATTTGGTTTTACTCACACAGATGTGCTCGGCTCTAAATATAAACTTAACAGGGTCCAAACTATAAATTGGCGATTCAATCTATACACAAACTCTCACTGTTTTGTGACATAATTAAAAATTAAGGAGTTTAAGTATCTTGGGTCTTTTTCACAAGAGAGGAATCTACGTTACAAACCCCCCTTTTTTCTACTTTTCCTTAACTTTTCCTACTGCAAAAAATACTTTTTTTGTTTTTGGGGTGTGTACCTCCACGCAGAGATCCTGTGCTTGTGCTGTGAGGGGTGAGGTGGGGGTGGCTCTGTTCATCTGCTGGGAGACGGCGCTGAAGATGGAGTAGGCATTCTTGAAGTCCTCCTTGGCGAGGAGCTGCATTATCAGCTCCACATCCTGTTGGCTCTGTGTGTCAGTCAGGCACTGCTGCATCCACTTCAGAGCCTGCAGCAGCTCCTCCAGTTCTGAGAGACAGAGGCACACACAGTGAGGGGAGCAGCTGAGGGGCTGCGCCGGGACACACAGGCACAAAATAACAGAAGCCAGGAAGTTTTTCTGCAAGGTTTAATTTTTCTGACAACACAGCCTCTGAATGTGATGAAGCTCAGCTGCCAAATCTGTATATCACAGGTTTCCACCAGCACACTCGACCTGCATTTGACCCTTTAATACCAGACTGTTGTTTGATGCTAATCTCATGTTATATAAGACCTCAGTCTAAAAAGGTAGTTGGATAACGTAATTTCTTATTCTTAAAGACTTTTAGAGGTGCAAACATTTAAAATCTCAGGTGATTTGAATTGCTCTGGCTCTGACTGGCTCTTAAGTTGTTTAAGATTTTGTTCCCTTGCTTTCAAATGTAAGGTTCTAATCCACAGCTCATGTGAATACAGCATATCTCCTCTATACGCACTATGCATGTGTCTTTTTATTTCTATTTATCTATTAATGACCTCCGTTCCCAGACTTAGGACCTCTGTGGATGGTTGACGGCCCCTGGTACACATCACCCTCCTCCACTGCATCCCTCTGCTCTGCCCCCTCAATGGTCATTGTTTTAACTCCTTTTCTTTTCACCGAATTTTTGTTGGACCTCACAATTCCCCATTCTTCTCTGATATCTGCATTCCTCCTCTCCTTTGTGGCCTCCCCTCCTCCTAACACCCCTTTGACCCCATAAAGACTTTACAACCCCCGCCCCACCACAGCTCCACTCACCATCTACAGGATCGTGGTAGCATGTGTCTTTGGTGGCGTTCTCCTTTCCCTCGAAGGTGGGGTTGTCAATCCCCGACTTGGGGTTCTCTGAAAGTTTCTTGAGCCTCAGCGAAGCGTTGGGGTCGATGTCGTGCTTCCCCCTGCTGTCTTCCTCTCTCCTCTTCCTCAGCTCCTCCTGGTAGTGCTGGATCCGCTCCATGTGGGCACTGCTGTGTGGGGATTTGATGAGGCTACTCTCCTCTCCCGGACAGTCCACAGCCCTCTCCCTTTGGGTCTTGGCCTGACCAGAGGCCTCTTGTACAAAACCGTTCATATGGGTGGTGATCATCCCTGCTGCACCAGTGTACAGCTCAAACCCCCCCCAGTGTTTACCGAGATCCTCTCGAACGTTACGGGCCTTTGGTGCTGCTCAACTCCGGGGCCATAGCTCACCAGTGGAGGAAGTTGACTGTTATGTTCTTTTTGTGCTCTGTCATCCTGAAAAAACAAACAAAACACTGTTCATTTAAGTATTTAAATGGTAAAACAAAGTATTTCTTTAAAAAATGGTACACCTAGTTTTCTTTAAGCTGACAACCCAACACTGCATTATGATTGATCAGAAATATATTCTTAGATAACCAAATACACTGATCCATTGTATACCGAATACCACTGTATGTATATTTGCAGGATTCATTTAGTCATGGGTAATGCAATACACTTTATATAAGAGCCTAAATGATTGATTTTGTGATTGATTGATTAGTCATTTGACAGATGAAGCCACCTTTTAAAACAATGCAAAACTTAACCTTGCTGCAGCTTCTTAAATGTGTGAATTTGCACATTTACCTTGAGTTGACGTTATATTAAATTGAATATCTTAAGAATTATTGACTGTTTTTGGTTTTGAACTGAGATAAATAATCATCAAATTAACCGATGATGAACATAATCCATAGTTGCAGCCCAGTCTATATATAATTTTAGTTTGAATGTCATTTCTTTAATATCCTCAATCTGTGTTGAGGTGACACATTTCCATTTTTTCCTTCTTGTAATTGGCTGCCAGTTGATCAGTGACCAACATTTGCTCCTTCCTCTGCTCATCTATGGCGCCGCTAATCTAACTCCCAACATGGAAAGCTCTCTGGCCTCAGTCACCTGAAATCCCTTCAGTTCAAACTCATCCACTTGCTCGAGTTCACCTGTCCCCAACGGTCCCGCTCTTATGAAGAGCTCAACCAGAATATCAATCTGTGGCCTTTGTACGTTCGGCCAAACAAAGGTAATTCCAATGGAACGTGATACATGACACACCTACTACTACTACCTGATCTGCCAATGTTGTGAATGTTGTGGATTATAATCTATTTTAAGGATGCTACCTGCTTTAATCTGGATTAGCAAATTTGGTAGCCTTGGATTTGGAGTTTGTTAGTCCAGTTTGTGGTTATATTTCTTAACATTTTGACAAAACAGTCACAGGGTGAAAAGTTGAGGTGATTTTTGCAGACGAAAAAAGGAGGATAAATATCTAACGCCATCAGGAAGGCTTTCTCTTTCGCATAATGACATTAGCTTCTGTTTAAATACGATGTTAAGGCTCAGGTAGGGCTCTCATTTGCCAATTTGCTATGGATTAAATAAAATGCAGACTTTCCACATGCCAGGAGAACTTCCACGTTAAACTGTCCTCAATACTTCTACTCATCATCCTGTATATGCATAGAGAAAAACCCTGAGGTACCTCGAGGTCAAACACAGCCTTGTCATGGAAAGCCACCTTCTAGGCTCCTATCATATAGTCAGTCATACAGTTCATGTCACCGATCAACAAATGGCAGCTCCCCCTCCTCCTCAATCTACTTCCCCAGCTAATTACGTCTGGCAGGTCTGTCCCCCCCCGGCTCTTGGTCCAAGCTTCCAAACCCCTCCCCTGCAGAAGCGTTTAGCTCCGTTTAGAGTGGCGGTGCACGGCTGACAAACAGCAGAGATCTGCCAGCGGGCCATCTGTTCCTGTGGGCTTAATTAAGCCTGAGATCTCATGCTTCTCTACAGCAGCGCTGAGAGGGATGCTGGGAAGGGACAGAGGGACGTGGGTGGAAGAATGGTAATGACTGGAAGTCCACACACCCACCTCAGACACATAAACACACAGGGCAACGTGGTGTCAGAAGGTGTGGAACAACCGCTGCACCATTACAGAGACGGGGAAATCGTCCAGTGTGATGTCAAATCAGACGGTGGCCATCAAAAACTGTTTTCTAAATAATGTTGCTAATAAAAAGAATCTCAGACGATGTTCAAATTAAAATCAGGTAAACCACGACCTCTTTTACAGTTTCAGAAACAAACCAGGACGGACCGTGATCTTCTTCAACTCTCTGTGCACCACATCTCATGCTGCTCACTATGATTTAACATTAAGTCGGGATCTACGAGTGAAATTAGCACTTGAATACCCTCCTCCTTTGCTAGCATTGCTGCCACTTGACAATGCAAAAACAATGGTTGCAGCAGAAGTAATGTTTGTGTTCTCATGCTGAGGAAGGTGGGGAAATTTGCCTGAAAGCCCAAGTCAAAGCTTGCGAGCGAACCTCGAGTTTCGAGTCACAGATAGTGTAGTCGACAAAAACATACTTACTTAAGATTACTTAAGATTATACCAGGTACTATAATTAGCTGTGACATGGGCATGACCTGCATGCAGAAGATAATCATTCTGATATAAAGACTTTTACCTTGGTTTTCACACATGGGATCTCCTCATAACTCATAAATAATCCTGGATGTGTCATAACGGCACAGACACGACACTTTGAGACTGTTTCCTGAGGTAAATACATCAAAACTTCACTCCAGTGCTTTTCACATTTGCACCTAAAAGCACCAGTATGTGAAATATTATTAGTACAGATGTGGCCAAAACTTATTTCGCGATGAAAACTTCAATCTGTATCAGCCGATATTGAAAACTATCACTGTTAATGTCACATTACTACTTCTTCTAAGTTGAAGTTGTGGATTTGAACTAATTCTTTAGGGTGAGAGAATCACAAAGACTTTTACAAACCTGAGGTCGATCGATAATGTGTCAATAACTTGTGCTATCGATGAAATGTATATCGCGATAATTACTGATATTGTAGATTAGTGACTTTTCATGTCTTCCACACTGTAAAAAAAAAACTTAACCAACTGATGGATCACAGTGTTTTTTAGTGGGTTTCACTTCCATCAACCACATCTCTGACTATAATAAAACCGCATGTAAACAACCAGAGGGTGAAAACACCAATAATACAATGAATTAGTCCCAGTTCTTCAGTTTGATAACAGGGGACCCGGCTGGTTTAGCCCGAAGAAAAACGAACTCAACTTGGCGTATTTCAATGAGAGTCAACGGAGGAACACGGTGGCAAACTCACACCGGAGGAACATACATGTTGTTCAAGTGTTAAAAGCGGATTTAAGTGACCGTAACAGCAGCTGCTAGCGTAGCTTCGGTAGCCCGGTGCCGCTAACTGCGCAGTTGAAGCTAACGGTCCCGTTACTCACTCCGCTACTCACCGCTCCACAGGCACAGAGCTGGGCCGGGGTTGGGGGGGGTGGGGTAGGGGGTGGGGGCGGCTTCAGGTGGAAGAAGAAGCCGCGTTTATTCCTTTATTTCCCCCCACGACGTCTTGGAGAAGTTTTCCCACTGCCTCCGCACTCGCTTGCTTTTCGGGGAGAAGCGCGGGGCGAGTGTCGGCGCTCACGGGACCTCTCTGCGGTGACTTTTCTGTTCAGGCGGCGTCGGGACACTAAACCGCGCCTGGGTGTTTTCAGCCGTCTCCCCTGGCAACACCGCGGCTCTGCGGCGCCCCCTCTCTGCCAGACACAGAACTACCTGCGTGTCACAAGCCACTTCAGAGACGCGCTTCACGCAGGCAGGTCGAAGTATTACTGAGGTAGAAGTATTCACGTGTACAAATGGAGTTTACAGTACCAAAAGTAAAACAACACATTGTGCAGAATGGCCTACTTCATATACATATTCTTCTTGTTTTTACACTGTATATATTAGTTTTATTACATTCATATGTTTCTATATTTTGTATATGTCCTTACACTTGTGGGACTAATAAAGGATTATCTTATCTTATCTGGTCTTGTGACTAGACTAGATATGGCAAATAGTGTGTATCTATATTTAACAGTACAGTTTATTGCCATTCACACACATTCATAGGGTGCATCTATGGGCAGCACTTTTTCTATGAGGGGCAATTTGGGGTCACTTTGAGGACACTTCGACATGCAAATGGTGGAAGACTGGGATTGAACCATCGCTCCCTCAGCCACAACCACAGGAGTGGTTGGCAACTCAACATCAAGCATGAGGAAGACCTTCAAACATGCAAGGGATATCCACCATCTTGTCCTATGTTCTAAAATGAACGATAATACTGATACCACTAGTACCACTAATAATTGTAACAACAAACTTCAGTTATGTATCACAACTGCAACAATGCATCATATTGGGTGTGTTGATCTGCAAAATCTGAATCTGCAAAGTAAAAGGTACAAAATCTATCTTTGAAATGTAGATGTACAAGAAATGCCATTTAAAGGATATATTCAGTAAAAGCACAAGTACTTCATATGGCCTACGTTTCAGTACAAAACCCAAGTGAACGTACTGACAGTGAGTTTCACAGTGAGGTGTTTTTATTTAGAAATGAGCACAAACAGCTACAGTCAAAGCCTTCAGTTTGTGAATATGCATTACATATAATTTATATTAAATCTTGGGCATTTAAATATCCTCATTTTATCTCCAAGTACACACTTCAGAAATCCTCCTGCCACAGGCCTAATGCATCTGTGGGATCATTATAAACTCACAGGGCAACTCCTGTCAGTGTATCTTTTAATAAACGTTTAGCACTTGAGGGTGTGAAGAATTTGCAGTTATTTCCTACAATCATCTTCACTCTGATCCCCTTAAACACCTCGTGTTTTATACACATTCACAGCAGATGAATTTAACAACTAAGTTCTTGTCACGGCTCTATTAATCATCAGCAGCTAATGGGATCTACTGTCATTTCACCTTGCAGAGCAGAACAGAAACTGTCTAATCTCATGCTGCCGCAGAAATATCTCCACCAAAGCCTGAAGCCGCCTTTTTCCTGCTGCATTCTCCGTTAGGTTAATCCTTTCTGACACCTCTGTGCTTAACCTCTTTTCTTCATTAGGCTCTCTCCTGCCAGTTCCCCAATCTTAAAGCCTTACCTTCCTGGAAAGAGAGACAGTTAAACCCCCCTCGCCGTTCTTCATTGAAATGCAGCTGTTCTTTCAAGGAGCAGTGGAATACTAGTACTTAGATACTTTGCTTAAAAATACCAAGAGAGCAATGTAAAAACTACATGCATTCAAATGAATAGTATCTGCAAAAAATACACGTATGACACTGGAGTGGCACCAGAGTGCACACCGCCACATTCAAATTCACCAGATCAGAATTTGTATCTGGGTCAGCATCACACAAAACGTTTTACACCAAAGAAGAAAAAAATCACGGCTTTTTCTTGAGATATAGTTTTATTAAAAAAGGAAACTCAACAAGAACTTTTTTTTACATAATCATCAAGGATTTTTATTATCTTAGTCTCTTTCATCAGTTTCATTTCATTACAGAAAATGTTATAGTACAGCGTTGTTCAATGTCTCCTCATTGCTTAATAATTTCCTTAGGAGTGCTGGTCACATATATCTGTACAATATGGTTCTTATTTTTTTTCTGTACATTTTTTGTGAAGTTGGTTAAAAAGGCTGTCAGCACTTAAAGAAGCTGTTTCTTTTCTTTCTTTTTTTTTATTTCTTAAATAGTTGATCAAATAAAAGATTATTTTTCCCAGGTTCCGCTCGCCCCTGGGGGGGTTTGGGGCGGAGTTTACACCCGGTCACCGTGAATATAAGGAAGCTTCAGGGTCTGGGCAGACTGGGGCGTGCCCCCCCCCCCCATCTCCCTCTCCCAACATCACCTTCCCTGCCCAGGCATTTGGCACTGCGCACATAAACAAGACTCACAAGATAAACAACAAGCAAAGCTCTTTGTGAAGCCATTATGATGCATACTAATGAGAGAAAAACAGAAGTGTCACCTTGACGGGTGCTCAAAAGAGGAAGTGGCCCTGATGTGCCCCCTCTTCCTCTTTGCTGAGCACCATGGGAAATCTGGAGTCTTCCTCAATGTTTTCTTAATTTTCAAAAAACTGATTATTTTTTTTCCACCTAAGATGAGAAAATAATAATTTTCTTTTTTTGTCCTGGCAGGCACCTACAGCTGTCTATTAAAATGCTACTGCTATAGATAAGGTCTAGCATTGAACACACAAAGCAATTGCAATGAAAGGAACAAAGTTGCCTTAATATAATAATGATAATAAGAAGAATAATGATAATAATAATAAGAATAATCATAATAATATATTACAGAATAAATCTCTTTTTATAATTTGATTTTTTCATTAAAAGTTATATTTTCTTTGTTTGAAATACTATAATCTTTTTAAATTAATTTTTTCATATGTATCTAGGTTGTGATCAAGATGTTGACTATACCTCAACGTTATCCAAATCAATAAAAACTAGCTGTGCCGTTGCATATTACAGAATAGTCAATGATATGTGGACATGCACCGTGAACCACCCATTCCAACCCTCGCTATATGATGCCGACTCTCCGTCCCTCCGTGATGACATCATAGCCGGCCGATGACCATGACGTCGACCACCTCTCCCTTGTGCAGCTCCACGTATTGCTCTGTTTTCGGAGGTAGCATCAGGAGCCCGTTAGCACTGCGCATACTCATCAGTCTGCTGCTCACCTGGTTCCCTGCAGCAGAGAGGAGGGGACACAGAGGGGACACAGAGGGGACACAGAGGGGACACAGAGGGGACGTGTGTATATTTTGAGAACGTTATGGAAAAGATGACCCTATCTACCCTACTTTTCTTTCTTTTTACCCCGTATTCCCTGCCCGAGAGTGAGAGATGTCTGTACCTGTGCTCTGTGCCCATGGCAGAGGTTCCTGGTGATGCCATGTCAGAATGCAGCGGTGGTATTCAGGGCGAGGGTCCAGCTTCACATCACAAGACAACTGGAACAAAACATACAAGGCTAATTATGTGGATATATCAAGTTAAATCTCAGGTCTGGATCATCACCCCCCAAAATGAACTGGGTTGAAGGTGATCTACCAACCCAATCTCTGCTATATATATATATATATATATATATATATATATGTTCTTAAACTATATATATATATATGTCTGCAAAAAGTCAAAAAAAGGTGAACAGCGAGAAGCGGAGAGCTCTTCCAACTTTGCTGGCAGACACAAAGGTCTTTTTACAGAATACTACTTGACCTGGGTCTGATGCCATCTGCTGAGGGAAATTATCTGGCTGCGTCTGTGCTTTGAGGCCATCAGTCCCACCACTAAGTGGCAGTAATGCATTCAAGTTGATTTCTAACTGCTTTATAACGGCAAGTGATGTAGCACAGCACTCTGGATGGCACCCGTGATGGCAGGGGACCAGACCTCTTCGCTTGATGATGCTACTCGGGGACACGTGCTACGTCTGCAGAGTATGTATGACATTATTATGACTTCTCCTGCTCCGCCATTATGAATATTCATGACCTGGGAGCCGGCCTCCAGGTCAGTGTGGGCTGCGATTGCCTCCGCCGCTAAGTCAGGGCAAAACCCGCTGGTCATTAATATGTATCACGCGGATGATGAAAATAGTATAAAATCAGGAGTTAAGATGCAATGGATTGCAATGTTACGCTCTGAGACTGATATAACTTTCTGTGTGGAGTTTGCATGTTCTCCCCGTGTCTGTGGCGGGTTTTTCTCCAGGTTCTCAGGCTTCATCCCCGATAACAAGACATGCAGACTGGGGTGAAGTTGATTGGAGACTCTGAAATTGACCATGGATGTGAATGTGAGTGTGATTGTCAGGCCTGCGATACGCTGGCGATGTCCGCTGGGATCGGATCCAGCTCCTCCTGCGACCCTCAGAGGATAAGCGATATAGATAATAGATGGAGGTAAATATCCTGATGGTTTATATTTGCTCTGTGCTGCGGTTTGTTACACCTGCACTCAGACTGTTCTCATATGGGAAGATAACTGATCATTTTGCAAATAGAGACTCGTCTTTCTGCCTTTCTCCACTTGATCAAGGACGAATAATCAACTGAATAACGACCCTCGTTCAGACCTGGTATTAACATCCGTCAAGTGGTCAGCTCTAAGTACAAGTCTGAACGCACCCAACTGCACCCTGAGATCCGATCACTCAGACCACATTGGGAGGTGGTCTAGGACGCATGTGTCCACATTCATTCCGCTGAGTGAACACAAATGCATCCTGGCCCACTTTTGAAGGATCACCTACTCAGCTGATGTCCTCTGAGCTGCTGCAGTTTCACGATGAATGGATTATTACGCGTTTGTGGTCACCGCCACAATATCACAATAATACACTGACCTCCTGACTCTCTCTCACTCTCGCAGACACACACACAAACATTGTCACCTTAAAACAATACCACAAATGACGTACGTGTCTATTTCTATATAGAGCGGGACAAGAGATACATTCAGGGTGCATTTTAATACCAGGTTTGAACAGACGAACTTAACGCTGTCCGCTCATGTTCGCATCTCTCAGGAGGGATGTTTATACCAGGTCTGAACAAGACCACTGATAAACTGATGACCACCAGTACTTTGAAACGTAATGAGCTTGGATTTTTCTGTGTCTTTGGGCCAGTACGTCCGGATTCCCCGGCCGTGCCCTGTACGTCCTACCCTCGCTTTGATGATGGTGGGCCTAGGGTCCAAAATGCCCTGCATCTTCCTTAAGGCAGGGATGACAAAAAGATTACAGGTGACAACAGCGGACACGGGGTTTCCTAGGACAGACGGGCAGAGAGAGAGAGAGAGAGCGGGGGAGAGAGAGGAGGGGAAAATATATGAGTAACATCTCCTCAGAAGCGTCTGGGTGAATCGCTCTTTCTCTCAACTTCACACACTACCTGGGAGGGCAAAGATTAGTTTGCGAGCACCGTCTATGTCCAAGGTGGCAAAGGTTGTTGGGAGACTGAAAAAAACCCCAAAACATATAATAGTTTAGATTTCAATCATGATATTAAATCTGTCACACATTCTTACTTCAATTCCTATTTCTTATTGTCTATTTTGTGCAAACGTTGCTTTAAATGTACATCTGACATTCACACCTATCATTTTAGTTTTCTTTTACTCGCCTGTTGTGAAAAGTCACATTAGAATAAATCGGACTCCTTTTCTTACCCTGGTTTCATGAAAACACGTCCAAAGTGGATCTGAGCATGAAGATCGATATCCAGCACCTGTTTAAGGTAGTCCTGAAACAGACATTACGGACAATTGCACAAAGAAACCTCAGATATACAGCAACATTTAACAAACCAGACCTTTGCTGGACCTCTTCCCCACTCTCTCCCACTTTCAAGCTAAAAACGGTCCTGTCTAATGATAAAGGAATAAAAAGCCAGATGAAATATCTTAAAAAAGAAATAAAACTCTAAGAATGAACAAATAATACTTTTTCATGTGGGAACTTCATCACTTAATCCTTTGTAAATAAAAAGAAGTCATAAATTCCAGCCAACTAGTGATTTATCAGTGTCTGTGTTTCATCATTATTTACTGTCAAACACATTGGTACACCCGCCACAAGGTGTCAGTAAAACACAATGCCACGACTGAACATGTGCACTTCTTCTTCTGTCACATACCTTCTCGCCCATGGACACTCCTCCTGAGGTGATGATGACATCAGCGCGGCTGATGCCTTCATTCAGAGCGTTGAGAAGGTCATCGGGGCTGTGGGGCACACACACACACACACACACACACACACACACACACACACACACACACACACACACACACACACACACACACACACAGATATTAATCACTTGCTCTAATGAAGGGAAGTAGAGGAAGACGATGAACATCATATTGTGTTATTGTGTGTGTGATCAATTGGTTTGGAAAGTATGTTTATGGCTGAAGTAATTTCTGTTAGCGGCTGAATGCAGAGGCGTACTTGTCTCCCACGATGCCCAGATTGATAGTGGGGTAGCCGTGCTCCTGGATGGTGGCCAGCAGGGTGGAGCGATTGCTGTCCCTGATCTTCCCAGGATGAAGGTCATCCTCTGGGTTCAACAGCTGCCAGGACAACACAAGCAGAAATATGACACATAAGAAACATTCAATCATGTTCATGACGGTGAAAACCTAGACCCGGCTTTCAACATTATTCAGAAACTGTCTCTGCAGGTGGGAGAGGAAACAGGTGGGCAAAGAAATAAATGTTTCGCTGGAAGACAAGTTGTTTGTTCGCAAACATCCTCAGTTCACTATCACAGTGTTACTGTTTATCCTGGTTCTGGAAAACAGGCCAATACAGTCAGTGATTGCCAAAGACGTTACTCATTTTAAAAATATCCTACAACAGGAATATCATACCTCCGCCAAGAAGGTTATTATAAGTCTGAGTGTTTGTTTGATTATCGACACGGGTGTGAAAAAAGCTTTTACAACGTATTTAGTCCTTTGTTTTTTTTACGTAATTGTAAACTAAATAACTATAAACCAATCAATAAAATATATATAGACTGAAAACTATAGCTGACATTATGTGAGAGGCGGAGTTCACCTTGCACAGTTGTCCATTCAACCACACGGCTAAATATGTCCTGTATATCATTTTCCTCAGTTTCATCAGACCCGTCCAATCCTCCACGGTGCAGCGTTGCCTCTCAGTAACATACCCATTCTTTGGCCTTTTACACTCGCACGGCACATCTTCAATTATGATGCAATGCTTTAAAAATGAGTCAGGGCCCTTAGGAGACCGATAGCAGTGTTTTATTTTTGTCACATGACTCTCTGGAGGCCTCGTTGAGTCCTCTCTTTTTGTGGCTTTCGTCATTATGTTCGGTTCCATCATCTCTCAATTAAAAACTAGTTTGGAAATGTCTTTTCATGTAATTGTTTACAATCTGAGATTCACAATGATAAATATATAAAAATAATCAGTATGGAAAATGGCTAAAATGCAAATAACATACATTCATGAAGAGGGTTACGATATTCTTTAACAAACTGATGAAGAAATTAAATACTTAACATGAGTATTGTAATACATTTTAAATTCATCCCTCACCCTTCTGGTACTTTGCTGCTTTAAGGTAACTCACTCTAAAGTGTTCCTCCTTTTAAATGTATTTAAATGGTCTTTATTTGGTCAATTTCATGACAAAACACAACAACAGTATCGGCCTGCGTCATAATTTGTACCAGGACAAAACTTGGTAGTTTTACATGTGGCCATGAAGTCACAGACCCGTGGCTGATTTATCTATATAATAAATATATCTGTACAGCACTGACAACAAGGTATTATGGGTATTCAGAGTCCGGGGAGGATTTCCATGAAGGTTACACACCCCATGAAATTTAAACTACACATCAGTCACACAGAAAAAGAAAAGACCCGTTCACAGATAAACACGTTTAAGTAAAACCAGACATGAAACAGATGAACACACACTGGGTTCGTGGGTTGTTCTGGTGTCAAGGTGCATACATATGAATGATGTGATGGTTTCAAACGCAGACAAAACCTAAACCTCATTGGTGCAGGTAATAATGTGCAGTAGCTATATTTGACCACACAGGGC